>JAMKCF010000008.1:10230175-11470175 GCA_023634235.1 Pisaster brevispinus
GTATCATTTGCAGAAGTTGCAGCCATTTTGGAAAAAGGCCCACAAGGCTTCACACAGACACATAGACAAGCCATCCGCTGGACTACAGTATTCAAATGGAATTATTTCTCCAGAGGATTGTGGTACTGTTTTTAACTTCATAGCCATTGAGCTTTCAGACTGAAATAAATAAGTTTTAAAAATTACTTACCAATACTGTACTTTGTCTTTTAGGTAAATGTAATGCATACAATAATAAATCAGATGTGTATAATTGATTAAATAGAGATGTCCTCGGGATGTCCTCGGTATTATACCATTTACACACTTGTGTGTGTGTCTTTTTAATTGGATTGTCTGTAGATCATTAAAATGTGTAATTATAGTGACAAATGAAGAGTGCTCAAACTGAATCTCAAATGTGAAAAGTCCTAACTGTAAAGGCCTGATGCAAACAGTATAAATGAGACATGGACTGAACTCTTTATAATTACTATTCTTAGTTTATATGCACAACACAAAAAGCAAACAAGGATGTGGAAGCAGGGTTTGGATACAAGTTTTACATACATGTGTATGGGTAAAGAAGTACATGGGTTATGATTTAATTTATTTGATGTAACTTATTAGTTATGAAGAAAATCTTTAGTCCCATCACAAAATTGTATAGATGCAATGTAAAATGGTTTAGATTACGTATAAAGTACTTTTGAAATGCCTTGAAATTTGTATTTAGAGAAAATTTTAATTTCTCCTTTTTCATTGGCGGTATTAGCCAGAGGGCTGTCTAGGTGTCTTTTGGTTGCCAAAGTGAAGTCTAAGTGATAGAGCAATTTGGAATTGTCTTTCAATTTACGGCAAATTTTGCCCCTTTTCAAAATGCTGGCTTAAAACTTGCATTAGACTCTGATGATTTATTTGAAGCTGGTTTATTTCACTTTTCGAGTTTTTAAATAAATTTTATAAAGGATTAATAACTTTTTTACCCAATTTCAACTGTATATTTTTCAAAAAATATATGGAAACTTAAGTGCCTTTTTATGAAAAACATTTAAACACATTCCAACTGTAATTTAAGTCCTTTAACTACATGCAAGTCCATGTTGCATAACGTCCGTCTACACCTACTTTTTATAACACACTTGTGTCATATTATTTCAAATTGGGAGACTAATATTTTTTGTCACACCTAAATCGTTAGCTGATTCATTCTGTTGTCAATTCTTCATTCATTTCTTAACAAAACATCAGAACATGTTTGTGTTTATCAAGTAGAAATACAGGCCCTGAAGGGTGCTCAGCTATTTTCCTGTCATTAGAGGTACTTCTATGAGGACAATGAAACTTTGTATTGGGACAATGCAAAGGGCACCACGGCAAATTATGTGGATGCCATGTGTTAATTTGTGGACTTGAAATACATGCACAATGTGTTGATATATACACGTTTATGTATACATGTTAATAACCAAACCATATGAGTAAAATGATGAACAACATCGTGCACATGGCACAAATCTTGTCTAGGGTGATTTTATTTGATGAATGTGTTGATGTGATGAAAGGAAGCAGAGAGCAATTTGCACCACCTTGTATGGTGTACATCAATCATGTAGTCTATCATCCCTATGTATTTTCAAAGGGAAAGTTTGAAAACATTGTCAAATACTGATTTTCAATTGATATTCTAATGGATAATAAACATCAACCAAAAATCAAAGCACACCCATTTTGTGTATTATGTATTTATTGAAGTGGTTTGATTAGGTATGCCTCAATTTAAAAAAAAACAACAACAAATCACTCCAGTTGAAAATACAACAGATAGGGCCAGGGGCTTTTCAAATAAGAAAGAGCACACTAACAGATGGTTACACCAACAAAAATAACAGGTTTCTCTGCCAATTTTCACTCATTTGAACACCTCGCACATTCAGTTAAGATTGAAATTAAATATCACACAGACCGTCATTCAACAATAACAAAGAATCATTCAATTTCGTCTGAATCAGTCGTAAGGGGTTGATTGGACATTCATTTTCATTAATCATTAATGGGCAACCATTCTACAATTTTTCAAGCATCTTTTCAGATGTTAAAACATCTCTGCATTTCTATAACAGTCTCATTTGTTCTCCGTGTAAAAAGAATACCTGACACCTTAAATTTATGCAAACCTCTCTTTCTTAACTTAAGTTTTCAGAAAGACAAAACAGATGGAAAAATCAACAGTGAAAAAAATCCTGAACCCATTTCATGATAAAAACCAGTTTTTTATAGCATAAATTTTACAGCGCAGACCATTTGATAAAAAAGGGACCTGAGCAGAAAGAAGAGGAAAGTATGTCAATTTTAATTTTAATGCCCAAATGCTGAAAAAAGTAAACAAGAAAAGAAAAACATGTTAGGCCTTTTGCTCATTTGAATGCTTCAAACAACAAGAGATTAAAAAAAATTTGTTTGAGTATCCTAACAATAAAAAATTAACCCTGGCTTGCTCTGATGTGTAAAAATCAGACCAAACTGAATGGCCGATGATGAAAATGATCAGAAAAATACAGAAATTTGTTGGGAAAACCTGTTATAAAACAAAATGCTAGCATCTTTGAGAGAAATGCAATTAAAAATTAAAAGCCCATATCCACCTTTGTCATGTGACTGGATTACAGAGGTAAAGAATTTGAAGTCTATTTGAAGTTTTGGCATTACAGTTGAGTGGTATGGGTTTGCAGTACACTGTGGCTAATCTCACTCTGGCTTTAGTGATTTACTGGACACATGTAGGAAGCTTCGAGGACCTGCATCAGTTTTCTCATTTCAACTCTAATGGTCTTTTAAATTTCTTTTCATTCATATTCCTCAAACCGTCCTCAGCCCCAAGATTTTGTCTCAAGAATCACGATGATGATACTATATACCATGTACATGAATCTCATTACTGTAAAGCAGACCAAAGTAGTAGTACATGAAAAGTACTATGCTAATATTCAAAATTAGTCACAGAAATGTTAAGACTTGTTTTCATTGGTGTTTGACTCCTCTTCACTCGGTGCTGATAACTTTGTAGTTGTGCCTTCTCGATATTCAGGGAAGGTTTCCCAAGGGCTGGCTAGATCAAACTTGCGAAATTCTTGAGTCATCTCTATTGGTTCACAGACAACTCGCTTTAACTCATCATCATATCTCACCTGAAACAAAACAGACAGATTAACAAAATAGTGAATCAACAATCATCTTTTTAACCATGCGGGCTCTTAATTCAATAATGCAACATCACATTTGCAATTAATCACACTTTAAGGCTGCCGTTATGGTTGAACTGTTTTGTAATATTTTTAAAAATACCCTTTTTATACCATATTTACTTGAACATATTCTATATGTTTAGAGATAAGTAAACTTGCAAGGAAAGTGACATTAAGTTGCACTAGAAGGTTTCTCTGGACTACAGTAATAAAGTAAACACACTGTTTGCACTAATAACAACTTTTGTTACATATCTTTTTAGGTTAATATATCTTCTGAGGGTCTGCAGATAAAGATAAGTTTAAACTAGACAATTTGAGTTTGTCTTATCTCAATCTCTAGGTGTTTAAGTTCTGTGATTAGCAGGCCAATACTATCATAAGTTAAATCAAATAAAATGTCTAAATATGCACATAGAAAAACATTACAGCTTTATAATATATATTTTATTTTAACTTCCAGTTTGGCCAGGAATCCAGGTAAAATCAGGTCACTAACAAATATGAAAAACTTTCATCCATCAAACTCTGACAGACACTGCAAATATTCAAATCATTGTTAGCTCCGTATGCCAAGTTGTTATTTTTAGCAGACTCGAATGAAGCCTTTTGGTCTATTGAGGGCGCTACTCATACATACATACATACATACAGGCATTTTTATAGCGCCCCACAAAGATCGGAGTGCTTTACAAAAGCTGACATAAAAATAAAGTTACAAACAACTATGCATTGATACAGATACAAAAACTATACATGCAACATGATATAAGGCAAGACTACACAAATAAATGGGTTTTGAGTCTATTTTTAAAAAGCTGGAGTGTGTTACTGGATGTTACTGGGATGTTACTGGATGTTACTGGATGTTACTGGGAAGAGAATTTCACAGCCAGGGAGCGGCAGCTTGAAAGGCACAACCTCCTACACGCGACTTAGTTTGAGGGTTATGGAAACATGTTTTTTTCAAATGATGAGCGGGTGGCGTAGACAGACGTGTCGAAAGAGATGAGTTCTTGGAGATATGAAGGTACAACAGAGTTGATACATTTGTATACAATGACAAGAAGTTTGAAATTTGTCTGCGCTCGAACTGGTAGCCAATGAAGGCGGCGTAACAACAGAGCACTCGAATGAGCACGACCAACAAGAAAAATTAGTCTAGTGCCCTGTTTTGTAGCCGTTGCAAACGGGTTAAGTCACTTTCATCAGCACCGTAGAGCAATGCATTACCGTAGTCAATTCGGGAGAAGATTACCCAGGTTATGCAACGATTTTGATGGTTTAATGGTAACATCACCAAGAGTCAAAGTAACATTTGAAAGGCCAGAGGCAAACCTAGCAGAAGCTGCAACGAAAAACTCATTTTTTTACTCGTTTAGTTGCAGCTATTGCAGCCATTGATTGATTTGTCTCACACAAGATTGTAATTTGTGGAGAACCACTTCGCATGCACCATCCTCTCTCGAATCAAAACTCACAAGGATTTGCATGTCATCAGCAAATAATTTGTCATGAAAGTAATTACTCTTAGCTTTGGTTATAAAGCCATTAACAAGTACTTTCTGCTCAAGATAAGAGTCTTAATCAGAAACCAACTTGCTCTTTTTCCACTTTTTTCCAATGTTTTCTAAGCACCTGCGCACACGCCGAGCTTCATGGATATTGTTATTATACCACGGCATTCTTGGCCGTATAGTACGCAACTTAACTGATAACTGATACTTATCGATGGTATTTTGAAGAGTCAATTCATAATGTTTGATCATTTCATTACAACCGCAAAGGGGTCGCAAAAATCCACAAAAACACAGCAAACATTCCGATTTTGCAAATCTGACGGTACCATGATGACCCTGGTGCTTTCAGTTGGCATTCCATCTACCTGTCTACAAGATCCCTTTGAAGATCTTGAACACTTATAGTTACTAGAAGCTTGTTCAATTTTCAGGGTCTGGGGTTTCCTGAAGAGTGGCAGTAATCAAAAAATGGTCTGACATGAGCTTGTCACAGACACACCAGTCACATACACCGTACCAAGTGATCTTCAGGGCGGGACATTAAAAGATTGATTGTACAGTCGACTCTCATTAATACGAGGTCCGCCTGACTGGCCCGTTTTCCTCGTATTATCCGAACCTCGTCTTAAACGTAGCGCACTATTTACACGTACATGTATACACATGTCGTCATAGTGCATGCACTACACACGTGTCTAGGCTAGAACGGAACGGTTTGCTTCCTAGTACAGTTCTTATGAGCATCCTGTACACAAAAATATCAATGATAAATGCATTTTTGTTGACTATGATCATACAAATTTAATACTTTGCAAAGTCATGTCAAACTTGCCGTTCATGTGACCATGATGTGACAGATTCGATACTGCGTAGCGCCTATGCTGAACGTTGTTTTCACTGGTAGTCGTCAGCGTGTAAGCGAAGTAACATAACAAGCATTAGGTTACCAACGAAATGTTTCTGGTTTTCAGATCGGACAGAAACACGTAGCCGGTCCGATCCGATAAATAGTTTGGCAACAAGAATGTTATTTCCAAACCTTGGCTGAACGGTAAGCTTTTATGCAACAATATTTTTCAGATCTCGCTACAAAAGTATGAAAAACAATACATTTTCAATACAATACAATACATCATCATGGGGCCGCAAAAATACCTTGCATTATCCGTGTTCTCGTTACGACCGTGCTCGTATCTTCCGTTTTTTAAGACATAGAAACACGCATGGGACCGTTCGGGACTGGTGAAATACCTCGTATTAACCTGCGTCTCGTATCTTCCGAGCTCGTATTGACGAGAGTCGACTGTATGTCCATCTTTGTGTGAGGGATTGTTATGTGCTGAGTGAAACCTGCATTTTCCACTATTCTCATGAATTGTTTTACTTCAGGTTTCTCAGATTCGTCAATATGGATATTGAAATTGAATAAGCTAATCACTCTCTTACCAGGATGAAAAGTGTTGTTAGCATTATCGACTGGTGCGTTTGTACTACACTGACTCCCTGTATTGCTGTAGTAACCCACTTAAGACATCAACGTGAACATCAAAATCCACAAAAACATAGTAACTTATGATGGAGAATTGGCAGCATTTCTTAGGAGATCCAACGAGAGCAGCTCTACACAGGAGCTACATCGAATGCAATACTCAGAACTTGCTCAGAACTTGCATGTGTTTAGCACCATGTTTTTTTTAAAATCTTTTGTCGAAAGCCCAATGTCGTAAGTGTTTTTATTTACTTCTTAATTTGATAAAATATAACAACCACAGATAGTATGAGATTTACAGTTAATAACTACATACATTTTTTGCAGCAATTTGGTATAATTTAGTTGTCAAGGTTGTGATGAATCATCAAAGTATAAGGGATGGGATTCACTTTATTTGGACTTTTGTATTCAGGCTAAGAAACACAGATACTCTTACGTAGTTGAAAACCGATAATTGAGAATTGAACTGTTGTCTAATGTTAGTGTATGCTTACAAATCAGTTGTTATGTTTTTGTGTGTGTGTAGATATAACCATGCCATAGTCACAGTATTCAAAAAGGTCAACTGTTTCAACTTCAGTCACACTCATTACAGCTGTGGTTCTCAAGACATGAGTTTTTGAAATAATAAACTATGATTAAGAATAACTTGAAAGCTGAAGTTCTTATCTGGGCAATGAAATATAAGTGTGTGCCAAGTTTAAATTTTTCCTTATTACTGTAGTCCACAAAACCCTATTCAGGGAATAAGTGCAATTAAATGTCAATTCCTCACAGGTTAACGAGGCCCAGAAATATATTTTTCTTTTCAACTTCAGGTGTCGACCAGATGACAAGGTCAGACAGTGCAACAATTATGAAGTATGTTAAGCCCTTTCATATGAAGTACGTGAAGTACAGAGTGTTAAAATAGCTCATCTAGTGAATTCTACCTTGGAGCCTCTTTTAAGGGGAAGTTTACCACTATGACCATCGTTATACCATGTAAGTTATGTGTCAATCTATGAACATTCATTTTTTCAATCTTACTGATGTTATGCACACCCTTAACAAAAAAGGACTTCAAAGTTAAGTTTTAATATGTGTTTCACTTTACCTCAACAAAACCACTTAAGGGGAAATCCTTCCTCATGGGGTGTCCTTCAAAACCATAGTCTGTCAAAATTCGTCTCAGATCAGGATGGTTGGAGAAGAAAACACCATACATGTCCCACACCTGTACAATCAAGACATTATACTTGTTAGGTATTTGTCGAAATGTATACATTATATCGAAGTTTTACTAACAAGTCTCTTTGGCAATCGTAGTAATGAATCCGTTAAACCATTGTTGCATTAACACTTGCTGTAACAGCTTAGGCTGGATCAGATTTCATTTTCCCCAGTTTTTGGACCCTGCTGCAGAGTTGTTAATGTGAACAATTCCAATGTTATCCCTTTTGTAGACATCATCATCATCTAAGCCAAACATGTACAAGTAGTTTCCTGTACTGTGTTTTCTGAAACCAAGTTCTGTTTTCTGTTTTAAGTTCAAGTTATTTTTCAATTGTTTTTTTGTATTAATCACACTGTTAGGCAAAATCTGTAAAACATTTCTGGAAACATTCAAACTCCTGTCATGTCCTCGGTCTCCATTTTGCAAAGGGTACAGGGCCTGTGTATAAGCTTGCGTGCAACATTTATGTTTAAACACTCCTAGCCGTGTTTATATTGCAGGTATAAACATGGCTACCTGATCTCCTCTAGACCAATCTATTTATTATTAGGTGTTCAGGCAACAGCCGAACACCTATTGTTATTGCTCGTTTTTTGAGGGTTTTTTTCTTTTCTTAGTTTTTATTCTTCTTCTCAGAGTGGTTTGTCCGCAAGCAAATGCATAGTTGGGAAACTTATATCAGACTTGAAACTTTACATGTAGGTAGACTATAACTTGTAGATGATCCTAAAAGTTGAAATGTCATTATGACGTCATCGGTTGTGGAAAAACAATTAATCAAAGTTTATTATTTCAACAATCTATTCGTCATCGGAGAGGTCATCCAAAAAGTAGCAAAGGCTACACAGAGTTTGACCCCATTTCACCTTGACTTCCAGTTCAAACCGGAAGTTGAAAACTTAAAAAAATTCATATCTTAAGAACTACTCATCCTTTGGGCAAAATATTTACATCAGGCTTTAGATCGTTGAGCCCTCTCAAACTTTTGCACAGAGATGATACCAATTTGATATGAACTTTTGGTCCAAATTGGACTTTAAAGCTCATGTTTTTAATGACCCACATTACGTGAAGGTCTTCGATCACAATCCAATTTGGTGGTAACTCGATCCTCCAGGAAGTTTGGAGACCGTGCTTTTTCCATCCCCGGTCCCCGTAGCTGGAACTCACTCCCCATTACTATCCGGAACGCTTCTTCTGTAGAGCAGTTTAAGGGACTTTTAAAAACACATCTGTTCAATAGTACCCTCTAATTTGCATTTGATTCTGCTGTAATTCATGTATTTTTATGCTCTTATTTTGGATATTCTCATTTAGGTTTTGGGTTGCATTCTCCCCTAGCGCTTTGTATCCTTTGGAAAAGGCGCTTCATAAACACGATTATTATCATTATTATTATTATTATCACGTGCCGTCACCTTAAAGGTGCACTTTTCAAAGATTTATATTTAAAGGAAAAATGCGCGATTAAGCTGAATCCATGAATGAATTCAAGTCAAGATGTGTAACATCCAAAATTTAAAGTCCCTTTCTAATGACTTCATAAAATGTCACATGACGTCGCCTTAAAGGTGCAGTTTTACATCATATATACTGACAGCAAAATGCGTGCTCAAGCTGAAACTGTGCATGTAATCAAGCTGGGGTGTGTAACATCCAACATTTGAGATCCTGTTCTAATAACAACATCAACTGTCAAATGAAGTCAACATAAAAGTGCAGTTTTACATGATTTATATACACAAACAAAATGTGCGACCGAGCTGAAACCTTGCATTTTTTCAAGCCCGGATGTGTTACATCTACAATTTTGAGGTCGCGTCTCGATGACATCATCAAGTGTCACAAGACGTCACCTTAAAGGTGCACTTTTTGAAGATTTATATTTACATTTTAAAAAGCGAGATCAAGCTGAAATCTTACATATCTTATGTACATATTCAAGCCGGGATGTGTAACATCAAAAATTTAAGGTCCGTTTATAATGACTTTATCAAATGTAACTTGACGCCGACTTAAAGGTGCAGTTTTGCAACATCTGTATTGACAGGATGAAATGTGTGCTCAAGCTGAAACTTTGCTTGTGTACAAGCTGGGATGTGTAACTCCAAAATTAAAGGTCCTGTTCTAATGAAGTCATCAAATGTCAAGTGACGTCAACTTAAAGGTGCAGTTTTAAAAGGAACATGCATATTTTCTTGTGAAATGTTCCCGAACACCTAGTGTTTGTCAGGTGACAAACACTCAAGCTCTAGTTTATTTTAATTTTTATTGAGGGAAATATATCTTTAAAGATAGTTACAGTTGGATCGTTTTTCTGAAGTCCAACACCAAGACCAAATGAAGTTAATACAACACTTCCTTCACCCTTTTTATTTCTTCTAGACTTGCTACTTCAATATAGCTTACCTCTCGCTCATACCAGTCAGCAGCTTTAAAGACAGATTCTAGGGAATCAACTGGGCTTAGCTCGTCTGCATACGTTTTTACTCTGATACGCTCATTAAATTGCAATGACAGAAGATTGTAGATGAGCTGTTAATGAAAAATTGCAAAGCACAAAATCATTCTATTAAATTATTTGTAAAACATCAGAACAGGTATGCATTACTTTCGCTTCAAATAATTGGGATATTTCTTCCCTCACAGAAAACTCAAACATGGTCAACATTTGCAATAAATTACATGCAAAACTGGAAAGGAAATGTAAACTAGGATTTACCTCAAAGCGGTGTGTTCTTGTAGGTACATCAATAGCTGTAATATCAACTAATGATTTGAATTGAGCATTATGGTGATCTTTGAGAAATGTCATAACTGGGATGATGCCATCAGGGTGGATCAGTACCTCAAGTTCATTCATATGGCTCACTTGAACTTGCTGAACATACTTGGGAAGACAATCTGCCACATATTGACCAAATTCCTCCAAGCGGTTTGCCTGCAATTCATTACGTCTCCGTACAGTGGCTGGTCAAGAAAATATTCATGTTAATCAGCATTCATAAGTGTCACTAGAAGGCAACATTTTACTACATCATACAGTAAATACAAAATACACAACAATACAATGTGTATGACCTCATTGTAGACAATAACCTAGATATTCTAATTGTTACTGAGACTAGTGCCGATGACCACAAAGTCCTAATGGCCACAAACTTCATGCTCATTGTTCAGTGTGCACAGGCTAGCATCTACTGTGATATCCTTTGTTTCATCCATACAAAGACCGACAACAGGTTCTTGGACACAAACTTGACTTTTAAAATCCCTGTCCAGAGGTTATTGTGTAGCCCCCAATTGGTTTCCAGATCTTTGTCCTGTTGTAATACAAATATGGCATAATGGACAGGTTCATCATTATATTCAGCTCAAACATTCAGATTTGTGGCCATGGCTCACCGCCGAGGTTCTGCTAATCATGTTGATATAACTCCTTTACATAGCACCATGTAATGGTTTACAAGGTGCTGTGGTGCAATATGCAGCCAATCAAACCAGGAACACTGGGACGAACCCCTTCTCTTTACGATAAGTGCACTGGGTTCTTTTACGTGCATTACTTAACACACGGGACCAGCGGCTTTACGTCCCATCCGAAGGACGAAGCAATCATGGTTAAGTGTCTTGCTTAAGGACACAAGTGTCACGACCGGGACTCGAACCCACACTCTGCTGATCAGAAACACAAAAGCTTGAGTTTGGTGCTCTTATCCGCTCGGCCACAACACGCCAATGATTACCTTCTCAATTTTCTCACACATCAAATTACAGAACTGATTATGAGAACCTTTATTGTATTTCCTTTATCAAGTCCAGGTTCTATTGTGGCAACGATATTTGCAAAGTAAAATGATTGCCCAAGACTGTTCCAAAAAGTTCAGGGGAAAAAAAGGGATTATTATTTTTTTTTTTATATTGGCGTGAAGTAGTTAATTGGCTACAAGTGAGCATGACCACTGAAGATGAGATATAGAGACAACTATCATGGATTGGCTTTGGTATTTCAAAACCATAATGTATTAGGCTAAGGCAGCATCATAGATAGAAATGGAAATTAGTATAATTGCATTGTAATAATATTAAATACGAAGTAAGTCTAAGTTCTACAGTCAAAAAGACTATAATTGTCTTCAACACTGATGTTTGTACATTCAGTGAAAGATTATTGCATATTTTGTTGTGTTCATGCAATTGTAATAGCGCCCTCTTGTGATGGCTTGTAAACAGAACGCGATGTTGAAATCATGTAAGAATTACGAAGGAGGAATTAAAGAAGTGTTGTGTTGAATTCATCTAAGAACTGCAGTTGTTTACATTACTTACGCGTGTATATAACATATTTGGCGACGAGGAGAAATATAGATCATACTGAAATTATCCAGATACAATGGCATCGATTCCACCTCCTCAATTTTACCTGATGACTGCTCCCGTTCCGTGGATCCAGTGGCGAGGTATGTTTGAAACCTACACTATTGCTTCGGGTACAAATACATATCAAGCGGCACGCAAACGTGCACTGCTTTTGCACTGTCTCGGTACTGAAGGACAGCGCATATTCCATACACTACCACAAAATGCAGAGGATGTGGAGAATGAAAATGAATAGGAAACTGCACTCCAGGTTCTAGACAGACACTTCCAGCCTAAACTAAATGTGGTTGCTGAGAGATATAAATTCCGCAAACGTTCCCAGTTGCCAGGGGAATCAGTAGATGATTACATTCGTGAATTACGTGCTTTGGCATCAACCTGCAACTTCAATAACATGACAGATGAGATGATCAGAGATCAGTTTGTGGAGCGTACCAACTCTACTCAAATTCGAGAGAGACTACTGCTTGAACCAGCATTGACACTTGCTGATGCAATTACTATTTCACGTCAAGTTGAATCTGCAATTCGTGAATCTCAGATTATCGGGGAAAATTCTAGTCACATGCCACAGGCCGATGTACATGCAGTTATGCACCATAAACCCCGTCAGAATAAGTACAAAGCACGACAACATTACAACAATGCTACTGATCAACCACAACGGTCAAGACCAACACCTCCACAAATACAGTGCTACAGATGTGGTGATAAAATCCACAAGGCAAATGACCCAAACTGCAAAGCTAAGAATGCTTCATGCTCGAAATGTGGAAAAACAGGGCATTATGCACGCGTTTGCCGGTCTGGACAGAGATTTCAGTCTACACGCAATTCAGTTCATGGAGTATTCACGGATAATGAGAATAATTATACGTCTGCCCATGGAAATTCAAATGTCTTGACAATCCAGCACATTTCACATGCAGATAGCATCAAGTGTTCTGTTACTATGGGCACATCCGTTCCACTTACGATGATTGTTGATACTGGTGCTGCTGTATCAATAATTCCTGCATCCACATTTGGAAAATTCTTTGCACGAGAGGCATTGCAGCCAACATCCGCTAAACTTACTACTTACCTGCACGAACCTATTACAGTACTGGGTACATTCCACACCAGTGTTCGTCTAGTGAGTGATCCTAAGCGTTGTGCCAGTGCGCACATCTTTGTCGTTCAATCTGGAATTGCCATCATGGGCCTAGATTTGATCCGAAGCCTTGGCGTTACAATCACAGGTGGTAAGATTATGCTCGTGAATGGTAATGATTCGCAAACTCCATCCTCCGATCCTTCAACTCCTAATGCGCCTACTTTTACATCCAACACTACTGCGGTGGACATGCGCAAACAATATCCAGAACTCTTCAGTGGAAAGGTTGGACTTGCAAAGAACTATGTACACAAAGTTAAAGTTCGCCCATCCGTTGTTCCTGTGCAACAGAAACTCAGAAATTTGCCATTCTCTGTTCGCGATGAAGTCGCTAATGAACTCAAACGTCTCGAAGATGCAGAGATAATCGAGCGTATTGACGCCATTGAATGGGTGTCACCACTGGTGGTCGTGTACAAGAAATCCGGTCGGGTAAGACTTTGCGTGGATCTCCGTGAAGGGAATAAAGCTGTCATTGTTGACAAATATCCACTACCCAACATTCAAGAGCTCCTTGGTGAACTTCGTGGAGCCAGTGTTTTTAGCTCCCTTGATTTGAATTCTGCATATCACCAGTTACTACTACATGAAGACTCGCGTGACCTCACAGCCTTCATTACACATGTTGGATTGTTCCGTTTCAAGCGTGTGTGTTTTGGATTAGCTTCTGCACCGTCTGCATTCCAAAAACTCATGTCATGTGCTCTTAGTGGCCTCCATGGAGTACAGTGTTACCTTGACGACATTGTCATATCCGGTCGCAATCAGCAGGACCATGATGTAAATCTCCATGCAGCGCTGAAACGCCTTACAGAGCTAGGTATTACTCTGAACTATGACAAATGCCACTTTAATATGCAGACCCTTCATTTCCTGGGACATACGGTTTCATCTGAAGGTCTTACTCCTGATCCTGATCCTTCTTACTATGCCAGATTTGTTCCGAACTATGCAACCGTTGTTGAACCGCTCCGTACACTCCTTCGGAAGGATTCTCAGTTCATTTGGTCAGAGGATGCACAATCATGCTTCGTATTAATCAAACAGCATATATCCAGTGCGACGACACTTGCGCTGTATGACCCTGATCTTCCTACAGTCGTGTCTACAGATGCGTCAGCTTACGGCATAGGTGCTGTACTCGCACAGATCAAGAACAATGTGGAAATTCCAATTGCATTTGCATCTCGATCACTGACAGCTGCAGAACGCAAATATTCAGTTTCTGAAAAAGAAGCCCTAGCATGTGTGTGGGCATGTGAGAAATGGTACAAGTACTTATGGGGTCGTCGTTTCACACTGCGAACGGATCATCAAGCTCTGACTACCTTGCTATCTACACGCGGCACAGGTCACAAACCAATGCGTATTGCTAGATGGGCAGCACGCCTGCTAAACTTCAACTATGATGTTGAATTTCGTGCTGGAGCACACAATAAACTCGCTGATGCTCTATCTAGACTGCCACTTCCTACTACAACGCATGAAACTGAGCAAACTGATGATGAAATCATTGTTCAGTGGATCTCCGCATTGTTTGTTGATGCTTCAGCAGTTACAAAAGCTGAACTACAAAACGCGACGATTAATGATGAAGTCCTTTGAAACTAACTTAAAAGTTAGTTTCAAAGTACGTCATGTCCGGTTGGCCTCCGAAACACGAAGTCACAGCTGAACTATCACACTATTTTACATTCAGGGATGAACTGTCAGTTGTTGATAACTGTATTTTGCGTGGTAACCGTTTTGTCATACCTATTGCTCTCCAGCCTACTCTGATTACCATCGCGCACCAAGGACATCAAGGTATCGTACGCACCAAACAACGACTTCGCGCATGCTATTGGTGGCCAGGAATGGACAAACAGATTGAACATCAAGTTCGCAATTGTGCTGCTTGTCAGAGTAGTGACAAGACGGCATATACTCGCATTCCACCATTGCAACCAGTTCCACTTCCAGCTCAACCATGGCATAAGCTTGCTATTGATATTTGTGGTCCCTTTGAATACGGCCCACAGGAATGTAGATTCGCGATTGTCGTTATGGACTACTACAGTAAGTGGCCAGAAATTGCGTTTTCTGCCAACGTCACTTCACAGTCCGTCTGCTCCATGCTTGACTCTATTTTCGCGAGGGAAGGGCTGCCTAATGAGATAGTTTCCGATAATGGAACTCAGTTCGTTTCTGCAGAGTTTGAGTCATACTTGAGCAAGCGTGGTATCAAGCACATTCGCACATCACTTTACCATCCACAGGCTAATGGACTCATCCAGAGATTCAATCGCGTTCTCAAGCAGACTCTACAAATTGCTACTCGCGAACACAGACCATGGAAAGTTGCAGCACTTGAACTACTCACTGTGTACAGAGCTACTGAACATGCAACTACTGGGAAATCACCTGCAGAACTCTTGCACAATCGACCTATGACAACTACCCTGAACATTTGACCTACAGAGGTTGTAACAAAAGGTTCAATTGATGTTCGTAATCGCGTTGAACAAAAACAGAAGAAATACAAGCAGTACACTGACCAGAAGCGTGGTGCTGTGCAACCGCGTTTTCAGAGAGGGGACTATGTGCGTGTCAAAAATCCACGACATGTTCATAAGGGTTAAAATCGCTATGGACCTCCTCATCGTATCACTCAATCCAAAGGTCCATCTACTTACCAACTCGATGATGGTCGCACATGGAACGCAACACACTTGACCATGTCTCAGAAACCATTCGATCAAGTGCCTACTGCTCAAACAAAAACTGATACGCCTAAACCTGAGAACCGACCTAAGAGACAGATTAGAAAGCCTACTTGGGCCAAAGATTATCATATGTAACTTTAAGAAAACTGTTCATTACATGCCAGTTCAAACAAAGTGGAAGAAAAACAAAAGTGTTCCTTAACTGATTAACTGTGATTCTTTATTGATTATTCTGCAAACTCCCGGACCTGTTTATACATTTAACTGTCTGCCATACATTGCTAGAACTGTTAAATTTAAAGTTCTTCTTTTATTTTGTGAGGGGAGAATGTTGTGTTCATGCAATTGTAATAGCGCCCTCTTGTGATGGCTTGTAAACAGAACGCCATGTTGAAATCATGTAAGAATTACGAAGGAGGAATTAAAGAAGTGTTGTGTTGAATTCATCTAAGAACTGCAGTTGTTTACATTACTTATGGTGTATGTAACATATTTCTAACCATGTAAAAATTCTAAACATCGTTAATACCAACCATCAATCAGGCATTCAATCAAACACAATATACTTACGTTTGAGAGTAGAACTCGTGCACATACTTCTTGTTGCATTTTGACACATATGCAAAGCACCTTAAGTATTAAAAGAAACACATTATTAATAGTTAATAGCATTGGCAAGATGTACTAACTACTGATCATTAATTATGACACTTTGAAATTTGGGGTTTACTCAGTGGCTTGTTTTGGCAACCTCAACCAGCATTCTACGGATTTACAGGCCTACAATCTGCAGATTGTGCTCTACTAACTGGGCAGCTCAATCTGAAGATTGAGCAAAATCATGCGCAAACTGCAGACTGTGCAAGTCCATAGAACGTGCTCCATGAATATCAACGCACTCGACAGAAGTCACGCAGAATTCATTTTAGACATTGATTCAGATTTTTAGCCAAAACTTGTCTCTCATAGAAATACAGTCTCATGGAAATCCAACAAATTGCTGACATCGGAGAATTGTTATCCGAGTACCTGTCCTGGATTAATTTTGACAAGACCCTACTTAAGGTATGGATTTTGGAACAGTTTTTTGTCACTCTGTTTTTTTAATTCTAAATCTTGTACAGTCGTACCAACAAATACATGAGCATTCAAAGTAATACAACAAGTACAGTATAGATACCTTCACTTCACAGGACATATAAGAAAATAAATTAATGTACATGTAGTATCAATACCAGGTTGGACCAACCATTCTGTGAAAGGTGTGTTACAAAATACCTTGCCTCTTCATCACGGCGCACAGGTGCCGTTCCCAAATAGCGCACAAATAATGACAATGCGGTGTGCGCCGGAAGCCTTGCAACACCCCTTCTCATGGAATGTTTGGTCAGACCATTCAGGATCATCATGTGTTGAGTGTGCTTAACCAGCAAATCAGCCGCAAGCATTGAGTAAGAAATTTTATTTTTTTAAGAGGTTTAACATGTAATTCGGCAAGAATTATGCACTTAGCATTGTGAATGTTTGTACAATGTGTTGAGAAAGTTTTAGACCGTACAAAGGAAACTGAAGTTATTGCTGGCTGAAGACCAGAAAATGTTGAACTATTAAGTATTATAAACAAAGTTTTTTTAGAAGAACTGTACTCTGGTTATAACGGTTGAGCATGAAAGTGGAGTGTATTCTTAGTTGGCTACGACTGAAGAAAAGCACTTGAAACAATTTGTATGGGTCTGATCTTGTTTTATTACAAGGTGACTTCCATCAATACAATTGTTACAGAGTGTTGCATCTTAGACATATTGAGAAGCCAGTTGGCGGTTTTCAAGCTATTTCGTTGGGTCTTTTTGTAATTTGGGGGAATTTTTGGCTTGGTGCTGGGAAAAAAATAGCACATTGAGCTTCCCCATCGTTATGTACAATGGTTTGTTGGGGCGCTAGTAGACCGACGATGACAAAATTTTGAAAAAAGGAGATTTCCCAGTGACTGGGGCGCGCTCTACTCCTTTTTTCAAAATGTTGACATCTTCGATCGTACTAGCGCCCCAGGAATCCATTGTAAGTTCCACCACATTGAGCAATTTGCTATATGATTTTAACGACAACCAGCCACAAAAATGACAAAAAGACCAAAATAAATAGCTCAAAAGCGATACGTTCAATCGTAAGCAACGTAAATTATAAGGGGTGAGTTCTTTAAAAATTGTCTAATACTAATAGGAATTATCAAATGTTTGTCGTGACTTAATTATAACCCGATAACTGAGGGATAGGGCCTACTACATGTATTCAGAATGTTTATTAATACTTATGTTACTTCAGGCTATAGCATTAAGTTTGCCACTCAGATTCTACAAGCATTCATTTGTAATTTTAACAATAACATCCTGATTGAGCGTGCACATTTTCTGCAGTGCCTGTAACCAGTGTGTCGTTTAACAGCCGTTGATTTACATCCACAACGCATCGGCAGCAAACCCAAAGCCCATACTTCAATGCAGAGCTTTTGTCGATTTAAAATGTTTATTGGAGGTGTTGTTGATGCAGGACGGTACTGTTTGTGTTGACAGTGTGTTGACGGTGTGTTAACAGTATTAAGTAGGACCCCCAGTTACTGGGTCTAGGGTAAAAATTAAATAACGCACCATCCACACACCATCCATTGGCATTGTTTTTTCACTTTTTTGCAAAAAAATTCAATGTTTGGGTTGGGGGTTACATTCATTATGTACATTCATTTATGTACATATAAAGGTATAATGCTTGTTAATTTTGAGTATATTTGATGCGTAGTCTTGAGTTGTCTGCTAATTTATTGTAGGAGCAGTCTTACTCTTTGACTTGGAAGTTGGGGAGGGTTACGATTACGGATTATCGCAACTTTTTTTTTAACTTGAGCTAACTTCGTGTCGTCTTTGGCATACAAAACAGCACAACAAATCATGAAATAACGTTATTTCTCTATTATTAGCAAACCTAAGATGAGACTAAAATCCTAACGCAATTAAATGGTGAACCTGGTTTAACAATAACAAAACACACACCTTGTCTCCCACCGGCAAAATGTCGAAAAGCTGTTGAGACTCTCTGCAGCATGAACGCCATGTTTACAAAACTACATGTACATGTACTTTTTTATGGGTGTAATGCCCGGCCAGCCCCCTGCCTGCCTGTAGTCGAGTCGTGTCGCGGAATCGGCGGACGCGGTGGAAACAGCAGGTCAACTCGTACCCAGCTCAACGCGTACCCAATTCAGCTCGTACCCCAAAGTCAGTACCCAAGTCATCGCAAACCCGGGTCAACTCGTATCCTGGTTAACTCGTACCCATTGATCTGCATTAATATTAATAATATATTAATGGAGATCAATGCTCGTACTTTCTAACTGAAATCTGATCCTAGTGGAGACCCAGGTGTTTTTAAACTAAAAGATGAGAGAACATATTATAATCTTGAATTTTTACATGTCAAGTTTGCTTTGGTTTAATGTTGAATGTTTTTTTAGCAAACTAAAGCCTTATTATTGATTTTATGGGCAGAAGGTTTAACGAAGGAGTAAAGATGGTTACTTCAGCAAATCGGTACACACTGACGTCGGCCCGACGTAAGTTTTGGTCGGCATTTGTTTGGCAGAGTCGGCATGTACAGTACATGTAGTCAGTCGCAGCTGGTGTAAACTAGTCAATTGGCCGTCTGACCAATGTCTTAAAGTTACCGTTGCCTTATGGTTGTCTGGCAGGTTGGTCTTTGGGCAGCCGTCATTATTAGTGAGTTCGGGCAAGGGCTCTAAAATGAGTTTATCCCGACGTTGGGCTCTGAACGTCTTGCCGACGGAGGCTATGCAGAATTATGGTACCCGCCAATGCCTAAAAGTCAGACGGACAATATCGTTAATTTAATTCCCGCTGACGCCATTTTTATTGAATTCCTACCGATATTTCTTTTTACACAAAACAACCAACGTGTCCAATGAACTCCGTAGGGCCGTGGTTCATAAGTATTATGATATACCGTCTTTGCCGACGCTGGGCTTAACTTCTTGCCTACACTTAGGTTTAGGGGTTATGTTAGTGTTCGTAGGTTTTGAACGTACGTCGGTCGGTTGACTACGTCAGCGAGCCAATGAACAGCTCTCCTAGCATAGCTCCACCCAAAATTTCCATGCACGACGGTCGTTGAATACGGTGCCTTTATTGTGAGCATTAGCAGGGTGAATATTCATGACTCAGCCTCACTGATGACGAAACACCTGGCTTGCTTTACCGCGTTATTCAAAGGCGAATCAATAGACGGTGTGCATGTGACATACCAAATGATACAAAGAGTCGTACAAAAGGCAGCGTGACCGAAGACAGTCCTACACAAGTCTATGAGACATAACATCAGGCTTTTCGTGGTCACATCTTGTGAGATGCATTGGAGTAGATCCGTGTTGTAAAATGGGGGGGGGGGGGTGCTTGTAAATGTTGGTACATGTACATTACTAATGTTAGAATTTTGACTCTGATGTATTTTAAGAAGTATTTTTTTTTAGAATAACGACACATGTTTGTCCATTCTCAGCATTTCTGAGGTGTCTGTTGAGCAAGTATGGTTTGAAATGTAGGTGGGTTTTTTCCCCTTGACTTACACGCTCTTTATTGAAACAAATTTGTGGTTTGAAATAATTTGAGAAGCTCGCAAACACGTACCATGAACTATTTAATGACGTAAAGGACCTTTCTAGGTTGGCAAATTATTAATAACAACACCTTTATTTGTTTTCACTATGGCAAAAAAAAAAGATTACTCCTTGGATGGGGGCTGTTCCCCTTCCCGAAAAGTGTGGAGGAAAGACATCTTCCTAATCACCCCCCCCCCAATTACGCCCGTTTTGAGGTGAGAAAATAATTGTACAGCCGCGGAATCATCACTTGATCAAACATGCCTGCAAATACTAACTTAATGTCTTAATATAAACAATGCCCAGTGCAGCGAATTTGACAGTAATACAATTATGTGATCTTCGTTAACATCAGTTGATCAGTTGTTTCGTATTTAAATTAACTCTACGTCTGTCTCGACCGTCGAAATAACGGAGGTTTGAAAATATGTTTTATAGTCCAGACCGTCGGTTTAACAGGGGTGAAAAGATGTTTTATAGTCTCATCCATCGGATTAACAGGGGTTTGAAAAGATGTTTTATAGTCTCGACGGTCGGATTTACAGAGATTTGTAAAGATCCCATGTCTGAATTCAACATTCCACTATTGTTCTTGTAAATCAGCCTCCCCCTCCCGGCGTTCGACCCTAGGATCGCACCCCAAAAGGGTCTGTAATAAAGTAAATTCTAAGCAATTTTTCCTCATTTAGTGAGATGGATATCTTGCGCCATTGACGTTGGATCCCATAACAGTCAAAATGTCAACAACACCGTCTTTTGTGACTTTTTTCAAATCTATATTCCAGAATGATTGACAATTTGTATATGCATTTTCAACAACATTCATTTGTCATCAATGTGTAGACTTGTTGGGCAGAGAGCAAGGGACATGCGACACGCAGCTATGGGCAATCCATTGGAGAGGAGGCTGCGACATATGAATGCTGCACCAGCCGCACCAGCACACCATCAACCCTTCCCACCAGCCGCACCAGCACAGCATCAACCCTTCCCACCAGCCGCAAGACCACTCCTTCAACCCTTCCTGCCTGCCGCACATCTACAGCCTGCACCTCACCTACCACCTTATGATGCTCTAGATCAAAGGGATGTCCCAGTCGGAAGAAATATTCCACTTCCACAGGCAGAGGCAGGCCGGCAGCCTCTTCATGTTATCATCAGAGAAAGCCATCTAGCTTTTCACAATTATGTGACAAACACCCTGCCAGCATTGACCCAAAGCTTCCACAGGTCCATGGAAGTTTTCACTAATTACATGCTTCATCTCCAACAACCTCTACCACAACGACAGCCACATCCACCTGCACAATCCCTCAGCTGGTTCCACCATTGACTTGGTTCTTTTTAAAATCGCCCTGATAGATTCGCTTCCGTTTCCACTGCCCCCAGTCCAGTGGAAACCGATCATTTTGCAGTGCACTTTGCCTTTCGATCAAGCATACCGCCTCCTCGTCCAGCCATTCTTCGCTCTTTTCTGCAGTTTCACCGTGGGGACTTTGATCATCTTCGAATGTTGATTCATCTCATCCCTTGGTCAGCATTTATGGACCCTAATGATATCAACTCATCTGCTGAAATCTTCACCGACCTACTCAACGCTGCCATATGTGACTCAATTCCCAAGACGTCAAGGCGATGGTCGAGATTTCCTCCGTGGATCACACCAGAACTAAAAAAAATCATCAATAAGAAGCACAAATTATTCTCCCGCGCCCGTAGATCTGGACTGTTATGTGACTGGCATTTGTATTGAAGGTTGTTCGTAACACTGTTAAAAAGCTCACTCAGAAAGCTTACTGGAAATTTGTTAATGATATGTTTTCTTCTAATGATAATAGACGTAGATTCTGGTCTTTTGTTCGTAGTCAAAGACAATCACCCCCACCACCTGTATTCAACCACAATTAAATTAGGCTCACTCAACCTGATGCAATTTCAGCTGCATTTAATGATTATTTTTCTTCCGTTTTTAGCCCTCATGGCTTTGTACCTGAGAATCCTCCACCATGTTCACTGCCCATTCCTCAATTATCTGAGCTATCGGTGTCATTTAGTAACATTTCATCCATTATTTGCAGTCTCCCTAGTAATAAATCTCCCGGCCCGACGGTATCCTTCCCAGGGTTCTAAGTAAGGTTGCTCAGCAGGTCTCCTGACCACTTTACCTGCTGTTCAATTCTTCGCTACGTCTGGGTAATATACCGATGTGTGGAGGCGTGCCAACATTACTCCTGTGTTCAAAAAGGGCGACAAGTCTTTTGTTAAAAATTATCGGCCAGTTGCGCTGACTTCGGTTTTATGCAAAGTTTTGGAAAAGGTTGTCTCTTCAGCCGTCATTGAGCACACGAGTAAATTTGGCTTGCTGAACATCAATCAACACGGTTTCACCAAAAGTAGAAGTTGTGTTACTCAACTTGTTAATATTTTGCATGAGAGGGCATCCACCCTTGATCGCCCGCGCCCTCCTCGAATTGATGCTGTTTTCTTGGACCTTTCTAAGGCGTTTGACAGGATGCCACACGGCATTCTGCTTGAGAAACTGGCACTAAAATTCAACATCCAGGGTGCTGTGTGGCAATGGATCAAATCGTTCTTGACTAACCGTCAGCAGCGTGTCATTTTTCAGGGTAGCTCTTGCTCTTGGGTGGATGTCTCATCTGGTGTTCCACAGGGAAGTGTTCTAGGCCCCATTTTGTTCAATTTGTTCGTTAATGATATTCCTGATAGTGTTCATTTGCATTCCAGATGTGTTCTTTTTGCAGACGATGCTCTTCTTTTTCGAGTAATCAGTTCTGATTCAGACGAGTATCAGCTGCAGACAGATACTAACAGCCTTGCTAACTGGTCTTTTCGTAACAATATGTTTTTTAATCCAGCCAAAACCAATGTTATGCATGTTACCCGTAGCCGAAACCTCCATCCTCCTATTTACACTATGGACAACGTCCCCCTAGGTTCCACCTCCTTAATCCAGTATTTGGGTATTACCATCAGCTCTAATCTCACTTGGAATTCTCATACTAATGCTATTGTTTCTCGTGCCAATCGTTTGTTAGGTTTTATTCGTGCTGTTGCTGGAGGTGCTTCAAAGCCTTTTTTTTACCTTGTATAAATCTCTGGTCCTTCCTATCCTCGAATATGGCATCCCCTGCTGGGTGGGGCGCGCACACTCTCTCCCAACAACAGCAAATTGAACGTGTGCAGCGTACTGCTACCCGCATCGCCCTAAAACAACGGCGCGGTCAGATGTCTTACGAGGATAGACTGGGCCTGCTGAACTGGTTGTCACTTTCATCAAGAAGAGATTTCTTGTTGTGTTCATTCATATTTAAGTGCTTGCATGGATTGTGTAAATGCGAAGCCATCACGGATGATGTTTTTATCAACCCCCGTCTTCCAGAATCCCTCACATTTCGTCATCTGCCTGCTCGTACTCAAGCTTTTTTTCACTCCCCCTCTCGCAGTTTTCCCAGACTTTGGAACACTTTTTCACCAGCTATCAGGGACTCCGCCGTAATAAACCCTTTACCCCATTTCTGCGAGACCTCAAACTGTCCTTCCATTCATGATAGTTGTTTTTTATTACAGTGCTTCTTTGCCTTTTTGGTCATGCGTTCCGGGCCTGTGTATTGTTCTTTGTAGTTTTGTAATGGTGTGCTTTGTATAATCGCGTCCTATCACTGTCTTTTGTTATGTGCGGGGCTGCATACCTGCGGGTAATAGTAATTCATTTAACTTTTGCTGCCCCTGACCCACATAGCTGTTGCAGTTTTTCTTGTTGTTTATTTCATTCGTCCATAGTTTGTTTGTGTTTATTATTGTATTGGCCCTTTTAAGATGTTTAGATTCTGTGTTTTTCTGTTCATTTTGTATTATTTGTGTACATTTTGTTTGTTTTCTTGCTCCTTTTATCACGTTTATTTTTGTGTTCATTTGTTTATTATTGTACATTTTGCGTTGTTTTGGTCGAATAAATAATAATAATAATAATAACATCAGCCACATCCACCTGCACATCAGCCACATCTACCTGCACATCAGCCACATCCACCTGCACATCAGCCACATCCACCTGCACATCCGCCACATCCACCTCCACATCCGCCACATCCACCTCCACATCCGCCACATCCACCTGCACATCAGCCACATCCACCTGCACATCAGCCACATCCACCTGCACATCCGCCACATCCACCTGCACATCCGCCACATCCACCTCCACATCCGCCACATCCACCTGCACATCAGCCACATCCACCTGCACATCAGCCACATCCACCTGCACATCAGCCACATCCACCTGCACATCAGCCACATCTACCTGCACATCAGCCACATCTACCTGCACATCAGCCACATCCACCTGCACATCAGCCACATCCACCTGCACATCCGCCACATCCACCTGCACATCAGCCACATCCACCTGCACATCAGCCACATCTACCTGCACATCAGCCACATCTACCTGCACATCAGCCACATCCACCTGCACATCAGCCACATCCACCTGCACATCAGCCACATCCACCTGCACATCCGCCACATCCACCTGCACATCAGCCACATCGACACTCACCACCGTGATAGCCGCAACCACATCGGGGACTGGCAGGATCATCTGTCGCCCCATTTCATTAGGAACGTGTGTAAAAGTTTTACATCTCAAACTTAAGAGAGTACTTGAAAGTTAAAGTTGACGAAAATGACTTCTATCTGGGGCATTTTCGTCACACTGGATAAAAAAGTTTGTTTTAAAGGGTAGACGTTCTGGCCCGTCAAATTAAGAGAATTACAGCTGCAACAGCTACAAATGCATGTACAAGGTGAACAGGAGATGGGTGAGGGGACTGAACTGCTTCTGCTATCACCGTTTGTAAATAGCATAATGAACATTAAAGAGATTTTCATTTATGTAACCTTCTTATGCTGCACTGGAAAAAAATTCAGAGAAAACGGTCAAATGCATGTATTATCATTGTTTATCTATTGCCAAACAAATGTAGACCCTATACACTCATATTGGGGACATTAACAATTTGGACACATAACTTTTAAACAATTTCACATCTCACGTTCAACAAAAAAATAATCTTAAACACTGAAGATATAAAGTGGTGCAGTTAATTTAATTCATCTGTAAGCTTGATATGTCGTTGAGCTAAGCAAGCACATGTTTCAGCTACCACAGGCATCATCCATCGAGGGTGACGGTAAACCTCCTTCACAGCTCTGTAGGTCTTGAAATAACTCATTACATGCTCCACGTAAATACGGCATCTTGAAAACTCTGTATTGTAGATCTGTTTTGCTATGCGATCTTCCGCTAGACGTTCCCGACGAATCTGGTCCGAGCGAAATTTGGTCATGACCGGGTACCGGTTAGCATAACCATTGTCATCCATGAGAAATGTTTCTTCTGGAAAATTGAGATGTTGTCCTGGTTCAATGGGCGGCAGATGAGCGAACTGGCCAGCGTCATTCAGATGTCCCAAAAACCCACTTTGTACAAAGCGTATGTTTTTGCGGTTATCAATTATGACCTATAACAAAGAAAAACAACAGTTTATTTTGGGTTAAGCAAAGTACAGACACATTTTAAACGTATGAGATTTTATTTTCGGCGGTGACCATTATTGTGTAAGCCCATTCAAATAATGGCACTTAATCAGTAAAATTTTATGTATGACTACTCATTGAAGGTCAATGAGTCAACTATTCTGAAAACCTACAAGACTATTTTTCTCTTCCAGCCTCGGTTTGGTCTACAAGAGTGATTTGCACGGTACATACAAATAACTAACCAAGGGAATAACTTATGTGCACGCGCAAATAGCGCACCCGTGAGGAAGAACAATAGATTGGGTGAGGTTTCAGTGTTCATTTCTTCACAATACCATTAAGCAATGCCGCTTATACAGCCCGCAAGGGGGTGTCTTTGTAAGGCAACCTGGGCAACTAGTTGATTTAATTACCTTTGTTCTTGATTGCATTGTTATTATTTGGGGGTAAGTTGAAAATATCTTTACCACCAAAAAAGAAGGTTTTCCCAACAATAGTATAAGCCGAAACAAAGTATGTAAAATGACTTCCACATATGTTCCTTAAAAAAATCTAAAATCATGAATTTGAGTTTGGAACTTATATTTGCAATATTTAATATCACACGTTGAAACGGATTTTGCTGTTACCTTCGGCACTAATTCTTACACTTAAGAAACCATAATAATTATAGTTATTGTCGTAGTTATCGTTAAGCATGTTTAATCATGTCACTATATTAGTATTTGTATTACCTGTGTGCTCATGCAGTGATAGCGGGAGTACCCGCTGTAGAATTCATGCTGATCTTGAGATGGTCGTTGTATTTCATGCAGAGTTCCATCAATGGTACCCACTGCATTGGGAAACATTTCCCATCCGCCTCGTCTTTGAAGCCATTCTTCCTGCGTTGGCCAATAAATCTGGGACTTGAAATACATCCAAAGTAGGGGTAGGATGGCGTGTATGTATGTTGATACTGCTCCCGGATTCATGTTGAACATCGTCGACAGCACATCAAACGTCGGATACTGTCGGAGCCATATCAACGCCATGAGGATTCTGTTGTTGGTGTCATGAAGGTGTCGTTGTCCTGCTCGTTGGTTTGTCAAGAAGGGATGCAAGTCATGAAAATTCTGAGAAATGACTCAGGTGTTTCTCCCGTCATCCTGAAGAACCTTGGGGTGTCCAGTGCCAATTCGGTGGACACGTCTCTTGGTGGCATACGGTTGTTTCCTTGAAAGCTATAGGGAAAAGGAGGTATTGAAGCCTGTGCCGCGGTGCAGGTAGTGCAAAGATCCCGGACGACAACAATGCATGGAAAAATGTTGCCAAAGACTCCCACATCAAACCAATCTCTTCTTCCAAACAAAAATCGTATGTTGGCACACTTAGCAATGTCAAAAAACTGTAACAATTGTTGAAAAACAACGAAGCCACTGCAACACTTACTGGATCCATGGTAGCCCACAAAAGTGTAAACGTGGAATGTGTTCAGAAAAGAGAAAATTAGGCCGTGTCCGAAACGGCGACTTCGGCTACAGCTACAGCTAGATCAGCGAGTCTGCCAGTGTTGAAGAATAGGCAGACGCGGGCAATCTAGCCGTAGCTCTAGCCGAAGTCGCCGTTTCGGACACGGCCTTCAACGTTTCAACAATTGACCCTGTCGTAACCAAAGATTATAGAGCGCCGAAGGTGCAAGATGGGAAATCTCTATCTAGTGTTGAAACGTGAAATACGCATAAGCGCCATTTAAGCAAACAAAATGTTTTGTTATACCATATGGTCGTTGTCTGCACTGATCTATTGTTGCATGAAAATAGAAACTTGTAGAAATGGCGTCCAGAGCACATTTCACATTTCATCCAGAGTTCCCCATTTTGCGCCATCGGCGCTCTATGTATAATCTTTGGTCACAACACACACATGCCGTCTATTTATTCGCCTTTGAATAGCGCGGTTAAGCATGCCAGGTGTTTCGTCATCAGTGAGGCTGATGCATGAATATTCACCCTGCTAATGCTCACAATAAAGGCACCGTATTCAACGACCGTCGTGCATGGAAATTTTGGGTGGAGCTATGCTAGGAGAGCTGTTCATTGGCTCTGACGTAGTCAACCGACCGACGAACACTAATCCGACAAGCCCGACAAGAGAAGGTCAACTTACGTCGGTAATTTATTTTACACCGACGCGTTGCGACGTTAAATTTAATGGTATCCCGCGGACGGTCCTTATTTATTGCACCAACCCGCATTTTAAAATTAACTCCGCATGACGTAGGCCTACTTTTGGGATAATATAACTCGGACATAGCCTACCAGAGACAAACAAACCATGAATTTTATGTCACTGACGAAATATTATATTGTATTGGTTACCCGCCGACGGTAATTCTTATTTACGCTAAACAACCAACTTGTAAACTTGTAAACTTCTGAGGGAAGTGTCGAAGTTTTGTCTTGGCAATAGGGGGCTGTGGACGTCCTGCCGACGTTCGTTTTGACATAATGTCACAACATAAGTATGCAAATGGTCATAATATGCAATTTGACCGAGGCAGGGCGTCAAAGCTGTTTTAGATAGGCCTATGGGCTAATATTGTGACAAATGTATGAAATCTGACAATGTTGTGTAATTTGTTGGGATATTTTTTGCTATAGGCCTAAGCTATCGAAGAAAACTGTAAATATTATTTTAGGTGCAATTTGTTTTTATTTATTTTGATTGCAATAATGTAATAATATAGAATAATTGATAATCAGTGTTACAACCATCAGTACCAATTCAGCAGAAGTTTAACTATACATTTAATAAGTACCTCGGAGAGTTTGTACATTCTGATTGATCGAAGACTGGTCACGTGGGTACGGTGCGTAATACGCAGTATTTTTAGGTAGTACAGTAGGTTGTTGACTATGCGTGTACAGTATGTGTATGTATAGTAGATTTAATTACACGTATAAGAGTAATGTAATGGTAATACCATAAGAGTGAGGACCGTAGAACAAAGGAATACAAAAGGGACAATGCTGTCCTCACATTGGAATCCTTTGTACTTTTGTGTCCTCACATTTTTTCGTGCGCTTAATCTATGGAGAGTGTTAAGTTAGAGGGACAAAGGAAAGTCCTCACATAGATAGCAATATTGATGTATGTAGTTAATAGTAAATTTAAGTAACCATTAATGTTCTAATTACACACTAAATAATGCTAATTGAAATATTGATTACCGACATTGAGCCATCATCCTGCCAAGGTTGGATTATTGTTTTCAGTTCATTTGTTGAAAGTCTTAATTTGGTCGGGAAGACGTTGGCAGGGCATTTGGAAAAAGTCTGTTGACTAACGTGTTATTGACGACGGCACAACGGACCAATGTTGCACTGTCGGTACGCGGTCGGGCGGAAGTCCACACGACGGCCCTTGCCTTTGCAAGTGTCCCGAATACCGACACCAATCCAACGTCCGACACCAATCCAACGTCAATTGCCGGTCAAGACCCGACGTTGGGCTGACGTCATGTCATGTGTTGCCTGTACTAGCACAATAAATGCCTACAAAAAAAGGACTCCTTTCAGAGCCACACATTTTCAGATAAGAGATATACTTTGGGTAGTCTGTTTATTTTTTTTATGAGTTAAGAACAAAATAAATTGTATTATATAACTTAATATGATTCAGGACGAGTTTTGTCTCGTCAAACAAGTTTTTTGCGCATGGGGCCTACCTAGGTTCGTGCTCATTTTGTGGAGATCATACGGTATACGAAAAGGCTATGAGTGTTTATGAATGCAATGGCAGCAATTAAGGGGACGGTATAGCGGAAGGTAAATTTGTTTTCTTTCTATCATAACATAAGAACCGTTCGGTCAAATTCGGTCATAATTATTATTATGAAAAGTAATCCTATATTAACCCAACCCCCCCCCCTTGAGATAGTGCATTTATACACGAACTTTAATATTATTTTATATAAAAGGTCTGGTTATAATGTAATCTATCTATCATCAGGCTACTGCCAAGTCTTTATACAATGGTAATTACCATACTAGGATCAGGACCACCCCCAAACAGACTTAATTGCCCTATACAATTAAAGTTGCTTTCCGATGAGTCGAAAGTTGATTGTTATGTGGGGGGGGGGGGTTTTTTTGGGGGGGGTGTCTTCTTCTTTTTGGGGGGTGGGGGCTCGGCTCGCAGGGAAGACAAGCTTTGAAAAAACGTTTGAGGCATCGTGTGCGGTTCTTTAGAACTGGGTGGGTTTTGAAAAAAGGTGAGACAGAAACGTGAAGAATCATAGAAGGTAAAAGATAGACTGTACATTTTTGGTGACGAACGCAAGGGTGTAAATGTAACGGCGAAAAATAGCACACTAAAAAGAAAAGCCTGGCTCAGAACGATTGGTTGCGATTTACAAAATGACTGGTACAATGGAAACCAGTCTTTAGAGGAAAAAACAAACCAACAAACTTTTATTTTAATAGAGTAAACTTTGTCAAGAGATAAGAACCATCAGAACAAAATATCAAATCGGCTCTAAATCAGAGGTAGATTAGCTGCCAAACTGCTCACTGACCTCATGGCTTTGGTCTGCGCACCGCCAAGACAATGCATCAGCCAAAATTAAGTCAAGGGACAGAGATCAATAATAGTCTGGTACAGTCTCTACCAAAAATAGCTGGAGGGCTAGGGAGGTATTCTCAGAATTCTGTTCTTCCATAGGGGGAATTAATCTAATAGTAATGGCTCTAGAAGCAAAGATATCAAAGTAAAGTTCCACCCCTCTACAAAAGAAACAGGTTGGTAGATGGGGCAGGACGGAAAGGAGGAATGATGTGATAGTAGGAGACTAGTCTGTTTGCCTAGGCACTATCCTGCCCAATTATTTCAAAGACACATGCTCGTCATTACAAGGAGCGTTTTCTGTTGTTGCACCCTGTCAGTCGTCACATGAAAGGCGATATTCGTTGTTTGTTATTTTGCTGTTCTGGAAATAATTAATTGTTTAATGTATAATTAATTTTTTAACTATTATCTTGTTTTTATTTCAAAATAAAAAAGTTTTTGCATCACACAATTAAATATATATAACTGTTGGGAATGTTTTCATTATGTACATTTATATTGGAAATTTGTATATGTAAATAATTAATTGTGCACTAGGCAGTTATATATAGGCCTATATATAATTGTTGGAAAGCTTTCATAATATATATATGTAACTAAATAATTTTGCACATGCAGTTATACATAAACAATTTTAAGGCAGCTTTCTTTATATACATATAATTTTGCGGAGTGTTATAATTAGGATGAATAATACCGGCGAAGAAAAAAGAAAGAATTTTGCACCGCACAGTTATATATAAATAATGGAAACTATTATTTGTACAACTAATTGAACGAGGCTATGATATACTAAATAATGACTTTGCGTCGCTTTCATTAAATATGCAAAAATGGTGTAATATGCCAATTAAGTTATAAGCCACGTCCAATTTTATTTTAATTTTATTCTTATTTTATTTTCTATTTATTATTATTTGGGCAGCAACTTTTTGGCGCCAGAATTAACTGGCAACAACAGCACAAAAAAACGAAATGGTTAAAAATGCGAATAAGAAAATATATCAGACGTGAACTGTGAAAGTTAGTTGAAATTGTTAGTAAGTGGACGAGGCACAAGATATGTTACTTTCTGGAGTAATTAGCATACATTCTGAACGGCTGACCTGCCAAAGTTAAAAACAAATCTGAATTTTAGTTGTCCGATAATATATTTGAATTGTTTTCAAGAGTGTTAGAGACCTTTATGCATTTTAATTATTTTTGAATATTATTTTAGCATTTAGCATTGGTTGCTATTGGGAGTTTAGTGGGATGCACCTAGCTAAATAGGCCCAAATGCATCAAACTAATTATCATTTAATAACGATTAGGGGGTCATGCAATTAAAAGATTGTGTAAATAAATTAATCTATTCGAACCTGGAAGCTCTGTTCTTCAACCTTTGAGGACATTAGATAAATCAGGCGTTAAAATCCTATTTTGGAAAAAGCACATTTTCGGGGTGGTTTTCTGGCGTAGTTAGGAAAAATTACAAAAGGCTGACCTGCTAAAATTTGAAAACTCTGAAGTTTAGTTGTCCGAAAACATGTTTGTCCGGTTTTCAAAGTGGCGCACCCGTAAGGGTGCACCAAACTAAATGGACAAATATTCATGCGCCAAGCTCATTATCATAATTTGTGTGCCCACAATGAATTATAACGCTTTCGGGGTCATGCAATTAATAGATTGTGTAATTATAAGAATCTATCACAACCTGGGGGTTCTGTGTTTCAACTTTTGGGGAGACTTTATAAATTTAGGCGTTTAAGTTGGCCCTATTTTACTTGGCAAGTGGAGAAGTGCTTCACGAAAACTGGCAGCAAGTCAGTTTGGGAAAAAGTTCATTTTCGGGGGTGTTTTTTTCTGGGGTCGCTAGCAAAAAATTCAAACGGCTGATCTGCCAAAAATTGAAAGAATTCTGAAGTTTAGTTGTCCGAAAATATGTCTGATTGGTTTTCAAGAGGCTGAGAGATTTACTCGATTTTTTAAAGTATTTTTGAATATTTATAATTTTAGCATTGTTTCCTATGGGAGTTTATTTAGTGCGGTGCGCCCGTAAGAACACGTGTAGCGCCCTCAACAGTTGGGGCTTAAACTAAAATCATGGCGGCGCCCTTGGACGTCGCAGTTTCGTAAAAAACATGAAAGTTGCGGTAAGAAGTTTTACAGTTTTGTTGTTGTTGTATTGATAAAAAACAATAATTTAATAACAATAACATTATATGGAATTATTGGGATATTTTAGTAACCGCCTGTCACTTTTTCTACGTTAGTTTTGTTTGTTTTACTTATTTTAATTATTTATTTATTTCGGAATAACACTTACTACGGTCATACGGTGTGTGCAGAGCCGGTGTCATGCCAAAAAGTGTCCACTGCCAAATACTGTCCGCTGAGCATGCGCAGTGGACGCCGGACACTATTTGGCACGTATTACGTGCCAAATACTGTCCACTGCTAAATAGTGTCCGGGTGCATGTGTGCTGCAATTCACGTACGCATGCACACGGACAGTATTTGGCAGATTACGGACAGAATTTGGCAGAGATTACGGTCAGTATTTGGGGAGTTAAGTCGACATTTTTTTTTTTGGCTGAAACGGACAGTAGTTGGCGGGGAGTTAGCGGACACTGGTATTTCAAATAAAAAATATATCAAACACTAACACAGACGAACACTCAATCTCAAAAGTAGGTAAAGATTAGTATTTTTTTTAAATTTTTACTTGAGTAAAAAGTGCTAATTTAAAAATTAAAAAAAACGAAATGTGAAAGTGCTAAATGTTAAATGTTACGAATATTTATAATAAAATACAACAAAGAAAGCGTTCAAACAAAATTGTTGTGGTCCTGTCAGCTGAGAAGCAAGGCACGCAATGTTGAATCACGCTAACCGCGGACACTATTTAGCAAGCTTCCGTAAACAATGTGACGTCATAGACGCATGACCAATCAGATCGCAATATGCTAATGAGCGGACAGTATTTGGCAGCGGACACTTTTTGGCATAACACCGGCCTTCACTGCGTGATCATGGTGGTAATGACCGGGTTGGTGGCTGCCGCTGTTTAATGGACCGAGCCGAAGGCGAGGTCCATTAACACTAACAGCGGCCAGCCACCAACTAAGGTCATTACCACGCAGTGGAGACCGGCTCCACACACTAGTGTTATTCCCATTGAATGGATATCTTTCATAAAAATAGGGTACAACTACAACCTAGAACTTGTGATTTTTTTGTCGCCGTTGTTTAGAGAAATGTTCTACTCATAGACCTTATCGCCAATCCGCCTGGTTGATTTTTGCTGAATGGCCGAAAAGTGTTGTGGGAAGGAAAAGGGAGCACAGTATGCCCCTTTTCCCTTCCCACATCACAATGCCTTTCGGCCATTCAGCAAAAATCAACCAGGCGGGTTGGCGATAAGGTCTAATGTTCAAAGGCCACTCGTTAGGCGGTTCAACTTTTGCATGGCACCTAATCTCTTTATACACATACTAAACTATTTAGGCAAATCTTCAAGAACCAGACCACGAGCTTTGAATATTATAAAAGTACCATACATGTAAATAGAAATACTTTGATTGGCGCTCAGCATTATGCTTTGCATTATATTCATTTCGTGTGCATACCAGCTACCTTAAATTTATAAATTTTTTGCGCATACGCCTAAGCGTGGTATGAGCATGCATGCGGCAAAATCTGTCTTTGCCAAAAAACACAAAAAAACAATGGGCTAAAAGAAAACAGTTGATTTGAGTTCTCCGCACAACAAGCATATATTGTGCATTATAACAAATGCTCGTTTAGGGGCCATTTATTCACTAGTTCACAGAGCCGGTCTTATATCACACGTTAATACCACCCCACGTGACCAGTCTTCGACCAATCAGAATGCGTAAACTCTCTGAGGTTTTTATTAATATTATTTAATAATATTGATATTATTATTAATTATTGTTATTATTATTTTTCATATCAACTTTTTTTTTTTTTTTTTTTTTTTTTTTTTTTTGGGGGGGGAAATAATCTACAGCTAAGCTGGGTACCGGTCAACTCGGTCCCAGGTGAACTCGGTCCTCCTGCTCCTGGCTTGGTCAACTCAGTCCCAAGTCATCGCAGTCCCAACCAAGTCATCTTGGTCCCAAGTCAACTACTACTGCCCTGGTAACTAAACTAAGTCCCAAGTCAACTACTACTGCCCTGATAACTAAACTAAGTCATCTCGGTCCTAAGTGCACTACTCCTGCCCTGATAACTAAACTAAGTCCCAAGTCAACTACTACTGCCCTGATAACTAAACTAAGTTCCAAGTCAACTACTACTGCCCTGATAACTAAACTAAGTCATCTCGGTCCTAAGTCAACTACTACTGCCCTGATAACTAAACTAAGTCCCAAGTCAACTACTACTGCCCTGATAACTAAACTAAGTCATCTCGGTCCTAAGTCCACTACTACTGCCCTGATAACTAAACTAAGTCCCAAGTCAACTACTACTGCCCTGATAACTAAACTAAGTCATCTCGGTCCTAAGTGCACTACTCCTGCCCTAATAACTAAACTAAGTCCCAAGTCAACTACTACTGCCCTGATAACTAAACTAAGTTCCAAGTCAACTACTACTGCCCTGATAACTAAACTAAGTCATCTCGGTCCTAAGTCAACTACTACTGCCCTGATAACTAAACTAAGTCCCAAGTCAACTACTACTGCCCTGATAACTAAACTAAGTCATCTCGGTCCTAAGTGCACTACTCCTGCCCTGATAAATAAACTAAGTCCCAAGTCAACTACTACTGCCCTGATAACTAAACTAAGTTCCAAGTCAACTACTACTGCCCTGATAACTAAACTAAGTCATCTCGGTCCTAAGTCAACTACTACTGCCCTGATAACTAAACTAAGTCCTAAGTCAACTTCTACTGCCGGGATAACTAAATAACTAAACTAAGTCCCAAATCAACTCAATATATTAAATATTAATATTATTATTATTATTATTATTTTTGTGGGGGGGGAGGTCATCTACAGCTTAGCTTATTACCGGTTAAACTCGGTCCGAAGTCAACTCAGTCCCATGTCATCTCGGGCCAAAGTCATCTGAGTCCCAAGTCAATACTTTTAAGTAATAATGGTGATTTGCAGCTTTAGCGTGGAGGGTCAATGCAACTTTCAGCAAACGTGAATTTGGACACAAATTAATCTCTCACACAATCTGATATGATATGAGGTTGAGTTAAAATTGATTCTAGAAAAAAATTTGCAATGTCCAGTTCAATAGGTTTAGTAATAGTTTTTATAAAAAAAAGCAAGCAAAAAAAACCCCATCCATTTGTAGGTGATAAAAACAATGCTAGCTGGCACCCAAAAAGAACAAAGTCTACTTGATCTCTTAAAAACTTAAAATTAATAGAGGCATGTTCCTTATTATATTAAATATATAATATGCACTTCAAATTGCAAAAAAGGAATAAGATTAATGAGTTAACGTTTATTATAAATAAATAAAAATTTAGAATGAATTTTGGCCATTCTATTTTTAATTCAACATGTCACTGCCCGAACCAAACTTAAGTTTCCCTAAATAGGTTAGGTATTCTTTATTTTGTATTATTTACTAACAAATGTATGTTTACTTGAAGGTTTTTCTTATAATCAAACATGTTCTTTAATTGTCTTACATTAGGCCTAGTTGTTAAATTATTTCATACTTTTTGTTATTTAATGGTATTTTACCATTTATTTTAATTTCCCTAAATATGTTTGATAATATTTATTTTATTTGTTTTTACTGGAAAAATTTTCTCTGATTTTCTTGCATATCGGAATAAAACCTGTCTTACACAAACTGCAAAGGAAAGTTCATTATCTACAATTTGTTTCACTTTAGATTAACTTAAATCATGCTTTACAAACATGTCTTTTTTAAATGGTAATTTTTATTACTTTCTGAGATTACATAGGCCTAGTGTTTCATCATCTTGATCGGCCCATGTCATTCCACTGCTGGGTGAAGGCCTCTCTCCCATACTGTGCCAAGTGTTTCTGTTGTGTCATGTCTTTACCAGGCTGCTAATCCTACGTGGCTGACTATCTTGTTTCTCCAACTTGCTCGGGGTCTGCAACGCTTTCTTTTCCCGGAAAGAGGTTGCCATTCTGTTGTGAACTTGCTCCATCTTCCACTTTTTACCCTGCCTAGGTGTCCAGCCCATCTACGTTTTATCCTTTTTGCTGCTACTAATTTGCATCACTGACTACCAGTTTGATCCCTGATCCAAGCATTTGTTTTGCAGTCTCTTCCATCCAAGCATCATCTGTTCCACGCTTCTTTGGCCTGTTTGTATTTTCCTTGACATTTCCTTACTCAAAGACCACGTTTTGCTTCCATACGTCAAACATAGTGTTTAAGCTCACAATAATACATCGGCGCGATACAGCCAATTACTTCTTGCCACTCCCCATCAACCACACACTTCAATAATTTTTAACTCTTTAGTCCGAGTTGACTTGGGACAACGATGACTTAAAAACCTAGTTGACTTGGGACCGTGATGACTTGAGACCGAGATGACAATTGGGACCGAGATGACCTTGGACCGAGTTGACTCGGACCAAGTTGACTTCGGACCGAGTTGACCCTAATCCGATTAGCTCCTACACTACCGACACCCTGATTTGTTCACAAATAACAAATATATAGGCCCCCTATCCAATCTAGGTTGAAACGTTACTCCAGAATTTCAGATCCACGCTTTCATATATCATGTACCAATCAACATGAGCACATAATACACATTCATCTCAATTGAAATAAAAGATAAAACATATGATCTTTTTTAATGTAGTATGGTATCGATACATTAAGTCTGTAATATAAAGTGAAGGTGTCAGTACTGTACTTGGCCATATTACATGAATCATTGTAATATTCATCCCATTGAGCGAGATGACACAAGACTGCGCCCTCTATCGTGGTTGCTATGAATATTTTGGTAATGCGTGCATGCAGTTTAACTGTAAAGTTTCACACACGGAGTCAGTACAAAAAAAATTACAAAGGAGATCCTAAAAACTTTAATTTTATTTTCTGAAATAATATCACCTCAGGATAAAACTAACAATTCTAAACCCAGCAGTCTTGGAATTCCAGACAGGAGGAATATGTGAGCAAAGCTTCAGCTTCCTCCATCAAGTATTTGAACATATTTTGTGATACAGTTTTATGTTTTTCAAATTTGTTCTTGATTTAAGAAGCTGAAATTTTGTTTATGTATTCTTCATGTACATAGCTATACCTTTGATTAGTCTGAGTTACTGAACCCAACACTTTTTTAACATTTGGACATTATCTGGCATATGTAGGGTTGGAGTGAAGAAACACAATAGTTTGATCAAATGTCATAGACCTTGTGGTGACAATATTCAAGAGTTGTTTGGTTTCCTCCCGGTGAGATGTTGACTTGTCTAGATAATCTGCATTATAAGCATAGGCAACAGGATCCTAGAAGGGATTACCAGGGATCTGAACAAAGCCTGCAGAAAGAGCAATGGCAAAGTTACATAGAGCCCCCTCGACGGCAACCAAAGAGCCATGTGATTTTCAGTATGAAATCATTAGGGGGCCTATGTTTTGATTCCACCGACCGAAACCTCTCTGTTTTCATTTTTACAAACACTTAATATCTAGTTTATAAAAAAAAATTTGGCAGAATATCAAATAGGCTAAGTGAGTGGATTTAAGGTATTTTTAGTTGAAGTTTCCTTTTCCCTTGATATAAATTTCTTCTCATGGCAGAATAAGTAGCTCTTGGGATATGAAATTTTGAAATTTTCAACTTCAAAATTTGTGCCCACTAATTTTTTTTAAGAAAAAGAGAAAGGGTAAGAGGAAACAGTTCAAGTTCAAGTTCCTACTCAAAAGTTAACTAAGAAAGGTAGAGAATGCACTAAAGAGTATCTAAATCCTCATTCCCCCCCCCCCCAGGTAGCCTTGATATCAAGGCTGTGTAGACAAGTACTCTAGCTAAAACCATAGAGCAAGGATACTAAAACCTCAGCCGCCCGAATGCGATACAACCCCAGTCCCCCGACAAACTCTAAAAAAACATAGCACACCGCACTCTCACCATGCACACACACAGCGCCTGTACACAGCCCCACACACACACCGCTATTGTCCACACACCGCTATCGCCCACAATCCTAGCCCGTGAGCCGTCAGACTCACAGCCTTGACGATCTTGTAAACCGAGTGTCTTATGTGTTTCATTGTTTTTCTTCACAAATCCGTGGAAAATGGGGGGGTGAGTGGATATGCAAAGATTTATTTCATGAATAATACATCATTCCTAATAGCCAATCACACACTGTCGTGTGCGGGCGCTAGAGTAATCTTACATATTCATAATGTTTATTCATAAATACCCCAGACAGTTTCGCTATTCCTATTGGTGGAGAGCATGTCACGTGGGGGTGTTTAAACAGATGATAAAGCACGGCCAAGAGTGTTTATAACCGGCTGGCTTCGCGTGTTGGGCGCGCAAGCTCACGGTACGCCTATTTAATTACGCGGAACGCAATATATAGCTATTAGTACCAGCGCGTAATCTATTTTTACACGCGCGTACACACAACCCAACGCGCACCAAACATAACTTTCAAAAAGTTTTTGAAAATGTACAAAATGTACAGATTGTCACAGATTGTCTATAATTTTTTTTCGCTTTTTAACACAATGGCATTTATGAATGGGAATAAAAGAGTATGTGACTCGTTCTTAAACGGCCGTTTAAAACTTTGCAGGGTCGGGTCGTGCGATAAAGGCCCGAGCCGAAGGCGAGGGCCTTTATCGCACGGCCACGACCCTGCCGGTTTTAAACGGCCGTTTAAGAACTCGTCGCCACTCTTTTATGCCCTTATTAAACATGACCACTTCCAATGGCCAATCAGAGAGCCTTTTATTGCAAGTAGAGCGCACTCATTACCATAACCGCAAGACCCGGAAGTGTACAAGATCGTCAAGGCTGTGAGCCTGACGGCTCACGGGCTAGGATTTTGGGCGATAGCGGTGTGTGGACAATAGCGGTGTGTGGACAATAGCGGTGTGTTAGCGTTTGTGTGCTTCCTTGGGTGAGAGCGTGGTGTGCTGTTTAAAGACAGTCGGGGGGACCGGAACAGGAGTTGCATTGCATTCGGGCATCGCATTCGTGCGGCTGTGGTTTATATGCACATTTTTAGCTTTATAGTAAGCAAACTATTACACAGCCTTGCAATCAAGGCTACCCCCCAGGGCACATGGAAGGATTTGCACTGATTGCATGCTCCTGTAATTTTGCCTGCTATTTGTGAGGTGTTTTACAGAAAGATAGCAAAGTTCAAAACAGTAACAATTCAAACTCTTCTCCTGCTCAAGATATAACCCAGAAAGGTTCCAATTGCACAAGATCATGAGAGCATCTTCATTTGTCAATTTTATTTTATATTATTATTATTTTTTTTTTGGGGGGGGGGCTGGCTCTTGAGCATGCCTAAGACCCCACAACTTTGCAATGTCCAATCACACTCACACACTCTTCTTATTTTCAGTGAATGATTTGTTTTCCTTTTCATTAATTAAAGACAAAATATGGAGAGATACAAAACATTCATACAAATTTGAATGCAAATGAGGGCATTGTCATGAAAATAATCCTAGCGGTAGGGTAAGTACATTTTGATTGTGACTAGACCATTTCAAATCAATTCAAATCAAAGTTGTCCTTTATTTTTTAAATTCATTCAGGGTTGCCGGCAAGAAATCTCTGATCACAAAAACTACTTCAACTTGTAAGCAAGAAAAGATACCAGATCATTCTTATTCAACTTGGTGGTAATGATTTATATTTGACATGTTACTTTTACATATAAAAAACACTTACAGTATTCATTGTTTTTGAGTTAACTCCATGAATTAAACCTACCATTAATAAGTTGTTTGTCGAAAAGGCAAGATCGTCTGGAACATTAATATTGTTTTGTTCATGAAAAGATGGGAAGAGAAAGATCAGATCTTTCAACTGGTTTTACAAACCATAGAGTTGCTACCTATACAATTTTCTCAAAAGGCAGTGAAAAAGATCCCATAATGCCAAAACACCTATGGAGCGCCATATATTTGTGTGCAAAAGCTGTTTAAGTTTACAGATCAAACTTTGGAAAGCAAGATCAAGAACTTGAACATGTATTGACCGATCTCTATGATTTGTTTAGCTATAGGCCCTAAGGGAATAAGTAAACATATTTTATTACTTACATTGCTCTAAAATGAAATGTTTGAATGGTCAATTAATCCGGTCATCAGCGATTTAAAAAAACCAATTTAGCAATGAGAGGGTTAACTCAATGATTTTAGCAATGAGAGGGTTAACTCAATGATCTTAGCAATGAGAGGGTTAACTCAATGATTTTAGCAATGAGAGGGTTAACTCAATGATTTTAGCAATGAGAGGGTTAACTCAATGACTTTAGCAATGAGAGGGTTAACTCAATGATTTTAGCAATGAGAGGGTTAACTCAATGATTTTAGCAATGAGAGGGTTAACTCAATGATTTTAGCAATGAGAGGGTCAACTCAATGATTTTAGCAATGAGAGGGTTAACTCAATGATTTTAGATAGACTGTCCAAAGTAATTAACCCACAAAGAAACTTTCATTTCATTTTACTGTTTAAAAACTCAGTTTAGACTAGAAACCTTTTTTTAAAGGTTCTAGGCATCATGATGCTGAAATCCAGTTCAATGTCATCGGATGCAAGAGCAAATGTTCGAGAAAATGATAATAAAGTGACCCATCTGGTGTCAATGAAGACGGGACAGCCATTGATCATACCAGAAAAAGACAGGGTGAGTATACCTAGAAATTTACTATATCTGAAGGGAATAATACACATTATTTGTTTGTCCTTGCTCTATGGTTTATTGGAATATAAATTTATTTTCCATCTAATTGAAAATTAGATGGAAAATTTATTTACCATCTAATTTTCAATGGGAGACTTTTGGGGAGTAAGGTGGCAGCAGACTTGCAGGTAAATCCATTGTTGGAAATGTGAGCATGCTCAGAATGACCTACATGTAAACAATGGAAATTTACCTGGTAAGTCTGCTGCCACCTAACGTTTAAAAGACTCCCAGTGGATCTGTCAAAAGAATTAAAAACAGCTGTCTTTTGATTTAGTTTCAAGTTTGGGAAAAAACACGCACAACTAATGCTTGGTAATTCAAGACTGAGCTAAATGTATGTGTCTCAATTGCGGAGTTAATTGCTAAGGAGAGGAGTGAAAATGTTCTTCTTTTTTCCCTTTTCCCTTGTAGCTTGGTTTATGTAGGAGTGTCTCTGACTTTGAAAAGCTGAATAGAATTGGAGAAGGCACCTATGGAATAGTGTGTAAGTACAAGCAAAAGTTGTACATTGTAGTTACCCAGTTTTAATTGCCAATTTAATTTTAATTTGCACATTTTTCTACATTGTGTTTGGTATAACTTAATGCCAATTTGTTTATCAACTTGATCAATAGCTGAGTCTTAATGAAGGACAATTACATCTGAAACATGCTTGTATTATGCTTAATTCAGTAGGGTAAAATTTCTTCTAAAAACCTACGTTGTTACAATGTAAGTTTAAGCATGTGTGTAATTCTAACCATTGTGAAGCATGTGTGTTATTGTTACCATATTATGCCAAGCATGTGTGTTATTGTTACCATATTATGCCAAGCATGTGTGTTATTGTTACCATATTATGCCAAGCATGTGTGTTATTGTTACCATATTATGCCAAGCATGTGTGTTATTGTTACCATATTATGCCAAGCATGTGTGTTATTGTTACCATATTATGCCAAGCATGTGTGTTATTGTTGCCATATTATGCCACTTGCATGTGTGTTATTTTAACCATGTCTGTAGCCAGGCTGGATCTTTTCTACAGATATTTCATGGTAAATGTCCCACCAGTGTGTCTGACGCGGTTCCTCCTATCAGGATGTTTGAGCATGAAACCAGACTTTCTGCTTCCTCTCACCCATATACTCTTGCTTTGCTGAGATGTAGAACAAAGAGCCATTCCAACAGTTGTTTTCCACTGAATCTCTTTGGAACTCTGTGCCTGGTGCATGTTTCCCTCCTTTTCTATAATCTAGACTGTTTTAAGAGGAAATCAATTCCTACTCTCAGCTCCCTGGAGTTGTTTTCTTCTTTTAGCCTCTTACCAAGAGTGGTTTTTAGCCTTGTTTGGGGCAAAGTTGCATTCAAAAATAATAAATAAATTTAAACCAAATATATTTTAACCATATTATGTTCAAAATTTTACTTTTTGCTGTTACTTCTGTGGTAAAAGAATAGTTATCAACAACATTTTCTTTGTTATAAGCTTGTTCATGTGGTAAACTATGTTTTGGAAAAGCTGATGGGTGGAAGGTTGGATTTGAGAACTCTAGTACTGAGCTGTCTTGGCACATTGAACAAAATTGAATAAATTCTTGAGGTATTTTATGACTTGATGAGGGGAACTGAAATTTTTTACTATGTTATCTTTGAAAAGCAAATGAACACAATCTGTTAAAACAAGACAATACATGCACATAGATGTCGACTTGTTGTATCATATGCTTGTGTTTTAAATTGTTTAATATGGTTGTCATTGACAGATAGAGCAAGAGACTCTCAAACAGGTGAAATTGTTGCACTGAAAAAGATGCGCATGGAGAATGAGAAAGATGGTAAGTGTTGAACAGCTGTAGCAATAACAAAGGTCTTGCTTGTTTCAATGATAAATATTAAATCACTGTTTTTAATAGATGTAATATTTGCATCGAGATGAAGTATGCTCAGTGCTTTCCCGAGCTCTGTGAAAAATATCCACAGGCAATCACTCGTGTGGGATTCGAACCCACGACCTTTGCATTGCTAGAGCAGATGTCATACCACTAGACCACTGAGCTAGCCCAATGGCTAGAGGCAAGTTCGAATCCTTAGCAGCGGGTACTGCATCGATTTAATAGGTGAGGGGGAAAAAAACAAATTAAAATTCTTCATTCCGATGCAAATATTACATCTATTAAATCGTTGCAGTACTCGCTGCTAAGGATTCGAAACCCCCCTCTAGCCATCGGGCTAGCTCAGTGGTCTAGTGGTATGACGTCTGCTCTAGCAATGCAAAGGTCGTGGGTTCGAATCCCACCCAAGTGATTGCCTGTGGATTTTTTTCACAGAGCTCGGGAAAGCACTGAGCATACAGTGCTTAATACACATCGGTGTAAGGAAAAAAACACAAATTAAAACACTGTTTTAGCACACAGTGAATCTCAATACTTGATGTTTACAATAAAATGTGTTATTACAACTGCTACAAATTTGATAGACAGAGTTCTCATTTTCCCCCTTGAGGGTGAAAATACTACCCAGGCAAAGATTTCCTACCTACATGTATTATTAACTTAACAGGAGTGATTTCATATCAACAGGGGCTCCCAGGTCAAATTTTGTATTGTGATGCAATCGCTTTCAAATGGATCCCAATCTTATGAAACTGAAAAAGGAAGGTTATTGATTGTTACAATGTCATCATTCATAGAAATATTATTTTCCTTTTGTAGGCCTTCCTATAAGTGGTTTACGTGAAATTAATTTGCTGATCAACTTGAATCATGAAAATGTGGTTCAACTGAAGGAGGTGGTTGTAGGAAGCCATTTTGACAGGTACACAAACATTGCTTTATGTAGACTAGTTGTTTATGAAGCCATTTTGACAGGTACACAAACATTGCTTTATGTAGACTAGTTGTTTATGAATTGCCAACTCCCCTCCCCCAAAAGAAAGGACAAAAGACAGTTGTATAAGCAGGACTCACAACAAATATAGCTTGGAAAGGTGGGGGAGGAGGGCTTTGTGCTCAGGCTTCAATATTCAGGGATGAGATTCTTTTGACTTTTGACGGAAATCTTACTTTTCAATTAATAAAATCTGACCTTGAATTCTTGTTCTGAATTTTTGTCTTTGATGTTTTATTTTTAGATTTCATTTTTTTTTTGAAAATTGTAATGTCAAAGTATAATTTGTCGATAAATAGTCAGAATTAAGGGCTGCCAAACCAAACTTTTGCAATAACATGGTCACATCATTTCCAATAAATGGGTTGGTAGTCTTTGTTGTCTTGCTACAAGCAAAGGCAAGAACCATCATAAGCAAGCGGGTGCTTTCATAACAGTACACGCCCTCTGTTAACAAACTATAATAGTGCATGAATCTATAAACATAAAAAACCCTTGTAGATGACTTGATAATTAAAACTGTATATTGGCACATGTTTTGTAAAAAACGAATCCTTGAAATAAAAATCATTGCCGCTGGTGCACATAATAATACTGTACAGCATGGGTCAGCGGTAGATCACGCCCTACCGCTTAGACAGCATGGTCATTACAACACAGTTTAGCTTGTCAAACTTTAGCTTGTTAGCTATAAACTTCAAAACGTGTAGGTTTGTTTTCTTTTCATTTTATATTTATTTTTAGTTTGTTTATTTATTATTACTACTATTGTTATTACTTTAAAAATTGTATTTAATTAGTTTTTTATTTATTGATTTATTTGTTTTTTTTATTTGTTTGAATATATATATTTATATATTGTTGATGGTGGAGTGTGGTGGAGCTATTGCTAAATCTGCAAATGCCATGATGAATATGCATTGTTTTTAACACATTGAGTGTATCGTGTGGTCAAGTAAGCGTAATTTTTGTGAACTCTAAAATTTGTGCTCGGTGCTTGCTCACATTAAATCTCCAATGTCTGACAATCTCATCCCTGAGTATTTTGTGTGTGTGATTTTGGGCGACTAAAAGTGGCCTATGGTAAGGGAAAGGTTAAACCCTGTTTGGAATCACCCTGGAACCTGATATAAAGCCAGGGTAGAACTATTACAAACACCCTCTCCTCCATCCATCATGCACTTCCACTCCTCCATCACACTAATGAATCCACCTGCTTACCCATTTATGAGAAGGTCAATTCTAGATTGTTAAGAGGTGACTGTAGTGATATTCACCTTCAACATGATAGCAAAGTTTTCTTGAAGCAACAAGAAACTTTGCTTCCTTCACATTTGTTCTTTGATAATAAGATTCAAATCCAACTGACACAACTGAATTTAAGCTGATATGGTATTTACAATCTTTGTATTGAGTGATTATAAAATGCAGGTTGTCAACACTTTAAAATGGCACACTTGTAATGAGGCATAGCTTCAGACCTGTCTTTAATTTGAAATAGTAGTTATTGATAGCCTTAAGTTTTTAACAAAAGAAAAGTGGTTAAAACATGGACACATACCTTAAATACAAGAGGGACTGGAATTAGGTCAGGTGTGAAATAAACAAGTAAAAATAAAGAGTGTTGAAAGTAGTATTGAGACCAGACTTAAGGGGGATAAAAGCATGAAAGACTTCGATCTCTTAAAAGTCAAGATTATGCGGAGCTCCACGAGTGCCATACCACTTATGTAGATAACGACATAACTTATCTCAATGACTTACTACGAAAGCTTAAAATGACCATCAGCATTTCCAAGATACTGAGGTAATTTATCATGGAAAAAGTGGAATGCAGTATGGAAGCTTAAAGTGGCCATCCGCATTTCCAAGATACTGAGGTAATTTATCATGGAAAAAGTGGAATGCAGTATGGAAGCTTAAAGTGGCCATCCGCATTTCCGAGGTTTCAAGATAATTCCCTTGGAAAGACATCTTTCTCTGACATTGTAACTCGGAAGGATGTCTTTCTGAGATAACAATCTCTGAAAGACATACTTCCTTGATATTCATTTTAAGCTTCCATAGTTTCCACAGGTCATCTTGGCAAGATCAATTACCAGGATAAGTCAACGTCTTAGTTTCAGGAAGTCATCTTGGTGGAATAAACTACCTTGATAAGTTGACTTTTTTGTTTTAGTAAGTTTTGATGAGATAAATTATGTCGTTATCTAGATAAGTAGTATGGCACTCGTGGATCTTTGTTAGATTATAACTAGAATTTAAATTTTGAGTGTTATTATTGTTTGTTTCTTTGAGTAGCATTTTCCTTGTGATGATGTACTGTGAGCAAGACCTTGCAAGTTTACTTGATAACATGCCAGCTCCATTTACCGAAGCCCAAGTAAAATGCTTAGCCCTGCAGATGGTGAATGGACTTCATTATCTTCATGACAATTTCATCATTCATAGAGATCTCAAAGTGTCAAACTTGCTTCTTACTGATAAAGGGTGTCTTAAAATCGGTTAGTTTAAAAAAAATTCTTATGGGAATTTGAAAACAATTTATTTTTAGTGCCCCACACCCAACAATGACAATGAGCCACACAGAGTTGTGGTATTTGTTTATCTTTGCTTTTATTTCAAATATCAAGTAATAAACCACAAGGGAAACTGACTGTAATTTGGGTTGAACGAAACAAAATTGACTAGAGTGGGATTTGAACCTGGGTCTTCCAGATTAACGTGCCAGTGCTCCACTAACTGAGCTATGTTAATGGTTTTAGTTGCTTTAAATCCTACCTCTTACTCAGTGCCATTTATAACCAGACATTTCCATTTGGGGGTTTGGGGGTGGGGGGCTTTTGATGTACTAAACTATTCATTTGTGCATTACTTACAGTTTTTTTCCTGTTATGAAACAGCTGATTTTGGTCTTGCAAGAACGTTTGGTCTTCCAGTTCAGCCAATGACTCCCAGGGTTGTTACTTTATGGTACCGGGCACCAGAAGTGTTGCTCGGTTCAGTTACACACACAACAGCAATTGATATGTGGTATGTGCTCAAATTCAAATGCTTAATTACAAAATAAATAACTTGGTTTAAAATGCAATCATTTGAATTGAGGAACTGTTCAATAAAATAATGAAGTAGCCAACATTTGTGTTATTGGTTAAAGGGCTGCAGGATGCATCATTGGTGAACTGTTGGCAAACCAGCCCTTGATGCCAGGGACATCTGAGCTACAACAAATTCAATTCATTATTGATTTGTTAGGAACTCCTAATGACAGTATATGGCAGGTTTGTATCAAATCCAAATTTTGCTTGAATTTGACAGATGAGTCATTCAAAGTTTAAAAAAAAATGTTTGACAAGAGTTAACTTCCCCAAACAAGAATACAAAATGGCAGGCACTGAGTCTTACATTGAGAGCAGCAATCTGTCCTACTGAGTCTTACATTGAGAGCAGCAATCTGTCCTACTGAGTCTTACATTGAGAGCAGCAATCTGTCCTACTGAGTCTTACATTGAGAGCAGCAATCTGTCCTACTGAGTCTTACATTGAGAGCAGCAATCTGTCCTACTGAGTCTTACATTGAGAGCAGCAATCTGTCCTACTGAGTCTTACATTGAGAGCAGCAATCTGTCCTACTGAGTCTTACATTGAGAGCAGCAATCTGTCCTACTGAGTCTTACATTGAGAGCAGCAATCTATCCTACTGAGTCTTACATTGAGAGTAGCAATCTGTCCTACTGAGTCTTACATTGAGAGCAGCAATCTATCCTACTGAGTCTTACATTGAGAGCAGCAATCTGTCCTACTGAGTCTTACATTGAGAGCAGCAATCTATCCTACTGAGTCTTACATTGAGAGCAGCAATCTGTCCTACTGAGTCTTACATTGAGAGCAGCAATCTGTCCTGAAATGTTTCAATCATAATCAGCTTTATCTATTTGTCTGAGGTAAACTACTTAGCAGACAAATGTGTGCCATTTAGTTCAATGTTTAGCAAATCAACCTGACTTGATATTTTCTTATTTGACAGGGTTATTCCAGTTTGCCAATGTTGGAGAAATATAGTCTTAAGAAGCAGCCATACAACAACTTAAAGCACAAGTTTCCTTGGCTCTCCCAGGCTGGTCTACGGATGCTTAATTTCCTGTTCATGTATGACCCATTGAAAAGGTATGCAATGCTTGCAGATTTAAGAATGTCCATGTTATCCATTGTATTTACTGAACTATATTATAATCCTGACGGTTAACATGGAACATAACATCCCATGGCATATTGCATGTTCCATTTTCACATAAAAGTGTAAATCAAATAATGTGTGTAGCTGGAGAGTGGAGACTATAAAACAAGCGGCCTTATCAAATGGTCTTATCAAAGTTGCCATTGTAATGGCGACTGATAAGACTGATGTTAAAAGAGAGTCATAACAGCCCAACTAAAGGTAGGCTAAAGTATAGTTTGCAAGGTTCCTTACGGGAATACTTATAGCTGCATTGTGGTCTACTATCCCTGCTATAACCTTTTTTATCTGATCTGGTATGATTGTGAAGGCAGGATCTAATGTTACCGTGGTGAGATCTACATGTACAGTGGAGGACAGATCCTAGATGCAAATGCCTGAAGAATGTTGCAGTAACATGTCAAGATTTGATTAAATCCTTTAATGGTGCAGCAAAAAAAAAATTAAAAATTGGCAAGCCAGTGTCTAATCTGCATTTATTGAAATGTCAGACGTCGCATGTCAGACGTCGGAGCCTCTAGGTCATTAACTTTTCATCTTGAGATGAAGTCAAGTACAGTGTACAGTGTCAGTGTGTGGAGGAATTCATACCTGACAACTTGGAAAGGTCCTGGAATAGGAAGAACCTAAAGTTGTAGCTTGTGGTCTCAATGCGTAGTACAAGAATGGAACGCAACAACAGACAGAGTCCCCCTAACACTCTCCTACGTTGGCATATTGTAATACTTCTATCACTTGTGTCAAGGGTTTTGTTGACATGTGAAACTTTATTCATCTCTCTAAATGCTCGAAGGGGAAACAATTAACATGAATGTAATTAGCACCAAATACCTACCATACTTTAAGCACTAAGTATCTCATTGTTGGTGAAATAGTGCCCTCTTCCTTCCTTCATGTTCAGAAAGTGTATTGTTTTCATTTTGGGGGGGTTTAAAACTTTAAAACTGAGAAGATTTTAATGAAATCAGATTAGTTGGGATGTATGGAACGTATGCAAAAACAACAACAATCTAATTAAGTTCTCTTTGTAAATAGATAGAATGGGGACCTAGAAGTATGTCATAGTCATGTGTGCAGGATCAGCATTTAACTGACCAATTATTGCACCTTTGAATGCTTATAAAAATGCACACAACACCCTCACATTATTAACCTGGAGCTTCAGTCCTATATTCTTGGCATTTACAACTTGAAAATTGCCCATGTTGATAGATGCCTCTTTATACTTGTATAGAACTCTGGCATTTGCACATATTTTGCCCGATGATCTGAGACAATACCATTGTGGGTAGGTAGTAGTGGCATAAATTTGCAGTTCTGGCCAAACATGCTGGCAAACTGTAGGCCCCCATTGTTTCCTCGCTTCCTAGGTTAAATATCTCCAGGGAAATTCTTCTAGTCTGCTGTTTTTGCATAGCTGTGGTAGTTTCTTGAAGTAGTCACCCTAACAAACCATTCCAAACAAGTAACATACTGTATGAGTCACAACAGGATCCAAGGTGGTACCAATAAGATGAAAACAAAACATCCACTAAAAATTTACAGGAAAAGTGTGCAAAATTGTATTAAGGAGCACAGAATGGCCAGATACGTTGATACAGTCAAAGTTTACAAGCCTTCAGCTAACTGTTGTCTACATTTCACTCATCATCTTCTTATGAACAGAACCTGTACATGTAATTGTATAATGTCTGGTTTTGAAGAGGAGGCTGAAGGATGACCTTGAGCTGCTTTAAGATGATTAAGATGGTCTCTCCCAGATCCATTCAGATGTAAAGGTTTGTTTTTCCCCCATACAGGGCTACTGCTGAAGACTGCTTGACTCATTCTTATTTTAAAGAACATCCATTGCGTAAGTATAATTTGAGTGTAATTTAAATTCATGTTTAAATTCTGTTGTCGTTATTATGTTTAATTCTTCATTTGTTGCTTGATCTCTCAAATTAGTGTCAAAGTTGTTTGTATTCAATTACAGCTTGGTTAACAAACCTTGTCAAGCAGAACATTACATTTTCAGTCAAAAAAACAGGGTAAGGTTATATTGATGGAGTTTTGTGTACTTCCATGGGCTACTCAAAATGTGAGAAATATGGACATGTAGAAAAAGCAATGAATACTTATATTAAGGTAGTTTGATAAACATGTTAGAGACAATAGGACACCCAAGAACATGCTACAACAGCCACTGTTTATTACATAACCATGGTAATTTTCAAAACAACAGCTTACAGGTAGGGTCATACTATGGTAAACCCCCCCCCCCCACCCATAAAATAAATACAATTAATTTCTGTCTGAAGGCTTATTTTATATACAGATGGTAATAGTAGTAAGCATCCTGTAAAAATAAGTATTCTGAAATGCCCCCAATCATTAGAAATCAATAAAAAACATTTGGAAATGCTGGGGCCAGAGATGCAGTTGGTATACGCTGTCACTTCGCTAAATGTGGGTGGATTTGAAGTTCTTGTGCAAATACAGTTTCAGGTTTTTGCTGTTTTCTCAACAATTAGACACTGTGTACACCTAAAACCTTCACACATATGACTTTAAGTGTATCTTTCTTGGTAATTTTGCTGATAAATCCACATTACGATGACAAAAAGGAATGATGACCCTACCTTTAAGGCATTGTTGGCTTGGGCTTATATGCACCGTCCGCATGTTTGAAGTCCTGTACCATTCAGAGCCAACTCTACAGCCATGGTTTCGAAAAGTACACATTACACAGAACTGATGATCCAAGCCGTGTACTGTATGTCATTTGTGCTTGCTGACTCTAGTCCTAATTAAGGCATACATGTATGTGGTACATGACTCCAGCCAAGTTAAAGGAGCAAATCGTTTTCATAATTTAGGCATACATGTGTGTGGTACATGACTCCAGCCAAGTAAAGGAGCAAATCGTTTTCATAATTTAGGCATACATGTGTGTGGTACATGACTCCAGCCAAGTTAAAGGAGCAAACCGTTTTCATAATTTAGCGATGTAGAATCATAGACAATAGTTTGAGGAAAGTTTTTATTTTTTAAAATCTTCAAAGTATCTTGTAATTAACAAAAAATGATTCGAGAAAAAAAGTGGTTAAAGGTCAATGTATACGCTTTACCACCTGTTACAAGTGTCAAATTTACGTGACATGGTTGCCAATGTTGCAAGGTGACCGATGCTCTGTTTATGTAAACATTGAGGCATGAGGATCCAGTCATATCCATCCAGCACAAAGGCATGTGTAAACAAGCGGCATAATACTTACATTGGTCCAATCTAAAATCCTTGGTCCCCAAACACATTACGAAGAAACAAACCCAAAGTACGGTGAAACAACAAGTAAAAAGACTAAAAAGGCATGATCGATCCAAAGGCGATGACTGTACCACTAGTACTACTAAGCCTAACAAAGCCCAATGTAGTTGGAATGTGAAAATTGTAACCCTCTATCCCCGACTTTCGTAAACCGGAGGGTTGCATTTTTTTCCACTTTAAGTGTACACAATTGCACACAGAAGTGATCTTCATATGTATTGACAGTATAAATCTTATTTGTTATCACAAAAATTAAGTAACTAAAAAGAGGATGGAAAAGTGTGTACACAGAGCATTGAAAAGTTGGGGTTCTGAAAGTTTGAACAGCTAGGTGTACAGACTAAAAACCATTAACAAAAGGTATTGGGCAGTCTGGCTCAATTTTGGTGCAGTAATTTACTTTTTATGGCTAGAAATAAAACTAACTCTGTGTGATTTATCAGAACCCCAAATCAGATTCAGATAAATCATGTGACCGTAATTTTGTGAAAAAAAGCTCAAAAACAGCAAAATTTGATGGTTTCTTATAGGAACTGTTCTACTCTATTCCTGGAAGACATTAAGAGTCTAAAATGACTATGTTATGGTCTTTTTGGAACCTAAATTGCCCAAGACAAAGCCGCTGTGTCCTTTTAATGCATTTGGGGTATCAAGCTTTCAGTTCCAGCCATGAAATTCATAGTGAAAGACTTCAGTCCTAGGCACTTGTTGTTGATGACTTCATTCCAAGCCAAGGAATTTTTTGTGGAATTTGTGATGGATGATTCAAGTTTTATGGCACATTGCTAATCTCCCTTGACCTAACTCAAGCTTGGAGTAACTGACTTCATTTTTTAACTTCCAAGGCATTTCAAAACTTTATTTTATGTAAGACTTGTGTTTGCTAAATTCATAAATTGATTGGTTATTTCCTTTTTGCAGCATGTGATCCTAAATTGATGCCAACATTTCCACATCATAGAAACAAACGGAAAAAAAGTGTTCAGCACCAAGAAGGCAAGAGGTAAAGCTTTACTTTCAACTCTCTGAAAATTAGAAACCATACAACTCTCCTAGCAAAATAGCACAGAAAATATTAACTCTGCATTTGATTGAAAATTAATTTGCAATTTGTTTTTGTCCTCGGGAAGTGGATCAGATATAATGAAAAGAACCTTGCTTTAATAATATTCTTAAATCTTTCAGTGGACACTTTGCTTGTCTGTTTTAAACCCCAAATGCCCAGCTTTTTGTGGTTTTTCAAAATTATGTATAACCATTTTTAAAAAAAGTATTTTTCAGCAAACAAAATGTATCTTGCTGATTTGTGTTGCCTTGGTATATTGTGGGTCGTACATGTCTGATTGATGACTCTTTTTTTGTACATAAAAAAAATCATACATCTACAATGGCACTGAAAGAATTAAAACACTTCTTTGAATTACTACACAACTATTGTACCTTTTTGTTTTGTTACCAGTTACTAGGTACCAGTGGGATTATTTTCATTAAAAAAAGCAACTCTTTTTTTCTTGCGGTTAATTAGTTGTTTAGTCAATGAAACTCAGTTTGGACACCTATATAGAGACGCGTTCTCATAGGCGTTTACAGATTGATAATTTGATAAAGGCATTTGGCACAAATCCATCCAAAAAATAAATCCAGTAATTGTTTGCAGTGCCTTTTGACTGGGGCTACCACACCATGACCCCATGGACTCCTTGAAACAGTTGCCTGTGTTACATGTAAGCCACCCAGTGCCTCACCACATGTGGCCTGTTGACATGACTACCGCCAACACACACACAGAATCTTGAATGCCGGTTAAAAAGCCTGCCCCTGTGTGTTGCATAAGAGTTTTTCATGATATCTAAAGTGAACTGGTCCAGGGAGAGGATTCCAAATTTGGAAGTTAGTTTTGGCCCCCATATTATAAAAGGTAATTTGTAAAACAGTTTCTAGAAAGATTTGTGTAAAGCCCTTAAAATTACTGTCCTAATGGAGTTAACTTTTTTTGTGTTGCTTAATTTTCAGTTCCACATATAAAAGAGAAGATTTTGGTCAAGCTTTCGGACCAGAATGTGCTAAGAAGCCTAAAAAATGAACATTTTAACATTTTTGTCTGATGAACTCAGAGACACAGCAGAAAATGAACTAGAGTGGAATGGTTCTTCACACACTTGTTCTATTGGTTGGATGACCACAAATGCAGCAAACATGAAGTATTGTACTAGAGTGGAATGGTTCTTCACACACTTGTTCTATTGGTCGGATGACCACAAATGCAGCAAACATGGAGTATTGAACTAGAGTGGAATGGTTCTTCACACACTTGTTCTATTGGTTGGATGACCACAAATGCAGCAAACATGGAGTATTGAACTAGAGTGGAATGGTTCTTCACACACTTGTTCTATTGGTTGGATGACCACAAATGCAGCAAACATGGAGTATTGTACTAGAGTGGAATGGTTCTTCACACACTTGTTCTATTGGTTGGATGACCACAAATGCAGCAAACATGGAGTATTGAACTAGAGTGGAATGGTTCTTCACACACTTGTTCTATTGGTTGGATGACCACAGATGCAGCAAACATGGAGTATTGAACTAGAGTGGAATGGTTCTTCACACACTTGTTCTATTGGTTGGATGACCACAAATGCAGCAAACATGGAGTATTGAACTAGAGTGGAATGGTTCTTCACACACTTGTTCTATTGGTTGGATGACCACAAATGCAGCAAACATGGAGTATTGTACTAGAGTGGAATGGTTCTTCACACACTTGTTCCAGCTTGCAACATGCAAGTTTACCTTTAGAAATCACAAGACTTTAAGAAGAGTGTATGTATACACCAATAGTTTACTGTGCAAGTCTAGCATGAACCAAACTTTAAATGGGAACCATCGGGAACCTTGCTCTCGTATTATATTTGCATGATTTTGTTTTTTGAAACTTTTTTTTCCCCAGAACTTTTTGGAGCTTCTTGAGTAATATCGATGTCACAATGAAACCCCTACTTGAGACAAAGGAGAGACGACAAAGTTTTTTATACTTAGTTCCAGGATTTGATGTTTTCATGTGTAAAGATTGAGTAGGCACTCACTGTGTTCACTGTGAACCTTAGACTTGCCAATCAAATAATTGATGAACAATGGTGGCAGCCTTCCCATTCTTGTATGCCATATTTGTATAACAGGAATCGGGGGTTACACAATAGCCTCCGAAAGGGATTTTACAAGACAAGTTTCTAGAACCTGCTGTGCCTGCCCAAACATGCTACAAATGGAAAGTCCAGGTGGATACAAATCTGAAGTTGTTCAGAGTGCTAAAAAATGTCCGCCATAAGTCTTTTCAAAATATGTTGATATTAAAGCATGGACATGAAGGGGTTAAAGAACTTTACAAAACTCACCTTTCTTGTATCATTAAACTTATCAAATAATTTTATGAAGTGAGGCATGGTTTTCAGTTGGAATGGAAACTGGAAAGATTTCTGCCTTTGCACCCAACAGCACTTAAAGCGTCTGAGAGCAAATTTTACAATCCTTTTTACCGTTAAAAAGTAAACAAAAATTTTGGGTTGTTTTTTTTGCCTGAATGTATATATTTTACTACCAATAACTTTACAAGTGAGCACAGAAGTACCAAAACTGATTTAACCTTTAATAAGATTCTACTTCAAAATGAAATCAAACAAGTTGCTTTAAATAATGCACACATTTTGTATAAAACAGAGATAAATTCCAATGAAATACATGTAAAATTCCAGTTAATGAGCCAACTAATGTGTTATTATTATTTCGTCTTATCACAGCATGCAAAAGAAAGATGAAATTTTCCTTTGTGCTGGAAACTCCTTGAGTCGGGCTACGTCCCTTGCTTAGATCAACACCCAAAAGCGCCGCCTTCTGTAAATCTACCCTCACATTTGTCCCCATTTCATCTAGATGCCTCAGTGCTCCAATGATGCCAAGTGCCCACAGGGACTACTTTCACTTTCATGTCAAAACTTACAAAGTTCCCTGGCCAGGTCTTGGTACTTGATACGTGAACCAGAAACACCATGGTTGACTCCTACTTTTTCACGATAAGTGTTCTGGGTTCTTTTACGTGTATTACCAATCCTAGTACACAGGACCTACGGCTTAATGTCCCATCCGAAGGACAAAGCAATTATGGTAAAATACCTTGCTCAAAGACAGGGACTTGAACCCACACTCTGCTGATCAGAAACACCAGAGCTTGAGTCTGGTGCTCTTAACCACAACAAACCACAGCACAACCAATAACCTTTGTTATCAACATTCTGGACATCATATCTTTGTGGCATGTGGTGACCAGGTGGATAAGAACCCATCATAAAAGAACTTCACGTAAAGAGAAGGGGTTTGCCCAAGGAGGATGGCAGTTCAGGTCAATCTGGCCACAGCTTCCGACCATCATGGTTCTTGTCAATTGTAAACACGGAGATGTTTGTTTTGATTTACCCAAGATAGGGGTTACCGTTCAAGACTTTGAAAGAATGTACATGTATATATAAAAGGGGTTATCTATATAGAAAAACATATTCTTTCAGTATGACTTAGTTTAAGCATTGAACATCAAAATTTTCTAAAAGAAACTAAAACTTGGGCAATTCAAAAGGTATCTCCTGTTCATTTCATGGTTTATAAGCCATTAGTTTCATTTCCCTTCAATTTCGAACAGGCTTATATGCCGAGTATCAAGATTTAATTCAGTTTCAATCTTCTTTAAGAAGAAGAGTTGGATAGCAGAAGAAGATGTGCTCAGCTGAAGTCTGAGCACCTAAAACAATTTGCAATAATAATGATGTGTTATGTGCGGCAAATAATTAGCTGTTCCAGCAGTGCAACAGGCTGGAACAGCTATTGTTTTTGTTAAAGTTTTTCCCTTCTGTTAATTTATTTTATTTATTTTTTCTTCTCACCAATTCTTTCTCCACGCCTAAATGCAAACTTCCTAACATCGCATCAACTTCATATGTCTAAGCCTTGATTCGGCCCAGTGGACTTAACAATGACGGAAGGTCAAAATTTGCTTTGGTTTCCTAAAAGAAAATCCTTTTCTGGTCCAAAATCTAAACTTCTATTTATCGCATCAACTTCAAATCTACACCACATTAAGAACTTGAGGAGCCCTCATTCATATCAAAATTATGTCATCATGACATCATCAAACATCACATGCCATCAACTTAAATGTGCATTTTTCAAAGATTTATATTTACAAAAAAAAGCACAATCAAGCTGAAACTTTGCACGTATTCAAGACAGGATGTGTAACATATACAATTTGTGGTCATCAAGATCATGATGACATCATAAAGCATCACGTAACATCACCTTAAAGGTACACTTTTCAAATATATATATTTACAAAAAAAAGTGTCCAATCCAGTTGAAACTCAAAGGTCCTGTTCCAATGATGCCATTCAGTGTCACGTGACATTACCTTAAAAGGTGCAATGTTAAAAGATCTATATATTCAGAAAAAAATTGCATGATTGAACTGAAACCTTGCATGTATTTAAGTCAGGATCTACAATTTTAGGTCGCATCACAACGACGTTATCAAGCGCCACCTTCACTTTTGAAATATTTATATTTATATTTACAGGTAAAAATGCACGATCAAGCTGAAGCTTTGCTTGTATTGAAGACGGGATGTGTAGCATTGAAAATTTAAGGTCCTGTTCTGATGACATCAAGTGTCATGTGACGTCACATTAAAGGTGCAGTTTTACAAGATCTATAATACAGAGAAAAAAAGTGTGATCAAGCTGAAACCTTGTTTGAGTTGGTATGTGTAACATCTACAATTTAAGGTCGAATCATGATGACGTCATCAAGCGTCACGTGATGTCACTCTAAAGGTGCAATTTTACAAGATCCATACATACAGAAAAATGTGCAATCAACTGAAACCACGCATTCATCCAAAATTTGAGGTCTTGTTATAATGACGTTGCAAATTTCACATGACCTCACCTTAAAGCTGAAGTTTTAAAAGGCACAGCTTTGTGTTTTGTTTAAAAAAGAACACATAGCTCTATTTATTCTTCTTCTCACATAAATTGTTCAAACAAATATTATCCACTCTTCCTGGCAGAATGCCTTTCCCGAATGTTTTGAAATGGTAGTGATTTGAATACATGTAAGTGTGGTTAGCATGCAGAAGGTGGTGGATTCAAAACATCAAATGGGAATTAATCCTTTCCCCTTCTAATAGTAAATGAAGAACCTCAGATCAGTACTTCGTAGACCTTCAAGGACTCTTCAACAATTTCTATCTTACAAGATCTCGTTATAGTCACCACCATGATGAACAATAAACAAAAGAAGATAAAGTTACTAAACATACATGTACTCTAATGTAGTACTTATTTTTTTCCCTTCTATGCTTGATAGAGAAGCATACTGACTCTTATTCGTACAGCACAAAAAACTCTAAAATTCTGGACTGTGGAATGTTTCTTTTGGACACAATTTTCATACCAATCACAACCATTCTGGAAAATTGCTAATTAAAAGTTGTATGAAAATCAACTTCTCACCTTTGCTAGATCTGGGTGATTAAGGAGATATGAGATGCATGTATACGTACAGAAACCAAACTGAAAGTTTGGTTTTCAGATCTGGAGCTTAAATAACTCGCTTTTGAATTCAATATTTACTTGACTGCACAAATCACAGGGCATCCACACTAAACAATCTATCGAAATGCCCAAATGCTCATCAAGTACAATTTAGTTTTCTTCAAAATCTAGACAAAACTACAGCACCTCAAAAATAAATAAAACTGCACTCAAAGAATATAAAGTGAAAATGATCAATTAGCAAGTATCTGCACTCAGCTACCATACTTATTACCATTTTTGTTTTGCATTGACGTTCAACTATATTTTTGTACTAATAGTAATGCTAAATCCACTTCATTGGCCAGGTAAATCTAGAACTATGTTAGGCAGAAATGTTTTGCTACTTGCTTGATTGAATGGCTCTTGTACCATCTTTATATTTTACAATATATTTTCTAATACTAACAGATCCTCCCACTCTTTCAAGCTTGTCTGCTTTGGATGACTTTTAAATGCTGATGGGTGACTTCACTGATGGCTTAACAGTTGATTCACAAGCATTTGGTCTTTCTCTTCCAGTTGACGTAAAGCTGTGTTAAAAGGTGATTCTTCACCTGAAAAGAAAATATATGCAGTTAATACAAGAGAACTGCAGTCAACGCAATATCCCCAAAACAACAAACATAAAATACACTAGAATTTGTTGAATTACAAGCATACAGTGTTTGGGTTTGAATGAAGGGTACTATTACCTGTGATGATGTCATGAAACATTAATAAACACTCAATCGTTCCGATTAACATGCTTGCCCTTTACCAACTGAGCTATCTAGCCCAAATGTTGGCAGTCTCCGTATTTTGTCAATGTCTTTGTTCAGGGTGCCAGTCAGAAGCCATTCACCCTGGGAAGCGGCATGAGAGGGATCACTTTAAGGGGATGCGGCTTTATTTGTCAAATATTGAGTAATAAACAATGAGGGAAACTGACTGGGTTAATTTAAAAAAATTGGGTTGAACAAAGACAAATTTACTGGAGCAAGACTTGAACCTGCTACCTCCGGATGAGCGTGCTGGCACTCTACCAACTTTCTTTTCTCCGGTAAACAATTTGTCTGAACACATTACTTTGATATCACCACAAATATTGAGTTGGAAATGCAAACATGAAATACATTAGATATTTGTACTTAGCACCATGTAATGGTTTACAAAGTGCTGTGGGGCAATCTGCATCCAACTGTACTAGAAAACATCAAGGTGAACCCCATTCTCTGAATGATACGTGTACTAGGTTCTTTAATGTGCATTACACAACACACAAGACCTACGGCTTTACATCCCATTCTAAGAACAAATCGGTATCGCTCAAGTGTCTTACTTAAGAGCGGGCGGATCTTGAACCCACACTCAGCTGTTAAAAAACACCAAAGCTTGAGTCCAGTGTAATTGACCGCTTGGCTATGACACGCCACAATAAGTCACAAGGTCATATCATATGTGTGGAGTGTTTGGATTGGAGGTCCAAATTCATTTTGGAATTTGTTTTCATTTCTTGTTTTTACATACCTTTACCGTTTGTGTTCCTGAATGACAGTTGCAGTTTTTTCAGGAACTCATTTGCCACACAATACAATGATGATTGCTCCTATAGTTAAAAATAATTACAAATCAACTCATCTTTAATCAACTGTGATTATCTTGTGGATGTATGACCATTAACATGCAGTGTAAAATGTAAATTTTACTCCTGAGAATGGAAGTGCAAAACAGTTCTGCCATGCAATTAACATTTCTAACTTCTTAGGTTTTTGGAAACTAGTTAATAAGAGCCTGCAGATTAAGCATGTCTAAACTTTAAGGGAGTGGAGGTTGCATGAGTATTTCATAACCAGTAATTTGTTTTATTTGAATTTGTTTTTTGTTTACTTTTGCATTTATTTATTTATTTATTTTTTAATTTATTTATTTTTTTTTTTGGGGGGGGGATCGCCCCCTAGTTACAGGCCTGTCCCTTCTATAACTGATGAGCATATGATGCAACGTGTATATAAACAGGAGCCCATATCAAAATGCAAAACGGTTCCACAGGGACTTCAGTCTAGAAATTAAGACTTCTAGCCAAAAGGTCAAACCTATCTAAAGAGCTATAAGGCAAATTATTATTTTTCTTATTAGTTTGTTATCATGGAAGTATGTTTACTACTTACGAGTAGCCATTACGTTGATCAATTGTTTTGTCACTAAAGACATTGCAAGTTGTCTAAAACTCGACCCAGATATATTAGTTACACTCACCTCTTGCTCATCATCCCAGCTATCCCAATCAGAATCTGAAATGTTCTGATTGCTACCTGTTGTAGATAGTCTACTCTTATCATGATCAGTAGTGTGCACAGCTGGCCATAAGGTCTGGCCACTACTTCCACTCACACTCAATGATAGGGACTCCGTAGGTGCATAGTTACAACCTAGTCAGGAAACATACATCATCTTAGCTTTTCAGAAAGTCTTTTTGCATGAATTGGTTCATCTTTTATCTGCTATATCAAAAGCTTACCATGGATACTAAATATCATTACGCCAATGTTTCGTTTGAACCTCCCAAAATTCCTACCAGTTTGTAAACTCCCCCAAATCAGTGATGATTTGAGAGGCATTGAAAAGACAACTATATATCTTCAGCGCAAGGATTCCAAGCTAGATTCTGATATCAAACTGCAGAGTTTGAGGTAGGACTTAGGGTATGGCTGCTCAGGAGAATCACAGATGTTTACCAAGAAAAAAGGGTTGATGGACTCAGTGTTGTAGGTCTCAAGACAGGTCTCGGTATCAAGTCCAGTCTCGAGACTTAATTTGTTGAGGTCTGGGCTGTTTCCAGGCTTTGACTATAAAGACTCAGCAAAGGTCTCTTGGTCTCATGTCGAGACATTCTGAGACCTTCATTCCATAATCATCCCCCCCAAAAAATAAAATAGAAAAAGGAAACCAAAAGGATAAGGATAATTTTTATTCAGTTGTACTGTGGGTTTTTTTCTTGGAGAGGGGCACAGCACTGTCCCAGTCCCATTGTGCCAAAAAGTGGCTATTGTGATTGTGACACCCACAGTGAAGGCTGAATGAAGCCATCATACAAAGAAAAAGCAGTGGTTTAACATTGAAAATTCATTGAAAATAAAGTTGACTTTGATAATTGTTTTGCTGTTTACAGTACAGACTTGTCTGAGGTCTTAGTCATGGTCTCAATCACAGCCTCAGACTTGGTGGTCTTCACTATAACACTGTATAGCGTAACTACAAAAATGTAAATTTTCTGTATGGAAGTACTTCACCAGAGGCCAGTGGGCAACCTGGCAAAAGATGATGGCAAGAAGCATTTCCAAATCATCGACAATCTCCTGCCTCAATGTCCTGCCTAAATCTGGTAGCTCAAACCACTCTACAGTTTTAACTCCTGTTGCACAATCTTCATGAACCTACAATTACTTTCCTTCCTTTTCAGTGCATTGTTTTCAGTATGGAAAGGCCGACTTTAACAGTTTTTATACATTACTTTTATGATGTCCCTAGGTTATCGTGTAGGTCAGAGTACAGACTTCTTATCTTGTACACATGTACCTTGATCCCACCGGATCAGGGCCCATTCTCAACCCAGGTACCATTCAGCCTGTGTAATCACTGTGTTAGGAAATACAATCTCCTTGGGACTTTGGACAGTTAGTGTCTCTGTTATGAAGCCAGTAAATGTAAGAGTTTTAAAGCAGCAATATGCCAACTCCATTTGACAATTCCAACGTGACTCAACAGCTTTTATTGTAGAGTTTTAGTGGACTACTAATAGTTTACATAACTGCAACATGCCTTCTATTCTTCATCTAGTTCATGGACAATGAAGAGCAACATTCAACCCCGCTGTCATAGGTGATTATGTCCCTCAGTGTGTCCCCAAAACGGTAAATTAACATGGGCTGAAGGAAGTCATAACAGGGTGAAATTTTACACAATTTGGGGGACAGAATCTCCTGCCACAACAGCTATATTCTTTCTTTCAACAGCTATATTCTTTCTTTCAACAGCTATATTCTTTCTTTCAACAGCTATATTCTTTCTTTCAACAGCTATATTCTTTCTTCACTTCCAATCCCCACAACACTCGTTAGGTTTTCCAAAAGTACTCACTTCTCTGATTCATCCAAAGCCACTGGACCAGATGGAATTCCTTTTAATGCTTGGAAAATGTGTTCCAACCAGTTCTTTTCAAGCTTTGTGCACTCTCCGTTTTCAGCAGAAGTTTCAAAGAATGTTCTGAATCTACTAATTTCATTCCTATTGGGCCGACTAGCTAGACACCTTGTTGTAATTAAGAGATTCACCTTCTAAGGATGAGGATAATGATCTTAACGCCATTTTGTTTTACCCCTCAGTCGCATAGGCAAAAGGAGTATTGTCATTGCCTAAAGCATCCAGACATCCATCTGTCCAGTGGGGCTCTTTTACAGTCATTTCCTGAATGTAACTTGTGACAAATGACAAAGGGGGGGGGGTTAAAGGGAAGGGGCTGGTTTAACCACAATAGATTGGAAACGGCCTCTTTTGGTTAAACCAGCCCTTTCCTCTACCCCTTGTTTTTAGCCCTTGATTTGTCTGTGTTCTTTCTGCCTCTCTTTTCTATCCACTTGACTGCTTCTATTACACCAGTATACTTGTTGTCTGTGTTGTGTTGTCGTTTAGCCTTCAAGAAAGACTCTGCTAGGGTCGAAATATCAGGCCATTAACCATTTTTTGCAGTTAAACCATAGCTCCTTTTGGTTGGTAAGATAGTTATTGTTGGATGACTGAGATTAATATTTTGTTGGGACTTTTAACAAAGCAATACTCACTGTGTTTTTTTCCTTCTTCCTCATCATCAGAGCTGTCTTTGGTGTCAACTGGACTAGCAGGGATATTATTTGACAGATAAACTAAAGTTGTCACTGTATTGTCACCATCTTCATTGATTGCATTAAGTCCAAGAGCTCCATCTATGTTGACAGACTAAAAATAAACAAATTCTTATCAATTCCATCTTAAGGATCCAAACTTTTGATACACTTCTTCTTTTGACAAACATGTACTAACTCAGCTTAAACAGCTTTAAGGGTCATGCCTGTGTGATACTGGACCTTGCCTTCTGCACTGTGCTTTATTACACAGGCTTGACCCTGCCAATCTTAAACAGCCGAACAATTGAAGATTCCTACAAGACCCTTTAATACCCTTACTATTAACAAAAATAAATAAACTCAGAGCACATGTTACATTGAATTGAATGGGCTCAGTGTTTACAACTGCTTTGTCTCGTTACTGACGTTAGTCCACATGACCAGAAATGGAGAATGCATGGCGCGCGACAATTAGATAGAGGGGAACTGGGAAAACAGACTGGACTGGGCAAATTTGCTGACAATCACAAGGCATTCTGAAAAATGAACACAAGTTAGTACATGGTTACATGATTCAGAGGCTAGATTGCTTTGCATGTGATATGAAACACAAGTTGGATAAGGTGAAGCTATATAATGTCATGTTCAAACAAGTTTGAAGGAAGAACATCACATAATGAGAGGGAAAGTGTACAGCCATGAAATGTGGAATGGGGCATCTGCATATATGGTAAAGTTTGGAAATTGGAAATCAAGTTTGAAGTGATGCATCAGAAAACAAGTTCAATATATCAAAAGTTTTCATGATGGACAATCTCGTTAGAACGACCTAGCAACAAAATGAAGGAAATTATTTTTAAAAAGGAAAACATTCTTGGGTAATGAGTGAAAAACTGATCCCCATAATCAAAGCATGAACATCACCTCGAAATGTAATACTATCACTTTCCACCCCTCACTTCCTCAAATTAATAAAATAACCACTTTTAACCATCATATTCTTCACACATCAGATAAACTTCAATGTGCTGTACAGGAACAATTTCATGTCCTGAATGCCTCCTCTATTGGTAGCTTTAAAAACATGTATAAGAAGGTGTATTTTAAGTAGTTTGTTCTTTATTAACAGGACCATGATGAAAAACAGCCTCCGAGTATAAATATGTTTTAATAAATAAAGAAAGAAAGAAAAAAACCACGGCTGTCTACAGACACCCTCCCAGTCTTGGGGATCTCATTGTCCAGGCAGAAGTTCCCCCCATTAATGATAATGTTAATCCTTCTTTGCCACAGGGAACTTTCAGGTGTTCCAACACCTCCAAATGCATCGTCTGTAGACAACACATCAGAGAATCAGACTCCTTCACCAGCAATACCGGTGGTACCACCCATAGGACAAGGGGTCATGTCACCTGCACCACCACTAATCTAATCTATTTAATATCTTGCAAAGTTTGTGGTGTTCAATAAATAGGTGAACGAGAACTACACTCAAGAGACATTTTTTACGGCCACAGATCCACAGTCAACACCCATAAGCTGGATACACCCGTAGGACATCATTTCAATCTTCCTAATCACTCCGCCATTTCTGACATGATTTTACAGGGCATTGAGGCACTAGGTAATCACAGAGAGACTGTTCGTCTGAGTAGAAAGAAACTGTAGATGAGGCGCCTCCAGACCATCCAACCCCATGGTCTGAACATCCAAGAAGGAAATGATTAACAACTTTTTCTCTTTGCCTTCTCCTTTTTACCACAGATATCCCCACCCCACAGTAGTGTGGGCTGGGTCTACGAGCGAATACTTACCTGTAGAGCGAATACTACGTATGCATTGTTCCCTATGCCGGCAAGCAGAAAGCTAAGAGTTTTACACCCAATGGCGCCCTCAAGTGTCCTGTCCCTGACGCCCTGTGACATGCGCACTAGGTTAGCGTCCTCTTTTTCTCGAGCGTTACGCGCGTAAGCACTCCAAGAATTCGAGTATAGTGGGGAAGGAGGGAGGGTCTCTACAGGTAAGTATTCGCTCGTAGACCCAGCCCACACTACTGTGGGGTGGGGGTCTACTTCACTCTACTTACCTGTAGAGCAAATACTACGTATGCATAGACTCGCACCGGTAAGGCGGAGGGTATACGCAGAACTAATGTATGTCAGCCGGGGCGTAGGACACGGGCGTGCCTAAGAAACCCCCAAGGCCTATGGTTCACCCCGTAGTCACGCGGGAACCAGAAGGTCCGAAGTAGGGCTCCGAACAGGAGGCCGAACCTAACAGGTCAACCCAGACGCGAGGCATCGCAAAAAGGGAGAACGCCGAGCGTGGCCCTCGGGGCCCCGGTTCATGCGCCAAACGTTAGGGAGGTATTGCCATTATGGGAGAAACATAATAGGTACATCTCATTAAAATCTCATGTCATAGGGATATATGAAAGGAAAGTGGACTCACCAGTTAGCGCTTCTTGGAAGCTTGGCTGGCTGTCTGCAGAACCTCCCTTCCTGCCTTGCCATCTGTCTGGAGGACGTCCTTCAGGTAGACTTCAGTGAAGGTGTTAGGGCACTTCCAGCAGGCTGCCTTGGTGATATCAGCCAAGGGTACGCCTTTAAAAAATGCCCAAGAGGCAGTTACCACCCTAACGTCGTGCGCCCGGATCGGGTCTTCGGATGCCGGCCAGGACACAGGCGTAGGATGGCGGCCAGCGGATGGCGGTCACGATCCAGTGTGAGATGGTACATCCCGATGCCGGCCGAAAGGGTGGGGTTGTCGAAATAAAAAGGTTATGCCCCGTCCGGAGTGATCTCGTACGGTTCATGTACCACTTAAGTGCCCGGACGGGGCACCACAGTTTGTCATTCGCCTCTGATGAAAGGGACTTGATGTCCGGGACGAAAATGTCCATGTCCGGGGGCGAAAATGAGCTGGACTGGTTTTTAGTCAGGAAACCGGCCGCGGGAACTAGGCGGACGCCGCCTGGTTCCCACCGGATATGTCCTGCCTCCACTGACAAGGCGTGTAGCTCACTGCGCCGTCGGGAAGTAGCGACGGCCAGGAGGAACGCAACCTTGATGGAAAGCTGCAACAACGTTGAGCAGTCCATTGGTTCATAAGGAGGTTTTGTCAAAGTCGACAGTACGCTAAATAGGTCCCATAAGGACCAGTTTGCGTACGGGGGGATGTGTCACGAACATCCCTTTGATCAGCTGGCTGATGGCCCGGTTATCCGAGACGGAGGAACCGTCTGGGAAGCCCGGGTGAATCGCGGCCACGGCCGACCGGTAATTCCTTACCGTGCCCGTTGTGAGGCCGCTGTTCAGGAGGTACACCAAGAAATCCCCTACCTCCCCTACAGAAGTATTGGGAGGATGCAGGGATTTCCGACTACACCATTTAAAGAAATGGCGTAGTCGGCTGTTGTATATCTTCCTGGTTGAGGCTCGGCGCGACTGAGCTGCGATTGCTGCAGCCCGTCGCGAAAGGCCAGCTGAGCAGAGGGATCGCATGACAGCACCCAGCACGTCAGGTGAAAATCCCCCGGAGCCGAGTGAATCATCCCCGAGCTGGGCTGGTAGAGGAGATCCGCTCGTCCCGGTAAGATTACCGGGCGGTGGATCAGCAGCCTGACGAGCCGGGGGAACCACGGCTGGCGGGGCCAGAACGGGGCTATGAGGAGGACCTTGCAGTCCTCCTGCTCGATCTTGGTCAGCACTCGAGGGACAAGTGAGATGGGCGGGATAGCATAGGCCAGTAGGCCGTCCCACTGCACTGATAGGGCATCGATCTTCCACGCGTTGGGGTCTGGGCCCCTTGCACAGTAGATCGGCAGTTGGTTGTTCGCATGGGAGGCGAACAAGTCCACGTGGGGCCGGTCTATCAGTTGAAAGAGGGACCGGGCCACTTGTGGGAGCAGTGACCACTCCGTCGGGGCGATCCAGCCCCTGGAGAGAGCGTCGGCTGTGACGTTCTCTACGCCCGGGATGTGGACTGCTGACAGCGCTGTCCCCTGCTGTATGCACCAGTGGATGAGGTCCCACGCTAGTGCACACAGCCGACCTGACCGAGTGCCCCCCTGGTGATTGATGTAAGCCACTACTGTGGCATTGTCACATCTCACCAGGACCGCACGTCCCCTGACGTCCGCCTGGAAATGTTGCAGTGCGTTGGAGGCGGCTAACATTTCCAGGGTGTTGATGTGGGACGATTGGTGTTCGGGACCCCACACCCCTGCGGCTTGACGCGGGTGGAGGGTCGCACCCCAGCCGTGAAGTGATGCGTCGGTTGTGATAGTCACCGACGGTCGGGGCGGGCGGAAATCACGACCCTGCGAAATGTTCGCTTCGACTAGCCACACGCGAAGGTGGGGGACTAGCCAGGGCATGGTAGGCACCGGATGGTGGATTGGATGCCGAATGGGCCTGTAAAAGGAGAGCAGGTGAAGTTGGATGGGTCTCATCCTCAGCCTGCAGAACTCCACCAAATCCACCATGCTGGCCATGAGGCCCAACAGCCTGAGCCAGGCCAGAGCCGGAGCCACTGCCGCCGGGAGGAAGAGGGACACGCACTGTCGCAAGTTCGAAGGGCGGGCCAATCCCCTGCGCAGGTCGAGGGACGCACCGAGGAAGGTGGGAACCTGCGAGGGGATGGGATGGGATTTCTCGGGGTTGATGATGAAACCGAGGTCGGAGGTCAGGTGCCAAGTAAATTGGAGCGCCGCCTCCGTTTCCTCCCGAGACCGACCCACGACCAGCCAATCGTCGAGGTACATGAAAACCATGATGCCTCGCCTCCGTAGTGCCGCCCTGATCGTTTTTACGATTCGGGTGAACACCCGCGGTGCGGTGGAAAGTCCGAACGGGAGCACTACAAATTCGTACAGAGTATTGCTGTATTGGAAGCGTAGGAATTTGCAGTGCTCCGACCTGATCGGGACGTGTAAATAAGCGTCCTTCAGGTCCAGACTTCCAGCCCACGCGGGCGTTGTTATTGAGCCCAGAATTAGCGTCTCCATGCGGAAACACTTCGGACGAATAAACTTGTTGAGGGGCTTCAAGTTTAGGATTGGGCGCCACACGCCAACCTCCTTCTTGGGTGTCAAGAAGAAGGTTGACATGAAACCCGTCCAAGACCCCAAACGGGGGACGACACGCACCGCTCGCTTGAGGAGGAGGGAGTTGATCTCCCCCTCGAGAGAGCGGCGCTTTGCCATATCGGGTGGCACGGGTGTTGGCCGATTTAGCATGTCCGACGGGGGGGTCCTCGAAAATTCGAGTGCGTAACCGCGCTCGATCGTTTCAAGGACCCACCGGTCGGAGGTGATCTGACCCCAGGACCCCAAAAACCTCTGAAGGCGGCCTCCCACGGGTCCGTCGGCTGGAGGTCGCGCAGACACAGTCGAGTCACTTACGCCACGCCCAGGTGTACCGGGGAGCGGGCGCACGAAAGCCACGGCCTGACTGGGCACGCTGCTGTCCGGGAGGGGGCTGTGCGAAACGGGAGCTGGCCGGGTTACCGGCACGGCCCCAGGCACTGCCCCGGGTCGGCTGTTGCGGGCGTCGTCGGGGAATAACAAATGACGCCTGCTTCCGAGTCTTGCCCGCGGCTCTGGGTGCCGGGACTTGCGGTTTCTTGAGGTTGATCTTATCGGTGGCCTTGAGGCGTTTGGCCTCGGCCTCCATAGATTCTTGGAACTTTCCCGCAAACAGATCCGACCCTATCCAAGGGCATACCTGATCCAAGGGCATCATGGGGAAGACCTTGGTCGCTTCGGTCGCCGGGCCCGACCTCCTCTTGAACGATTGGCGTTCCTCGGGAGGGGGCTCGGATTCGGAGGGAAGATCCAAAACCCGGATCATGTCCCTTTGGACTAGCCGCAGTTCGGTTTCAGAGATGGACAGCCTCTGAACGATGCTGGCCAACTCGCCCCTTCGTCGGCCGAAATGGCCGAGTCGGGGGGACGAGATGCCATCAGGGAATGGGAGCCACTAGCCTCGTCACGGCCTAGCGAGTCGATGTCCGACTCGAAGGACGCTGACGGGTGCAGGCTTATCCCCTGTGGGGATGCCGGCCCACGGGCCGCCGAGTGTGGCAGTGTCCGCTGGCCGGTGGTCACGCGTTCCTGGCCGTGGTGGCTAGCCGGCGGGGGCTGCAAGCCTGGGGGGGACTCTGGAGCACGGCTAGCCGTGTGCGGTAGACCCCGTTGATTCTGGGCTACCCAGCCGTGACCGTAGTGACTCGGGGGCCCTTCCGGGGTGGCCGAGTCATAGGGGCCCTGGCCTGGATCGTCCCTCCAGCCCGATAGGGAGGCCGCGAGGGTACTAAAAGCCTGCAAAAAATCCTCTCTGGAGATCGGGTCCCCCCCCTTATGGCGTTTGCCATGGGGTGCCCGATCGGAGGAATCGCTCGAGCTCGATGGTGAGCGGCGAGAGCGGGACTTCTTTCCCTTCTTCTTTTTGGAAGAGCGGCCCCGAGTGGACGGGGAATCCCGAACAGTGGGTAAAGCCCGATGTGGAGGGTGTGCCCTCGGAACGTACCGATCCGAGGGGGCCCCATGGGGCCTGCTCTCATTGTTGTCATTTAACCTTTGTTGTGTTGTCATTTAACCTTTGAGAAAGACTCTACTTGGCACAAAACTTCAGCCCCTAAACTATTTTTAGCAACTACAATATTATTGAGGAAGGAATGACATTGTCACCTGGTTAAATCGTGATGCTACAGCTGACAACAACAAATGAAGAACCTCAGTTGACTCTTGAAATATTGACGTCACAATGACAATGGAGAGATCCAGAACTTGTTTTAGCGTCATTATCTCTAAATCCTGGGGAAAGAATAATTATCAAATATGGTGCTTTTTCAGCTAGCTGATTGTTTATGGGAGGAAACTTGTGTTTATACACATGTTATACATGAATTAAATGGTGCATATTGTATAACAATCATAGGTTCATAACTATAGTATTCATACATTTAGCCAACCATTAATATGTTTGAAACAGCTAGGCCAACTTTTAAAGAGCTCAAAAAAAGTTGCTCAACAATTTTCTGCTAAGCAAAACTGAGTCACAAACCAGTCACAGATGACACAATTGACTCGGTATTTTAGCTGGTAACCTTAATCTGATAAGCATAGCTTTGTTGTACTTTTGTTTTGTGTTTGCATCTCAATATAACTTGACCAAGGTCATCTTACGTAGTAACACACATTCTGCAGATAAGGTAGTAGAATTCACCTATCAGTCTTTGGGGTTGTTGTGCCTATGTAAATGTGCGATTATGATTGAAGTCTCACAATTCGACAGCAGGTATCTTAACCGCTAGACCAGTAAATTGTCTTCATCTTATATTTTCATTCCCCGAGTCAAGCGGACCATCTCACACATCTCATCTTTTCTCTAACAATGTTGAACTAAGTTGTTACTACAATATGAGGGTTGTTGGATCGAAAACAATTTAGAAACAATAACAACTTACCATATGTTGAACCAAAGTTGTTATCTCTATGATAGCAGGACGTAAATTCAACACAAGTTCTTCATGTTGGCGAGTCTCAATGTGGTCTATCAACCACAATGCCTTATTGACTATCACTGTGCACCTAAAGAATGATAAAACAATCATAGTTAATGGGGTCACCATAGCTAAATGGGTCACCAGTTAGTTGCTAAATAATATACATCATGAACAATACCATTCTCGCCTTAGTCATTAAGGAGGGATTCTTACCCTGTACTAGGCATTACTGCAATTGTTGGGCCAATCATCCATGCAACTGCAAAATGTCTTCAATCAATACCAGTGCACTTGGTCCAGTCCTGCTGCTTTCAGACTCTTAACCTTTTCCACATCAATATGGAATCCTTCTTGCTGTGGTTCACCCTTTAATTCATTTTACATCCACCAACCATTTGAACTGGCTGATCCCAAATGTTACTCCAGTAGGTTCTTGCCTCCAACTGGCTTGAAAACACTTGCAAGTTATCCTTTCATCCAATTAACAACTGGCACTGGTTGTCTTTGCAGCCTTAGCCTAATCTCTTTGATTGGTCTTCAATATATGACAGCGTTCATCTCCTTACCACTCACATAGTACTTCTTCATTCACTATAGTCTACATCTTTCATGGCACCTTCATTTAGTTGTTCTACCATACTGAAACCTCTTCGCAGCTCCATACTTTGACCCTCCAGCTGGCATTTCCACAATGGCGTACAATTTTCACATCAGACAACTGCATCAGACAACTGCCATTTGAATCTCTCTATTATGATTTCTTGTTTCATTTAGTCTTATATTATGCTCTTAATAGTTTGCCCTGCCATAGCAATAGGCCTTCATCAATTGCCTTATTGTACTGGTTCCCAAGTTTCCAAAAACAAAACAACAACATTTTCCTTTTCATAACCAAATAATCTCTCAATTAATGGTATTAGGACACTCAAGTCCTCCTCACAGAAGAAGAGCTGTGCCACTGGACCACACAAACATTTTCTGTTTTCAAAATAATAATAGTAATAATAACACAATGAAATTATTCCAACATGAAATTACTCATGTTGTATCCAACAGAGGTTCCATGAAATTGCTCTGGGACGTATCTGTACAAACAGACTACACCATCACAGCCAATATACCGGAGATCATCCCAATAGAAAAAAAAGAGGCATGAAGTGAATTGAGAAGAGCGTCATAGCAGACAGCAATGTGAGATGCCAGCTTGCAGAGAAACAAGACAAATATCAAGGTTGAAATGGAGATCGAGAACATGTGGGATGTCAAGGTGTTTATACATCTGATTGGCATCAGTTCAACAGGACTTATCCTGAGAGACACCCCAAGACAGATGGAACACCTTGGAGTCTCCACACATCTTCTCCAATGGGCTGTTATCCTGCAGACGAGTCACATCACCAGACAGTTCTGCAGTATGTTAACTTCTCAAATTCAAATCTTGATGAAGTAGTGACAACTGTTTTTCCGTAGACTGCATTGCTCCCAAACTACTTTTATTTCCTAGCATTAACAAGCTATTCATAAGGAGTAATAATAATAATGTGTCTTTATTATACGCTTTGTTAATTAGGCCCCTCAAAGCAACTTACATTCCAATGAATAACCCCTGTTCATCTTCCCCATAGCACTCCTGCAACCATTTCAACTCCTTAGGAATATGCAGCACCGGCAACTAAATGGGCAAACAGATCACTAATCATTCACATGAATAATCCCTACCCTCACAGGTACCCATTTACCCCCCCCCCCCCCCCCCCCCCCGAGTAATGAGAAGTGTCTTGCCCAAGGACCAGGCCCACAGTTCAGACAAGCCACACAGAACTCAGGTTGAAAGAACAAGAACACTAGGCCATCACATCTATAATAATCAGAAACAAAATCTCTAGCACTCTTAACAAATAATTTAGTGCTCTTCTTTTCTTGTTAACTTACCCCTCTAAGAAATATTTGGTCATGTGGCTGTCTTCATGGTAGAATGCAACCCAATGAAGCATCACTGGCAATAGTGCACATGCATTGAGAACAGAACAACTCTGGAGAAATGCAGGTATTAAGTGATGTATGTCTGTCAGTAAGAACCTCTCCACATGACGAACTGCCGACTCTTGACATTCAGCCTTGTGGCAACAACTAAACAACAATCATGTACAATCAGTTCAAGCCATGAGTAGATGCAATACACCAATATTTAACTTGACTTAATAGACCATTTGCAACACATTACATGGCTGGCAGTTGATTTGACATGTTTAAGCAATCTGCAAAAGACAGTTGAACTCACTGGCTGTATGAGAACAGCAGTTATCATAAACTGCACATTTATTTTTGGAACCATGTAAAACATCCTCACATAAACACAATATTTGTGCAATACAGATTATTTGTTGCAGATATAAGAACCTACATCATAACTGTAGTTCATATAAATTGAATTCAGTCAATGTAACTTGAAATCTGTTTTCTACCATTTTGAAAAAATACAAATATTGTGATGCCATTTTTATACAAGTGCAGACAAAGTTTTGCAACATGAGAATAATTATGATCAGTATGCAAAATCAGGTCTCCCATGTTTGCTGTGCACTATGTGCAATGGTCTATTACTTTAGTAATGTAAATAACTTAAATACACATCATCCAAGATAAGTAACTTTAAAGGGAAAAGTTCATCCTTGTTTTTTGGAAGAGTAAATTAATTCCCATCCTGGTGTTTTCAATAAATAAACTAATTTCAGTCCAGCTGCCTTTTGGTATTGCTGGGTGTACAAAGCAAAACTAAATAAACTAATAAATAAATAAATTAGAAACATTGTAAAGGAAAATGTTATGCCAGTGTTTGGTTCTACTCATACATGTATTGACCCAGTCAGTAATTATTATACTTTTATGACAAAAGTTACACACTATATCATCATCATTTTCAAAAAGAAACACATATGTTAACCTGTGTGGAAACAAGACATGGAGATATCTGCATTTTAAAAAAAGTTTCAACTTAAGTCCCCCAAGAAGAGCAAAAATCCATTCCTATATTTCTTTGAAAGATATAAACCTTTCCACTGCAACAAAACTACAACAAATATCCTTAAGTTAATTTCTATTATAATTAGCCTCTGAAATGTGTCTCTTGCAGGAGCACAACAATTGTCTTTCACTCTTTGATGCCAATCTGCAGTGAATGTTTTCAAGAAACCTCAAAAGTAGTTTTCATCCACAAGTAGTCTGTTCTGTTACAATGTACTTTGTACATGATATATTCATATTGTTATCAGTTTGTGAATAAAATCTGTAAAGTGAAAAGTGTACATTTTGCACACATGTGCTTTTGTGAAAACAATATCAACATAAAATAACAGCATCTTGTATTTCTTACCACAAAAATCCATCTGCAGGTGTATTGAAGGGAGTCAAATCTGGTACGTTCTGTTGACTTATTGCATGCTCAGGATGTGCATGACAAAACACATGCATAAGTCTTTTCAAAACAGCCATATCATAGTTTTGTCTCTGGAGAAAGAGGTAGTCAAGCATTCAATTTCAAATTTTTGTAAAAATAAGCTTTTTTTTAACTCTTGTAAAAATTCAAGTAGTAAGTATCTAAGTGTATTTTCCTTGGTGTATTTCACATTCCACTACCAGATAATCAAAATGCATGTTTAGATACTGCAATGTGTAGCAGTGACAGTAGTAGAAAATATGTCCCCAAAACAATAGAACTTTTAGGTATACCATTGATTAGATAATCTCACCTCAGAAAGCAACTCAGGAAAATAAGTAACAGTGGTCATGACTATTTCTAATGTGACTACTGTAAGCTTGTCTACAGTAGTACGATTCACCACAGCTAGAGCAACATCACACCAGTTAGCTATGCCCTCTGTCAACGCTGTTATAATGGGTAATGTTATCCCACGACAGACATCAGGATCCTGTGAGAGACAACACCAGTTGATAAATATTAATAGTTATCACACAAGGGTGAGTGGAATATGGACAAATAGAGTGTGAACTGCGTGCAATTACCACCGAAGCCGAAGGCTGACGAGGATGTGGGATGCAGAAGCGCTGATTTTAGGTATTTCATGAGCGCATGTGTGAAAATGAATTTATCATCTAACAACATTGATGCGCAGCTTAAATTAGTGCAATACGCCGATCCAGAATATACGCAGCATCCGGTATACAAAGACTGTGCAATATGGTAAAATATCACACTGTTATTGCCAATCAGAATAAAGAATTCAAGTTTGCTTGAAGATGCCTGAATATGTATACAAATAATCATCCCATTCTTCTCTGCATTTATTCTGCATACACATAAAAAAAAAGCCTGTGTCCCATTTTGTGAGCCTCGTTACTGCCATTGTCTACACTTATCATACCTGGGGCAGGGATCCCTAGCCAATAAGCAGATAAGGTCTATATGCTTCTGACCTGGCTCTGCAAAGCAATGGATGATTGGCATAAAAGAACCACTCACAATGTAACATCTGGTGAGCTCAGTAAATAGAGAGGTCAAAGGCTCGAGTCCGCCATCAGCCAATTTGTCTTTGTTCATTACCCATTTATAAACATAAATTAACTAGTTTTAAAAGCAGGTCTTTAAATAACATTGTGCCATCGTTGTGCAGAAATGGTCATAAGGAAGCATGTGTGAGATCAAGCAATTTACTGGTTGTAGATGTTGAAGTGTTATCTTTCATCTACTAACCTTCCACGAAGCAGGAGGAGTATCCATGAAGTGTACCAATCGTACAACATGATGGATAGAAACAGCTAGAGTCAATGTTAATCCATAACTCAGCAAGGAGTCAGCAGGTACTAGGTAACGATTCCACAATGAGGCCAATATAGACATGTCATACCATCTTATACATTCTGTGATCAGAGGCAAAGCCTTTAAGGGAAAATTAGAAAATATGCTTGAATTATGACATGTAATAAGCAATCAAATCTTAATCTCACAAACATCTATTTTCTTGGTCTATACTTTGGACCTTGCCGCCATTCTTTGTTTCATAAGCTCTCAAAAGGAAATTTTAGCAAACCAAAATTGATTAAGTGGGGCAAGGGCTCTTTTCAGATTCAAGGTCTGATCCTTAATTCTAGGGGGAAAAAGCTTATTTTAGTCTTTCTGTAAATAGTTGTTGGCGTGATTATCAAATTAACATAACATAACACACCTGCTGAGACATTCTCCTGACCTCCCATCTATCATCACCTAGGCAACTGATTGTCTGCAGTAGAATCTGTCTTAACAATGTAGAAAGTTTCTCCAACTTGACTTGATGTATCCAATCCACATCAGCTGCTTCATTTCTATCAAATGACCTACATGTACATACAACAGTTTTTAAAGGAAAAATCTGACAAAACGTGGTAACTTTGTCATAAACTTGTTTAGTCGTACAACATACATCTATGACAAAACAAGTACACATTACAGAGCTAAGAGTAAAGCAAAAAAGCTAACTAACTGACCCTACAGCCAAAAGAAGTATGTACAATGTATGTACTTATCCAATTTCTTTTTAATCAACACAGAAATGTGTAATGGGGTACATCATGTGTGTACATGGTGCAATTGAGAAAATGGTGCAGCAGTAACAATGAAAATTTAATTAAAATAAAGGCACTCCAGCTAAAAAAAGCCTATTGGTTCTTCTAACTCTAAGCAATGGTTATATAACACCCAGAGTTTAGTTAGGTACACATTAACCATGTGTAACTAATAACCTTGTTTGGGTTAGTTTGACCATCTTTCCTCTCGCCTAGTGGATAAAACATTGAAATCCTGCTGCTAAGTTATAATAAACCTTCAATAATACATTTTCCTACTTATCCAAACCTATCAAGTTGGATTTTCTTTCCAACATTTAAAACATTTTTCTAGGAAATGTCTTACTTTGACGCAGATTGTGCTAATTGAAGAAGCATTAAAACATCGCCTGGTAGTGATTCCCTTGTCTCAGACTGAACCAAACTCATTGGGGAAGAAATGCACAGCTTCTCAAGTTGGTAAGACTCGTCCTCCACATCCTGTGAATACAGTTTTAGTTAAAGCAGCTAAAATAACAAATATCAGTTTGGTTTGATCCAATCCACACATTGAGCATATAATATCACAAGCAGCCTGCTTGCAAACAACTTCTTAAATGAACTCTCGACCTTGAATTAACAAATATTACAGAAGCAAAGCCGTTTTACATGAAGTTGATGGTGCTGTTGCTAAGGAAACAAGGAATATAACATATATGGGGCATTGTGGGCAGGTCAGTAGGGGGAGCTATTGTGTGTAAATCTTGGTGTACTGTACCTGCCAGTAGTAGAATACTACAGTGGCTCATATTCGCCAATTCCTAGAGAAACCATGTTTTATTTTATATGGCGATATATCGCCGTACTATTGCATTATATCGCCGTACTATTGCGTTTTATGGCCGTACTATTGCGTTATGTCGCCATATTTTATTGCAATATAACTCAATAGTACAGCAATATAACACAATAGTACAGCAATATAACTCAATAGTACAGCAATATAACTCAATAGTACAGCAATAAAACGCAATAGTACAGCAATATAACGCAATAGTCTGGCAATTTAACGCATACCGTGCACGATCGCAATGTTTTTTGTCCGTTGACGGACAGGAACATTTGCCGTAGGTAGTATTAATTCTGAGGCAATGTACACATCTTCAACAGATATTAATAAATATCGTTTATGACAAATGTAACATTTTTTAGTAAATTATTATAATTACTATAGCAGTTAGCAATGCCAAAAAAAAATGTATAACAAATATTTTCTAGTGTAAAGATTTAGTGTTTAAGATAAAATTGACTTGCCAAAGCAGTCTCAATGGCCACCATGTTCGAATCTTGTAAATGTATGCAAGCATGATAAGGTAGAAAGGTCATGATGAGGGAAACTCGTGATTGGACGTTGAAAATGAATCATTCATTTCCTTCCCATCCTGCATTGTTTGCAGTTGGTCTAACAAAATTTTTAAATATTCATGATCTGCATACCACCATATCCGATAGCCCCCCCCCCCAATTTCATCCAAAAATGGACGAATATAATAGAACACATTAAACCCAGAAGTTTCTGACCTAAAAAGGCAGTCAGCTTGACGGCCTCCGTATGCGGAGAGCAATATGAGTGCGGATGAACTGCATACACTGGTAGTACGAGCGTCGTGCTCAGTGTGATACACACTTTATGCATAGTGTACAGAACATGTACATTGGGGTTACGCTGTCTTTTTCAGAGTGAAACTGCGAAACTGCGAAACTGCCTTGAGCAAGGCTAGCAATACTTGTGTATGTCGCATGACAAGCCCAAAGCCAGATCAGATTGTATCCAAACTAGCTCACTAGCATGTCCTGTCAATAGCTGCATCACTACATGCTATCGTGAAATTCGTTAAGCTGCCACAACCAAAGTTATACCTTCCTCAAGTAGATTCCCCCTGACCTGGTAACATTTTGGTCACCATAGTCTAGTTCTTTTTAAGCACTTAGAATTTCTTATTTCCTATACAAATTCCTAGTCATCTGTTTACTGCACAATTTCATGTTTACGATCAAGGGATTCCACCATTCAAAAAGTGAGCAGATTTCATTTTCAAGCATTCTTTACCTCTTTGGCTAGGCCCGAGTCTAGAGTTCTAATGCTGTGTACAGCAGTCTTTTATGGACTAAGTATAAAGAAGGACACATAGGTTTTACAGCAAGCCCAGCTTGCAGCCAAAGCTACCACAAACATACAATGCCACCTTCAATTACCTTCGTGTTAGCATTTCTGTACAGGAAGGCCATGTTCAGACAGCATACTAAAGTTAGACCCAAACCGGTTTAACTTTACAAGCAGTGGGGGGCGGTCGTAAAAAAAACCACACTACCTTGCGTTCAGACAGCTCAAAGTTAAACCCGATATGGTCTATCTTCCATTTTAAGAGGTCAAACAGCACAGTGACCCAACACATGCACGTGGCCGAGCAGAAAAGAGCACCGGACTCAAGCTCTGGTGTTTCCGACTCAGCAGAGTGTGGGTTCGAGTCCCGGTCGTGACACTTGTGTCCTTAAGCAAGACACTTAACTATTATTGCTTCGTCCTTCGGATGGGATGTAAAGCAATTGGCCCCGTGTGTTGTGTAACGCACGTAAAAGAACCCAGTGCACTTATTGAAAAGAGAAGGGGTTCGCCCCGGTGTTCCTGGTTTGATTGGCTGCATATTGCGCCACAGCACCTTGTGAACCATTACATGGTGCTATGTAAAGGAGTAGGTCTCATACTTCAAATGAAGCCCCACATACCTTGCAGGAAATTAATGTTGAAGCGCCTTGAGCGTCACTAAGTGACGGATATGAGCGCTATATAAGAAGCCATTATTATTATTATTATTATGCACAGCCCTGTTCAGGCACACGTTGAGGCGTACATAGGCATATTTACTTAGCGACCTTACGCAGGTCAGCGGTCACCTGACCTGTGAGTTAAACTGGATGTTGTCATTTTTATTCTGTCCACACACCGTCCTAAAAGATAAACCCGAAGTGGTTTAGCGTTCAACCACCCTCGCCGACTGATTTAACTCATTCGAGTTCAAACTGATTTGGTTAAGTTTTAAGAGCGTTCAGACACACAAAAATAAACCCCAATGAGTTCAAACTGCCTTAAAACCGACTTTAGTACTGTGTCTGAACGACCTCATAGAGAGAGAGAGAGCAAGCACCCTCTCCGTCTCAGTTGTAAACACATGTAAACAAGGACAATCTTTGTTTATTCCTTGCATTAGCTGTATCCATTCTCATCTCCTATTTTGTTTTGAACCTACACTTGATTTAAACCTTGACCTAATGCATGAAAAGATTAAGACAACAAAGAGGCAAACACACCAGAGTTTGACACTCTCACTCACCTATGCTTCTATCTATTGTTCTCTTTGCGCTCCTACTCATGTTTTTTAAATTGAAAAAGAAGAAGTATATTCCAAAGATAGCTGGGTGAGGGACAAAACAGTCCTCTGTTTGGTCACAGATTGCCTTAGATTCTCAGGCCTCTTGATCCCCAAATAGTCTTGGGGAGAATCCCCAAGTAAGGTGTAGTGCGATGTAAAGGATCGCTGATGACTTACAGTGAAGATATAAAACTGGCGGAACTAAGTAGTGATCTAATGGGTTGATGAAATGGCTATGTTTGGGGATGGTGTTGCTCGCAATGGTGGAGCATCTTCCATGAGCTGCCTGGTGTATGGTGGGCTGGCCAGCAACATCACGACAGTGGCTCAGAGTTGCAGAGGCTCCAGGGGTATGTCAGGGAACATTCTGTGACTTTTCCTCTGCAGTGAGAATGTGCAGATCCCTACACAATAATGCTCCGCACACAGGCTACGACACTTGGGCAATGCAAGGTGGAGGGATAGAACATTCCAAGACTGGGACAGCATGCCTTGTACCTTAGAGATGGTTTTGGCCTCTTCTGTAATGTTTGGTACCCAAGCAATCGTGAAATAAGGGTAACTCCAAGGGAAGCCACTTGGACGCTCTCTTGGAGAACTGCAATCATGAAGTTTAAATTTTTGGTGTAGAAAGAAAAGTTGGGTTTTTTTAGTGAGAGAGTACCATCAACTTTGTTTTGTGTGCACTGAAGGAGACTTGCCAGCATTAAAACCACAAAGCTACCTCATCCAGATCTTCTTCCATTTCTGCTGCTCTGGTACTCTCTCCTTAGAAGACAAAATCAACTGGAAAAATGTTTGTCTTCAGTTTATATCAGGACCTGACACCACAGCACTTCCTTCACAATATCATTGATGTAAGGAAGAAACAGATTTGCACCTAAGATTATCCTTGTGACACACCGACTTGGACATGAGACAAATCGGATGTTCCCCCTTCAATATATACATGTAATGTTGTATAGTCTGATATAGCACACGCATCTACCAGTAAGGTATTCAAGGCGCTTGAACAACAGAAACATGTTAAGACATCTTATAGGGTTTCACAATGTGCTGCGACACATTTAGCAGCCGCTGCCAGAAAACCGGGGCAAACCCACCCTTCTCTTAGCGATAAGTGTAAAGCCCGGTTCATGCGAATGCAATGCATTTGCGATACGAATAGTAAGAAATTCTTGGTTTGCATTATATTGTTTGTTCAATTTGCAAAATCACAACAATCTGGTAGAAATATCTAGTAGCACCTGATCTGCTAAACTGAATGCCGATTTTGCATGGCTAAAACCAACAACAAACGAACGATAAGTTAAATTTAATAAAATGATGTATTAATTCACATGTATCCAAATGAAATTGACTGAGCATTTCAACTGGACAAAATCACTTGGAGTGAAATTGACCGCTCATTTGCCAAAAATGACTGGGAAAACTTTAAAAGGAATTGGACATAGTGTACATGTACAAGTGATTTCATTTTCACTACCTTATGAAAACCGAGAACAAACCAGGAAACACAAAGGGTCTCCGTAGGGGAATTCTAAAGACTGGGGTGCTCCACAAGGTTCTTAACTACAGGGACAAAGAAAAGAACAAAAGATGTCCCCACAGGGATGCAACAAATAGAATGTGTGCATTTGTAGATGTACATACAACACACACACTCGTGTACACCACCCTCTCCTGTTTCTCAACCTAAAATTAAAGACTTCTTTATGCTCACCAATGCACCACTGATTTTATAAATAACCTAATGTAAATGCACTATGTAACTGATGCTCAAGCCCTTTAATGTAATCCGAATTACAGGTTACCAAAATCTGGTTAAAACAGTAATTGATCTTATTAAGGGTAAAACATAATGTTGTGAAGAATGAAAATTAGCGTTACATCAATAAAAACTTACTTTTAATGTTGTATCCAGATCTCTTGCTTTGCAAAGAAGTGATGTTGCAGAGGCATTAACACTTGACTTTTTTTCACCGACTGCAGCTTGATTGGTAAAATACGAGTAGTGTCTGCTAAGTTGCCTTTTTAAAAATGTCCCCTCTGCCAAAGTTCGTGATCTGTTTGTTGAACAATAATAAAAAGACAATTTTATGCATGCAAGATTAAAAACTTAGAAAAAAACGTGTTATAGCTCATGACATTAGTGTCTATACACATTTTGTCAATATGAATTTATTTTATCTGTGTGTAATAGGTGTAAAAAAGTTGTATTTACATGTATACTGATAAAAAGTAGAATCCAAAATGACCCAAGGTATCCACAAAAAGTTGGAAGTGGTCTGACGTTTCAAACCCTTGGCTAAATGCCAACACAACACACACATACAAGTACAATAGTGTAAGAGAGGCAGTCAGGTTGAAAAAAGTGCTGTTAGGTTAACAAAGATTGTAGTTGCACATATCTTAAGAGTCCATTTACACTTTTTACTTGTTACTTTCAAGCATATCCTATTATAAGCTCTTCTTTAATTTCTAATTAGAACCCCCTTGGTCAATTACTTGTGAGTCTTTTTATGTAAATACTTGACAAATGTGTCCACGGTTGAACAATCTCTTTTTTCTTTCTTTGTATGATTTATTCTTATCCTAGCCCCTTACAAAGAGTGGTTTTCAGTCTTACTTGGGGCAAACTCTATTAGCATTGGTGAGACAATGACGCCCTAGTTTCGCAAGGTTTGGGTACCGTACTACTACTAAATGTAGCAGCTTGCTCTAATTTGCATGCGTGTACATCAAGGATCATGACGATTGCCTTTTTATTGCATGTTCTTTATGGTCAAGCGTGAAGTGGAAATTACAGTCAGCTTTTAAAAAATTCTGAAATTGTTTACAATTTACAACTTCTAAATTTAGCTTTTTTTTATTTCAAACTATATTCAATGGGTGAAACGTACAAAAACATCACAAAAAAAGTTCTTTTCAAAAACAACTGCCACAATAAAATGCTAGCATAGCTGCTATTTGAGGTGCCCAGAAGTCCAGATTCTTGCGAAAGCTCATATGCTCTCGAGGTCAACTACACAGTCTATTATTAGTTATCATACAAACGCGAGTGGAATCTGGGAAAACATAAAGCTCGCTTCTGCTTCAATTGGATGTAGATGTGCTAAACTTTTCTGTATTCCCTGAGTCATCCCCTGACCCTTTGTAACAATGTTTTAAGTAATAAACCACAAGGGAAACTGACTGGGTAGTTTTTTTTTATTAATTTGGGTTTGAACAAAGAAAAATTGACTGGAGCGAGACTTGAACCAACGACCTCCGGATTAACATACCGCCGCTCTACCAACTGAGCTATCCAGCCCAGTTAACAGTTGTATGACTTCTGACTGGCACCCCGAACAAAGATATTGACTAATAGGGAGACCGCCAACATAGGGCTGGATAGCTCAGTTGGTAGAGCGCCGGTACGTTAATCCGGAGGTCGTTGGTTCAAGTCCCGCTCCAGTCAATTTTTCTTTGTTCAAACCCAAATTAACAATGTTTTAGTCTATAAAAAAACAATAAAAACACACAGCACAAAAAATAATGCTTATTGGAACAGCTCCACACATGCCAAGAATGAAAGAAAACAACAGCCCTTACTAATGAAAAAGCCACTGCAAAAGTGCCTGAAGTTTGTTTCCGCACCAATTGAAGACAACAGGAATTAACAATATAGTTTTAGTTTGAAACTTGTTTTTGAAGCTTTCATTTTGCACCAATTGAAGACAACAGGAATTAACAATATAGTTTTAGTTTGAAACTTGTTTTTGTTAATTACTCCAGTGCGAACATTTAACCCCAGTCATTACCAAAATGTTTTGACATACACAACAACTGGTGACCAAATTGTGAAGCAGCCATTTCTACGAGTAGAGTTTGTCACCATGACTTAAATGCTTAGAAAACTTACCCTATTTTTCTCATATATTTACTTTTCCCCTTTCATTTACATAATAGAAATAATGTTTTTTAATGCTTCAGTGTATGACCCAAACCACCTCATGAATGATGCATGTAATGAAACACTGTCAGTGATACAAACAAATGTTTTCTTTGGCTCAATGTTGAGTCATGAACAATACACTTTGTAGAGGCAGGTGTGTAATATCAGAAGTCTATAATATTTGCCCAGTGCCAAGTCATTCCCATAATAATGGTTCACAACCTGTTTTTCCAAATGAGGCAAGGTCATGTCACAGCAGACATGGTTGTTGTAGAAGGATTTCATATTTACTTCTTCTTTTTTACATTTCAGACTGTGTAGTGGATGAGTGTTGGTGTTTATTTTGTGTTTATTGTGAACACATATCAAACGACAAGGATCTATGTGTGAGTTACGTAAAACAAGTATTAAATGCATTACATTCTTGCATTTTTACAGTGAATACAATCACTTGGTGATTCCATTTCACAAGGTGAAGCCGAGCCAAATGGAACAGTACAAATTTCACCTCATGATTATATTCTGCGACAATGCACTCATATGCATCCAATATTTGTATAATATTGGATTTGGACACTACACATGTATGTATCATCACTCAACATACCAAAAATAAATGCATACTGTTGTTATAATGCGTTTGATGAAGTGACCATCAGTCAATTTACTTGAAACTATGGCTTGCACTCAGTTCATGTACATGTAGATGTTTAATGGGTCTTGCAACATGCATAAGTATGAGGTGACATAGATCTAAAAACAAACATTTATCAAAAGCCTACTCCCATGATACATAATGTGCCCACATAGTGGAATAGCTCTGCTATATGGCTTCATAACTAGGTGGCCTACTTTTTCTATGTAATCTACTTCTGGTAATAAGTAGTTTTGTAACCATTACAGTCTTGTCTCAGTTCAGTTGTATACTTTTAATAAAGTGCTTATAAAAGACTACAAAGTGATGTATTTCACAACAAACAAATCATGCAGGACAAAGCAAATTGTATAAACAAAGGAGATTTTGCTAGTTTAGTACCAAATCGTTAAGTCTAAAAAACCATTAAATATTAAATTATGAATATCAAATCAAAGAATAAACACACCTCTTGAGGGATTTTCTTAGCATCATTTAGCAGAAGGCCAAAAATAAATGTAATACAAAAAAAAGAAAAAAGAAACACAATAGTGAACAGGTAGTACAAACAGGTCAAAGGATTTCATTCTTACTGCTCTTTCATAAAACATCATATATTTTCTTTCATACTATTCAATGAAGTAACAGTTTATTACAAGCAAACTGGCAAACATTTCCAACTGTAAATGTCTGCAGTTTAGATGTGGTCTTTATTTTGCAGAGAACTGATATTTCAGGTGTCCAGTGGTGCACTTACAGTAACAATCCAGTCACCCAGAACCAGCAATTGCACTTTCAAGCAACAAGGACGTTGGGGTATTTAACTCTGAATGCATTTCAGACAGAAACATTTCTCTGGCGAATTAATACTGACATAGACTTAACCTTTTTTTCCTTGATAATTAACAATCCTGTACTTTGTTTAATATCAAACAAAATAAGTATATATTTTCTGCATCAAATCAATGTATAAAGAAATAAAATAATGCTCATGAGGACCAATGAAATAGAAAACTTGCACAGTCAATCCTAATCCTAAATATAACATCATTCCATATAAACCACATCAACTTCAGAAACTTGCTGAAAATGGACGGATGGATTCATTCTTTCCTTAAAGACGTATGCAAAAAGCTATTTAGTTCTACATACATGTACATGTAACATATGGCTTTCATTTTAAAAGTGTAAATTTCCATCATAAGAATTGCTTAAAAACACAGAAATGGTGGAATTTCAGTAAAATTATACACCACCGGGTAATACAAATTAGTGCCAGGTTTAGAGCCTGAAGTAAAAAAAACCCTGAGCATGAACACAATGTGTGAGCATATGGAGCATAGCCTTTGACATAATAGCTGTCAGCTAAATCAAATGATTCACAAAGTTTGGATTTTCAAGATTAATCGTTTTAGAGTACAATGCACTTTAAAACATTGACATAAACAGTTAAACAGTGCAAACAACAAAAATTGACAACATGCTATAAAATAAGACATTCAGGAAAAATTCTTTCAAAAAGGAGCATTTCTTGTACAAGTTTCAGTGCAAACTTTCGATGCATGGTCTATCTATTGACAAAATACTCAACAGATCACCAAATCTATTTGAAAAACAAATCTTTTCATAGTTGAACTTCTTTTTTTTTTTTAAATATCTGCTTTTAAAAAGTGTGCTATTAGTAAACAGTTCTCTATCAGGTCTCATAGAGAGTGGGTTTTTCTATCTAAATCAATCTACCAATATAAACAATAAATATGTTGTTAAAACGCTTACCGTGGGCGAGTTGAAGTTTTCCGGGGAGAATAAATGTTGCTACTTATACACACATTCAGGGGAAAAATAATGATCTTGAGGTGAGCAACATACATAATATGTACATGTACATTATTAATTGCAAAAATGTACTAGATGTTGCTAAAGGTTTAACAGAAAGACAACATTACAAATATTGTTATACAACAAGGTTCCTACATACGCCATACCTTCGTTCTTCAAGTGTCTTTCGCCTGTCACTTCCACTTCTTGTAAGACACTGAAAGGAAACAAGTGTGACATAAGTAGGTTACACATGACTGGGTATTTGCTGAGGGTTAAATTTGAACATGAATCTATCTTTCATTTAAATTCTAAAGTGGAGAAATTACTTTCACCTTTTAGGGCAGTAAAGCATTACCGCTGACCAGGAGATCAAAACAATGCATATCTTTGGCAAATCTTTGCACAAATTTCCTACCAATTTTAATTAATACACAAGTGGGAGTGAAAAAAGAGAAGAGGGGGTTTCCGAGTTCCTTACCCAAAGAGGCAAAATGTCAAATTGGGTTTGGGGCGCAGGTGTGTTATATATTTCCATACCCAAAGAGGTCAAACAATGAGTTGGATTTGGGGCGCAAGTGTGCTATTCATTTCCATACCCAAATGCCGAGTTGGATTTGGGGCGCAAGTGTGCTATTCATTTCCATACCCAAATGCCGAGTTGGATTTGGGGCGCAAGTGTGCTATTCATTTCCATACCCAAATGCCGAGTTGGATTTGGGGCGCAAGTGTGCTATTCATTTCCATACCCAAATGCCGAGTTGGATTTGGGGCGCAAGTGTGCTATTCATTTCCATACCCAAATGCCGAGTTGGATTTGGGGCGCAAGTGTGCTATTCATTTCCATACCCAAATGCCGAGTTGGATTTGGGGCGCAAGTGTGCTATTCATTTCCATACCCAAATGCCGAGTTGGATTTGGGGCGCAAGTGTGCTATTCATTTCCATACCCAAATGCCGAGTTGGATTTGGGGCGCAAGTGTGCTATACATTTCCATACCCAAATGCTGCGTTGGGTTTGGGGAGTAAAGATACGCTTACAGAGATGAACTCTGACCCAGCCAAGCCAAGTTGTGTGTAGCCCTAATCCACATTCCACGGGTTATGACTCCTGCACAACCCACACATGCAGGCATATCTTCCCACAGTCAACTCTAACAGTAGACTCTCACTTTATCTCATCTATAGGCCAACTCAATATATACTGGTGAAACTGCTGAGCACTTTTAATAAGTACACTCTTAATCTATATGGTATGGGATGCAGAAAAGTGCTACATTTTTCCGCAATCCAAGAGTGCCTGTGCTATGTTTATCATAAAGGCAGAAGCATAAGAAAAAAAATGAATAATAAAACTCAAGCAAACAATATGTTCATCCTTTGCTGCTTGTCTTATTTAACTTTTCTGTAGGTTTCAACAATTTTAAGCGCATGCAAAATACTTCCATAAATGAATATCCTGAAACTGTTTACATACATGTAATAAAAAAGTGACAGGCTATTTATTTTTCAATTAGTATGGCATTTTGCTAAGCTGCACATCTGCTGTGGCCTGTACTTCTGCCTTGATGATCTGCATAACACCCAAGATGCATAAGTGTTCAGTTCAAGAACAGCATTCTATACGCATCATGATATACATTTCTGCAGCTCTGATGAGTATTACACAGGTATCAACCTATAAGAATCAAGGATTCTAAGATGGATGATATACTACTATGTACCCACTTATTCGGTAAAAGTTTTACTGATTCATGTCACAACTACATGAAGATAATACATAACAAAAACAGTAATAATGATATAAATTTATAGTGCGCATTTCTCCTGAAAAATCGATAGAAGTGCATACAGAAGAAGCACGACTAAAACAAAAGAACTAGCTGAGTAAATGAGACTCAAGTGTTACATATACCTGATGAGGGTTATCCTGATGTAAGTAGAGAGGTTGATTTGAAGATGAGGATCTGTCAGGCCATGACATTTTACTCTTTACATCACCACTCTATGCCAAACCAACACAGATGTTAGTGGGAAATACTTTTCTGTACAGCATGTAGCTTTTCCAAATTTGGCTGTCTCTTCAACCAAACATTATACAACAAATTGTTACAAATGCATGATACATGTAAACCATTAGCTTCAGTAAGGGGTGCCTTTGCAAACGTTCATTCAGTGGGGAAAAGCGTGAACACTGATATACAATTTTGACATAAATAGAGGCACTAGTGCGCACCTGATGTAGCTCTATGAGTGATACGAAGAGCAAACATTTCTCAATGAAAATGAAATTTATGTACTTTTGTGGCTACTCATGGAGTAGTCAGCAAAAAGACAAAAGCTTATTCTTCAGCTCATAGAATATAGTCTTTGAAATGTTTAATATGCTCAATGCTGTCTAAGGTGTTTTTATCACACATATATTGTAATTTTCGGATTATAAACCGCGGTTTATACGTTGATTTTGACATTTTTTTGTACTCCTGCGGTTTATGCGCCGGGCGGCTTATACGCCGACGTATAAATATTGAAGAGAAAAAACAGCATTTTTTTTAAAGAAAGATCGTTTGTAAAATATTCTAAAATAATGCTATCCTAATAGATCCTTTCAATTACGTTCAATATTGTCAACTTCAATACATTTCGACTTTAATTACAACGCAACTCGCACTGTGGCAACTACAATGACTGACTGATGTGCCGCCCGCCTGTCACTGCACATCGCCACAAAGAGGACCGCAAACACGCACGGCCCCTCTGTGTGTGTACACATACACATGCTGTGATTGGCCGTTGATGATTGTCCGTTGATGATTGTCCGTTGATAGTTCCATTCATAAGATCTTGGCTAGACTTCTGACGGCTCGAGTAGATAGCGCCTGCCGCACATTGTACAACACATAGCCTGAACATCTGACGCCACACTTCGAGGCTCGGGGCCCAGTCTAAGTCTAATCAAACGTGAACAGATTTTGTCAACAGAGGGCGATGCGATGCAGGGCAAAGTTCAACTATTTCTCGGTGTGCGTTGTCGACCGATCGTTGATTCACGAAGATTTTGTTGCCAACGAAGTTCAAAACATGGTCAACACAACCGATCATCAAATCACGAATTCTTGAAAACGTGTGTTGATGGAAAAAGTATAATTCAGGACTGATAGTATGAGATAAAAAATCACCCAAAACGCAGTTTTGCGAACTTCACTTCCGTGTTTTGAGGTTAGTTTTTTGTAACATTTTGGCCGCGGTTTATACGCCGCGCGGTTTATACGCTGACACTAAATATTTTTTTCCATATTTTGGAGCATTGTGGTTTATACGCCGGGCGGTTTATAATCCGAAAATTACGGTATTGACTGAAATTATTTGCTCAGTCTATGACCCCTTTTAAAGCGGAGCTGCAAACATTTGCATCTTGCAATCAGGAAGATTTTGTACAACAAACAGGGAAATGTTTGTACATCCAATATAATAAGGAAAAAGTTTCCAAAATCAGGATGATTTTCAAATTTGTTCATCAGAACGTTGAAAGATTGGTTTATTTTTAGGGAACTTTCTGCAGAATCAGGGAGAGTTGCAGCTCTGCCTTAGGATCTGGTTTGTGGGATTCTGCTATTGTTGTTCTATTATTCAATTTTCTAAAGAACTCCTCTGTGGGGTCCAAGTTGAACAAAGGCAAACTTTGTGGGGTCTATTGTTTAATTGTGTAAGTTACCCTTACATATAATGGCAGTTATGGGGTACTTCTATTGTTGTTCTATTATTCCATTTTCTGAAGAAATTCTCTGTGGGGTATATGTTACACTTATACATCCACACGCAAGAACAATGCAAAATGCATGTTTGGCCTCACTGACAGGGCATAACAAAACAGGACAAAAATATTTCTGGTAAAAACAAAAGGGCTTTAATAAAACAAACAAGTACCTATGGCCAAACTTGATAGACTCCCCTAAAAGCAGCATAATGCACAATTCTTGAAAACAAGTATGGGTTTGTTTGATGTGCCTTTCCATAGACTTTGAGTAAAGATGCAGTGAGTGATGATTTAATCCAGGAAAGCTTGTTTGAAGGTTGAATGCTAGTTTTAGTTAGATAAAGTTTGCAATGTTAGTTCAGTGATCTATATTTTATTGTTTTCATCTATGCATTCCAAAAACACTGTTATGACACATCAGTGCAACAATTAAATTAACTAAACATCATAATTTCGTTTAGCCCTGTAGCACACTTTTGCTATTCATCCAGACCAAGATGCAAACATGTACACATGCATTGATGCCAACATTACCATCAGTTTAAATGAGTAAATTAGTGCAATCTTACCTGCAGTCCTCCAAGTTCACCTGAAGCTACAAAGCGATTCTTTATGTTGCTCTCTACATGACTTAGGCTTTTGCTAAGGGCAGGCCGTTGAGGTGAAATTGACTGATGGCTACAGCCATTCAAAAAAATAATAAATAAATAAATAAATAAATCACAAATTCACAAACAAAATCTAAGTTAAAAACTTAATGTAATGAATACTAATTTTGCAAGTGACATGCATTTTTTGAATAAGTCAATTAATATGTATTTTTAAAAGTAAAGTTCAATTAAAATTATGAATGCCATTCATATTTCTCTTGCATTTAGCCTTTTTGAAAGACCTTTTTCAAACAGTTGAAAATGGAAGACCTTTTTATGCATGCATTAAAAAAAATAAATAAATAAAAAACTCACTAGACAGACACAGCCTATTATATGAAATACCTGTGGGGGACAGCATCATTTGCAGACACACTTCCATCAAACTTAGAAGGTGGTAATGCATATGAAGGAAACAGATAGTGAATATGATTGATGATCAGGAACTTAACAATCAGCTCATATGCAAACAGCCTTCCCTCTCGCCATTCCCATGCGTGGCTCAAATACATTTCAGACTGCAAATTTTCTGAAATCAATCAATCAAATCAACATTCACACTCAATAGGTATTTTATTAACAATACTGTCAGGCCCAAACTATTCCTTTTTCTGTATAATTTTGAGTTGAACAAAGACAATTTGAGTGGAACTTGAACCTGCAACCCCTGGATTAACGTGCCGGCGCTCTACCATCTCAGCTATCTAGCCCTATTTTTGTGGTCTCCCTATTTGTCAATATCTTTGTTCATGGTGCCTTTTTCTGTATATCACACATTTTGTATGAAGGTTCTAGGAGATACAAAGACCTTATGCTTTAGACAGTCACCTCTCAGTTATAAAGGGCGAGACATTTGTCCTCCATCCCCATTCCCATAGGATTTGTACCACAGACAAACCAAAGACTCAAACCATAAGAGCTGTAGTTCTTTATGCATTTGTAAAGTAATAAACTTTGATTATTTATAGATTTTAAAAAAATCCATTGCATGGTTCATGAGTTGTGATTTTTAAACTTGTTTAACTTTAATTTAAAGTCATTCAACACCTGATGACGTCATCATGGCATCATTGAAGCGGTGTCTCCTACTAGTAAAGAACTAATTACTATGTGTGAAGTTTGAAGGTTGTGTTAGTATAGAAAGTGTGTCTTTATAATTAGGTTTGTTAACCCTTTCCCGATGTGTATTAAGCACTGTATACTCAGTACTTCCCCCGAGTTTAAAAAAAATAAATAAATAAATAAACCCATAACAACAACACAAGCAAATCACTCAGGCAGGCTTGAAACCCAGGACATTTGCACTGCTAGGGTAGTTGTGGCCGAGTGGATAAGAGCACCGGACTCAAGCTCTGGTGTTTCCGACTCAGCAGAGTGTGGGTTCGAGTCCCGGTCGTGACACTTGTGTCCTTAAGCAAGACACTTAACCATGATTGCTTTGTCCTTCGGATGGGACGTAAAGCCGTTGGCCCCGTGTGTTGTGTAACGCACGTAAAAGAACCCAGTGCACTTATCGAAAAGAGAAGGGGTTCGCCCCTGTGTTCCTGGTTTGATTGGCTGCATATTGCGCCACAGCACCTTGTAAACCATTACATGGTGCTATGTAAAGGAGTAGGTCTCATACTTCAAAACGTAGCCCCAAATACCTTGCAGGAAAATACTGAATGTTAAGCGCTTAGAGGCTGGCCTGCAATAGGCGCTATACAAATACGTTATATTATCATTATTATGTCTTACCATCAGACCACCGAGCTAGTGTGTATTTGTTTGCCAGAAAAAAGGCTCAAATATAGCGTTTTTGTGTGGATTAGACTAACACAGCCTCAGGCCAAATCAGGCTTAGTGGACTTTCTGATCAATGCACCTTCTGATCAATGGAGCAGAAAAGTGCTTTTGCATATGCACAGTAGATGCGGGCCCATAAAAACATAGCCTTTAACATCCAGAAGATAAGGTGAAAATGGTAACATTTCTGTGGAAAAGTTTAAGCAGGCTAACAGACCTACAGTACAATCTGATGTAAAAGCTGTGTATAATGGCGCTGTTCTAGCTGCTGCTGCTTTTTCTGCTCTGATACATCTAACAATGTTCACCTACTTTGCAACCTTTGTTTCTCTCATTATAAGAACATGCTGTTTGTGTTCACACAGTCCACCCATGGAACAACTTTCCTTGCCAAGTTTTGCTGTAGAAAAGATGAAAATGTGATGATGATTTTTTATATCTGTCTCGAATGGGTATAATGTCGTAATTAATGACATTACTCCTGCAGGATATTAACTCAAACAAGTGCCAGGCCCGAAACCACAACGGATCATTGGAGGAGACTTCAATAATGTACACGTTGATAACAAAAATGACAAGGATGCTAGGGCGTTCAAAGAGCTACTGTCCAGTAGTGCCCTTCAACAGCATGTCGACACCGCTACTCACAGGAAAGGGCACACTTCAGACCTTTTCATCACAAGACTTGCCGACCTGCATATGTGGTGTGATCTGAACATAATTGATGGAATTTCAGATCATTTTGCTATCACTGCTAAGCTTCACCTAAAGCGACGAAGCAACTCTAAAACAGAAACATCTTGCAATATATGCAATATTCAACTCGCTAATTTCTGTGCGCTATTGAAGACTTAAAAGATATCGTCATTAGTGAAAAAAGCCACAAACTACCCACCCAAGTAGAACAATACAATGATATTCTATCACGAGCACTTGATAAACATGCTCCAGTTAAGCAGAGGTCTATTACCCTTCACCACAACTCTCCATGGTACACTAATACAGTCCAAGCTGCCAGAAGAAGCGACGCTAGCTCGAATATAAACGGAGTAAACACTTGGAAATTGACCACCAACTCTACTGCAAACGAAAGCAAACAGTAATACAACTAATCTAACAAGCTAAATCCAGTTACTACAATGACCTTTTTGCTGACCACAGCAAAGACCACAAGCAGATTTACCAGTTAACTGACAAACTTCTTCACAAGAATAAGAGCTCGCCTCACCCTTTGCACAAGTCTAATAACGATCTTGCCCATGAGTTACTGCACTTTGCACAAGTCTAATAACGATCTTGCCCATGAGTTACTGCACTTTGCACAAGTCTAATAACGATCTTGCCCATGAGTTACTGCACTTTGCACAAGTCTAATAACGATCTTGCCCATGAGTTACTGCACTTTGCACAAGTCTAATAACGATCTTGCCCATGAGTTACTGCACTTTCTTTACTGACAAGATCAAGCGAATCCATGATGGTCAGGGGACTGCTCATACATGTGAAACACATGACACTGATGGCCATGCGTCGTCAGAAATTTGATGATGTGACTGTACGCAACGTTCACACAATTTCACCAAATCACCACCAAAGTCATGTAACTTGGACCCCATTCCAGCTAAGCTTCCCCAAAAAATGTGAAAAGGCCATTTTTCTCCCTGCTATGACAACAATAATCATCAACTTTCTCAAATCAGGAATAGTGCCTCCCTCACTGAAGGTAGCCCAAATTCAGCCAAACTCAGCCAGTCCTCAAGAAAGCAATGTTGAATCCCAATGAAATGAACAATTTGTGCTCGATCTCTAACTTGAGTTTTCTTAGTAAAACTCATAGTTGGACAACAGTTGACAGCATACCCAACTGCCAAACAACCTTGTAGATAAACATCAATCAGCATACCGTCAGCACCACAGGGTTGAAACTGCTATCTTAAAGGTACAGACCAATTTACTTTGGGCCATGAACCACAGCAAAATATCCCTTGTAGTGCTGTTGGATCTGTCTACAGCCTTCAATACTCTGGATCATAATGTACTCCTAAATCGTCCAGACACTTACATTTGTATCACTGGAAGTGTGCTCGACTGGTTTCACTCTTACCTCGACAATAGAACCAGCTTTGTTTGCATCAACGAGGCAGCCTCTATATCAACCACCTTGCAGTATGGAGTTCCACAGGGTTCTTCACTTGGACCCATACTCTTCTCAATGTATACTAGGCATATTGCAGACATCATCAGAAGACATTACTTCTCCTACCACTGCTACACTGATGATATATAAATATATCTAGCTGTTGACCCCTCCCAAACAGAAGTTAACAAAGCTAAATGGGTATTAAAGCCTGCATAGATGAGAAACGCCTATGGATGAAAAGCAATTTCCTCAAACTAAAAGACACAAAAACAGAATTTATGACTGTAGGGTCCAAACAGCATTGGTCCAAAATAACAGACCCCAGTCTAAGGATTGGTGAAGCTATAATATCCCAAACTCATCATTTAAAGGTAAAACATCTTGGTATCATCGTGGATTCAGAACTCAAAATGAACAATCACATCTCGATATCTCTTTGCTGCATTGGATTAAATCGCAAGTACATAAACCTAGACTGCGGAACTACTCATTCACTCCCTTGTCATTTTTAGACTGGACATGTGCAACTCCCTCATGTATGGTGTAAACAAATCTCAGCTCAATCGACTTCAACGTCTGCAAAACAAGGCTGCAAGACTGGTTACTCGGTCACACATCACGCCTGTCCTTATGCAACTCCATTGGTTACCAGTGGAACAAAGGAAAGTTTTCAAACTCGGTCTCCTGGTCTCTAAATCATTGCACAACATAGTGCCATCCTACATCTCAGATCTTGTCACGCAATACACTCCTTCACGCAGTAACCTAAGATCAGTTGATCAAAGTCTCCTGTTATAACACATGGCCAAGAACACATGGGAAGCACATTCATTCCTAGTTACTGCAGGGAAAGTGTGGAATAGTTTTCCGTACCACATCAAAGCGCTGATACAACATCATCATTTAAAACTGCTATCAAAACTCATCTGTTTAAAGTCAAATGTTCACCAGTGAGATTCTACATACATATTTTTTGTCCCTTTCTTTTGAAAGTTTGTCTGTATTTTGAGCGAGCACAATAAGTGCCTTTTGGCAGATACTGGCGCTTTACTGACTCCATTATTATTATTATTATTATTATTATTATTATTATTATCATTATTATTATTATTATTAACAATTGTGATTGAAGTGATCAGTAACTAATGAGATGAGTTTTTCAACTTTTCAACTTCTGTGATGAATTGGAAGTCAAGATCAAAAGGGCTCCCATTCTGTGTATCGTTTTTTTTTTCAGTGTTTAAAGCCCTTTCAGATGGTGTATAGATTGGAAAAATCCAATGTGGGGTTCAGGAGTTATGATTTTTCAAATATTAGACTTTGATTTAATGTATTTCAATACCTGATGACATCATCATGACGTAACTGAAGCGGTTCCATTTCCTAATAAATATCTAACTATATGTAAAGTTCAAGTTTATATGAGCTTGGGAAGTGTGCCTTTGTTAGCAGAAAATCGACAGGGAAAAAAAGAAGAATAAGTATTAAGAAACAAAACAAAAAAATCAACAAAAACAAGAGGTGTTTCGTGCTATGCTCAGAACACCTAAAAACTAGAAATGTAGTGCTTGTAGAATTACAAACACTAGGTGTTCGGATTGTGTGAATAGCAGAAAAATATTACTAGTTAAATCAAATATATCAATAAATAAAAGTATGAATGAAATATCTTTAAAAAGAGCTGCATTATATAATTTTTTTAACTTCCGGTTTGGACATGAAGCCAGGTCAAATGCGGTCACTAATAATTATAAAGAAATTTCATGCATCAAACATTCACAAATAATCACAAAAATAAAATCATAATAGGTGTTGTTATCGTGATATGAATTTTCAAAATGAACTTTGAAAATCAATGATGCCATTATGACGTCATAGAAAAATCTAGACATTGAGATTTAAGTATGTTAAAAAAAAACTTTTAAAAGTTGAACTTGCAAAACTTTTTTAGCAAAAGTGTACATTATTTAGCTTGTCACGAGAGGGTGCTGTTGACATAATTATCTTTTAATTTGAAGGCAAGGGGGTTACACTTTACTTCATACAGAGAGAAAACGCCAAAAATCCAGATGATATTGTTTGCAGACCTCAAACCGAGGTGCCGGAATGTTTCGACCGGAAGACAACGACAATTGAGGTCACACTGTTTAGCGTTTGTTCTTTTTTTGAAGCCCTACCCCACGATATATACATTGTAAAGACCATTGCAAGGTTCATGAGTTAGGTTTTTTTCTTCAAATATTAAACCTTATTTAAATTTTATTCAAAACTTGATGAGGTCATCAAGACCTCTCAGAAGCGATATCTTCTTCCAGAGAAGATCTAACCAAGTGCGAAATTTGTGTGAGCTTGGAAACTGTGTTTTTGTTGGCAGGCACAAATTCTCACATTTGGCATTTGCGTGGATTAGACCATAGAGTTTTCTGTCCTTGCTCTATGATTAGACTAATACAGCCAAATGCCAAATCAGGGCTAGTGGACTTTGAACCTTCTGATCAATGGAGTTAAACAGCCAGCCACAGTGCTTTTGCATTTTACACAGTTAAAATGCGGGTCATTACATACGCGGGCTTTAACGTCCGACTTCGACAAGAAGTAAAGGTCAAAATTGGTGTTATCTCCATGCTTCATTCACACTGTTAATACCTTCTGTACTAACACCTAAATTTGCATGCATGTGTCCTTGTGACGGCAAAAGTAATTATTTGTAGTGTGGTTGCCCATTATGTGAGCATGTAGTAAACACAACTTTTTGGTATTGGCTTATTCACATTCCACTCATGTCCCACAGACCAAATTACTAGAATGTTACAATATAAAATCAATAAAATAGTTTAATTTAGTTTACATGTAATATAAATAATTTGGGACTGAACAAAGAAAAATTGACTAGATCAGGATTGAAACCACTGACCTCCAGATTAACATCCCAGAACTCTACCTATCTAGCCCTATGAATCACAAAGCACTTCAGTAAAAAATCAATGTACTGTATAAGCCATGACTGAAAAACATTATTTCATGTATATTCTTACCAAAGATTTAAGCAGTCTTCTGCCCAAGTATCCTCAAGAATACCACTAAGCACAACTCATAACAGATATAGATGGATGGAAATAGAACATGGTTTCTCTGCAATTCTTAAAATTTACTTTATTATTTTCTCTATAGGAAACATGCAATAAATTACAAGACAAAATATTTTACCTGACGTTAGCTTGTTAAGTGTCGTAATGCTAATCTTGTTTTCTCCTTCTTGCAAGTCAGTTGACAGGTCACTCTTTCTTTTTGGCAGTGACAAACACTGTGGGATGTCAATGCTCCAGTTGGCACATAAAGCTTGTAGAACCAGCTTCAGTAGCCCAGGGTTGCTGCTTTCTTTTGCAACTTTTCAGGGAACAATATTTAAAAAATCATCCTAAGGTAAGTATGTAAATGTAATAACTTTAAGATAACTTTCAGATATACCTGTAATGTAAAAGTTATGTACAATGTTTTATTTTATTTTTTAAATCAACATTGAGGATTATAATTCTCTAAACAAGTTAACAAGTAAGCCACAAACAAAAAAAAGTTTGTGACCCAAGAAAGTGTTTGTGACCAAGCACAGTATTAGAGCAAATCGTAATATTATAACTGCTTCATTATGAATTAAAGTATACATTTCAAAAAAAATAAACAAATTGTACCACAAAGAAAGCTTAACAAAATGCATTGAATATGGTTTTCCCTGCTATTTGAGGAACAGCACTACAAAAGACTTGCACAACTGTAATTTGAATGTTTTCTCTTAATTGGGTCTCACCGATATATTTGAAAATGATACTCGCAGCTTGTCTAACTGTAGAGGCAGGATGCATGAGGTACAAACTAAACGTTGAGAAGTACTGCATCCAGTATGGTAAAAGTACTCCAGATTGTACATACTGAAAGGAAGTCAGATGGGTTTTAGGTCATTTCAAAACACAGCAAAGAATGCATACATGTATGATACTTGATTTGACCAACAGCTGCTCATAAACAATCATTAGTTACCTCCAAAGCACAAAGTTGAAGTGAAAAGCCAGTTTGAACTACTGGATGACTGGAATACAATGAGCGATTTGTCACAACACAAAGACATTCAGTACATGGATGGCCAAAAAATACCTGGACTAATAAAGACAAAATGCTCACCAAAAACAATGAAACCTGAACAAACAAATCCCCCATAGAAACCAGTATTGATCGTCTAAGTGGCAACCCGATGAAGTCCACCAGGAGTACCAGGTACATGTATGTAAACCTCTTTGAGGCAACCTGAGACTACCCTTTTGAAGTACGATGATTGACATGGAGCCAACATTGCTCAAACTGAAGCCTGTTTATTAAAATAGTAGTAAAGCCAAGACCTCGAATCATAGAGGAAAGTTAAATTTAAATAAGTTTTTAGTGCCTGTTCAACAACAAGTAACGTTCCCATAACTTTCTTGTATTTACACTTGGTTTGTCCCCTTCATTGCATCGGATGAAGTAGTTGTTGCTACGAAAGTATGCGTTTTTTTAAGTATGTGGAATTAGTTAGTCTCTAAGAGCTACCACTACCTTCCTTGTTTTATCTCTCAGACTAATATGGCTATCTTTATCATTTCAAACACAAATTTCAGTGTCAATCATCATCAATAATTTTAACAATTAGTCAGATTTAGCTTTGTTAAGAAAATATTACCACACTGATAAATTGAGCCATAATTTGTTCAGCTTTTCACCTAATACAATTTAAATTAGGCCTGGCCAAAACATTTAAAAGCACAGAGCCAGTGCTAAAAACATTATTTGGGGGATGATTTGTTTAGACAGAAGATGTTAACATTTACATGGGTGTTTAAGCCACTCTTTTTTTTCAACAAATAGTTTTACCAGATTTGCAATGTAAGTTTGCGATGTAAAGTTAAAACCAAAATAATACCAATCACAACAATTTCATCTGCAATAATTATGTGAACATGTACACACATTTATGCACTATTCAAAGCAGCAAACTTCTCATTATGTAATAAGCAATATTGTCCACTATTAATGCCACACTGCCTTTAACATGTTTAAGAGAATTTGACAAAATATAGACAGGGCAGTCTGTTGGACCTCATAGTTATTACAGTCATTTGTAGATGTATTTAGCCCCAGCTAATTGCTCACCTTGATGAGGTACAGACATACACTCAGAAGTCCTTCTGCCTCATAAGCATCCAAAAATTTGTAAGATGGCTTCAAAACAGCATGCTGTAAGAAAAAGCAGTCCCCTGATGACCAGGACTCAGCTTGATCTGATTGACACAGTCTTGACACAGCCTCTCTTAAACATTTCAAAGCCACCTGTATAAAGTAAACAGGTGATTGGGATTTTTATGGATGAGTTGTTATGATATATTAGCTATGACATATTATTAAAATGAAAGAAATTTCCCAACTTAATTTTTTTTGGAGGGAAAACTGTCTGTATTGAAAACACTATAAACACGCTCCTTGTGTAAAATTTATTGATCGAGATGAGCAGAAACAGGTTTGAAGCTCTTACATATTTCTGTTCAAAGTCATACAAAAAATGCCTCTGTTGGATAAATTTGTGTAGAGGCAGACTATTGTTTCCTGAAAGCCACTTATCTCTGCCAGTACAGCAACATCTATCTTGTGCTAAAAGTACATGTAGTAGCTGATCATCTCGAGTATGACCTGAAAATATATATTAAACACTGAAATGCTTCTTAGCGCAAACCATTCCACTAGAAAATATTTGCTTCCTTTTCAACACAGTTAAACTGCAGTTTGAATTTTTAAGCTGCTCCAACATGTTAGTTGGAACAGGGCTCCATTTCACAGGAGGCTGAGATTGATCCTAATCAATTGATGAATCGTAAAGCTTGGTGAAATCAAGCCAAGGTATTGTTTCTTACTATATTAAACAAATATATTACTATTATTTTTGTTTCTTCTTCTAAATGGCAACTAGTGCAACTGGTGGAGCAATCAGGATTACTGAATTCTACGTCTAGTCATGACTGCCACTTTACAACTACTTGATTAATTGCACCGCCATGGTTACTAAAAAAGTACTCACAAATAGTTGCCCCATAAACTTAATTTGTCACTCACAATGATGGTCAGTACACATAATCACCTAAGTCAATGGAACAAAGCCTACTTTAAAGTGAACTCAGTATGAGCACTTAGCACACACAGCATTCAGCAACCATATTACACAGAAGGGACAATACTTATTGTTGATGACCAAAAGAGTAACGGCCATCCCTCCTGGACAGAAACTCCCTGGATGTACCTAGTGAAAGGGCTGTGTGGTTTGTCTGACCTTTAGTCTGGAGGACATCACTGAGGTAGTAGGATCTTAACGTCAACGTTTTTTCAGGCAGCTGCATGCAGATTGTACCGAACAGGAACTCCCTAAAGTAGGTCCATGTGGTAGTCAAGGCCCTTGTGTCGTGGGCGTGGACAGTATCGGTCGATGAACTCAACCAGCCTATTATTGAAGCCTGGAAACCCATGACTATCTATCAAGAGATGGATTCTAGAGCTACCACCCTGTGCGGCTTCATTGTTGAGATAAATACTTGGGTAGTGTCTCCCCTCAAAGGTGTTGTTTGGGTGAGATACTTTCTAGTGCTTGTAAACTCTATTACGTAGCCAAAGGTCACAGTTTTGAGTTCCCAACCATTATTGCAAAAGTGGGCCCCCTACGGAACCTGAACAGGGAGGCTGAGGGAAGGAGGCTGTCTGTAGCGAAAAGAGCGACCCCGGTAGCTCCCACATAAAGCCTTGAAGCGAGGGGTGAAGCCTACTCTACCTCAGAAGCATGAGCCAGAGAATCATTGCTGTCCAGAAGAGTTTGGGACATTGTGTGATGAGCCAGATGGACATGATGGATTGGTTGCATGAAAGGGCTTCAATGGTTTGTGTGGAAAGCTCTAACCCCTTGTTGACTGGTTGCTACCCCTGGCCAGATGAGAACCTTAATACACTTGGCCTCAGCCTTAATAATTTCTTTGAATTTTCCTCCAAATAAATCAGCACTCAGCTGAGGGTGTGTTTCAAGGTTGGACTTAAACCTCTCTAAAGGAATATAAATGGTTTCCAGCACATAAGATCTGAGTGCAGTGGTTGTCATCAAGGACACAAGCATAACTGATCCATGCAGAGCATTAAGAAATCGTAAAGGCAAAAAAAAAGCTAACTCGATTGCCTCCGGAGGCACAGGAGAATCTGCTTTGCAGAAACGCACAAAATATTCAGATACCAGCTGGCAGAAACATGAAACTCAAAATCCTGCTCAAGAAGCTGTTATCTAGTTTCACCAATGCCTCCTATTTTTCTCCTTGGTAGGAAAAGGTGACTTTACAGTACTCTAGGGGCTGCCATTACCTGTATGCTGTACAGTGAGTCTTAAACAACAAAAAAATACCCCCGGACATGCATGATTTTTGCTTTGGAGGCTGTGGTGTGATACATGTCTAATGTGGTGTATTGCAAAAATGGTCACAGCTAGTCAAGTCTAATTAATGCCGGACTACTTGAGTAGTGAATTTCACTAGTCACCCAGGCTGACCCTTGTTATTTTTCAAAACAATTATCTTCTAGTGTCTCCTTCCTCCTAACAAAGCAGCAGTTGATGCGAAAAATTTTCCCATTTTGAGATCTGCAGGCAACTTAAAAGAGTAGTCGGACATGATTCCTGCACATGAAATGCCTCTGGCATCTTTTAAGTTATAAATGATGACATCATCAAATTACTTACCACCTCCTAGTGATAGTAATTTAAATTCCATTTTTTTGTAAAATCGAAAGTTTGAACAAAAAATTTAATTTTTTTAAACTCTAAATCTGTCAAAGGAAAGGTCTTGAAAATTATTCAAACAATCCAAATGATAGCATTGTCAAAAGTAACAGCACCATCATGTGACAACCATCAGTTATTTCTTAACACTTTCAGGTTTTTTTTCGTTTTTTGTGTTTTGACCCTAAAATGCCCAGATTTTTTAAGTTTTCAAAATTCTTAAAACAAAAAAGTCTTACTCACCAAACAAAATGTATCTTGCTGATTTGTGTTGCCCTGGTACATCCCCAAATCAAAAGGATTTCTTTATAGAGTGGTATATTGTGAAACACTCTCAAGCACACAGGGAAAATACACACTTTTCGCAGAATATATGGGTGTCATGCCTGACACCCCTCCACCAGCAAACTCTACAGTTCCTCTGAACATTTCTGCAAGTTGCAGACTAGGAAAAGGTTTTTTTTGTTTGTGAACTCTGAGCCCGCCTTCCAGCGTGTCTCACTGGATGATTTACTGGGGCCTTGTGGGGCTGAAAGGGGTTCATCGTCCTCATCCGATTCACTTGAGTCACCGGTGTCATCTGCAGATCAATGATTCGCAGTCAAACTTCTCACTGCATCCATTTGAAATTCCAGAAGTGGTAGATTTTTTCTGGATGGGTAATCCAGAAAAAATGGATGGGCAATTTTGTAGAGGATGTGCATGCTATGCAGGGATAGCTCTATCAGGTAGAACAAGATTTTCTTGATTTTTCAGACCGAAGTTAGTAAGATAGCATTTGATCGACTATGTCTACCCCATGCCACACATGAACCGATTGTACTCTATAATACAGAGTGGCTTGTGCAATGTATCATTCTGTCCTCCACCTCTTCGCCTGACTTGAACTATACCCATTGCAGCATTCTATTATCCTGCCATGCCAAGGTCAGGCAGCGACCATTGTCCCTTGCGATGATGTCTCCTTTTGCCATCCGGTGTTGTCCATCCCCAGCTGTTTGAACAACCTTTGGTTTCCCACAATTTTTCCTGAGTGTTCCAACAGTGTAAGTGTCTCTATCGAGAAGGGCCTCACATAGTGCCACAGACTTATAATAATTGTCCATGTAGAGTGTGCGATGTACCCCAAGCAAACGATCAAGCAATGTGAAGACAGTCTCCCGAATTGTGTTGCCTGTGCCGTCATAGATTTCCAGGTTTCAACAATAGGCATTTCCTGAATTGGCAAGGATGTATCCTTTGATTTCGTACTTAATGGGTTTCTGTGGATTGTAAACACGAAATGCAAGCCGACCTTTCCATTTCAACTTTCCCTCATCGATGGAAATTTCAGCACCAGGTTCATTCAATTCCTCGAACTTCAGAATAATGTAGTCATACACAGGACGAACTTTGTAGAGTCTGTCTTCATCATTTTGAGGTCTAGCATCGTTGTTATTGCAATGTAAAAAGTTCATGATCAACTGGAACTTGTTCCTTGACATCTTAGAGCCGAGAAAAGGGGTACACAGTAATTCATCAGTTGACCAGAAAAGCTTCAAGTCCGGTTTGTGCACAATCCAAGTCAAGATGACAAGGCCTAGGAAGACCTTGAGGTCTGCTATCTTGCCATCTCCTAGCGCCGGCATGTGGGGAAAGCACTGGGTTAGCAGCAAGGAACTGCTGAGCATAGAGGTTAGTTTTGTCAAGGATTTTCTGCAAAAGTTCATGCGTGAAAATCAGTGCAAGAAACTTCTAGTGGAGAATTACATGTATCTGCATCCATGTTTGCTGAAGCCAGGATTACCCCAAAAAGGCATCAAGAATGGTTGCTGATTAGCTGGACCCCAGTTAGCATTGTCAGCAGAATATCTTTGGTTGGCCGATTGTGCCCCTGGGCGCCCCTTACCACACCCAAGACCTCTAGTACGACCCCTAGCATGACCCCTAGCACGAACTCTAACATTACCATGGCCCCTTGGAGCACGAGCAGGAGGGGTTAAACTAAGATCACTCTCGGTGTCAGGACCATTGCTAGAAGACAGCGAAATATTATGTGGATGATATTGTACCCTGCCCCATCCTCCCTCTGATGTATTCATCCTAGACCTCTTGCACTTGGTACATGGGATGCGATAAGCCTATCATCACTTGAACTCTCAATCTCATAGTTGCTTGGATCATCACCATTATCATTATCACTATCATCATTATCAGAATGCGAAAAATCAGTCTCTTTGATCTCTTCTTCAATATCTGACCCCCCTTTATCTTCTGACTCACCATCCTGGTCTGATACTTCCAACTTTGAATCAGAAAAATAATCCTTTTCACTGTCTGAATCAGCAAAATAATAAAAACCTAAAATTGTATAATATGTATACGAGTGATAATGCCCATGTGATAACATGTATATTATGGGTCCTGCATGTATGATTGATGGCACTTTTTGAGTACATAAAGTAGATCAGACATCTACGACCTTGGCACTGAAAGAGTTAAGGGTCTGAGGTACAGCATTTAAAAAACAATTAATTGCGGTATACTCTGTCATTGATTGCTGATTGTGAAGTCACCAGCAAATTATTAACACAATCAAAGCTTTTGTAAGTACGTGCAAGCTTATGTAGCTCTTTTACTTTAATGAAAGCATGGGAGCTTTTACGGTGCATTTAGATTGTAACTTTACCTTGAAGTCACATCTTGACAAATATGTCGACAATGCCTTGGTTGCATTTTCTCTGACTCCAAGCTGTGGATGAGCTAACAGTGGGTACACAATCATATGAATATTGTTGCTTACAAACTCTGGCAGTTGACTCAATTCCTGATTGCCAAACTGTAATATAAGACAAAGAAACACAGGGTCTTTAAAGATGTCATATTAACACACAGCATCAGATCACTACACGTGCATCTGCTTGAATAATTATTTGGAGTCCTGTGTAAAAAGATGGAAGGAAACAGAGAAGAATTTGATAGATGTGTATCTTAAGGCATGACTGGATCAAAAAGAAACTAATCCGAATGGGATTGATCTAACAGTGAAGGATTTGAGAAGGATGAATCTACATCCTAGTTGGTAAAAAATACATATCAAGACCTGGGCCCAATTTCATACAGCTGCTTAATGGCCAATTTTGTGCTTACAGTGAGATTTTTATTTCTCAAATAGGCATGCTAACCTTCCAGTGCTTACTGAATGAAAATGATTGACATAACAACGCATATCCATGGTGAACGAGCAAGATGGCTGCCTAATTTTCTTGCTTAAGCACATTTTTCTGCTATAGTTAGCATGAAAATTTGCTTACCATAAAGCTATGAAATTGGGCCCAGGACTCAAACCCACAGTCTGCTGATCAGAACACCAGAGCTCAAGTCCTGTGTGCCTGACTGCTCGGCCACGACATGCCAGCTATAAAAAATGACCAATAAAAAACCCCAATACAGAAACCAAATTGCTTGGGTGAACATGTACGGGAGAAATGAAGAATTAAACAAGCATAATGGATGTTGAACCCCGGATAACCCTGAAAAACCTCTAACCCAGCCTCGCTACCATGGGCAGCGCACCGTATTGATACCTCTCGTCGCTAACCCCTGGTAGGGAAACACTGAAAATCATTGCTGATTGGCTAACCAAAATGTACTGCTTTGCATACGCACTTGTTGAAAATATTCCAGCGCTTGTAGGGCGCTTGTCTGGCGCTTAGTACGCACTTGTAGCTGCACGTATTTTGACGCAATACATTATAAATGAACCATGTTTTTACATGGTCACCCTAAACTGCATACAGTTAGACGTATCACAAAATCGAAAAAAGAATGAGAGGGGGCCAGTTGCTCCATGACTTGATGCATCCTTTGACAGCGCCCTCTGCGAAGTATCTAACACAGAATGGATCAACCAAAGAACTAATTAAAATATCCAATACATTTGGATATTTTAAAGTCACACTTCCAGGGGTTACGATCGAGCAAGGCATTCTGGGAAAGAAAACAATGGCGCGTCGAGATCAGACACCACTGGGAACGAGGTTGCCGCTAACCAAACTTGAGGCAAACCTTGAGTTACCGCATGTTTAATTTTGCATTCCTCCCTAATTCTTTCCAATAATTTACTTGTATAATTGCTAAAATTCAACGTGTACAAAACATTGCTGCTCGCCTCGTTTCTTGCTTGCCTCGTTCTCACCATATTACACCAGTACTAATGAAATTGCATTGGCTCCCAGTTAAGTTTTGTACAATTTATAAAATTCTTTTGTTAACTTTCAAAGCTCAAACATGTCAATCTCCTGCTTATTTATCTGAACTTGTTCACCATTATTCCCCTACTCAGACTTTACGTTCATCTCAACAGTCATTGCTTTCATCTACAAGAGCTTCTTCCATATTTTATGGCCACAGATCATTTTCTTACGCTGCACCATTTCTTTGGAATAGTCTTCCTGTGCATATTCGCCAGGCTAGTTCTTTACACTGTTTTAAGTCTCTGTTAAAAACTCATTTGTTTGAAGCTGCTTTTTTGTATTTTTTTTTGTATCTTTCACTCATTGTATATTTTATTGTTCTCTTTATGCGCTTAGAGGCTTTTGCATTAGGCGCTTTACAAATGTCTTTATTATTATTATTATTATTATTATTATGCTGTTTCATTACAAAGGTCAGGCTGGTTATAGACTGAAGCCCAGGTGAGCATGACAGATGGAGTGGTTAAACAGCCCTACGTCACCTTGGCTGTAACTATAGATGTTACATGAAATTGACTTATTGTTATATTGTGGCAATTCAGGATTACACAATAAAAAGGGAGATTTACAGCAAGAATTCCAATATCCTTTGTCCCTCTTATTACTGGGCAAACAACACGTTGAGTGCATGCTCTGTGTACACTTCACAATGGTATGCCCAGGTGTGTTTACACAACTGCCAAAGGCATTCCTTGACAATTTTTATCAAATTTCTGTTTGTGTGTTCATAAAAGTTTTGCCTGTATACGCGTCTTTCAGTGCTAACTAGTTAATAGCATGAGTATTACTGGCCAAAGTAGATCAAAAATTTGCCACTAGGATTAAAGGGGCACACTGCTTTCGGATTGCATGCTTTGGGCTATTAAAGCAATTTTTTGGTTGGAAAGGTATTTTAAAAGTAGAATACAATATACATTACTTTGAAATTGTGTAGTTTTTGTCTTATTTCATAATAGAACACAGTCCGATAATTTGAAAAAAACTATTTTTTCACTCCACAAAATGGTGGACTGTATGTTCCATTGGCAGATTGGTTGTATTTCCAAAGGCAGCTTTATTTTTTTATTTTAATCACTACTCATTATTTACAACACACTGTAGGTGTTTTTGTGCATGAACAACTCTTAAAGAAGGACAAGGAGTAATTCCAAACAGCAAAATATTTAGAGATTTGAAGGCAATGTGCCCCTTTAACTCTAGTGCCATCCATGACACCTTATAGATGTAGGTGCTCTAACTAGCTATACAAGACAAGTACAGTCAACACCTTTGCACTCCCGCACAAGTAAACATCAAGTCATGTACGTGGCACAGAAAGTGACAAAAATTCCTTCCTTGTTTGGGAATGGGACTTCTGATCTTTGAAATTTTGGAGGTGAAAAACAACATTTTTCACTGTGGGGACAATGTGATATTTTTAGCGAATTGTATTATTGAGATCGTGCTCTATCTAAGGCTGTTTAATGCTTTTCAATCGCATATGTAAAAATCAAGATACAACTTAGTCAAAAATCTAAAAACTTTGGCCGTATTTTGTTCATTAAAGAACCCAAGATGTGTGTGTGTGAGTTTGTTTTCACATTCAAACCGGGGACCTATAACAAAAGAGGACAATAGGGTCCCCGGTTGGGTAAAGGTCCCCAGTTAGAAATTGTGTACAAAACCAATGGGAGCTGTTGCCAAAAAGTTAGAGTCCAAACAAAAGAGGGACAATAGGAGGTCCCCGATTGGAGGTGTTTACACACTTGTGTGTGTGTGTGTGACGGCCCTATGTCAGTATGTGAGCACTGACCGGATTGCCTCACGTAATAAACACGTCAGTGGGCTAGACCATTTTTAATAATTGGGGAACCTGCACATCATCATACAGCACATTCATTGACATCACGCAAATTCAATTCAGTCATAAAATATGCCCTATTTATAACTTGAAAATAAATATATAAATTTTCTACAGCACATCAGTATAACGCACAAACTTTGAATCACCTGGAAACAAATCTGGTCACAAAGATCAAAGAAAAATATACAAACGTTACCACTGTTTCCAAATATTCAACTGTAATTTAAGTTTGATTGCAATATTGTTGAGATCTTGAGACAAATTAACAGTTATCAACATTAATTTGTGACTTAACACGTACAGTGGGTAGTTTAAAAACACCCCTATTCAAGTTTATGTTGTGATACAATAGCAAACTGCATCCAACTTGACGTAGCTTTGCTAATTTCTACACAAATAAGATTGTTTTAAACCAAACTAAGGTTGCCAGACTGACATATATATATCTTCTATTCATATAACCAAGTTTGTGTACTTAATAGTTCGGCGTAAAAAATAGGAAAATCAAGAGTACAAATGCATGCTTCTGTAACGATTTACTGCAACGCGTAGATAAATTATACATAGCAGATCTGGTTCCTGCTACCAGTGAGCCATTCAAAGCGTATTGTGTGAGTAAACCGCAGAACCAGTCTACACCGGACTTTGCATACATTACTGAGGTTACAGAGCAAAATAGAAAAACTCTTTATAATTGGACCAAAAAAAGCCATCTTTTCTTCTGGGTCAATCAGAATTTGTTTTATATAGATGACAAGAGAATTTTTCCATGTAGTTTATTCTGCCGTGCGAGATGGGTCTGTACTTGACTGAAACTATTTTGCTGTTCAGTTTAGTGAACCCACTAAAAATGTAGTCAAATCCGTGTTGACCTCCATAGGAAATGCTCGATTTTAGATTTTTGTCCCCTTTTTGTACTGAAAAAAAAAAACCACACCCTTTGTTCTGTTGTTCCTGACTTGATTATGTTCTGTTTCTGAAACCTTTTTTAGAGAGTAAGAATGAAGCTTTCAAAAACCGGACAAGACGGGTAAAGTAGTCAGATAAACTTTTTAGTTATGAAGGAAAAACTGCAAATTTTGCATCATCGAACCTTCCATTTCCTGTGTTAAACGGTGTGTTGGGGTTGCCATTTAGCAAATGCACGCAAGTTTCCCATATGTTTTGAGCAGTTTGAGGACTAAAGGTTTAAACATCAAAACTTGATGGAAAATTCATGAAGTAGATGTTGTACCCCGGAGTCCAGTAAGGCCTACATGCATGGCTATATTGAGGGTTTATGGAGTCCAAAATGAACAGTAAGAATGATGATAAAGATGATAAAGGTCACCAGTTGCACTGAGGTAGATAGCCCAATCAAGACATTGATAATGTATAGTTCGGTTTGTAGGAAAACTACAAGGTTAGTATAGAAAAATGATGAATTTTCCAAATAACTGTTAAACAGTTTAATAACAGAGAGAAGAAGTGGAGTTGATTAGAGACAATGCTCTTGAGGGGTCTGAGTTTTGCCTAAACTGTCATAAAATGCTCATAAACCCTTGCTTCAGCATGAAGGGCCTGGTCAATGTTTGTTGACAGATACAGACGCCACGATGACTAACAACAACTCTAAAGCAAATGCCAACGACTTACAACAAGAATAAATCACACCTTCACGAGCATGAGCCCCTAAAAATAATCAACTTATTTTATACAAGATGATGAACACTGCTAGTTGAAAGGACCATTGCCCCTTGTTGGAATCAAGAAAAAATAAGTTCTAGGATTCAACTTACTGGAAAGTTCTGCTAAAAATAATATGGTAACTGGTTGAACTCACCTTTAAAAAGTATTTGCCCGTGTTACCATGAATATCACTTGAAATGGTAGGCAGCACACCTATCCACTGGAAGCTTTTGAGCAGTGTACTTATGGCCATAAGAGCTCCCTCTACAGACTGCCATGTGCTGCTAGGATGCTGACAGATCTAAAAACAAACCAAACATCTCAATGTTTATAATCTGCAGAGCATAGAGACTTGATTGATGCCACAGTATAAACATATTCAAATTCTGAGATTTTAACATTGCCTATGGTTACATAATATCTGTCATGAGTAAACTAACATTTCAGAAATAATTGTTAATTCCAGTAAACATGTTGCAAAATTGGGAAAATTCAGCATGTGTACAATGTATGGCAGCAATTATGATGTCCAAGATCAAGGGATAATGAATATTTAATTTACAACATTATATGGAGGTTTTGCATGCAACCACTATGGTGAAATATTATATAAATGAAACTTTTCATAGTTGGTGCATGGGAATAGTGCATAATGGGCATTAAATACAAAAGCGAGAACTTATATAGACTAATCTCTTTTTAAGTTAGTTGCATAATGTGCATACCTTAGTAAGCTCAGTGAACAGGCCTTGCACTTCTTGTAAAGTGAAATTATTGATAATTCGTCCAAGACGTGCGACACAACCATTCCGAATAGCTGACCACACATCGCAAACACCACACAACACTACAGCTTGAGCATCGTTAAAGTGCTTGTGTAGGCTTACATGACTAGCATTTATTTGTAGCCACTCCATTATGTGGATAATTGTCTGGTTGCGAACTACTGGCATAGAAGAAGCTGTCAGAATGAACAACAAAAGAATAATGAGGGTTAAGACAAACAAGAACAAAGAACCTGAATACCTGGCTCTCTATTCATAACGAGTCATGACCCTGTGTTCTTCCTTTCAACAATGTTATGCAATAGTTTACAGGGATTGGATTACAGTGACAATGACATTAAAAATTAAATATATATTTGCAAAAAAAACACAATCTCGAAATTCTGAAAATAATCCCGTGGATGAACTTGGAAATATAGTGTTATTGTTAGCTGAAAAATTACTCTTTTTGCACCTTGTAGGGATTGAATTAGGCTGGCTGATGATGTTAAACACAAATTGCTCTCCCTTACAATATTGAAATGATATTAATTCCTATATTAAGTATAAGCATTTTAAGTGTATGAAACTCAATTGGTATTGCTGTCTACAATCAGCGAGGTAGTAATTTGGTTGAATTGATGCAGAAAACTAGTACTTTTTGATTGTGATCATAATGCACTTTCCCTAGACTATTATGTACTTTTATTCATGTCAAAAATAACCCTAAATGTTGTAATAAAGTCACAAAGTTAGAGAGAAATACAACAACTATATGAACATACATAGGAGTCCTGGTTTAGAACAATGAAATAAAATATACTTAATACAGTACATCTAGGCCATATGGAACAAATGATGGCTGGAAAATTAGTTTTGTTCCGACCCACATGGGTTTACTTTTTAAATGTATATAGTTAACTGTAGATATAGGCCTTAAAAACACTATGCTAAAAGTTCAACAACCAAAAATCCAGTCAACAGACAATGTTTGCCAAAAGCATAAATTGTGTGGTTTAGGCCATACGATGCAATACACTGTTAAATACCACAAATGTCCCAGGCTACAGCTACATGCAGTACGCTGGGAAAACCTTTGCAATGATGATTTCACACTTTTATTCAAAGACCTTTCCAGACGTTGTACCCCCCAAAAATAATAAAACATATTAATTTTTCACTTGCCCTTTTTGAAAAAAAATTGCATTTTTCTGTGGTACACCAACTGGTTTCTACAGTAATGAGAGAAATCTTAATAAACCTATACAAAAGTGTTTTAGAACTGGAGATTCGGAGTCCATCAGTCATGCTGCCTAAAGGGTCGTAGACCATGTCAAATGGGCCTGTCTGAGGATAGAACTTAAAGGTTTCACCTGTTTTTGCAGAAAAATGAACGAGTAGCCTAATTAAAGGAAATGTGTTTTCGGTCTATAGGTTGCAGACCATGCCTTTTCAAACTCACTTATTGGTTAGCAAACAGAGTTTTTTGCAAGTATACAACAGCTTAGCCCTCAAAACTAAGACGTTGAATGACGAGGATGATTCACTTTATATTATCAAGTAAATTATGGCACTAACCATTTTGTAGTTTAAATATCTTAAATGGCTCAAATTTTAATATAAGGTACAGAATGCAACTATGAATACAAGTATGAATCTAGAGAGATTAAGTACATGATTTGCTTTGTTTCTCTACAGCTAACACTAAAAATAAGTAATTTTGCCACCTTCAGGCATTTGTTAAAATATATTTTTTGAAACATTGATTTCTAAAGAGATACTTTCTCCCTAAATTACTGGTACAAATCGTGTCATTGTTCATTTCCACAAGACGTACTTAAACTACCAGTATTGATGTTGTTTCATTGTACACTATAATGTCTGGCAAACAGAGGAAATCAATCGTATATTTGTTTTTGCGCACTCGACCGAGCCAACCACCAATATACTATTGACAAACCACACTCCTCACACATCCCATATACCTGTAGCAACCCCGCATCTTTTTAAGATGTACAAAGAGATTTACCTGATTCATTTAATTGACCCACATGCAACTGATTGCTACCCAAATGATCTGAAAAAAATATCTTTTAGGCCTCTCAAAATCCCTGTTTACTTCAGACACACATTGTCCAAAAGGTCACAACATTTCAGATGAAATATTTCCCCAACACTTGTTAAAATTGAAATAGTCCTGCACAGTATATTTATTGTCACAAATACAATTTTCAAATTACAACAAGTTAACAGATAAAGTTTCACTGGATGGGACAGCACCAACATTTATTATTGAGCCATGGGCACCGCCATGTTCGTTTTGATCATCACATAACCTATGACCTACATGTAGGTTGTGATTGGCAAATTTGGATCACATGGTATTTGTGCGTAGGTATTTCAAGCAAAATGTAACCAACCGACGTATCACAACACAAAACAGTGCTTGATCGCTGTTGATTATTTTGAGCAATGTTTGGCCAATAATTACTCAAAAACTGGTGTTTTTGTGGAAAAATTTTCAAAATCAAAATCTCCAGAAATGACTCTGCAGAGTTCTCTAGACCCACTGGGGTTGGAATGGGATGAGGAGGTACATGTTAGCCCGTATGGCTTGATCTTCAGCAACCCAGATTTAAAAACATTAGGGGAGTTGAATTATTTAAGTACACTGAAAATATAATTAAATACAATGAAAATGTGGTAGTGATAACAAAAAGCATGATTCGAGGGGAGGAGCCTCCATTGAGACCATAGCTGCAATTCCCCTGGCTAGTCCAGTTGTTAGGCTGATCTGAAAGATATTTCCTACAGTGTTCGAGGGCACAACATCAATGTTTGTAGACTGGATAAACCATCGAGGGAGGGAGAAAGTGGACCATCAAAATAATGGAGCCAGGTGTCATCACTAATGACGGCAGTAGGTACCGGCGAGAACTCGGTACAGGAGTGCAGGAGATTTTAGAAATCACCAGGGCCACGCCTCACAGCTGCTAGCCTAGCAGTCAAAATCATCCCCAGTCAATCTTGAGAAACCAAAGCTTAGAATCTGCTGGCTTGCAAGCATCATCTGTCCTTTAAAACGACCCATTAATTGAGGAATTCCAATATTCCTCTGGCAAACGCGGTCTTGTATGATGGACCTTCAACCACCATTTAAAATCACTTATACAAGAGGTTGTGTAAATTATAAATAATTCTTAACAATGTTATGTAATTGTTGACAGCAGTTCTAGGTGCTCTTACTACAAAAGGCCAGTCCCCTGTATGACACCCCATTCATACTATATTGTTGTATTGTTCTTCCTCTTTAATGATCATGTATTGATTCACCAAACAGTATGAATCTAGAAAGAAACAAAAATAACTAGACATTAGGTGCTTGTGAACAAACACAAAGCTGTTCCTAGTAATTTTGCTTTGATTAAGCGCTGCAGGATTTTAAAGTTGGTCTGACTTAGAGGTAGAAGACCCTTCACCTTTGACATGCTCTTATTTTGACTTTATATGTGCCTACAAAATATAAACCTTACCTTCCTTCGGATACTAACTCTAAAGCTGTACAGGTCTCACAAGATAGTCGTAAAGCAAAAAATAAAACTCATATAAAAAAACAGGTCTCATAACATGCATAAGTTAGTAAGTATTGTGTACTTCAAGTGAACAACCCCTTACAAAGGATAAGGACTCCAACTAACCTTCATAAAAGGAACCGGTCTCACAAGTGAGCACGTTAAGTCAACTACATGTACTATTCAATGAACTGGTGTCACAAGTTAGTACGTATGGCGAACTACCAATCATATCAAGAAACAGGTCTCAGAACTTAGTATGTAGAGCGAGCTACCCCTCATATCGAGAAAAAGGCCTTATAAGTTAGTACGTAAAGCGAACTAACCCCCATATCATTGAACATTTTAGGCTCAATTTCATGGATCAGCTTACCGCCGAATTCTACGCTTGCTTTCATCATTCTCCGCTTACTTTGCAAGTGCCGAATTTCTGCGCTTGCTATATAAGCGAAGAATGCCTGGAAGCATTACGAACGCGCACAGGTAAACAATTTCTGCTAACTCATGAAATACGCTTGACGTAAGCAAAGAAGTTTCTGCTTCCATAAGTGCCAATTCTTTGCTTTTGGTAAGTAGAGCCATGAATTTGGGCCTGGGTCTCACAACTTAGCGTATAAAGTGAACTACCTCTCATTTAAACGAAAGAGCCCAATTTCATGGCTCTGGTTACTGCCGAAATCCACGCTTACAGTCACCATTCTCCGCTTATTTTGCAAGCGCCGAATTTCTGCGCTAGCTGTGTAAGCGAAGAATGCCTAGTAACGTGGAGTACACACACGCACAAGCCAAAATTCCCTGCTAACCCCTGAAGTACGCTTGACGTAAGCACAAAATTCTCTGCTTCCGTAAGCGTCGATCTTTGCTTACAGTAAGCAGAGCCATGAAATTGGGCCCAGGTCTCACAAGTTAGTACATAAACCAAACAACACTGTATATCATGGAGCAGGTCTCACAATTTAGTACGTAATGCAATCACACCACAGGTCTCACAATTTAGTAAGTAAAGCGATCAAATCACAGGTCTCACAAGTTAGTAAGTAAAGATTGGTCTATGCTGTTGTATTAAAATCGTAATTGTAAAATTGTTTTCTTGCCTTTTAATACCGTGTATGTAATTTTTGTTGCGATAAAATGCGGTATAAGTTAATAAGTTAGTACGTAACAAGAACTACCACTCTTATCAAGGAATTATGAATTCAAAACAAATTATTAATCCGTTACTACTAGAGCCCATAATAAATACAAATATATTCTTATGTGCTTATTGTTAATGTTTGTGCATTAATCTAAAAGCAAGTCATCCAGAGGGAAATGAAAAGGATCAGGCAAGAGAAACTTGATTTGATATGACTACTTCAGTCCTTCACAAAGAAGTTGCCACTGATCTTCACTGATTTCTGTTCCCAGTTTGTGAGAGACTGCCTCCCACGAACCACGATGACATATATGGATCCTATCGCCCAGCCTCCAACAAGAAATGATGTGGTACAAGAAACGCTCGGTCAAAGTTGCAGAGGAGACAAAGCAGGACTACACTGTCATCACATATGATCTTGCTGTTGCTAGCTTTCAAGGCATACTCCATTCAAGCTTAATTACAGACTCCCACTTTCGATAGAGTCATCATACTGCTTGGAAAATTTCACGTTGACCTGGCTTTCTTTGGAGCCATTGGAACCTTTCTGGCTAATTCAGGATGTACCAGGGTTCACCAAATTCTTGCTGCTATGATGGAACATGCCTTGGTCTATAAGTACTTGGAAGTAGTGAATGATGAAGATGAGTCCCTTGCACGGGAAGTGATGTCCAACTGTGATAGCACAATTGAACACTGCAAAAACATTGATGAAAGTGCTTCATTCGAGGATCTTGTGAATAACTAGGAAGGCTTCTTTCATAAGGTTATCAATGGAAAGTATGGAAGTACAGCAGCTTACTGGGCCATCTATGTGTACTTCATCAACAGATTGTATCGAGAGCTCCAGCGGGCTGTGCGGACCAATGACGTTGATAGATACATCCATGTCCTCCCAAGTGTGGTTGAGGTATTCTTCGCATTGAATCAGCCCAACTATGCAAGATGGGGTTGCCTCTTTCTCCACAAGCTGCAGCAGATGGACCCGAAGGCTTGTGAGATTTTAGAGGCCAGTGCCATGTCCATTCAGAGCATTAAGAAGTCGAACGCCTCATGCTTCATCTCCAATGAGAGGCATCACAGCTTTCAGAAATTCACAGAATGCATTCAGAAGGTGGAGCATCACTCTTGCCCAACGTGTAGCATGGCCTTGCCACTTTACCTGCTGATCTCATCAATGTGTCATCAGGAAGAGCAGTGAAGAAGGAGACCAAGACATTTCTCCTTTGAACACTTAAACTAGGAGAAGAAGCTTGACTGGATTTTGTGGATGAATGTGCTATTGATAGGTTCTGAAGCCAGTAGCAAGGATTAAGAAGTTGAACTTTGCTGCAGAGAATGTAAAGAATTCAAAGACTACGTAAAGGAGTCAGAGATGTCTTTGGACGATTTTCAGTTGTTGCCGCCAAGACGACCAATGTATTCAACTTGCGGCACATACTTAGCTACTCCGTCACTGAGGTGCCCCTTTCTCCCGCCCATTGCGACAGCACTTCCCTTAAGATGAATAAAGCAGCACTGGCGAAAACACTTGAAAGCAGACAGGAAGTTGTACCTGTGGATACCAGTTTTCCTCTAATAATATCCACGGTATGTGGTGTAGGTATTATCTTTCATGAGACTATATTGCAGCATAGCAAGTCCACTTACGCTACCATGGCTAGAGATCTTTTGAAGAAGGCTTACTTGAGTCATGGAGAGCAAATCCACCTAGTGCTTGACAAGAACCAGTCTCCCTCCATCAAAGATGCTGAGAGAAACCTGCGTCGTTCATCTGCTCCTCAAATATTTACCATCACTGGACCTGATTTAGCTTAGCGGCAGAGTGGCATAGAGTTTCTCATGAATGGATCATTTAAGGAAGAGTTTGCCGCTTCATCATAGAGGAATGGGGGAAACAATAACATGGTCCAGTTGTTGGGAGTAAAGCAGTCTACGTCTCACATGGTGGCACATGTATGGAGATTAAGAACATCGATGGTGTCCTGCAAAAAAACATCCAAATAATCTCCAATCTCACCACGAGGAAGGAGACACACTTATTGCTTTCCACGCACACAGCATTGTAGAAGGTAATATTTTGGTTAGGTCAACTGATACAGATGTCGTTTTTATTCTACTTGGGCTCTCTGGAAGGTCGGAAGAGATCAATATCATGGACTATGTTCTGGCAACAATCGAATATATATCGGTGTCTCTAAACTTGCAGGCATTCTTGAGAAGAAACAGCTTGGTATCAGAGAAGCAATAGTCGGTCTTCATACACTGACAGGTTGTGATTTTACATCATGTTTCTTCAGAAAGGGCAAAGTTAAGCCCTTACAGCACCTAGAATCCTATCCAGCTCATGTTCTGGCAAGGCAATCTCTGACGACAGACAAAGTAGACATTAGCTGTTACTTCCTTTGTCTACTCGCTGTATGGCTTCAAAACATCAGACATAAATGAAGCGTGACACAAGGCATCCATAGGCATGAGTGGCATAATGAGAAGCAACACCTTGCAAGAATAACAAAGATAAATTGTGCCTCTCTTCCACCATGTAGGTAGTAATTAGACACTCGACAATCACATCAAAGGGGCCCAGTATGTGGCAAGAATGTGCAAAAGGGCTGATCAGGTCAATCCAACTGGTGATCTAGACTCTTCTTGAGATGGGCCTGGGTGACCCCTCTACTTCAATTGCAATAGGTCATAATAGACCAGTAGCCCAGAACATTTATTCATGCGAAATATGCCGAAACAGTTGACTCATTGGGTGACTACACGGGTGGAAGCTAACTCAAAACAGCTTCGAACCAGACTGGTACCCAGGAAGTCCAGTACCAGAGTCCCTCACTGACCAACCTACTGATGGCATGGACTGAGCCGAACCTGCAACCATATATGACGAGGATGACTCTGATGGCGACAGTGCTTGGAGTGAGGATAGTGAAGATCAGAATGATGAGTGATGGACTGAGAAGATGCTTAATACAGTGATGCTAGAACATCCTCAGGTGATACAGATAGGCCCTAACCTTTACTGAAATACAAAAGTCACTATTTGCCGAGGTTTTGTGGCGAAGTAAACATTTTAGGCACTTTCTTGTCAATGTAGTATTTAAACATAGTTGTAGGCAACTTCTGTGGTACTCTTATGTGTAGTTTTCCCGAAATATCGTAAAAAAAAAATATAGGTTTCGGTAATTTTGTCCCTAATTAAAATGATTGTCAAACTATACAATTTCTGGCCCTATAAAGGTGTTCAAGTTAAAAATTGACCATGAAAACATGGCTGTAGAGACCTCATTTGTGATATTATGATGTATAGTTTTTGAGATATTGTCAAAAACATGTTTTTCGATAATGGCGGCGATTATTACGTCATTAGGGACTTAGGCCACGACCTAAGCCCGGCAGCAACGCATTTTCGTGATGTCCCGGTAAGACCCTTTCACCCAATGAGCTCGACTGCTTCGGCGCTTTTCGCATTAATAAATGTTCTGGGTTCCTGGTCTATATGCCTGCTTTCCGCTGATAACATCTCAGTGCTTGCCACAACAGGGCTTTAGTAGCACATAATAATTTTGGGTAGACGATTTAAATTTTGGTCTATGCTATTGTACTAACATTTGTTGTGTCTTTTTAATACTGAATAATGTTTAATGTTAAACCCCCACCAGGTTTGTTGTTTGCTACACAGTGATTTCCCAGAAAAATGCGTTAGCACCTGGACCCTAAAACATGTGCTTTTCAGGAGAATAGGTCTCCAGTGTAGGCAAGTCTGCTACACTACTGCACGCCGTCCCCATAACCCATGCAGTCTGTTTTCTACGTGAATTCCTGAAGTAATGCGTTCGCACAGGAACCTTTTCCCCAATTAGCTCTAATTCCAGCACTATTGCAACCCCCGTCAAGTTGTTGATTGTTTGCTTCACGGTGATTTCCCGAAAACTAATGCAATCGCACAAGAACTCTAAAACGTGTGGTTTTCAGGCGAATGGGTCCCCAACGCAAACAGGTCTACTGCACCTGCACGTCGTCCCATGGCTGTCTGTTTTTCTTTTACATTCACGCTGTCGCATTCACACTCCATTCGTTGATACACACGATGCTGAGAGCTCAACAATTCTTCTCAAATCTTGTGAATGAACTTAGACTCTTGTAAGTCGGCGTACGTAAGGACTCTATGTGCAATATACAAAATACGCATCAACACTGGTCATAAATTGGACTAGGACTTGATTTTGTTTAAAATTTTACAATTTTTCGACAATACAAATCTAATTTTACGCTGTACCCAGTCCGTGAATTTTGGCTAGGAATCCAAGATTCTTCTACTGACATTGTTTGAATAAGTTGTAATGTTTGAAAGTTGACCGTCAATAAAATGTAAGTTGATTTATGAAAGATTTATGTAAGCTAGGACATGTGATTTGAGCTAAGTTTATGTACTATTCTTGAATTTGATATAAGATTTAGTTCTGTCACATTAACTAATTTGGTTATTAGGAGTAAACAAAAGCGTGTACAAATGCTACGGGAATTTAGGCAGAAATAAATGTAAAAGAAAAATAATAAAAAACTTGACGAAAACAAAACCTGTTCCGACAGTAAGTCGGAACAGCCATTGTTGAATGGCAATAGCTGCAGGAGTATTACAATTAAAACCAGAAATTTCAAACAAGCATGTGAATTAATATACAGTCAAATCTTTTTCCTTCATCTGAACCTCGTCTGAATGCTGCCCTGCATTTTAGTGCACAATAGACTGTGCAAGTCTCGCACATATAAAAGTATTAGAAAACAACTCGAATGAAGTCTTTATTCTTCTATGAAAAATGTAATCTTCTTTTGAAATTCTATTTGTACAAAATTCTTGAAAAGCAAAATGCCCATGGCAACATTTTTGTAATACAATTTCAATTTTGATATACTACAAATATTAAGATCAAAACAAAACTAAAACTTGGGGGTTGAGAATGCTTATTTTTCAGAAACCCCATTTGCCAATCACGCCCGAATTTGTGCAACCAATACATACATGTAGGTTTAATGATAACATGAATGTCATTTGGGAAAAATTTTGAATTGTTTACAAGTAACCAGATACAGAGGTCAAGTCTTATTCCCACATTTTTGTTTGATTTGTTAAATTTATGTTTAATATTTCATGGTAAAATTTTACCTGCCCAGCAATATTATATAATTTTTAGAGCCATTTAAAACTATGTTAAAGTAAAGTACTTGAAGAAACAGAATCGCGCACATGTAAAAACTCAATATTGGGACCACTTTGGTCCTGGAAGTTGGAATACAAACAGACCCACATGCATGACATGTTGTGCGTAGAGGAGTTTGCTGTATTTAGCAGTACATTATGTACTGCTATAACAAAAAGAAAACAAGAAAAAGCATGCAGTTGAAAATGAACCACCTCATTTACTACTAACAAAAGTAGAAGAGGCCATAAGACAAATGAAAGACAAAAAAGCACCAGGACTCAATGAACTAACAGCTGACACCATCAAAGTAGGAGAAAAGGAGACAATTAACAGCTGGCAAAGTTGTACAACCAGGTATTAAAAGAAAACAACATACCAGTTAAGTGGAAAGAAGCAAAATTAATTTTGCTGCAAAAAAAAAAGGCAACATTATATTCACGAAAATAATCCAGAATAGGCTAAAGGATACTTTGGATGAGAACCAGCCAGGGGAACAGCAGGTTTCAGGGGGAGGTTTGTCACCAACAGACCACCTACATGTACATGTACAAGCAGTAAACCAACTGATTGAATAATCAAATGAATACCTGTTCACCCTCTGCCTGGGATTCATTAATTACCAGAAAGTTTTTGACTCCACTGAGCACGAGAGCATGTTCGATGCACTAACGAATATAGGAATCGATGAAGGATAAATTCACATCTTGGTAGACATACACAGACGCTACTGCCAGGATACATCTAGACATGATAGACATACAATGTATACACAGACGTTACTGCCAGGATACATGTAGACAACAATATCTCAAAAGAGGTAATGATAGAGAAACGTTTTAAACAAAGGGACACACTTTCATCAAAGATATACACAGCAGCACGAGAGAAAGTGTTTAAGAAGTCCAATTGAGAGGAGAAGGGTTTCAACATAGTAGTAGAATAACTAACTAACCTCAGATTTACAGATGATGTAGTTCGGATAACAGATAACAGATAGCAGCTTGAGCAACATCAATAAACAGGCTGGGTTACACATGCACAAGGGTAAGACAAACTTCATGAACAACTTTGAAACTACAAATTCATTTCATAACAATGATGTTTATAGCCCAAATCGTCCAATCCAAGGCAACAAGTCCCCTTAAAATAAAGAAAGGAATCAGCGGAAACTGTTATGAAATGCCAAGTACAGTCTACTCTAGTTAAGCCAAGCTCACTATCCTCTTCCTCTACCTACTTCCTGTGAACTCCACCATTCAGCTTTTTAGCTACTTGATCAGCAATCTCCTTCTCCGCAGGCTCACCAATGCACTGCAAATCTGGGTCAGCCTGGTACAATCATCAAAGGAGATGGCAGAAACTCTAAAACGTTGTCCAACTGACTTTGGCTGGGTCTTGCTTTCCGCCACTGTCAACACTATCATTGGTTGGCAGATTCTGGTTCAACCTCTCCCATGTTGTTTGCCAGAGTTGTTTCTTTGGCTGCCTATCCCTCTTCATCTTCTTTCATGAACCAAGCCTTGGTGAAGAACTTTTTTATAAACTCAAGCTTGAAAAGTTTTCAGGCCTCAAAAAGCATGCGATGGCATGATTAAAGTTAATGGGCTTTGAAATCTTGCCAGTATTGTAGATATAAAGTACACTCCAGGGGATGTTTTTGGCAGTAATGCAGATCTGTGTTCATGATGAAATCTTAGCCCATCAGCTGGAAATAAGATGTTGTGGTGAGTGGAAGTAAAATTGAGACTGACGGACTGCAAATCAGGTATTTTGGGGTGTGCAGCACAACTGTCCATGAAAAGAATGACCATGTGGCATTGGTGAAAACTTCCTGTCCAGATGCCACACCCTGTCGGTGAAGAGATCAGACACCATCCAAGCTTTTTGTTGGGATTATACATCACCAGGAAAGTTTTTTAGATCTGTCAATGATGGAACAGAACAGGATGGGCAGCCATTCCTTACTTTGTTGGCCACCATAACAGAGTTCACCTCTGAAGGCCAGTGTCTTGCCTGGGGCGAGTCAATATAAAAGACCAGTTTGTTAGCACTGATAATACCTCTAGCTTCTAAGGCCGCAGATGATGCGGGCAGGGTGTCCTTTAAGTAGTGTATGAGAGATGTTGGATCTACACTTGCACTGTTGCCACAGATCTAGTGTGGAATGCCATGTCGCTTGGAAGCGCTGACGTCCAAACTGCTCGTTTTTGGGGGGGAGAAGTAGGCCATTCCTTTGAACTAATGCAGAAGAGCACTCTCCTCATCCTAAAGCATGGTAGTGTTGCATCTTTTTGGTAATGGTTCGAGTTTCACAGACTTAAACTTAGACTTGTTGTCATTTAGGTTCGTCAGGATAGGAGGGTGTGCTGGAGATCATGCCATTCTGGCAACCTACCTCTGTTTTCTTTTCCTTACGATAGGCAACTTAAGCCGACTAAACTCATACCCCCCTCTAAATTATTGCTGACTTTTGCTGCCCAAGCTTACAAACAAAAAGCACTCAAGCCTGAGTACACAGGTTTTTGTTGTAACAGTTTGTCCTTGTCTCCCTCCGCAGCCAAGCTAACAATATTTGGAACGAAAAAGATGAGATCTATCTTATGGTGGTTAAATAAATAAGGTTGATGTTACTCAATCCTCTCAAAATGGAGCAAAAGGAGCCACATGCCAAACACCTATGGAGCACCAAATGCTTGTGTACAAAAAAGTGTATGAAAATCCGGATTGCACACAAAAAAAGGAAGAGAGAACCTGGCTATTTATTGACTAATCTCATTTGTTTGTATATATAAAAGGGAACTTAATAAGCAATAAAAGATTAATTAAGGGAGTTTTTTTAATTTCAAAAATGCTGAATTGTTTTGCCCTGTTTTTAATTTTAAAGACACAGCACTTTATACTTAAAAATATGTGACCATCTCCCATGAAGTGTATGACAGCAGTATACTTTTTGTGGTTATTACATGTAGATGGAGAATTTTAATGCCATGGCTTGTACCAATTATCAGCTGCCTAACAAGAAACCAATGGTCAGGTGAGCAGGACACAAGAACAATGTAGTTTGTTTGAAGCAAGAAAGCTTGTTGATGTAAATGTGTAAGTCACTTACAATTCACACAAGCGGTAATGACATGACATTGTGGCCATACAAAGTTTTACTGACATCTTGGTTAAGGAAAGTAAAAGTATTAATAATGCATACATATCAATAACTCACCCTTATCTATAAATATATAGATCAAAGAAATGTTTGTAATAACATGAACTTCGACTTCAACGTGCTGTACAGGAAGAACCCATAGTTGCCTACAGACGGCCACCCAGTCTCAGGGATCTCATTGTCCGGGCAGAAGTCCCCCCCCCCCTTTAATGATAATGTTAACCCCCTTTGCCACAGGGAACTTTCAGGTGTTCCAACACCTCCAAATGCATCGTCTGTAGAAAACACATCAGAGAATCGGACTCCTTCACCAGCAATACCGGTGGTACCACCCATAGGACAAGGGGTCATGTCACCTGCACCACCACTAATCTAATCTATTTAATATCTTGCAAAGTTTGTGGTGTTCAATATATAGGTGAAACGAGAACTATACTCAACAGACGTTTCTACGGCCACAGATCCACAGTCAACACCCATAAGCTGGATACACCCGTAGGACATTATTTCAATCTTCCTAATCACTCCGCCATTTCTGACATGATTTTACAGGGCATTGAGGCACTAGGAAACCACAGAGAGATTGTTCGTTTGAGTAGAGAGAAACTATGAATAAGACGTCTCCAGACCATTCAACCCCATGGTCTGAACATCCAAGAAGGAAATGACTAATAACTTTTTGTCTTTGCCTTCTCCTTTTTACCAAAGATAAGCCCCCCCCCCCAGTCTGCCTCACTCACTAATAAACTACTTTTCTCTCCCTCTCCCCATCATTGATTTTGTCCTTTGTGTTCCCCACCTCTTGTGGTCAACCAGCCCCTTCCCCCCCCCCCCTGGTTACCCTCCTTCCTGGTTTCTCTGTGTGTTTTTATCTCTATCATCTATTTCCACTTGACTGCTTTTGTTACATCAGTATACCTGTTTATGTTTGTAGTTTTGTCATTTAGCCTTCCAGAAAGACTCTGCTAGGGTCGAAATGTCAGGCCACTAACTACTTTTTTGCAATAACATGAACTGTAAGATATTTGGCACATTACCATGATTAACTGTACCCTGTAGGCTCATCAACAAAACTTGAGAGATTTCTTGACAAAGATACCTGCAATGAACAAACAATGAAAACAGCGTGTACAGTTGCTTTAATTAATCCATGTAATTTCATTTAAAACAAACTTGTATCTTTACACTATATCTTTTAGTTTTAATATCAAAGAAACAATGCAAACTGTATCATTAAATTTTTTCAGCACACACAAATTAAATTTGCTTAATGGTAAACTTTTTATAAATTGCAAAACGTCTGTGTTTTTTTTCCAGTTTCAGGGACACCTTCTGATGACTGTAATCAAAAGATGTTTCAAGGCTGCTTGATGCCCAACAACTAACACAGCTTTTGATTACAATCTTCAAAACAAATCCCTGTACCAGAAAGGTTGCTGGAAGGTTATAAACAAGCAGAACTTACCATTTCAAAAATTCATCCAATAAAAAGTTTAATCTGCTTTTAAGCTCCCCATCCTTTTCCGTTAAGACTGCAGGTTTTCTTGCCTCAGACCAACTGAAACGCCGTTCAAACAGATAGCACGTAAACCTGAAATTATAAACAAACTGATTTGAAGTATATTCAATTATTCATTCAAAACCATGGTCCAAATAAATTGCACTGAATACAGACACCATAAGCACAGATATGAACACTTTTCATCAACCATGGTGCCTGAAGGGGATTTGGGGACTGAAATCACCCCAAAAATTTAACAGTGGCCTCCCTCCCCTTAATTTTTTTCAGACATGGACTCATAGTGATTATGGAATAGACCATGTAAGTCTTGCAACAGAAAGGCAACCATTGAGCTTCCGGACTCCTCAGGTTAATGCAGGTGCAACTTTGTGTGATTTCTCTTTTTGACACATCACTTTTTCAACCTCCTAAACCATATCTTTGGTGGAATTATTACATATAAACCTACATTGTGATATAGAAAATTTAATAAAATCTGGAAAACTTTTGAGAAAATGAAGAAACATTGCTCAACTTCCAACATCAGGTTCAAAGAGTAAAATTGCGAATATGCCTACTGCGTACACTAAACATGCTGAGAAATGTTTTGAAATTGGGACAAGTGCTTTGTTACCGTCATTGTGATGGCATGGATTTTGCTTGCCGTTGAATAGAAACATCCTAACAGAAACACCCTAACTTTGCGTGGTTTGGCTACTGTACTACTACACCAAGTGTTTTATTAAAACAGCACAATAGACCCTTTGCATATGATGTCACAAGCCAAAACGGCACCCTCACTGAGGTCAATCTAGACCTACCATTGGCTGAGAGTTATGAGCTGCACATACACATGAGAACATTTCCATTTCCATTCAATGCAAGAAGTCTGTTTTCTTTCTTTTTAAAAACAATTACCACAATACAAGCTGTAGCTGCTATGCGAGTTGCCCAGAAGTAAAGATTCTTGCAAAAACTTGCACACCCTTGAGGTAAACTTACACAGTCTATAATAGAAAATAACCATGGCAGACATCTTCCTAGTAAAGAAAGAGAACATGCACACACCTGCTTGTGATGCGAATAGGCCTGGATTTTTAAGCCAAGTTAAATAGTTACTTAAGGTTCAAATAAGAATACTGTTTGGGTTCTAATAAGATTATGTCAATCTTTTAAAGTCTTTAAAAAAAATTTTTGATTAAAAAAAAGTAAAATGCAAGCTATTGGTTTCATAAGTAACATATGTAATAAATAATATTTACAAAAGTATGGGGAAACACTCAGTGTAGGCTCACTAAGGTTTTTAACCATTAAAAACTTCAATCCAATTTGCCAACAGTTGTTCAATTTGGTTCTGTGGTTACACTACCAATGCTACATGTCATTTTTAACATACTTGGTTTGACATTCATACATGTAAAGGCACAGTGCTACAGACCTTTCCAAATCCACTTTTGAGAAAAAATCTTGTGGAGCATATGCTGGGAATGGGTTGCATGGACCATCACCAAGATTGTCAGCAGCTATTGACAGCCACTGATGCTCAATGTCATCTTCACCAGACACAGTTGGAGTTAGACTTTTACTTAGTTCTTGAAGAGCATTAATTTCCTCAGAGGGAGAGCAAGCTTTATGGAGCATTTGCAGAGGATTGGTTTCTTCACCAGTGGAAACACTTCTGCACAACATTTTGAATTAGATTCAGACTCCCGTCAATTTTCTGTCTGAGATAATAGAAAGGGAAGAAAGTGTAAAATAACAAGATTAAACTTAACAGTTGAAATATTTTTAGTCAGCACTCATGGCGTGTCGTGACCGACCGGTCAAAAGCACTGGACTCAAGCTCTGGTGTTTCTGATCAGCACAGTGTGGGTTTGAGTCCCAGTCTTGACACATGTGTCCTTAAGCAAGACACTTAACCATTATTGCTTTGTCTTTCGGATGGGACATATAACGGTAGGTCCCATGTGTTGTGTAATGCACATAAAAGAACAGCACATTTATCAAGAGAAGCGGTTCATAACAGTTTTTTTCTTACACGGTTGGCTGCAGATTGCCCCATAGCACCTTGTCAACCATTACATGGTACTAGTAAATAAATGGGTTTTATAATTCGAAACTTAGCTCCATGACCTTGTAGAGAAAGTAATGAGCGCTGTGAGACGCCCTTGGGCATATTAAAGTGCTGTATAAGAATGTTGTTATTATATTATTAGGTGTTTGGGCAATTAGCCCGTAACACCTCTTGTTTTTGTACGTTTTAAAAAAATTGTCCGCAACAAAATGCACACTTCGCATTCTCACACAACCTTCAAACTTTACATATAGTTAGATCTTTACTTGTAGAAGACACCACTGGAGTGACATCATAATGACGTCATCAGGTATTGAAATACATTAAATCAAAATTTAATATTTGAAAAAATAATATCTCCTGATGAACCACACATTGAATGTTTACACTCTAGACATCAACGGAATTGGCTTTGACCACTGAACAAATGCTACACAGAATGAGACCCCATGATTTGACCATGACTTCTGGTTCAATCGTAAGTTGAACATTTCAAAAATTCATATCTCAAAAACTCTGAAATGTTTCACTATAAATTTTACATCAGATTATAGATGAGTAATCATGCTCAAACTTTTGCACAGAGATGATAACATTTTAACCTTTGCATCTGGTCAAAACCGAACGTCAAAGCGCACACGTCTGTTGACCCACATTGTATGACAACACCAAACACACGATAGTGTAGGCCTACACAAACAAGACATACGCTAAACGTGTACAGCCACATGCACATTGTACGTGAAGTTATAGTTTACTTGTACTGTTTACATACACTAGCCCTGGCGGCCTTTCACTTTCGTGTTACTGTATCTGTGTACAGCACAGAGGAAGAGTCCTGTATAGGGCTACATGTATGTACTGTACAGAGCTACATTGTAGGAAAGGGATTTGGCATCGCTATTACATTTGTGCCGGGACTCTGGCCTGCAACGGGAGGAGCTGCGTACAGCAATAAGAGACCAATGTGTTTGGAGGGCCATCATCCGATGCTCCGCATCGACTGAATGAATTACATTTAACATAATTTGAATAATGTTAACCTAGGTCTACAATTTCATGAAGTTTCAACGCTTCAGGAGCTTTACTTTTTTAATTACAGTAATAAGGCATTACTTCATGACATCATCACGGTCATAGGCCTACTAACTTTCATTGAAAACCCGAACACGTAGTGTTTTGTAATTTTAAAAACACTACATTTCTAGTTTTTCTTTTTTTTAAATACTTCTTCTGCTTCTTCTTCTCACCATTACTTGTCCGCTAACAAAAGCATACACTTCCTAAGCTACTTGAAACTTCAGATTTAGATATTCATTAGTTACGTCATGATGACATCATCAGGTATTGCATTAAATCAAAGTTTAATATTTAAACTAGACACGTAGCGTTTGTACAAACACTAGATGTTCGGATTGTGTGATTAGCAGATAAGTATTAAAAGTTAAATCAAATGTAAAGAAATTTACATACATTGACATAAAACCCATTTAAATCAAGCTTTAAATTATCTGCTCTTATTCATACTTCCGGTTTGGACAGGAAGTCAGGTCAAACCATGTTAAACCAGATCCTTGTCAAACTACAACATCGTTAAAAACAACTCCAAAACAGTTGCAACTTTTAAAATTACAAAGCACATTCGGTTTCGACTGGAAGTAGAGGTTGACGTAATGTCACACACAATATTATTACTAATGAAGACCGATACCGTGTGTATTTCCTTCCTCCATGCCTATACTACCTTTCAATAATCCTGCAAAAAGCAACCCAGGGACTCTTATCCTTAACTTGATATGGATTTTCAAAGATTTAAATATTGAATGACATTCATTTCAGAGGCGGCATAAAAGCAAGATCAATAATTTGAGATAGCGCCACAATGCCGGTGAAATAATGCTTCCATGGGACTATACACAGGCTTAGTGGACTTAGAACCTTAATGATCAACAGAGTGGATCAGCCAGCCGTGCTTTTCTCTATACACAGTTTCCATGGGGGTTAATACTAACATTGGTTTTAACACCTGTTAAAGTTCCTTTGCAAGGTGCTGTGGCGCAATATTCAGCCAATCCAACCAGGAACACTGGGGCGAGCCCCTTCTCATTACGATAAGTGCACTGGGTTCTTTTACATGCATTACACAACACATGAGACCTACGGCTTTACGTCCCATCCAAAGGAGGAAGCAATAATGGTTTTTAAGTGTCTTGCTTTAAAAGACACAAGTGTCTTGCTTTAAAGGACACAAGTGTCACGACCGGGACTTGAACCCACACCCTGCTGATCAGAAACACCAGAGCTCGGCCACAACACGCCACAGCCTCCAACCACCACAGGGCATGCAGGGACTACTTTCACCTCCACCTGCCAAATCGTACGAAGTTCCCTGGGTAGGTCTTGGTACCACTGGATCTTTTCTACTTGCTTTGAAGCTACATACCCTTGCACCTGGCTGGCACAGCTATAAGATGACACATCTTCTTCATCTTATCTAAGACAGCAACATCCGGACGCCAATGTTCTACAATGTATAACATGATCAGTCTGAATGTTAAAGTCCCAGAGGATCTTGACCTGGTCGGTCTCTACAACTTTCTCCAGAACATGGTCATACCTTTCGCAGTCACTTGGACACCATTCTTTTTACACAGACCCCAGTGAATCACCTTGGCCAACTTGTCATGTCTTCCTTTACACGCCGTCTGAGCCATCATACTACAATCACTGACAATATGAAATACAGTCTCCTCAGCCTTATTATACATTCTACACATAAGAGAGATGTTTGGTTTCTCTTTCCTTGCCTCCATTACATGTGTACATTTGTCCTTAGAGACTGGTCTTGTGCCTCAGTAATCAAGCCTTTCTTTTTTCAGCTCAGATTTGCTCCTTTACCATGACTTGCTGCTTGCTACTTCTTCAGTACATCTCAAAAACCGGCCATGAAGTGGTTTAATTCCTCCAATCTTGATGACTTTCCTCTTTCATGTCCCAATTGTACTCCTTCGGCCCAACTTCCTCTGCCCTCGTATGCTTTCAACAGGCTCTCCTCGGTCATTATAATTATTATTTCATTTTATCACAGCATGCAAATGACAGATCTTAGCCTTAGATCTCAAGGGTCTTTCGCACAAGCCTTGCTGTTCACAAAAGGGGCGCCCTCTGTACCCTCACAGTTGTGCTTATTTCATCTAGATGATTCCCCAATGCAAGTGTTCCAACAACAGAGAGACTACTTTCACTTTCACCAGCAAAATCTTACCAATGGTATGCTGGAATTTCGGAATACTCCCAGCACATGGTTGTACCATTTCAGCAATCAATTATAGTGAGTGCCTATTCAATTGTCTCACACGACAACATCAAATTATGGATAATTAGGAGAACCTTTGTTGTCTTTCCTTTGTCAAGTCAAGGTTCACTGTGGTACTAGTTATATTTTCAAAGGAAAATTCATACTTAACTGCTCAAGTTAATAGTTTTTTTTTAAAGTAATGACGCGGGTGGGCACAGAAAATTATTTAAAATACTTGTGTGAAGTGGTTAATAATGACAAACTGTATAATGTTATTGTAAGGCTCATTTCCTGGCACTAAATTCACCATTCCCCCTATCCCCTGTAATCATAACATTGTCAAAAGGTTGTCCATTTCACTTCAAAGCTCACTCCCATTTCTTGTAAAACACACCACACACATTCCTAGGCTATGACCTCAAGGTCCCCCAGTACATTGACCATTACTCCCCTGCTGACCATTACCTCATCCAAACTTATTCTAGGAAATGATGTCACTGATCTTATAAAATGTATTTTATCTGTGAGTGTGACATCATTGCTAAATCTAGATCTACCCCACCTCCAGAAACCCTATATAAGATCCCCCAAATTCTCCTCTCAATCAAAGTGTTCTTATTCCGACTCTCATTCTTGAGTGCTCCGACTTGCTCCATACACGAGAGACTTGCCTCTCATCGTATCTACAAGCTAGATTTGTTGTACATGTGTACTTGCAGTTCATAAATTATCAGTCGAATAAATTATAAATATAAGTTTGGCCTAAACGTTTGCTTCTTGTACAATCATTTGTTCGTCGATGTCTACACTCGCCCTCTGCTCCGGCACCGCTCACCCAAACAGTTGTTTAGTTAACCAGGAATTTAGGAAAGTTGAGGAAGACATTAATTCCCTCACATTATTTCTTGCGTTACATAGGCTAATCAACAGTTTTGGAATACCACTGAAAAATTCCTTCCTCCATGTGATTGAACACTGCAGTGCTAGTACTAGTATCATTTAATACTATCAATCCGTATCAAAAAGTCAGTCTCCATTTGCAATGCAAACATATTGAAGGAAGGGGAGGGGTTCAACGGAGATGTTAATTATTAATAATATTTAATATTTAATAATAATAATAAATATAAATAAGCTCCAGTGTGCAGAAATCAATCAACACACCGAGTACGGAGCATTAGCCCTATACTATAGTCTGATAGTATACAATTCTATTTCAAGACAAGTCAATTTTAAGCTGTTTTTTCCCCTATTGTATTGACTTATTGCAACATTGTTTAATTATGGACTACCTCCATACTTACACGGTTACACTACACAGTTAAACACTAACCTGCTAACCTACCTTTTATTAGTACCTTGTCCTTGACTTTGGATTATTGTAGAAAACACTAACACTAAACAGTAACACTAACAGGCAATGGACGAAAGAAACACACATCCATTTTCTACCTCCATGATGATGATGATTGCACCGGCAGTCTTTTAATTTAAAGGGCGACAAAATACACTAACCAGCCAGACAGAATACAAATTCATAAGGAGGGGACCTAAAACCTAGTCACAGTAACTGTGTCTGTGAGCTGAGTGTACACCACCATGATGACCACGACTACCTATACCGACGGACATACATGCGCAACAGCATTAGACGTAACCAACGACGCCGGGGGCAGCAAGCGTTCGCTCGGCCCCAGCGGCCTATCCAGGACCGCTGGGATGGGCTAATCAGCTTGCACAGATTCTTGTTTAGGAAGTACGTCATGCGTGCAGTGCTTGCAGTGTAAGTGTGATGCATGATGGGACTGAGCATTAACCAATGAGCGTGCTTGATACGTTTGCCCATCCCAGCGCCTTTGGTTTGAAGGCAAGGCGCTGGGGACGAGCGAACAGCAAGCGCAACATTATTGATTTCAACAATCAACCTTGTTTTCTTCGTGCGCATAGACTTGATGACAAGTCATTAGTCAGTGTCTATTTGTCTGCCAGCTCTTCCTATTGTAGTGATGTGAAATTATATAGTTGTGAAAAGCTATGTGCGTGCGTGCATGCGTGAACGCATATGCGCGCATGCGATAGAACTATAAAAAAAAATATTATTAATTGGAATTAAGTAGAAGTTATTAAGAAATAAGGCAGTTGGGATTTTGCTGTTGAGGAGGAAAGACGTATGATTGAGAGACCAGGAGATTGGAATAAAATTATTTAAAAGGATTTGGCGAACGTTATATTTGTATTCCATTTGTGTCTTCTATTCACCGTACTTCATAAATCCCTGTATCCACCCGCTTCCCACGAAGCGTTCCGCATCAATTAGCGAACCTGAAACTTTACAATGGTAACACGGATGGGGTGGAGATTTAACGAATAGAAGGACCTCCTCCGACGGGGAAAGCGTGCTCCAGTGCTAATTGGGTGCAATATAATGCATGAGCTCAAAGAAGTACCAATTGACAAAAGTAGGGCGGATGCTGATGTTTGGAGTACGGTTCTTCAGTGGTATCGGCTTACAAAAGTCTTCCCTGAAGAACGCATTCAAAATAGTGGTAGCGTTTACAATGCAAATGTACGCACAAGTAAAGAACCCCAAGTTATATGGCCACGAGAGTCACGGTCGTTGATATGCAGGATTGGGGCCCCTATGAGTAAATTTCAAGGACAAACCATTGTAACTGAAGGCTGCCAAATCAGTCCTTTGTACAGCAATGGTAATGACACTGTGCAAACAAATAACGTTCCTAAGGGTTGCCTAGTTTACGACAGTGTAGGGAAACTGATGGGAGAACCGTACAGGTGACAGTTGCAAATCTGAGTGCGCAAATGATTGTTATACCACCCCACACTAAACTTGCTTCTGTTACAGCAGTGCAATCCACCGGTCAAATTCAGCTCAAACAAAAAGAAGATGGCATTCAGGTTTCACTTGATAGAGTTGTTGTTGCTCAACAGGTTCAGTCTGAAATCAGTGACTTAGAGGCTGAGAAAAAATGTCAACTCCTCTGACTCTGAGAAACGACAGTTATATACTTTCAAAGATGGTTCCAATTACCGGTTGCCTACTGGGTTATCTTTATCCCTGTGTAACTTAACAATTGATGAGAGGGACGAGGTAGTTCGTCTCATACAGAAACATGATTCAACCTTCTCAAGAGATGACTTTGATGTGGGTTTATGTTCTAAGATACCACACAAAATACAATTAAGTGATAAGCAGCCAGTTAGGCAACCATATCGAAGGATCCCACCTCATCAACTGTCCGAGGTAAGGGAACTATTACAGAAACTGGCAGATCAGGGTGTCATCCGGCAAAGTGAGAGTCCATATGCAAGCCCCATCGTTCTTGTTAAAAAGAAAGATGGTTCTCTTCGTATGTGTATAGATTATAGACAGCTTAATGCAAAAACTGTCAAAGATTCTTTTCCCCTCCCACGTATCCAAGAGTCATTGGAAGCATTGAAAGGTGCCCAGTATTTCTCCTCTCTAGATCTTGCTCATGGTTATCATCAAGTTACTATGGACAAAAAATCTATTGAACAGACAGCGTTCCGAGTACCTTTTGGTCTCTATGAATATACTCGGATGCCATTTGGATTAGTTAATGCTCCAGGTACTTTCCAGCGGGTTATGGAAAGTTGTTTGGGTGACTTAAACCTCTCTGAACTCCTGATTTACCTGGATGACATTCTGGTCTACTCTGATTCAATTAGTGATCAGATTAAGCGTCTTGACAAAGTATTAACAAGACTTGGGGAATTTGGATTGAAAGTAAAAGGAAAAAAATGCAAACTTTTCCAGACACAAGTTTCATACCTGGGTCATGTAGTATGTGCAGAAGGGATCAAAGTAGATGAAGAAAAAATACAGAAAGTGAAAGATTGGCCAACACCCGCAACAACTGAACAGCTTCATTCCTTCTTGGGATTAGCAGGGTACTACAGACGATTTGTCAAAGGTTTCGCACAAATTGCAGCTCCCCTCCATGCTCTATTGTGTCAGGGTGGTGATCAGATCTATAAGAACAAAACTGATATAAAGCGCCCAAAGAAATATACCACGTTTTTTGTGAAGCTCAGTGTGCATTCGATAATTTGAAGAAAATTCTGACCGAAGCACCAGTTTTGGCTTATCCAGATTTCACCCGCCCTTTCCTCCTTGAAACAGATGCTTCATTCAAAGGGTTGGGGGCTTGTTTGTCTCAAGAAGGGGCAGATGGGAAACAACATCCAGTGGCATATGCAAGTAGGGGACTTAGAGGTCCAGAAAGCCGGTACCCAGACTTAAGTGCCTTCAAATTGGAGCTACTTGCAGTGAAGTGGGCAGTTGTTGATAAGTTTAGGGATTATTTGTTGAGTGTACCCTTTGTAGTACTCACGGATAATAATCCTTTGGCGTACTTAAAGACTGCAAAACTTGGGGCTTGTGAAATGCGCTGGGTTGCACAATTAGCTGCATTTAACTTTGACGTTAAATATAGAGCAGGTGCAGAAAACAAGTGTGCTGATGCTCTAAGTAGATGCCCGGGGATGACAGATGTTAGTATGATACAGGTTGAAGCTATGTTCCAGCAAAAGACACATAGTACTTGCATACCTGTAGAATCGACGGAAGGTGTGCATAGTTGTCTTACTCAGGCTGCTGTAGCTGCAGAACATATTATTCCAATAGTGTTTTCAGAAGTCAATGCAAACTCAGCGCTGTATCCATCATGGAATCCTGAACAATTAAGACGTTTTCAGGAAAGTGATCCTACTCTGAAATTAGTGTGGAAACTGTGGCAGGAAAAATGGGGCCCTCGGGAAAACATACCAATTCAAATTGATTCAAAGACAATGAGTGACCTAAAACCATGGCTGAGAGAGTGGTCAAGATTTGTTGTGAGGCAAGGTGTTCTTTGTCGTAGGGTTATTGACCCCGTAAGTGGGGAATTTCATCAGGTTCTGACTCCAAAGACACTGATTAAGAAAATATTGTCAGCAGCACATGATGAGTGGGGTCACCAGGGCATGAAAAGAACAACAGAAATTGTTCGTAAACGTTGCTTCTGGCCGCATTTGAATCGCACTATCAATGAGTATGTGAACGAATGTCCCTCTTGTATCCTTGCTAAAGCTCCACATAATGAGGGGGGATCACCAATGCGACACCTGCTTGCTTTCAAACCATTAGAGTTACTGGCTATGGATTTCGTGAAGATAGACAGAGGAAAGGGTGGCTTTGAAGATGTTCTTGTGTTGACTGATGCTTTCACGAAATTTGCCCAAGCAATCCCTTGTAAAGACCAATTAGCGTCCACAGTTGCAAGAGTTTTGCGTGACAGCTGGTTCACTAGATTTGGAATACCTATCAGGCTACATAGTGATCAAGGGAGGAATTTTGAAAGTGAAGTGATAAAGGAACTCTGCAAGTTGTATGGAATAAAAAAAAGTCACACTACGCCTTACCACCCAGAAGGTAATGGGCAAGCTGAACGCTTCAATCGAACTCTTTTCTCATTGATTAAGTCGCTAGAAGAGAAAGACCGGCGTAAATGGCCAGACCTTCTCTCCCACTTGGTGTATGTGTACAATACTACACCACACACAGTCACCCGAGTAGCCCCATTCACCTTGCTTTTTGGTAGGGAGCCCACCCTTCCCCTTGATCACCTGATAAGTAATTCCAAACAAAGCTGGGATAATGATTTTGTTGAAGAACAAGCAGCACTATTGCAAAGGGCAGGAGAACTTGTGGGGCAACGAATTCAAAATCAGGCAAACACAAATGAGAAGTATGGTGAGAGTAAACGGACATTCTGTCCTATCCCAATAGGTGCTCAGGTACTTCTGAAGAGATGTTCCTTTAAAGGGAGACATAAATTAGAAAATCACTTTGAGACAGAGCCATATGTGGTTGTTAATGTAAATTCACATCGGGATGTATTTACAATTCGACCTATCAAAGGAGGTCATGAGCGGGTGGTAAATAGAAAATATCTGCGTATCTGCCCAGTCACTGAAATCCAAAATCAACAACTTAACCAACAAATGATGGAAAGAGTTGATCCTAATCTCGATGTTGAACTAAACAGTGAGTTTTCTTACTGTTCTGATGATGAACAAGAATTTGTATTAAGACTTCAAGGAGATCAGATACAAGATAGTCTGAGTCAACAATCGGACACAGACAGACCAGTAGGAGATCTCAGAAGGTCAAGAAGACCAAATCTGGGTAAACACAGTAATCCTTTCCACTTACCACGCTCTATTCTTTTGTAGTTTGTTCAGAACCCTGACCCTACATACCTACTCTGATAAGTCTTGGGTCTACAATAAAATAAGTCAAGGCTCTACAATAAAATATAATATAGTAATCGTTAAAGTATTGTACAATAATATGTATAATTTGCATAAGTGTCTGTATTCTGCTCGTGTTGTATTTCCCCAGAATACTGCATTGCGAATTTAATTAAGTATTCTTGTTTGTTCATTGATTAAGGAGCCACACATTGACAAAGTATATTGGTTCAGTAATGTGCATTGATGTTATTAGTTTGACTTTTAAAATTTATGATTTCATGTTTTATTGTAAATATCGCCATTTAAAGATTTCCATAATAATCTAAAAAAATATATATATATAAAAATTGTATTAAGAAATTACCATAACACTGTATAATTATTTAATTCAATACACACCTCTTGATTCACCTCTTTAAGATTTACCACTTTGGTATCTACAGGGGTAGATACTATTCAAAAACATGGGAGAGTTGTAGTGTGATGTGAAATTATATAGTTGTGAAAAGCTATGTGCGTGCGTGCATGCGTGAACGCATATGCGCGCATGCGATAGAACTAAAAAAAAAAATATTATTAATTGGAATTAAGTAGAAGTTATTAAGAAATAAGGCAGTTGGGATTTTGCTGTTGAGGAGGAAAGACGTATGATTGAGAGACCAGGAGATTGGAATAAAATTATTTAAAAGGATTTGGCGAACGTTATATTTGTATTCCATTTGTGTCTTCTATTCACCGTACTTCATAAATCCCTGTATCCACCCGCTTCCCACGAAGCGTTCCGCATCAATTAGCGAACCTGAAACTTTACACTATACAACAAACACACATCCTTCTGCCGTTCATGCAACAGTCACAGTGCGATTATACGTACTCACACACATATTGGGATCGAAGATGTGTGCACCGTCCCCGCAACTAGACCGTACAACAATTACCGACTTGATTTTAAGACTATCGTGCGCACGGAATACTGTCACTTGCCTAGTCTTGGTTCCAAGACCTTCGCATGGATCAATTCCATTACAACAGTATGAGTCCACTATCCATCGTTGGTAGTTCGCACCGAAATGGATCAATTCAAACAACAGAGAGCGTCACTATCCTTGGTTCGATTTCCAGCTTGCTGTTACTACAGACAGTCGTCAACCGAAATGAATTCAAGAAGAAAAGCGCGCCCTCTATAGGGTTACCACGTTACGTTACGTTACGAGTATGAGATAGTGACGTCTTGGACCAAGACTATCACTTGCCCCGGAACTGAGTCCTCAGATTGTTCCATCAAATCCTTTTAAAAAGTACATAGATACATATTGTCATTGTGCGAACTATTATAAGAATACTAATTTTTCAAAAATATTATTTTCTGATTTCAACCGAAAAAACAAACAAACTAAACGTCAAAGATCAGCTTCGTCTCGCTACCATTTAGACTTGTTTCCAAGTCTGTAATTTTTACAAGTTTTGGTACACCTGAAAGCCAACGCAGTATTGCTTTAAACAGCGCCCTCTTGTGGAATAACCTCCGACATTAAATATTTCTTGAGGCAATGTACATAATGGGGTAACACCATGTGTGTAGTTCCGTCCCAACTTGACAATTATTGTCCCAACTATACATTGTAGTTGGGATCGCCCTACTCCTAGAACTATTCGGTTCGTTCCGCTATCGAACCGAATAGTTCTAGGAGTAGGATCGCCCAATGGGACACCGTGATCGATCATGCGTGGATTACTGTGTGTGACCGGCTGGTGTGACCATGGCCTTATGGAGGAGGTAGGACTACTGATGCGATCAGCGTTAATTAACAAGATTCTTTGTTTCAAACCTGGGTCTCGGCTCTGAACAAACTCATGTCAAAACTGATGATGGAGCTAGTTAGAGCCTGTCGCGATCCGGTGCCAAGGACGATGTTTGATAGTAAGGCCGTGTCCGAAACGGCAACTTCGGCTACAGCTACAGCTAGATCAGCGCGTCTGCCAGTGTTGAAGAGGCAGACGCACGCGATCTAGCCCTAGCTGTAGCCGAAGTCGCCGTTGCGTTTCGGACACGGCCTTATACTGGGTGTATCGCTCATCATAGTGGACCGCTAACTCGGTGTAAATAGGCCTGGTGTTTTTCATAGATGGTTCTGACAGCGGCCTTATGCTCATGCCGGGTGACGCTTTCATTCTCAAAGTAGGCCTACGCATTAAGTTTCCCTTCTCTTGGAAAACCAACATTCTAATTTATCTCAAATATTCTCAAGGGAAAGTGGTCTTAAAACTTTATACCGTAGTTGCGATGACTTACTATTATTACAGTGTATTATGTTTTTAGTTGATTCATGGGGGGGGGGTGCTTTGTGTTTACTGCGATCCCAACTATAGTTGGGACCAGTCCCAACTATAGTTGGGACAGTTGTCAAGTTGGGACGGAACATGTATAATTATATAACACCCAAGCAGATCCTTGCCATTTGATTGAAGGATTGTCCGTCACGTGATTGCAAATAAAAGTACTATTGCACGCTACGTCACTCACCGTGCATTTTTCGTTCCATCCGAAAAGTACTATTGCACGGTGCGTAAAACATCACTGCGTGCGCGTGTCTTTGGTAATGCAGCAGTGTTACTGATCTACTTGGATGTTAAATAAAACAAATAATGAATGTTTTTCATTCGTGCAACAGTGCGAATATTTGCATTCGTTGAAAGATGGAATGTTCCATTCAACTCGGCTCAGCCTCGTTGAATAGAACATTCCATCTTTCAACTCATGAAAATATTCGCACCATTGCACTCATAAACATTCATTATTTGTATATTATCTACTTTGCTGTGTGTAGTTTTGTTTTTGGGGAACAAATAGGTCATGTAGGTCACAGTCTTGCTTTTATTCTACTGCCGCGGTGTAGGTATCGGAAAATCGGGAGACTACTTAGTTCTGAAAAAACTAGTGGTGATTTTGACACTAGCATACATGTGGAAGGAATAGATAAATAAGGGAATAAAAGAGTGGCGACGAGTTCTTAAACGGTCATTTAAAACCGGCAGGGTCGTGGTCGCACGGATATGACCCCGCAAGGTTTTAACGGCCGTTTAAGAACGAGTCACTACTCTTTTATTCCCATTCATAAATGCCCTTTTATTAAAAAATGTTATAGACAATTCTGCTACGTAGCGAATTTCCAAAGTTGTACATTTTCAAAAACGTTTTAAAAGTTATGTTTGGTGCGCGTTGGGTTGTATGTGCACGCGTGTAAAAATAGATTATGCGCCAACCTCTTCCCCAGGGTGTGTCGAGCAGTACGAGGTTGACTGCTCTCTCACCCTAATATTGGAACATTTGCATATCCCAAAATTTTGGATACGTATGCAAATTAGAATAGTCTGGCTGCATATCGAAATTCACATCTTCGCCATAGTCTCGTGGTCCGGTACCAGATTTAGTAGCTTGTATGTATTGGAAACATGTACATGTGCTAATGTAATATTGTTGTCCAATCAGGGTCCAAGTGAGGAGTTTCCATCCCAGGGTTTACTATTTACAAACATGGTTGGAAATAAAGTAAACCATGGGGACGAGGTTGATTACGCGCTGGTACTAATTCGCTCGTCCCCAGCGCCTTGCCTTAAAACCAAAGGCGCTGGGATGGGCAAACGTATCAAGCACGCTCATTGGTTAATGCTCAGTCCCATCATGCATCACACTCACACTGCAAGCACTGCACGCATGACGTACTTCCTGAACAAGAATCTGTGCAAGCTGATTAGCCCATCCCAGCGGTCCTGGATAGGCCGCTGGGGCCGAGCGAATGGTACTAATAGCTATATATTGCGTTTCGCGTAATTAAACTTGGCGTACATGAGCTTGCGCGCCCAACACGCGAAGCCAGCCGGTTTTAAACAGCTCCAGCTATGTCTTTATCAGCCGTTTAAACACCCCCATGTGACATGCTCTCCACCAATAGGAATAGCAAAACTGTCTGGGGTATTTATGAATGAATATTCATGGCTGGACTATGCAAAATGCAAATTATCTACATCATTGTCTGAGAATTAAAAGTCTGACTCGGCCTTTTATTAATTTTCGTTTCTAATTGATTTCTATTAATTTCTATTTTTCATTTAAGGCTCGCAAATGAAAGCTTGTCACTTTTCCTACCCCATAAAACTAACAGTTAAGCATTTAAGTTTAATATTTACAGTCAAATGGGGCTATGCACCATAATGTTTTTGCCGAAGATTGTTTTACAAAACAGTCACACAGGACCCCTAGTAACATTTATTTTTTTAATTGAAAATTTTCCTATTTTGGTGCAGTTTGACATTGAAATGGTCCACTCTTTACATAGGATTACGTGCTAACCTATCCTCTGGCTGGAAAATGTTTGCATTTCCCTGGGGCACACCTACATTGATAACAGTAAAAGAGGAGGGGAATCTTACAAAACCTGGGTCAATTAAGCTGAGTACAAATTGTTTTCAAGCTCAACACCTTTCAGGTCTAGGTATGATTTTAGCAAACAAAAAGTTTCCAATGTTTGTTTTGGGTACTTAAAAAAATGCTTGTTAGTTGGCATTGAAGCTAATCCGTTCAGAAACATATTCCCCAAAATGTCAAATGCAGTAGCTTTCTCTGAAGCTCCACCCATTAATCCTTCCATCCCACCCCCTAACAACATCAACAACAAAAACATGTCCACATTCAGCATTCTACTGTCAAAGATCCCTCATCCATTGAAAAAAAAACCCAAGGCTGTGACAATTTCTGCCTAGACACAATTATTAATAACCAGGGGTCAGGTCACACCCCTATAATATTTATATATGCTTTTGCATAAAGCAATGGGAAAGCCAAAGCCACCACTATGGAATCAATCACAACCTTATCAACTGAGTAAGCCTGGCCATTCAACTTTGGCAGTAAGCAAGACTTTTGTTTATACCGATGAATGGAATAATAAAAATAAAATAAAAAATAAGACCAGTAGATAGAGTCCCCTCAAAGGATTTTTTTTAAAAACCTTTCCAAGCAAGCATAAGAACTTGTCAGGTACGTCTACAAAAAGTGCAGTTTGTTGATGCTCTGGTGGCTTACCTCTAAGATTCTATCAGGATGACTTGCAAAGCCTAGTCAACAGGTTTGTCATGACATCCTCTTCTTTGGTTTTCAACACAAGGATGACTAAAATTATGTTCGAGCCTGCACCTGGTATAATATACACCAACCCCTCAATTCCAATTAAGATCAGTCTCTTGAAGCAGTATCCAAATTCACCTAGCTTGGCAGCAAGGTTGCAAATGATAATGGCCTTGACTGTGAGCTGACTGCTTGGATATTACTGCCAAATCCTCCTTTTATAGGTAAGGAGCCCTTTAAAGAGACAGGTAGAAGACAACATTAAAAAGGAAAAAGAAAACTGAAATTATTTTGTTCTCTCAAAATATTATTTAATTCACTTGAATTATTATTTTGTGACCTCAAAATATTATTTAATTCCCCTTGAAATACTAATTCCCTCCCTCAAAATCATTTCATTGCCTCAATATATTATTTTATTCTCCTGAAATACTATTTCATTCCCTCAAAATATTATTTCGTTCCCTCAAAATATTAGTTCCAAGCAACGAAGTAAGTTATTTCGTGGGAATGAAATATTATTGCGAGGGAACAAAGTATAATTATTTTGTTCGAATGAAATAATACTTAAAGGGAACAAAATAATTTAGCTGGTACGGAGTGCTTGATATGCCAAGAAAATGTCTTAATGATGAATATTAAAGCCATTGTTTTAATGTATTTTCCAAGTTCTCTTACAACTACATCAGGAGGTATTCTAATTGAGCGAAGCAAACGATACAACGCCCAGCAGAATGATTGACAGCCCTTTTGTTCATCCCTAATTGCTATACAGTTTTTTTTGTACGCTGAAAGCTTAAGACTTATAAAGAGTTCCGCTATCAACCCTTCTCTTCTTACTCTACTTGAGACTATAATGGAACTTCAATTTAAGTATTAAGAAAACGATCGGACCCCCCCCAAAAAAGCAAACAAACAACAGCAACAACACAACAAAATGAAGAAACACATTAACAGGCTGTTAGTTGTATGGCAGTCTTGTAATGATACTTGGATATTAATTGGCATATCAAGACCTCCGTAGCCGTTTAATTATTTTGAGGGAACAAAATAATATTTCTTTCACACGAAATAGTATATGATTTCGTTCCCACGAAATAATTGAACGGCTACGGAGGTCTTGATATGCCAATAAATATCAAAAAAAAAATTGAAAAGGTTTTTAAAAACTTCAAAAATATTTGTTTGAGGTTACAAAATAATATTTTGTGGTAACGAAATAATAATTTGAGGGAACAAAATAAGTTTGAAAAGAACCCCTTTACATTTTTGTTTTACCTGTCCCTTTAGGGCATCCGTAATTTGGTCAGCTTCCCTTGTAGTTTATTTTTAATAAAATTGTAACGTTACATTAGGGAATAACAGTACGATGAGCCGATCTTCACTGCGTGGTAATGACCGGGTTGGTGGTTGGCCGCTGTTAATGAACCAAGCCGAAGGCGAGGTCCTTTAACAGCGGCCAACCACCAACCAAGGTCGCTACGAAAGCAGATTGGGCGCGCAAGCTCATGTACGCCAATTTAATTACGCGGAACGCAATATATAGCTATTAGTACCAGCGCGTAATCTATTTTTACACGCGCGACACACAACCCAACGCGCACCAAACATAATTTTTAAAAAGTTGTTGAAAATGTACAAACTTCGAAAATTCGCTGCGAAGCAGATTGTCACAGATTGTCTTTAACATTTTTTCGCTTTTTAACAAAAGGGCATTTATGAACGGGAATAAAAGAGTAGTGACTCGTTCTTAAACGGCCGTTTAAAACCTTGCAGGGTCGTGGCCATGCTATAAAGGCCCTCGCCTTCGGCTCGGGCCTTTATCGCACGGCCACGACCCTGCCGGTTTTAAACGGCCGTTTAAGAACTCGTCGCCACTCTTTTATTCCCTTATTAATACACCCCCACGTGATCGGGTTTTGACCAATCAGAGACTTGAAACTGTCCAAGGTATTTATTAATGCAATTTATTAGAATTAGAACCTCAAAATATATTCTATCAAATTGAGTTAGCTATTTTCTCTTATTTGCTACATTCTTCATGTGCAGTGATTTGACTTGTACCTCATCATAAGAAACTTGCTATGTTTTAAAAGTTTGGTATCTGTTTTTAAAGCTGATTCATAATGCAGTCCTTTCTTTAGGCCGATGAATCCAAGGTGACAGTACAGACATATGAGGTAAAGTCCCATTGTTCAGTTCCATTCTGATCATGCAACCAGTTCCGAGAATAATGAGTTTACCTGAAAATTCTACTTGCCACTTAGCATGTACAAAAGTGCCCTATTGACAGTAATATGAACCAGTTATCAGAATCCTAAAAGCTTTCTGTGCTGACCAGCAGGATTAAATTTTCAGTATTTCGGATATAATCTTTTTTTTTTTTTTTTTTTTTTCACAATGAAACCATGAAACCCAAGTAACAACAAGCATTCTCATAAATCAAACCAGGATTTATATTTTTCTCTTTTGAGAAAATGTGGTTTGTGCCACCATGAATCGGCCGAGACCTTGTCCGAAGGCAGGATCTCTTATTATCCTCATTTGTACAACAAAAGGATGAAGGTCTGGAATTGGAAATTACACAATAATATTTTGAGAATAAACTCCAGTACCCTCTTCTTTGTCCCTCTTTGTACAGGGCATACCAATTAGCATAGCACGGTGAGTGCATGCACCACAATGGACATGTCCAGTAGTGATAACACATCAACCTCTGTTTTCCTTGCGTTCGCTTGTCTGTGAAAGTTGTGTGTAAACACATCTTCTGGCAGTAAACGGTTAATAACAGAATGACATTGTTAATATACAAAATCAAATATCAGCCTTGACAAAAGAGCAAGACAACAAGTCACATTTTCTTGAACATATATGTTTATTTGCTGTGGTCAATGAGCTTTGGTTAACAGTTAATATCATCGATACCGTCAGTAAATTATGCACAAGATAAAATTACATGTTTGCTTTTGTGTCTTTTTTCCCTTGCAACAAAACTCAAAACAAATCAGGTACACCTGACATAACAAAATTATGACAAAAATTGTCAGTTTAAATCAGGATTTCGATAGTACAAATGCTTTAAAAAGTGAGTTAAAAAAAACAAAAAAACAAACAAAAACATATTGCTAATGATTGTAGTTGAACATCCAATTTCTCCCTGGAAAATTGTGATGATTGTTTCTTTTCTGAAACAAAATATAATTGGGGTCAGATGACAGTTTTTCTAGCACTTTTAAAAACAGTACTGGTTAATTTTAGTTTTTAAATTTTAAGCTCATGGAGCAAATCAAAATATTTTGTATTAATGAAATAACCTGTTAGTTTGTAGATGCGTTTTGTAGGTCTTAATGTTAAGTATACCATCTAATGATGACATAGTTCTAGTATTGGAATATGTGTTTTGCAGATAGCACTTCTTCATCATCAGTCACACATGCTTGTCGACATGTCTATTTGATGATTTCTCTTCTTACTACCTCTGTTTTTCCATCAACATCCACTGTTCATCACACAAAAACCAATCAAGGATGTCCTTGTCATATGTCATACAAACAGTATAACTATTTGTTACAGTCCCAGTATCAATGGGTAGGTATAACTGCTCTTGTGCTATGTGGACATGGAAAATTGAGGCAGTTTCTCTGCTCTTCTTTGGTTTCATAAACAAAAACACAGGTGGACAACCCACACCACAATACTTGTTTTATTATCAATTTTGTCCACAGTGAACAGAGTTCTTGATCACCAGACCAGAGTTTGCCCCAGAAATGAGAGGCCAGCTCGACATTCGAAAGAAGAAAAAAGTCAACTAAGCCCCCCCCCCCCCCCAACTCCAACTCCAAAGCACAGTGCATAACACACGTTGGCATGGTGTGACACGTAACACCCTTTGTGGACTATGGGCTCAATTTTTTATGAGACTTATGGAAGATGCATTTTATTTGTTTCGTTTAAGTTTGGATGGTGGACTGCCCATCTTAAAAATAATAAAACAATGTAATGGCTAGTTATGGATGATCGACAAACAAATTTTCATGAATATTTAAGGGGGCTGAAACATCATGAGAATTGAAGAACATTGTGAGATATTGAGTAATACTGAGTATCACCATGCCAACACCCTATAAGAGGCAACAACAAGAAGTCTAAAATCGCTCTATGTTTAGTTATCCAGTCAGCTTTTGGTGCTATATGTCATGAATGGTCAAGCAAACGTATAGTATCTGGAGAACAATTTTACTTTAACTACAGTAACACCAAGTAGTGTGATTACTGTACTAAGTATGAGAATGTATATGCAAGCAAATGGGGTGAAAAATGTCCCTTCAATACTTGATTGAGTAACTTCATTAATTACCTGTAAAGAGATCAGATTCATGTATTTACAAATACAGCTCTTCATTAGAACTTTTTAATAAAGGTCGGAAAAATGATGATGTTTCATTCTTTGGGAAAGACTATCTTGTGGGCAGAGAGAAAGAGAGAAAAAAGAAAAAGAAAAATGTAAGAATGCAGATGGGTCTGGGTTTCACAAACTCCCACAAGCTGGTTTGGAAGTAACCACAGCTTCACCATCCCCATTTTTTTGTTTAGTTCATAGAAACTAACTTCAGTTTTAAGTAGAAATAAAGTTTGTCGGATGGAGGAAAGTTATTTTTAAGGGTAAAGTTACATGTTGTCAGCTTGAAGTTGCTGGGATAGATCTTGGTTTGCAAAAGGTTTTGTTCGAATGTAACAAGAGAGGGTCTAATGATAATGATTGCTTAGCAAATCCTACTTGATGATGTTCCTTTGGATTGTTGATATGTTCACAGGCATATGTCCCCAGCAATTGAAACAATCCCCTGGGAACAATCTTCACTGCAGACTGTTCGCATTTGGTTAAAATTGTATAACATGCGTATTTTCAACAGCAATGTCCACCATGTCCTCCATAATATGCATATCTTAGTGCTGAAATTGTTGGAATGATCTTCTGGGAACAGATCCCATGGAATGTTAGATCCTTTTGAATGTTCCAATGGGATGGTCCATTTGCATTCCCTTATCCTAAATGCATATAAGCCTATCCAATGGACCAGCAGAACAACTAGTCTCATGTGATGTTTGACTTTTAAAATGCTCCTGAGCCTTATTATTAACCCCTTAGAGACCATCGCAGCCACAAGCGTCTTGTATCGAAGTGCCAGTATGGGCCACAAATGGCTGCGAGATTAGGACCTACTTCCATTCAAACAAGAGAGTCAAAGAAAAGGAATCTGACTGAATTTACATTTTCCAATGTTTCCCTTGGAACATAGAATCAACAATTCTAAAACAAAACCCTAAGTTTCTGTTTCTAAATATAGCTTTCCTGATGTTCTCCCTGAAAATTACAGGGCCAAATTAGCAATGTCTGAGCGTATGGTGTTTATTATACAGAAATAAATGGTCTCTAGAGAGTTAAAATGATTAAAACTGTTTCTAAATCTGTTGAGTTCTAATTCGATCATCACAACTTAATTTAGAAAAAATACAAACAATATACCTACAGTTTTATGACAATCAAGTATGTCTTTAACAGTTTGTTGTTAAAACACTTTATTATATTTCAGGCCATACCGTTTTATGACAATCAAATATGTCTTTAACAGTTTGTTTTAAAACACTTTATTATATTTCAGGCCATATTGAATATGCCATCAGCACACAACTGGAAACAACGTCAACATTTAATGAGTATTTATTGAGATAAAGTATTAAAAAGATTGCCATAATAAAATGTTCATTAAAAGTCGCATCAGTACATAATTAAGTTGATATTAATGCAATGTAATATTATTATTTTTAAAAACTTTGTTACAATCCAAGCAAGTCTCATATACATGTATGTTATTATTTGTTATCAAAGACAATCCTTTACGCATTTTTACATTTTTTATGATGTCTGTTGACTTTATAAATAATTTTATGCACACCACTGTACAACTGGAAATAAATGAGGGAAACAAAAGAAGAAAACTTGCAATTACGGCTATAATGACATCACATTGGAATTTGGCTAATGAAGTTGAAAACAATAACCCAGCCTGAATGAAGTTGAAAACAATAACCCAGCCTGAATGAAGTTGAGCAATGACCCCGGATGTTGCTCTCACAAACACACACATGTGTGTGTGTGATATCCTGATATCATCAAATAGTTGTACCTATTTTCAGCATATTACATCTACTGTTTTCAGACAAAAAATTGCTTAGAGTTTCTGTAAAGTGGTAATTGTCCTCCAACATTGATATTATCCATTTGGATATCAGCTGGTGGCACACTTTCATGACATAAACTAAGGCACCAAATGGCAATGCACATCCAGTGACAATGCAACATTCTGACCATTTCGCTCTGGTTATGCTTCACTGCATATTTTCGTTGATATTTTGATCTGATGGTAATCTGTGCAGCCTGACACCATCTTTACCTTGACGGCATTTTTCATACAACAAAAGCCAAAAATCAGGATATTTGTCCAGCATAACTTACTACATGAAGTTACATAAGCATGCCATTGTATTGCATCCACATGTATTGATCACAGCGCGTCCACTGAGGGCATTTTCCCAAGTCTACGTCAGTTTGTCCCCTTTTAGGGGCAAAGGTATTGAACCCCAAATTGAGGTTGTTTTTGTTTTTTTGTTTTTTTTTACAATACAAACCTATAAATATTTAAGGAAAAAAATCAGTTTATGGGACTTTTAATTTTGTAAACAAATATAGCAAGAAAATATAGAATTGTAGTAAACTGCAATAACTTAATATTGATGTTCAAGGAGTATGAAAAGCAAAATGCTTTCGTTTAAAGAGAACAACTAATTGTTTCACAGCGATCAAAGAATTACATGTATTTGAATCAGACAAAATATTAAATGGTTAACTTTGAAGTGTTGTGATCTAAAATTAGTAAAGTGAAGATGATAATTTGAGAGTAAAGCATGAACACATAATAGGTCATTTTTCTTTAATCAGATCTTACAGAAGGCAGCCTATGATAATTGATAGGAATTAAAAAAAAAAAATCTTTTAATTTGTAAAAGATGTAGTTGAGACCTAAAAGGTTTGGGACCAGTACAAAAGTAACCAAAAGTTACAAGTGTTTAATTATGGTATTTCAAATAAAACAATAATGGCTAAAGACAAGTGCCATAATTTAAATGACAGGTCACTGCTTGAGACCAATAAGTTGTATTACCTCAACTGCTTTGCCTTCAACTAATGTTGAAAAAAAAAACAAGACTAGGAAAAGCGGGTATTGAGATCTACAACACAGTCAAATTGGTATTAAATTGGTAACAATCTATTTATTTACACGTAAATATACAACAAATTTATGTTAGGGAATGAAGTTCAGGTGATGGTCATTGCCATAGCTCAGTTACCTCAATCCATAGCATTGATTAATAATAGCATTGTATTTACATGCTTAAGTTTTCATATTGACATCAATTATTACTTTATGTCATGAAATTTCATATTTCATTTCCAACTGATGAGAACTTAATGTGCATCAAACGACTTTGGTGTTGGTGATCTCTTTGGTATATTTGCAGGTTTGTGTGTATAGAACAGAAGACATTCCAGCCACTCTTGTGCCTCTTTGTGTGAATTGGCTCGAAGTTTGTAACATCTTTCTTCCGTTTGTAATACCAAAGTTTTATCATCTTCAAGTGCAACTGGGACTCCACGTAAGTAGATTGACTCCACATTCTTTTCATTTTTTCTCTTACTGTAATACAGGTGACCTTTGGTTGTTAACTCAAAAAAACGCCTATTCCACGAGGAAGTAAGAGGTGACTTAGTGTTGCTCAATTTTTCCAAGTAGCCTTCCTTTGTAGGGTTCAAAGCCTGCCTCTTGTCTTGTTTTTTCCCTTGGAAAACCTAAAAAAATGTATATATTAAATATATATATTAAAATTTTATTAATATTATATTAAAATATATATATAAATTAAAAACATATTATATATATACCTAAAAAAAGGATTGGTGCAGGAATGTAACTTTTTTCAATTGAATTTGTATTGTCTAAACAGTGTTAAAACAGTTATGCATACAAGTTAAAACTTCAAATTGAATAAAGCAGTTACTACAAAAAGCAAATATTGGAGGAAACAAAGCAATAGTGGCAGAAAAGTTGAGACTACATATGTGTCAATTGCATAAAGTAGAGAGAACTTTCGTGTTTTGAATAAACCAAGTGTTTTTGTTCCATATAAAAATGGTGTTATGGATTTCCAATGTTTTCTGGAAATATTCTTGAGGCTTTGTAGTAGTGCTGGTCAGCCTGAACTTTATGTTGAATGCAGTTCCAACATACTACTAAAGAGTTGTAAGAAAAAGAAAACTAATGTGTAAAGCCAGTACATAACATATTTCAGACTAATGAAGAGATAATTGCAGAGGTGGACATCCTCCTTCGTGATGAGTGTCCAGTAGTTGTCAACAATCAGTGTTGCTTGTGGGAGAAAAAAAACAAAACCCAGAAGGGGAGTTCCTTCTTCCCAACATCATCCGCACAGCAAAGAGTGGTCGGGATTTATGTGATGTAGTACAGATAATGATTGCAAAACGCTGTGGAAAGTGTGAACTGGGGGTCGCCTTCTTTTTGGAGGTGGAAGATGTTGTGTCTCTTACCAGTTCAAGTTTGTGTCCTTGTCATACCACCAAAAATAGTTCTGTTGTGCATACACAACTGTTGGCGGCATCCCATGTGCAACTTTAAAATGGATTTATCATGCTTCTGTTTGCGTGTCCAGGAAACTTGTATACACATCTTCCGGCATTAACCCATTAAGAGGTAAGTTCATAAAAAAAGAAAAATGGGCAGGCATTGCCACTTGAGAACCTATTACTGTCCAGGCACGCACGAGGTCACAATGAAATGAGGGAAACATTTTGAATAAATAACAGTGGTGAATCAATAACACATTTTATCGCGTTACAATAAAATGCTTTATACTCAGGGAAAATGCGTGTTCCTTGTCATGTCCGCACGCACGTACTTTGGGGATAAATATTTTATAACCTAATTGGCGTCATCTTTGCGCGGGGAAGATGTTCGCTGCTAGATAATCGTTCTACCACTTGGGCGATAAAACAAAACACATTGTTCACCACAGGCACTGGGGGCCACTGCCCAACGGGTAAACAAAGAGGGTTACTTCCGGGAAATGTTACCACCCACAGCAACTGGGGACAGCACTTGGCGGGAGCTGTGTAGCTTAGATCACTTTGTCACAGTCTTTCAACATGAGTGGATGAATTTTATTTGGCATCTGTTTTATGTAAAAAATTCATCTCTTCCAGAAGTAAAAAAACTCATCACTTTCAGTAACTTGGATTATTTGACATCAGGGAAGTAGTCGAGTAAAACTATATTTGGCATCAGTTCAGTAGTTGCATTAAACAATCATTTAGAGGGAGAACCAAAGATGTGCAATGGGGTCAGGTGTCTTGGTAGTTTGGTTCATCTTCCGAGACAGTAACAGCTGTGCAAGGGTAGTCTTTTCCTTTGATTATTTCTTTGGGATTTCTCCTCCTTAGTTCATTCTTACGGAACAGTAGCAGCAGTTCGGAATCTGGTAGACGTTTCCTTCGAATGTTTCCTTCGAACCTTTCATTGGAACATTCGATTTGGTTTGAACATTTTAAATGAATTGTTGTATGTTCTCGTTGGGGGTGTAACTCCACCAACCCCCTAAAAGTTGTTAATGGTGCACTCCTTCCCCATTGGGGCGGCATCTTCTGCAAGGAGCATGGGCATTTCCCAAGGCGAGGTGCGTAGAATGGAGAGATGGCACTCTAATGCAGTGGCCACTTACATTCACTCTATACCAGTATGTGCAATTACTGTCGTGGCCGACGCAGATCATGTCCATGACACTCTTACTGTCGAACTGTCCTCCCTGCCCTGCATTCTGTCTGAAGAACATCTCCGAGATAACATTCAGTGAATGTATTCGGAGTATTTCAGCAGGCTGCCTGTGTTATATCACCTACAGACAAACCCTTAAAAAATGCTCAAAATTTCGACACTGCACAGATTTCATGGGCCCCAATGGACTCCGAGATTGGGACACTTGTGTCCTAGCGAATCCCCGTGATAAGCCAGCGCGTGTTAAAATCGCGCAATGCCAGGCAATGTGGTGGAGTCGTGGTTACAAACAATTTGGTGTAGGTCGAGCAAAGTGATTTCGTGTGACTGACATACCACTTTAGTGCCCAGACAGGGCACCAAAGTTTGTGGTTTACCACCGACGAATATTGTCAGAGATGAATGTCTGGAAGGGTAAATGTACTTGACTGACTTTTTAATCAGAAAGCCCGATCTTGGTATCAAACTGACTCCATGCAGTGTGTGGCCTGAGTCAGTTGTCAATAAATGAAGCTCGCTGCATCGTCATGATGTAGTGACTGCTAGTAAAAATGTAACGTTAATGGACAAGAGCAACAGGCACTGCCAAGTGGCTCAAAATAAGGCTCTGTTAGCATGGATAGGTCGCAAAAGAGATCCCAAGCTGGCACCAGTTTACAAACAGGAAGGCGGGAAACAAACATGCCCTTGATAAGTTGTCCGAGGGCCTGATAGTCTGACACTGAGGACCCATCCAAGAAATCATTGTGAACAGCTGCAATGGCTGAAGGGTAATTCTTGCCTGCAGAAAGGTTGTGCTAAAACAGACATACAAAAAAGTCTGCAACCTCCCCTATAGTAGTATTGGGGATGATGTAGAAACTGTGTGCTACACCTTTTGCAGAAGTGACAAAGTCTTCTGTCTTACACCCTGCAGGTAGAAGCCCTTAGGCTACATGCTGCAATGGATGCAGCATGTCATGACAGTTCGGCTGAGCAGAGGGACTGCATGAGAACACCCGGCACATCAGGTGGAGATCTTGAGGTGCTGGGTGAAGAAGGCCCAATCTGGGTTGGAATATAATGTCCGCTCAGCACGGCAAGACCACTGGACGATAGACTAGCAGCTGGATCAACAGTGGGAACCACGGTTGATGAGGCCAAAAAGGGGCTAAAGGGAGGACCTGATAGTCCTCCTGCACCAAATTGGTGAGGACTTGCGAGATCAGTGAAAAAGGGGGAAAGCAAGTCCCTCTGCCACGCGTTGGGGTCTGGGCCCCTCGTGCAGTAGATGGGAAGCTGATGGTTGATCCAGGAAGTGAACAGATCGATGTGAGAATGCCTATGAGTAAGAATAGGGACTGAGCGACTTGTGGAAGGAGTGTCAGATGCGAGGCCCTAAATTTGGGTAAGCACCTCCTCTCAAGCCCTGCTGGACCAACCTACCACGATCTAATTGTCTAGGTACATAAAGATCAAGACCCCCATGTCTTTTCAATGCGGCCCCGACCGCCCTCACAATCCGGGTAAACACTGGTGGCAAGGTTGACAGACCGAATGGGAGCATTGTGAATTCAAGGCGATTCAGTTGAACTGGAATTGCAGGAACTTGCGATGCTCTTCCCTGATTGGAACATGAAGATATGCGTCCTTCCAAGTCCAATGAGGCTGACCATGCCATCATTGGAATGGACTTGAGATGATCTTGAGGGTGTATATCTGGAAATTCCGCTGGGGAATCAGCCTGTTTAGGGGCATTAGATTCAAGAATAATCGCCCTTCTTTGGTACTAAGAATAAGGTCGACACGAACCCTGATCCCGTCCTCCAGCAGGAAGGACGAGCACCACTCTCTTCTTGAGGATCAGGCAGTTGATTTCCTCTTTGAGAGCCTGGCACTTTGCCGGGTTGGACAGCCGGATTGGGGTTGGGTGGATGATCATGTCCTACTGGGGTATGGCCCAAGAGCCTACGAAATCTCGCAGGTGGCCCCCCAAGGGTCCCTCGATGGGGGTCGCCAGGAGTCTGTAAAGTCAACTGCACCAGCCCCCGCCATAGCAAGGACTGGTGCCTGAAAGCCACGCCCAGACTGTGGGCATTCCTGACTGGAGAAAGCTGTGGTGGCGTGAAGCGTGCAACTGCGGCATTGTCTGTGCCGTTGCAAAAACTACTGCAACTGAACCTCAGGGGTTTGCGCTTTGGTATGGTGAATTACGCTTTATTGTTTTTATTCCAAGTTGATCTTCTCTGCTGCCTCCAGTCAGTTAGCTTCTGCCTGCATGAGCTCCTCAAACTTCCTGTTGAAGAGATCAGTACCAGATAATGGGAGGGACTCAAAATGCTTGCGGGCCACAGGTGAAGGAAGAAAAAGTGCATCTAGCATGTTTCCCCGTCCAGCCGAAGTAGTTAAGGTTGAAACAAAAATCAAGACAGTGAAAAGCTGTAGTCAATAAGTCTGTTGGGATTGTGGAGCCATCCTCACAACCTAAAACCAAGCACTCATTCAACAGGTTCTTCAGTGTGTCCTCCAATTTATCTTGTATCTTGTCGGGAAAACAACATTTGAACGTTGAAGTTCCCACAAATTTCCCTGCAGCTAACTTGTCCTTTGTAGCATCGGGGAGGACAGAAGTGTCAAAATTTGCTTTGAAATCCTCCTTAGGAAAATTATAATAAGCAAGTTCTTGTTGTTTGTAGGTAGCTCACCTCTGCAGACAACTTTGTTTACGCATACTTGAACTAGAGGAAGACTCTGGAAAACTTGATCTCTTCCCAAAGCAGCCTCAGTTTCGCACTTGAAAGATTTATCATCGGGTTGTTGAGGCTTCGCCGCGGCAAGTAGCTTAAGAACACTGATGATATCACATTGTATCACGCTGAGCTTCATTCTGCAATGGATAAGCGTTGCAGCTGGGCCAATTCGTCCTCATTTCTGTTGGAGATATCTGAGTGTGAGAGACGAGTCTGGAGGTGTGAAACGTCCGGCACGCTAGATGGGGCATACTGCATTGAGTCCTGGAGCAGCGGCTGTGCCCCCTTTTTGCAGATAGGATGCCGATAGGTGCAGGCTCACTGCCAGAGTGGACTCCGGAGCTTGGCTCAACTTGTGGGGTAATTCCTGTTTAGACTGAGTCATCCAACGATGGTCAATCACCGATGGCAGGTGAATGTGGGTTCGCTTCAGAGGAGTAGACCGCAACGGTCACTTGATTTAGGGCAGCAAGACTGAGATGGAGCTGAAGGCCTGCAAAACTTTGGTCTAAGAGATTGAGTCATCCGCCCGGTAGCATTTACCGTGGTGGGACTGACCTGAGAATTCATCAGAACTTAACGACAAACCACATGGACATTGTACTGAGTTCTTTTTGTCCTTCTTTTTAGAATGGCCCCATGAAAAATCCAACAACATCCAACAACAAATTTATTGGTGTTTTTACATACACAATACAGTGTTTAGAAAGGATTTTTAAAAAGGGATTTAGATACAGAAGTTATAAGTTGGCAACAGAGGCATTCGTTTTCATTTCCAAAGGTATGTTGTGATTATTTTCGATCACATTTGTAGCTGTTTTCCTTTGAGACGACAGTACAGTTGAGAAAACTTGTGCGCACAACTTTCCAAGTAACGAACGTTTACTTTATATGCGAATAATGTTTTCAAATTGTTGTTGATCTCTCTCATGTTTCCAACCTAAAAGCTTCAATTTGGTAAGGCAAACAAAACTGTAAAAATCATTAAAAAGATGCTCTACAAAATAAACTCAACTTGTAATACAAGAAAATAACCACAACAAAGTTATCCGAGGATTTCTAGGTACGACCAAAAATTGTGTGTGAATTACCGGGCGCGGTGAGGAGTGAATGACGCCAAATTTAATTTTGCGTGAGTGCTAAAGAGTTAATGCCTGTCAGCCTAGGGAAATATGCAAATGTAGTCATTTGCTCTACAAGTAATGTATGAGTGATGTAGACCTTCAAAACAAAAATGAAATATAAAAACAAAAAACAAAACAGAAGCAATGTTTTAATTTGTCTACTAAATGTTCATAATTGTCTGCTATTTTCTTGCTCATTATGCGGTAAGGATAGTGAGCAATTAACTTCAGTTAAGTAAACACCCCTCTATTCCTCATGCATGATGAACTTCAGGCTTTGAGGTACCTCCTTGCAGAGTTGGTGCTTACATTGAATAACTTTGTTTTCAATGATATGCAATACCTCCGCAGATAAGTGATGTTGCCATGGGCACCAATATGGGACCTACATGTAGCTATGCTTGTCTGTTTAAATGTGGGGTTTATTGAGAATTACCCTGGCCGTAAACCCCTATTCTACAAGAAATATATTAATGACATTGGGGCCACTACTACGTCTGAAGAAGATTTATAGATTTCATCAATTTGAGTTTGTGGCAGAAATTTCTGAAAAAAACCTTTCCTTCCTTAACATCAATGTTACCATCGATACTGACCATCTATTAACCATGGCCCACTACAAGCCCACGGATTTACATAGCTACCTCCAGTACCAACCCCCTCATCCAAGAACATGTAAAAATGCCATCCCTACTCCCTATTTTTTTTATCTCTGACCTATCTGCAGCTTTGAAGCTAAATTTCTACAGCAGAGTGAATTGATAAAAGGTCATTTTGGTATCCACAGGAGGTAGTTTCATCCGCCTTCCACTGGGTGTCATCCACCACTCACGACCAAGCCTAAATCCGTGCTGCGAAATGTAAGAGCGAAAGAATACCCCTAGTTGTTACATACCACCCCCAGACAAAGAGGGTACAAAGTATCTTGTTACGCTATTTCGAATCTTTACAGGCCGATCCCCCTTACTGGCGGTTTCTTTAAGGAACCTACTAATTCCGTTAGACATGACAAATTGATTGAAATACCATAGTGAGTTCTGTCTTAAGCCCTAGACTATCTCTACCTGAAGACAAGAACACCCTACCCTGCAGATGTCTGTAATGTAAGACCTGTCGGCACTTTTATCTCACGTGCTCGGACCTACTGGCTATAGTCAAAACCTGTGGAACTTTCACAAGTACCACTACTAACTTGATTTATTGCATCACCTGTAAGCATTGTGGCAAGCTGTACATCGGTGAGACTAAAGCAATGTTTCGCTAACCACTTCAAGAAACATTTCCACGAAACCAGGCTTGGCAGTAGCTCAGCACTTTGCCGCCCTTCCCACTCAACTAACAACATGACGGTGTGCGTCCTGGTAACCACGACGATTGAGGAAAACGCAAAACACTAAAGCAGCGTATGATTCACCAACTAGGTAGGCTGACACCACATGGCATCATCGTGGAATTCACTATGTTCATGCCCTACTACGAAGTCCAGTCCTGGTGAAGAACATTCGTAAGCAAAGTTTCACCTACATTTCAAGTTACCTTATTTATTTATACAGCATCTTCATTTTACATATAAATATACGACTGACTGTATAAACTTGTGTTAATGCTTGTAAAGTAAAGCTTTCATGCTATGCTATCTTACTTACTTTTTGTTTTTTATCAACAAACCATTGAGATAAGAAGAAATTGCCATAATACTAACCTTAAGTATTTCACGTCCATGTCTGCTGTATGCTTTGCTTTCTTCAGCACTGAATGCTTTTCTCAATGCAGCAACATGACTGGGAGATGTGTCGTCTACAGTTCCAGTATTCAAAACAGAATCAGTGTCTGAAATGAACTGCTGTTCAACTTTTTCAAGTTGTGAACTATTCTCTTTCTTCAAGTATGACTGTTGAATCTTTGACTTTGATTTTCTCCTACAGAAAGGTGATAAGAAAGTGATTTTTAATTGACAAAACTACAACACTGTTATTTCCCTTCCGTTTTTCTTTTCTTTCTGCATAATTTAGTTGTTTCAGGTACATTGATCAGATGAATTAATTTTCATCCCATAATAACTTGCAGGGGTGAATAAGTCTGGACAGCCATTTTGATCCAGTGATCCTTTACAAGCAAAGGGTTGGAGTGATTGGGGTGGAGTGGCACTGAAATGAATCAACTGTATACTGTATGTGTTACTAATGTATTACTTTTTCAGTAAGTATATATTAACAACACCTGTCACTCAGTTTTGCTGAGTATCCATTTATATTTTTATATATTGACACATTTTAGAGGGACTATTAAACAGAAGGCTCTTATTGTCTTTGTCTTGAACTGTTGAGATCTGACTCATACTTTATTACAACACTGCATTCATTCACAAAGCTTGTATTGTAAACTTAGCAAAGTAGATGATTCACTGACAGTCTTTCCTAAAAATGTGTAAAAAGATATTTGTTTTATTTGAAGCACATTTTTTGTGTCAATTTAGGGATTCAAGATGCGTAATGTTTGTAATATGTTTTTTTAGTTTTACAACTGTCACAATTGTAAAATTTGGTCTTGCGTTAGCTTAGATGCATCATAGTACTAAAATTGATTTTTTTTAAAGGGTGTAAAGAAGAACCTCAATATGTCACTCCATGATTGAAGGGGCAGTGCTTCATTACATATAGCATTGTTGTGAGTGTGTCGTGCCCTCTGTTCATTCATCCCTTGAAAGAGAGCATATTTCATGGTTTTTTAAATAGAAACATGGAAACAACACCCCCTGTTGGACTTTATAACTGAATGCCAATGACTTCACATACATGTACCATACATGTACATCCATCCATCTATAGAATGTTGAATGGTCCAATAATATGCCCTTGGATTGTAACCTCAACCCAGAAATAATAGACTATTATCAAGTGTTACAGGTCTTGAGATTGATCATCAGTCTTTGACTTCTATGTCAAAAGTGTGGGTGTATGGGGAATCTTTGGTTATGGGTGCAAAGGGGTTGATTTGTTGGCAATTTCGATCAGAAACTTTATTCATTCTACCGTGCAATCTGTATTTTACTAATAATTATTGTAGGCTACACATATAGACCTAAATGTACATGTAATTAAAGGGGATACACTGCATTAAATTGAATTCCCCAAGTTTTGTCTGTACTAATTAATTTTTGAAAAACGATATTTGGATCCACTGTTTATGGCCATATGTTCAACTCCTGTACTAAGTTTATAGTTTCCATGCTGTCAAGTGATCTAGATTTATAAAGTTCTTTTACCCGAAAGAAGAATCCTGGAATATGTAAATATATGCACATGGTATGTTAACTTACTTGTGGGATATGCAAATGAAGTATGCATGGGCAACGTGTGTTTTAAGGCTAAATACGAAGTGTGGACCTGAGAACAATCCACATAAAGTAGGGACTTGAAACACTATGTGGACTTACACATGTCCACACAAAGTTATTTACAGTATTGAAGAATAGGATTTTCCTTAAGTGTACAGAATTCTTTAGACAAGGGAATAATAGAACAACAATGGGAGAACAAAAAGAAGTCCTTGATAATGTAAAGATTACGATAGCTCTATTAGCACCATGATGTATCGCATAGGCTACTTCAGTACCAAATGGCAGAAAATCAACACAAAGAACCCAGTTACACTTACCGCTAAGAGAGGGGGTTTTGCACCGGTGTTTCTGGCAGTGGCTGCTGAATGCGCAGCAACACCTTGGTAACCTTTATAAGGTGCTACATAAATTGGTCTCATAATTCACAAAGAAATTTTAAAAACCTGACTTAAAATGTTTCTGTTTGTTCAAACTCCTAACCTTATTGGTAGATACACAGGCTATATAAGACTATTTACCTTAGATTCAGTAATAACTTGCCACCACACATTGTACTTATTTTAGTGACCAACTGTCAAAGCCAAAAGTTTTTGGGGTTAAAAACAAATTGTTTGGTGATTAACTGTCACAGCAAAAATGTTTGCATTTAAAATGAACAACAGCAAAAACACAAAACACTAATACCAACACACACACTGGGTATACCTCCCAGGCAAAAAAATCTCCTAGGCACAGAATTGCCCAGATCAATACACGGGCACCAACAGCCCCTGGGCTGCAGTACCAGCTACACCAATTGCAATTTCTTGCACCATTTGGTTACGAAACAGAAACGGAAATCTCAATGGATGGCCACATTTCAAACACCTTCATAGACTAGTCTTGACGTAGTATAGTTTGTCCGCGAATTAAAGAGTAAAATGGCGTTACAATTACTCTTCGCGGTCTTTTACTGGGAGACTTGGGATACCAACAATGTAGTTGGCCAATGACACCTTTAAGCAATGTGATTGCTGCCAAGAAAGCTTAAAATCATTTTAAAGGACATCTTCATCAATTGGGTTCAGTTATTTTAACCAACATTTTGGCCTAAAGTTAATGTAGGCCTCAAAGCATCCACAAATCGCCCTTTCCGATTTAACATCATGTACAAATTTTTGGTAAAAACACTTTGACGAAAATTTTGGGCATTTAGAAATGAATTCTTTTTGCCAAATTAGGCCAAATAATATGCCTTCGGGAAAGAATTTAAAAAATATTTAATAAAATGACTGAGGGGACCAGGCTGAACCAAATTTGGTGATGGCGAGAAATTTGGTGCTAGCACCAAATTTCAAAAACCTTTGTCAACGACCGTCAAGGACAGTGCGAACAAAATCAAAAGTTCTCGGTTTATACCTGGTTTTCAACTGTGATGTTTTCATAATAAAAACGTCAAATCTTATTTTATTTCTTCACAAACGTCATTCTTATATCCCAAACCATCATACCTAAGCGCCCCCAATTAATCCATCCAATAATTAGCTCAGCCCAACTAATTCAATGATTGCGTATTTATGGCCCGTTTGCGAATTAACTATACGAGTTCAAGATTAAACAGACAACTACCTAATTTTCATTTGAAATGTTTTCAAAGTAAAAACATGAAATCTTTAGATTTTTTTTCACAGATGTCTTCCTTTTACCCAAAACCATCAAACCTAGGCACCCCCAGTTAATCAGTCCATTAATTAGCTCAGCCCAACTAATTAAATATTTGCATAATGTGGCCCGATGCGAATTTACTATTCAAAACAACCTAATTTTCATTTGAAATGTTTTCAAAGAAAAATCATGAAATCTAAAGATTTTTTTCACAGATGTCTTCCTTATACCTCAAACCATCTACCTAGGCGCCCCAAATTAATCAAATCATTAATTAGCTCAGCCTAACTATTTAAATATTTGCATAATGTGGCCCGTGTGCGAAGTAACTATATAAAACAATCTAATTTTCATTTGAAATGTTTTCAAAGTAAAATCTGAAGAATTTTTTTAAAAGATGTCTTCCTTATACCTCAAACCATCATACCTAGGCGCCCCAAATTAATCAATCCACTGATTAGCTCAGCCCAACTAACCAAACGTTTGCATAATGTGGCCCGTGTGCGAAGTAATATAAAAAACAACCTAATTTTCATTTGAAATGTTTTCAAAGTAAAATAATGAAATCTGAAGAATTTTTTTCACAGATGTCTTCCGTATACCCCAAACCATTATACATAGGCGCCCCAATTAATCAGTCCATTAATAAGCTCAGCCCAACTAATTAAACATTTGAGTAATGTGGCCCGTGTGCGAATTTATTAAACAAAACAACCTAATTTTCATTTGAAATGTTTTCAAAGTAAAATCATGAAATCTGAAGAATTTTTTTCACAGATGTCTTCCGTATACCCCAAACCATTATACATAGGCGCCCCAATTAATCAGTCCATTAATAAGCTCAGCCCAACTAATTAAACATTTGAGTAATGTGGCCCGTGTGCGAATTTATTAAACAAAACAACCTAATTTTCATTTGAAATGATTTCAAAGTAAAATTATAAAATCTAAAGTTTTTTTTTCACAGATGTCTTCCTTAAAACCCAAACCATCATACCTAGTCGCCCCCAACTAATTAATTTACTAATTAACTCAGCCCAACTAAAATAAACATTTGCTTTATGTGGCCCGTATGCAAATTTACTATTCAAAACAACCTAATTTTAATTTCAAATGTTTTCAAAGTAAAATCATGAAATCTGAAGATTTTTCTTCACAGATGTCTTCCTTATACCCCAAACCACCATACCTAGGCGCCCCCAACTAATTAATCTACTAATTAACTCAGCCCAACTAATTAAACATTTGCATAATGTGGCCCGTATGCGAATTTACTGCTCAAAACAACCTAATTTTCATTTGAAATGTTCTCAAAGTAAAATCATGAAATCTGAAGAATTTTTCTTCACAGATGTCTTCTTTATACCCCAAACCATCATACCTAGGCGCCCCAACTAAATAATGTACTAATTAACTCATCCCAACTAATTAAACATTTGCATAATGTGGCCCTTATGCGAATTTACTATATTAAACAACCTAATTTTCATTTGAAATGTTTTCAAAGTAAAATCATGAAATCTAAAGATTTTTTTTCACAGATGTCTTCCTTATACCCCAAACCATTATACCATCAAACCTAGGCGCCCCCACTTATTCATCCACTCATTAACTCAGCCCAACTAATTAAATATTTGCGTAATGTGGCCCGTGTTGAATGAATATACCCGAGGACTAAAGAGGTGTAAACAATGAAATTTCGGATCTCTTGAAAAGAACTAATCAGGATGGAAGCCGGTAACGAAAACTCAAAACCTTGCGGGAGAAAATCAGAACGTATGTTGGCCCCATGCTTGCTATCTCATGCCAAAATGATGATTAGAGTCACTACAAGCAATCACTTAAGCACAAAAATCCTAATGCACACACAAAACAAAACCACCCACTGAAGGAAGGTAATATGGAATCTAATATAGCGCCAGAGCCAGCATAAAAAGACGCTCAAGGCGCTTCACGGGGATAAAGCTAATTTAAACACAATTTATAATAATACAAATGTACAGAAAATTAGACAAGTGACCGTAACTTAGGCAATATTAAAATGAATTGTAGCTATTTTATCACAGGATCCAAATACAGGGTCCGTTAACATAAAAAGGTACTTGAGTAATCAAGAATATTTTAATACATCAATAAAATTGTAAAAATCACTGCAGTCTACCAAACATCCCATAAAACTTAGATCAACCAGTAGCAGAGGCCAAAAATGTAATAAATTAATAAAGTTAAATAAAAATAACTATACATTAGGTGTTTGTGAACAAACACAAAGCTGTTCCGGTTTTATGATATGACTGTATGATCCAGACCCTGAAATTAACCCTGAAATTGAGGCAATTAGACGATAACTCAAAACCCAATACAGACCCCCAATTTGACTCTAACTGTGCAAAAATCCAAAACCACAAAACTGAAGTGTGGTCTTGATTTTGAATAAAATGTTACATGTTCCCTATGCTACACAACTGCAGAAAAATTATGATTTAACGACTTATTGTTTTGCTTTGATCTTCCAATTTGGACGGCAGTAAAGATCAAGATGAGACCATTTAAAAAAAGAAAGAATTGTTGCAATTGTTGTAAGCTACAATACAACAAAAATATTACATCTTTATGGCATTTTGTTCAGGCGATATGTTTTTTGTTTTTTTTAAGTTTTGACCTTCCCGTTTGGACAGGAAGTAGAGGTCAAAGTGGGGTCATTGTTTTTATTAAAATGTTGAAAGTGTTGTAAGCTTCAAAACAACAAAAATATTGCGACTTTATTAGATGTGGTTCAGAAGAAATCATCTGTTAAAGTTTTGAGCTTCCTGTTTTGACCGGAAGTAAAGGTCAAAGTGAGGTCATTATTGTACATAAATTGACAAAAATGTTGTAAGCTTCAACACAACAGTAACACAAACGTTATGACTTTATGACATTTGGTTCAGGAGATATGATTTGTTAAAGTTTTGAGCTTCCTGTTTGGACTGGAAGAACAGGTCTAAGTGAGGTCATTATTCTGAATAAATTGTTGCATTTGTTGTAAGGTACAAAACAACACAAACAATATGACTTTACAACATGTGGTTCAGGAGATATAAATTTTTAAAGGAATAAGCTTTGAAAAATCTCGACGGAAACAAAACCTGTTCCAACAGTATGTCGGAATAGCTAATAATAATAAAAATAATAGAAATCTCGAGGAAAACAAAACCTGTTCCGACAGTAAGTCGGAACAGCTGAAAAAGACAAAAGGCATAAAAACCCTAACAGAAAAACAGAAAAAGCGACACCACCCCTCTCTACAAACAAAGTATAAGATTGTGTAAACTCGCATCCTGTGTTAACGTAAAGCTACAAACCAAAACCTAGAAGGTACAGTTATTTAGAAACAAGCGAGTCTTCAGAAAAAATATTCGCATTTTTGTGCGAAATCATTGTCGATTTTACTTAAGTACCAATATTGTTTGTTCACCGATGACTTTGTTCGGTTGACTATGTTCACTTTAATAACAACGCCACTTCAACTATTCCAGGGAATTACCTTCGCCTGGTACCCCAGATCCGCAGGTTCTCTCCTTCATAATTTCAGCATTTATTTTTAACAATTCACTTTCTTAAAAAGTGCAGTCTAAATAAAACTATAAGCGAAGCTTGGCATACAACTTTTGCTAACGTCTAACGGGTCTAACTGTGAAGGAAGTGGTCGAACATAAACTTAAAATATAAAACTTTCTGGTTCTGATGGCGTAAATCCGGGATTGCGGGGGAGGGGTGGGGAGGTGGCGGTGGCTGAATAGCAACATGAAATAACGTATGTCTTTCATTGTTGTTTATTGTCAAGAGGCGGATCCAGGGTAGGTTAAGAAGAGTGTCGTTTTAACATGTTTATTAGCAATGGCTTTATTGACCACCGCGTTCACACTTGATCCGGCAAGGGCGGTCAAAGGAGGATCGGATCATGGAGCAATAAACTAGAAGGGTGATCAAAGGGCAATCAACAGCTCGTGTAAACGCTAGAGCGATCAGGATCTGATCCTCCTTTTTTGACCCCCCCCCCCTTATTGTGGGATCAAAGCAGGATCACGACCCGCACTCTTACCTACCGACCTCCTGTCTCGTCCAACAGACTAGGGCGCGGGCGAGTTTAAAAAGAAACCGCGAAAGCTTGTAAACAACCAGTGCAAGCGGTGGTTATGCAATGCAAGCATTCACGAACGCTGGTAAAAAAAAAATATAAATAAATCAATTTTAAAAAACACGTAACACAGCATTTCTGTGCACAAAACAACATTACACGATTTCAATTTTTTCAATTTGCATCCCTGCTCTGCAACAAATGTGACGAACCACACGCTTCGACCTGTTTCCTTCTCGTTTTTCTATTCATTTCTCTTTTAACACGGTTATTATTACCATTAATTCATTAGTGTTCATTTGTAGATGAATTTATTCGAGGTGCCAAGGCATGATGGTTTGCCCGATTGATCTAGAACTTGTTTAGTAAATTCGATAACGAGGCTATGTATCTAGTAATTTTGCATGTGGGCAACATTGTGCAAATATTTAATGGGTTGGGATGAATTAACTAGTGGATTGATTAATTGGGGGCTCCTAGGTATGATGGTTTGGGATACAAAAAAGACATCTATGAAAAGAAATCTAAAGATTTCATGATTTTACCCTGAAAACATTTCAAATGAAAATTAGGTAGTTGCCCCTTTAATCTAGAACTTGTTTAGTGAATTCGCAAACAAGCCATAAGTATGCAATCGTTGAATAAGTTGGGCTGAGTTAATTAGTGGATGAATTAATTGGGGGCGCCTAGGTATGATGGTTTGGGGTATAAGGACGACATCTGTGGGAAAAATCTTTAGATTTCATGATTTTACTTTGAAAACATTTCAAATGAAAATTAGGTTGTTTTATATAGTAAATTCGCATACAGGCCACATTATGCAAATGTTTAATTAGTTGGGCTGAGTTAATTAGTAAATTAATTAGTTGGGGGCACCTAAGTTTTTGAACAGTGTAGATCTGACCTTAGCAATGTTTCTGAAGGAGCGAGATCCCAAATCAATCTCGGAAATGTCAATTCTCGCAGAAAAGTACTGTGAAGCACACGGTGGCTTTGGAATGCAAACGGTTGTGAGAAGACCACCTCAACCGAACACAAATTTCAAACAGATTGAGCCAAAGCCATTTCAGAGGCAAACCAGCTTTTCGAAACCTCTGCAATCCCAGAACAATAGGCCTCCATTTCGAAATTCAATTGTCTGCTATAATTGTGGTAAAGAAGGTCACATTGCTAAAGACTGTCGTGGCCGACCGAAAGGAATAAAATAGGGTAGCAACTGTTCTCGCATCTGCCTTAACGGACCTCTTTGGTAATGAGGAAAAACCTCAAAGTACTGCACAAAAAGACGAAACCTCAGTAGACACTGTGGCATGCATGATGACGTCACACAATGTACTAAAACATAACTGCATTAAAGATGGTTTTGTAACTTTGAAGTGTGGGTATGAAATTTCCATAATGAGCATTGCATGTCGAGACAAAAACCCTAACGATATGCCGGTAACTGAAGGATATGTGAATGAAGAGACGGTGAAAGTACTAAGAGATACAGGTTGTAGTGGAATTGTAGTTAGCAAGAAATTAGTCTTAGATAGGCAGTTAACAGGACAAATCAAATCATATGTATTAGCAGACGGCACAATCCGTCAAGCTCCCGTAGCTAAAGTTAACATTAGTACACCATATTTTGTTGGATGCTCAGATGTTTTATGCATAGACAACCCAGTATATGACCTAATTGTAGGTAATGTAAATGGTGCTAGGAATCCTAGAAACCCTGATCCTAACTGGAAACGTAAAGTAGATAAAACTAAGAAGAAAGAGGATAAACTTCAAACAAACACCGGGAGAGACATTGAATGTATGGAAACAAGTGCAGTACAAACTAGGGCACAAGTGAAACAAACTGAAAAGCCTCTAAAGAAACTTAAGGTTCTTGAAACAATGCCCGAGATAGACAGAGATCAAATCCGAGAGGCACAGAAAAGTGACCCTTCACTCAAGAGAGTCAGAGAGCTAGCCCAGACTGATGATCAAAAGCATAGCAAAAACGGGGCAAGTTCAAAATTCTTCTGGCTAAAAGAATTGCTGTATCGTGAGTTTAAATCTCCTAAACTTGATTTTGGTCAATCCTGTACACAACTCGTTGTACCATCAGAATTTCGAGTACATGTCATGAAAATTGCACATGAATCAATACTTGGTGGCCACCAGGGCCCTGCAAAAACCACAGAAAAGGTTCTAAGCAATTTCTTCTGGCCTGGGGTGCATGCGGACATTACTAGATTCTGTCGCTCATGTGATATATGTCAAAGAACCCTGCCAAAAGGTAAAGTTGGTAAAGTTCCCCTTGGGAAGATGCCACTCATTGAAACACCCTTCCAAAGAGTTGCTTTGGACATTATTGGACCAATCCATCCAATTTCTGAAAGCGGTAATCGTTATGTGCTGACCATAGTTGATTACGCGACAAGGTACCCTGAGGCAATCCCATTACGCAGTATCGAGACTACACGAGTAGCGGAAGCATTGGTAGAAATTTTCACACGTGTAGGAATACCAAAAGAAATTCTAACCGATCAAGGGTCTCAATTCACCTCTCAATTAATGACTGAAATTAGCCGACTATTGTCTATACGCCAACTCACCACCACACCTTACCATCTTGCATGTAATGGCTTAGTCGAGCGGTTCAATGGCACTCTGAAACAAATGCTTAAAAGATTGTGCGCCGAAAAGCCTCGCGATTGGGATCGCTACATTGGCCCATTGCTATTTGCCTACCGTGAAACCCCACAAGCTAGTACAGGTTTTGCCCCTTTTGAACTTCTCTATAGGCGCCCGGTTCGTGGTCCAATGACAATATTGAAAGAGTTATGGACTGGTCATAATTCTGACGATCAAGAAATACGCACCACTTACCAATATGTTCTCGATCTGCGCAACCGCATCGATGAAACTTGCAAAATAGCCCAAGAAGAATTAAGTAAGTCAGCTGCGCGGCACAAACACTACTATGATAGAAAGACAAGAGTGCGAAGTTTCAAGCCGGGTGATTATGTGCTACTCCTTTTACCCACTGACCACAATAAGCTGCTCCTTCAGTGGAAAGGACCCTTCCTTGTCACTGAAAAAGTCACTCCAGTAGATTTTCGCATAGATCTTCATGGAAAACCAAAAGTTTTCCACGCAAACCTGCTCAAGTTGTATATCAGCCGGTCTGACCCACAATCAACCAAACACGTTGAACCAACAGACGCAAACAAAATTTGTAATATTTTTGAATGTGCATCCGTGTCAGTCATAGAATGTGAAAATGAAGATTTGCCAGATGAACAATCAAAGAACCAAAGTTTGATAATCAAATCTTACACACACCATCACTTCATGCCAAAGAATCGATCGATGATGTTGAAATAAGCTCAGACTTATCTACAGCACAACAGAAAGAAACTAGACGACTGTTAGGAAATTTTCGTGATGTGATGACGGATTTTCCCAGAGAAACAAATCTAGGTCAGCATGACATAAAACTCACTGTGAACGAACCGATAAGAAGCAAACCTTATCCCACGCCATTTTCACAGATAGAAACAGTCAAAACGGAGATCCATGATATGTTGAAACTGAATATTATTGAGAAATCTGACTCATCCTACTCATCACCCATTGTTCTAGTGAAGAAACCTGATGGTAGCAACCGATTTTGTATTGATTTCCGGAAACTGAACAAAATAACAACGTTTGATGCCGAGCCAATACCCGACCCAGAACAGATATTCTCTAAGCTCTCAAATGATCACTACTTCACCAAAATTGATCTTAGTAAAGGATATTGGCAGATTCCCATGTCTCCAGAAGCCAAGGAAAAAACTGCCTTCATCACTCCCACTGGACTCTATCAATTTAAGGTGATGCCATTTGGCTTAATTAATGCACCAGCCACTTTTAGTCGAGTCATGCGTACATTGCTAGAAGGACTAGATCATGTAGATAACTATATCGATGACATACTAGTGCACACTAAATCATGGGAGGTTCATATGGCTGTTTTCAATGAACTGATGCTTCGAATTAGGAAGTCTGGTCTGACAGCAAGACCAAGTAAGTGTTCAGTCGGGAACCAGACTGTTGAATTTCTAGGTCACAAAATTGGTCAGGGAAAACTTACAGATACAAACAGTACAATCACGAATGTTAAAAACCGAGAGTAGTTTTATGTACTGTATGGGTTGCAGAGACAACCTTATTAATTTGCGTGGAAAGTTCAAAGTAACCGCGGCTCAGTTCATGTAACTACTATGAGCCAAACAACTGTGAGAAAGTAGAAAACCCAAGGCTTTTGAGAAACAAATAAGAATCGAGGGTGATTGAACTTTTGCTACAGTTTCTTTTGAGCTGTTATTTTAAGTCATAGTTTATGTGTAAATATTTGTAATCATTGAATAAATAAGTTTAAGAAGAAAAGGACAGGATTCTGGCATTGGAACTTATTTTGTCTATTTTGACCCGGTACTGACAGGTATGATGGTTTGGGGTATAAGGAAGACATCTGTGAAAAAAAATCTTTAGATTTCATGATTTTACTTTGAAAACATTTCAAATGAAAATTAGGTTGCTTTATATAGTAAATTCGCATACGGGCCACATTATGCAAACTTTTAATTAGTTGGGCTGAGGTAATTAGTAGTTTAAGTAGTTTGGGGCGCCTAGGTATGATGGTTTTGGGTATAAGGAATACATCTGTGAAAAAAATTCTTCAGATTTCATGTTTTTACTTTGAAAACATTTCAAATGAAAATTAGGTTGTTTTATATAGTAAATTCGCATAAGGGCCACATTATGCAAATGTTTAATTAGTTGGGCTGAGTTAATTAGTGAATTAATTAATCGGGGGCGCCTAGGTATAATGGTTTGGGGTATAAGGAAGACATCTGTGAAAAAACCCTTTAGATTTCATGATTTTACTTTGAAAACATTTCAAATGAAAATTAGGTTGTTTTGAATAGTAAATTCGCATTGGGGCCACATTATGCAAATGTTTAATTAGTTGGGCTGAGTTAATTAGTAGAATAATTAGTTGGGGCGCCTAGGTATGATGGTTTTGGGTATAAGGAAGACAATTTAAAAAGAATTCTTCAGATTTCATGATTTTTAAAAAAAAACCATTTCAAATGAAAATTAGGTTGTTTTATATAGTAAATTCACACACGGGCCACATTATGCAAATGTTCAATTAGTTGGGCTGAGCTAATTAATGAACTGAGTAATTGGGGGCACTTAGGTATGATGGTTTGATGTATAAGGAAGACATCTGTGAATTTTTTTTTTAGATTTTATAATTTTACTTTGAAAACATTTCAAATGAAAATTAGGTTGATCTTATAGTAAATTCGCATCGGGCCACAATTAGTAGATGAATTATTTTGGGGGCGCCAAGGTTAAATGGTTTGGGGTATAAGAAAGACATCTGTACAAAAAAATCTAAAGATTTTAATGATTTTACTTTGAAAACATTTCAAATGAAAATGAGTTAGTTTTGACTAGTAAATTCGTATCAGGCCACATTATGCAAATATTTAATTAGTTGGGCTGAGTTAATTAGTAGATGAATTCATTGGGTGCGCCTAAGTATGATGGTTTTAGGTATAAGGAAGACACCTGTGAAAAAAAATCTGAAGATTTAATGATTTTACTTTAAAAACATTTCAAATGAAAATTAGGTTGTTTTGAATAGTAAATTCGCATACGGGCCACATTATGCAAATGTTTAATTAGTTGGGTTGAGTTAATTATTAGATTAATTATTTGGGGTGCCTAGGTATAATGGTTTGGGGTATAAGGAAACATCTGTGAAAAAAAATCTAAAGATTTCATGTTTTTACTTTGAAAACATTTCAAATGAAAATTAGGTAGTTGTCTGTTTAATCTTGAACTCGTATAGTTAATTCGCAAACGGGCCATAAATACGCAATCATTGAATTAGTTGGGCTGAGCTAATTAGTGGATGGGTTAATTGGGGGCGCCTAGGTATGATGGTTTTGGATATAAGAATGACGTTTGTGAAGAAATAAAATAAGATTTGACGTTTTTATTATGAAAACATCACAGTTGAAAACCGGGTATAACAAGAGAACTTTTGATTTTGTTCGCACTGTCTTTGACGGTCGTTGACAAAGGTTTTTGGAATTTGGTGCTAGCACCAAATTTCTTGCCATCACCAAATCTGGTGCTGGCACTAAATTTAGTGCTGAGTTCGTAGAAATAGTTTTCAGTTATTGTGAGGGAACACCTCTTGTTTTTGTTCTGGGTTTTTTTCTCCTCCATCTTCTTCATCCAAGGAACTTCTCTTTTACTCTTTTAAATGAAATGAATATTGAAACTTGTCTTACACTTGAACCTCAAGATCCAGATGACAAAAACTTGATGATGTCATCAGGTGTTGAATTACAATGTTTATAAAGTCAAACTAGAGCTCGATCTCGAGTGTTTAGGTGTTCGCATAAGCATGAGCATAAAATATATTAATGTTTATTAAAAACTGCACCATTAAAGTGACATCACGTGACATTTGATGATGTGATTAGAACAGGACCTTACATTTTGGGATGTTTGTTACACACCCAGCTTACATACAAGCAAAGTTTCAGCTTGACTGGGCGTTTTTTTCTAGTCATTTTATTTTATTAATATCACGTTTCGTGGCCCACAGGCCAAATTGGATATGATTTACAAACAGTAATTTACAATAAATAGTAAAAACGGCAAGAAAATTACAAGAATGATTAAAAAACTTTAAAAAAAACACACCTGAAAACAGGAATGGATGAGGAATACAATCAATAAAATTACCAATAAATAATGACTGTAAAAAACACAGTGCATCCCATTTAAGGTTGCTTTGAAGCATAATGAACCTTAGCCTTGTCAATGTAGGAAATGGATTCATTACCAATTTTAAGATTAGTTTGAGGGGGAGGGGCTTTGCTGAAACTGACTTGAAGGGCCTGACACTTGCTGGGATTAAGCCTACGTTAGTTTTCATCAGACCATTTGTTAAAGCTATCTAGGTCATTCTGAAGATAGCAAGGCTCAGAAATATTACGATTCTCAGCAAATGTCAGGTCATCAACGTACTTCCAGTACTGTGATTTGAAATCCTGGGCAGCATCGTTTATAACATTTTGGAACCTAATTGGACTCAATTTTGTACCTTGAGGCACACCACCCTTTAAAAACACATAGTCAGAAAGAGTATTGTTTTACTTAACACATTGTTGTCTAAGATGGAGAAAATTACAAATCCAGGGAACAATAGATCGATTAACCCCAAGGCCAATGACCTTTTCAATAAGAAGGGTATAGTCGGTAAGGTCAAAAGCCTTGGAGAAATCGGTAAGAACCACCATTCCCAGGTTACCACTTTCCTCAGCTCCCTGAAACAGATAATGAATTAAATGGATTAGGTTGTGTGAGGTGGTAACACCTTTGACATTGCCAAACTGTCTGTGGTCAATCTTATCCTGTATATCATCAAGTAACTATCCTGCGACAAAATCTTCAGCAATTTTAGCAAAACTAGCTGTAAGTGAGATGGGAAGCAATTTATCTAAGTTAGGAGGATACTGCTTGGGGATTGGTACAACTATGGCCTGCTTCCACTGGGTGCACCCGAGTGGGTACTTTACCATCCCTGAACAGTTGATAAGTAAGAGGGAGGCTTAGTTCATATGCAAACTCCTTGACTAGTCCAGGTGGTATCATGTCAGGACCAGTGGCTTTAATTGATTTAACATTTTTGAGTTTGGCAAAAACTTCCCAAGGATATAACTGGGGGGCTGGTTTTCCAGCTGGCAAGTAAGTAGTAAGCTTATATATAAATCTGTCAATATAAATCTTTGAAAGTGCACCTTTAATGTGACATTACATGACACTTAATGACGTCTTCGTATTTCAAATTGTAAAGGTATTACATCACCGCTTTGAATAAATGCACGTTTCAACTGAATTGCGAATTTTTCTGTATAAATATAATTGTAAAACTGCACCTTTAAGGCGACGTCAATGGACATTGGATGACACCATTAGAACAGTATCTTAAGTTTCGGATGTTAGCCATCCCAGCTTGAAATATGCAATGGTTTAGCTTGTTCACATTTATTCCTGTAAATATAAAAGTTTGAGAAGTGTGCCTTTAGGGTGATGTCATTCGACACTTAATGATGCCATTGTGATGGGACTTCAAATTGTAGATGTAAAACATCCCGGCTTGAATACATGCAAGGTTTCAGCTCAATTGCACACTTGTTTTGATTGTAAAATCCTTTTAAAACTGCACCTTTAAGGTGGCGTCACATGACACTTGATGACATCATTAAAACAGTACCTAAATTTTGTTCAATTATATATCCCAGCTTGAATACAAGCAATAATACAACATACAATAAAGTTTCAGCTTGATCACGCATTTATTCCTGTTTGTTTCAGTGTATAAATTTATATTTTGTGTGTGTATATATATTATATTTTGAGTGTGTGTTATTATTTTGTGTATTGCATGTATGCAAAGAAATTTTCCTCTATGGTAGGACAAATAAACTGAATTGAATTGAATTGATTTGAATTAATATAGAAATCTTTTAAAAATGCACCTTTAAGGTGACGTCACGTGATGCGTGATGACGTTCTTGTAGTATAAACGAGGTCTTATCAAGGTTTTAACATGGTACAAGTTAAAAATTTGATCCGATTTACAGAAAAAATTATTTTCTAAGAAAGAACAACAAAGGCGAACTTAGACCTTCCGATATGGCCAGCAGTAAAGGCAGTGGCGTCACCAGAGGGGGGGCAGGGGGGGCCTGCGCCCCCCCGCTCAGAACCCTTGCCCCCCCTCTTGCCCCCCCATATGAAATCACAGAAAAGTATATTCTTATTATATATACATCAGTTAACATATTTAATGATAATCTTGCACTTCTTTGGCACCCCCAAATTTAATCTTTGCCCCCACTTGCCCCCCCAAATGAAAATGTCTAGTTACGCCACTGAGTAAAGGTCATATGATTTTGTTGTTAACTCTTCAAATATTGCGCCAGTCTTGATCTATCAGATGCCTACTTTATGAACACCATAGCTATAAAATTCAAAGAGACACAACAAAAAGCAAATGGTCATTTAATTTTTTTTAAATAGCTTGTATTTCGATACCTGATGAAGTCGTGACAGCACAACTTACTCGGCATCTGCTAGTTACATTCTATCTACATATGAAGTTTCAAGTCGATATAAGCTTCAAAACTATGCATTTGCTTGCAGACACTGTTATTATTATTATTATTATTTTATTCCGCATTAAAACCAAGCATACAGAAGAAATACATACATTGATACTGATTAAAAGCCAAGGATAGCCCAAAAAGCTGATTAAAAAACGGCTTATTTCCATCGGGGTCCTTAAAAAACACAAGACAAACAAATATATACAACACTAAAAAATTGCACAGGAAATAGTGAACAATGGCAGTCAAAAATGTACAAAACTGTTACAAATTAGAACTAGAAATTAAGTGTTCGTAAAAACGAACACAGAGGGGTTTCGGTTAGGGGAACAAAAAGAGAAAAATATTTCATATTTCATATAGCCAATTCACATGCAATACGTTATGTTTGGTCGTTTAACCCATTGAACTTGCGTGATGTATGAACTGTAAGAAAAGGTGGAAGTGGGGTATTTTCATTTTAATAAACGTGTGAAATGTGTGATAAGCTACAAGAAAGCAAAAAGATTATGAGTTTATCATTTATGACATGTGGGCTAAGAGATATATGAACTTGTTTGAATCAAAAGGAAAGGTCGAAGTGTGGTCACCTTTTCAAAATACAATGTTATTTGTGTTTTAAGTTTTAAGAAAGCTTTAAAAAACTGTATAACACGCGGTTCAGAATATACATTATTTTTATTAATAAACTTTGAATTGATATAACTTGACAGCTGATGGCAGTAATGTACGTGACGATGACGAAAACACGTTTTTCATACCGCTTTTTCTAGGCTTCATTATTGAATGAGACTTGTCCGTATACAAAAGCCTTAGAAAAAAACCTGAAAATACAAAAAAAGCACCCTTTGGTATAAACTTTGCACACGTTTATAGAGGGCGATGTAACATAATGCTGTCATAATAATTAGTAATTGAATGATTGGGTGTTGCAGATATTCCATACATTAACATCAGAGAAGACCTATAGTTATGAATGTTGCAAAATTAGCGCACTGCGCTGTGGGGTCAGCTATAAAACCATTGTGGCGAGAGTTACGTGGGTATCTTGCAGCCCGGGAGTGATGTTGCAATGTTAGACAGATAATTATGTGAACACTTTTAATAATGGAGACATAATTTTAGGTCTTGTGCACCAGGAATGGTGTTTTTAATAAAAAGAATGATTTTAAGACGAGTTTTGAAAGTTGAACAGTATAATTTTTAAAACAAAACATTGATGTAGAAAATGGTATTAAAGAGTTACATTGATAATTAGACGTCTTTGTTTCTAGATTACATAACAAACTAAGATTTTATAAGTGGAGATCATTTACAAGCCATGATTGTATTCATTATTAAAAACAAGCAACTGTAAGTTGTCTCCTCTTAACAGTTGTGAAATGATAAAACAGTATGCTCATACAAGATTGCCTGCTACATTTAGTTTTTTTGCTATGGGGACTATTTCAGCATTCTGTAAAGCACTATTATAATATGTTATGCTATAGTGATGACACCATGTGTTGTCCACATTTGAGGTGTAGTAGGCTATAACATGTAAATGTATTTAAATCTTTTGGATCTTGATCTCGATACTGATGTTTTTCGAGTATTACATGTGTCAACATAAATTAAAAACACTAATGAACATGTTAGGTACGTAGTTGACAACATGATCACCTGTTGAAACTGAGAACTTAACAAAAGGAATCCAGATGTTTTGAAAGTGTTAGGAGGTCCTCAGTTTGCTTTCTTGTATTTAAGACATCACCACAAAACATTTTTAAATGGAAAAAATTGAAATGGTTTCAAAAAATTCCCTTCATAAAAAGAGAGACCTTGTTTTACCAGTTGAAGTGATCACCATAATAGATACATGTGTATACTGCATTTGTCAACAGTATATAACAACAGTTACCAAAATAAAATCAAAAACTGTAAATTAACAGCCAATTGTGAGTTTCTACAGTGCAATTAAAAGTGTACAGTGCAATTTATAATGTAAGTTTTTCAAAACCTAAATCAGTCAACTGTTTATTAATTATGTGATGTCACAGTTATCATGTCTTTATGTTCATAAAAACTCAGCTGTGATTTAAAAACTGTTTATTATTAATACTCATGCATCATACCCTTTAAAGCGTTTCAAAACAGTCTACTTGCAAACTGAAGTTGTCCACTTACAAGGGACAATTATTTGAAAGTTAGTCAAATTCTCATATGAATACTACGGAAGTGTATTAAAGGACATACCGAAAAAAAAAATCGGGCTCCACTATTCCGCCCGAGTGGATTATTATTCCGTCCGGGGGGATTACCATTCCTCCCGGGTGGATTACCAATCCGCCCGGGCAGATTACTATTCCGCCCGGGCGGATTACCATTCCGCCCGGGCGGATTACCATGCCGCCCGGGTGGATTACGGATTGCAGAGCATGTACGTGCGTCGGATTAGTATTCCGCCCGGTTGGAATAGTAATCCACCTGGGCGGAATAGTAATCCGCCCGGGTGGAATAGTGGAGCCCGATTTTTTTTTCGGGCGGAATTGTAATCCGCCCGGGCGGAATAGTAATCCGCGCGGGCGGAATACCATTCCAGGGAGATTACGAGGCCGCCTGGCGTAATACGGGGCCAGCTGCGGAGCATGTACGTGGCCAGCTGCGGAGCATGTACATGCGGCAGATTACTATGGCGGAATGGTAATCCGCGCGGGCGGAAATACCATTCTGCCCGGGCGGATTACTATTCCGCCCGGGCGGATTACCATTCCGCCCGGATTACGAGGCCGCCTGGCGTAATACGGGGCCAGCTGCGGAGCATGTATGTGCGGCGGATTACCATTCAGCCTGGGCGGATTACCATTCCGTACGAGGCCGCCTGGCGTAATACGGGGCCAGCTGCGGAGCATGTATGTGCGGCGGATTACCATTCAGCCTGGGCAGATTACCATTCCGTACGAGGCCGCCTGGCGTAATACGGGGCCAGCTGCGGAGCATGTATGTGCGGCGGATTACCATTCAGCCCGGGCGGATTACCATTCCGACCGGGCAGATTACCATTCCGCCCAGGCGGATTACGAGGCCGCCTGGCGTAATACGGGGCCAGCTGCGGAGCATGTACGTGCGGCGGATTAGTATTCCAAATTGGGCTCCACTATTCCGCCCGGGCGGAATAGTAATCCGCCCGGGCGGAATAGTGGAGCCCAATTTTTTTTTTCGGGCGGAATACCATTCTGCCCGGGTGGATTACGAGGCCGCCTGGTGTAATAAGGGGCCAGCTGCGGAGCATGTACGTGCGGCGGATTACTTTACCATCCGGGCGGAATAGTAATCCGCCCGGGCGGAATAATAATCCGCCCGGGCGGAATAGTGGAGCCCGATTTTTTTTTGGGGGGCGGAATAGTAATCCGCCTGGGCGGAGTAGTCATCCGCCCGGGCGGATTACGAGGCCGCCTCGTGTAATATGGGGCCAGCTGCGGAGCATGTACGTGCGGCGGATTACTTTACCGTCCGGGCTGAATAGTAATCCGCCCGGGCGGAATAATAATCCGCCCGGGCGGAATAGTGGAGCCCGATTTTTTTTTTTCCGGGCGGAATGGTATTCCGCCTGGGCGGAATGGTATTCCGCCTGGGCAGAATGGTATTCCGCCTGGGCGGAATGGTATTCCGCCTGGGCGGAATGGTATTCCGCCTGGGCGGAATGGTATTCCGCCCGGGCGGATTACGAGGCCGCCTGGTGTAATATGGGGCCAGCTGCGGAGCATGTACGTGTGGTGGATTACTTTACCGCCCGGGCAGAATAGTAATCCGCCCGGGCGGAATAGTGGAGCCCGATTTTTTTTTCTTGTATGTCCTAAATGCACTTCCGTAGAATACGCATTATATGTATGACTGAAATAATAATCAAATGGCATATACCACTTGTGCTTTATCCCTTGGGCTGTAAAATGTTTTTGAAATATACATGGCGGTTATAAAAGCATTCCTTGTTCTACCTTGACCATGTATTTTACTCATGATCAGTTTTGTTTTTTGAATACAGACATACTGACACAGACTACCTTAATGTGACATTGCCAAGATGTGCAAATAGACATTTGTGAAGCTATGAAATAAGAATTATTGAAAAAAAGGGGGTGTTGAATTTGGGGCTAAAAAAATGACAATTTTGGTTGTGCGTCGATGCTCGTGGAGTGCATTCTTCAAATTTGCACAATTTTCCAGATTGAGCTCAACAAATTGTTAAGATCAAAAGATTGGGCAAATTGTGCGCAGTTTAAAGATAGTGCAAGTCCATAAATGCCAGAAATTCGCACGATCCAATTTTTAGCCAAATACTCTTTTTGATTCATGATTACATCGTCCTGTGTGGAAAAATAATAATATACTATTTTGCTAAGCTACGGTTGTCAGATGACTAATGACATTCTGAAAGCTTACATAGATTGGGGAGTTTTTAATTCGCACTAGGGATACAACAATGTCCGTTACTGTGCATGTAGGGTACCACTCGATCCTATAGCGGGCCACTGCACAGTCAGTCCCGTTTGTTGTAAATGAATGGACTTGTGTAAGTCTGCGACCGTAAGGACTTTGTGTACATTGAACAAATTACGCAAAAGCGTCGGTCGTGTATGGGATTAGGACTTGATCAAGTTTAGAACTAGCGCGGCAATCTCCGGTAGCATGCAAGCGAGAGAAAGCGAGCAATGGTAGCAAATTTGCCAATTTAATCGTACATTAATGTCGAAATACGTTGTACTTTGATTGGTTTTAATGGCCTGGAATACCTCTTAGTAAAAGATTTTGTGTTTTAGAATTGATTTGTGTCTTATAGGTAACTAAAATTGAACCTATTATGAAAAGTTGTGTTTAATTATTTACGCATTTTTTAGAGCCGTTGGTTTTGTACACAGATACAAAACGCGCAATAAATGATGTCATGGTGACGTCGTTCGATGTTTTAACCCACCAAACACTTCTACAGTATCCAAGAAGTATATAATCGAAAAAACTTTGACGATCGGACGTATACTTTTTGAGTTATGGTGGTCTCAAGATTGGCTAATTAAATATTCATGTCATTATAACTAAGTCAATTAATTAATTATCCTCAGGTATTTAAGTTTTATGTTCAACTTCATGACCTTAGCTTTGATATGGTACATAACTTATACTTATAGGACATTGTTAAGTTAAAGATTATCTCATAACAAAATCCGTGTACAAAACTTATGGGAATAGGGCCGGAAAGAATCAGAAGAAAAAAATTAATAAATCTGGACGAAATCAATAGGCGTTTCGGCTACCAGGCCGAAACCCCTAATGAGATGAGAGATGCTGTTTTACTGCCCTTTTGAATTGATAGGAATTGTTAGAACACTTGATAATATTAGGAAGTATGTTCCATTGATGAATTCCAGTATAAAAAAATGTCTTGCACTCTGTCCCTTTAATTCTAGGAACAATAAAATTGGTTGAACTACCCCTTGTTGAGTAATTGTGCACATCTGAGACCTTCATGAGTTTATGATAAAGGTAGTCTGGGTGCCATGTCATGAAAAATGTTAAAAACATGGTTCAGTTTGAATTGTGTAACCCGGTCATTAATGCTTAACATTCCCAGTTTGTTCAATTCTGTTTGACCAATATGCGATCTAGAATCCATACTTAAAATAAACTGGACTTATTCTCAGACGACACCCCAAAATAATATAATAACAAAAACATTACTTGACTTTTATATCTGGTCAATTACCAGTTTGGTAAACATGTACGAGAATACAATAAAATGCAATACTTATTAAACTCATGACATAATCATGACTTAATGAAGGGCAAATGCCCAAGGGCAGCTTGCCCATCAAAATGTACCGGGCCCGGATTACTTGGCAGCTTGCCATAGATAAAATGAGGGGGCAGCTTGCCCAGCCTCTATATATAACACTAACTAAACAGCAGTGTACTTGGCAGCTGAGCCGAAGTGATTAGCTTTCCCGCTACTCAGAAGTACCATGCTTTTGTTACGCAATTAAAATAAAGGTCAATTTGACCACACACACTTTGCATAAAGGTCAGCCTTGCTACCCCGGGAAAGTTAGGTTACCTTTATGGCTTACGTCCAAACCACCACAAGGAACGTCACCAAGGCAAGCCTAACAAAATTATTACCCAACAACCATGCAGCAGAGGACGCCAATATCCAAACTGTCAGCACCGTGTATTGCAGCACGGCCTGCAGCACGGGTCTTCTGCGGCGAATAATGTATTTTATCGTTTATGCGATAAAATGAATAATTTGTTTCGTGTGACTTGCAGCCTTTTTTAAAATTTAACCGACAATGCAGAGAACCAGGATGAACAGCAATAATCAAAATGACATTGAATGAGAGCAGAACAGAGTGTTTTGCGAGATCTCTCATTCAAACAGTTTGCATGTCTGTAAAGAAAACGTAATCTAGCACCGGCCTTTTTAATCACAGAATTTACAATGTTCTCACCAGTTAGACTCTGATCAAGTGTAATGCCCAAATATTTATCAGAGTCTGAAGGAATAACAATCTTCCCAGAACAAGAAACTTCAAATTTATCAACATAGCTTAATTTCTTTTTGGATCTGAAAAGAATAGACTCAGTTTTGCCGAGGTGCAAAGACAGTTTGTTATCAATCAGCCACTGCCTGCATGATTCTAACTCCCTGCTCAAACTGTCGGCTATAACTTTAGGATCTTTACCGGAAATAAAAATGGCACTGTCATCAGCATATAATATCAAATTAGATTGGACACTCATTTTCATATCGTTCATTTTGTTCATTTTGTAGACTTCATTCTCGTTTTTAGATTATATGTACTTTTAATTCTATTAGTAATGTACTTCAACAGTTTTTACTGCCTATTGCTGATATAATAGTTACATCTTATTTGAACTGTGTGGGCTATGGAATGTGATGACAATAAAATCAAATTAAATTAAAACAAGAAATTACCAGCCTTCTCACCCCTGTTTTGAATACTTGTATGGAGGTTGCATGTCAGGCAAATGTTTTTACATGGTCACCTTAAGCTGCATACACTTGAACATATCACAAGATCAAAAAAGTACAAGAGGGGACCAGTTAATCTTATGATCTGATGCGTCTTTTGATAGCGTACTCTCTTGAACACAGAATGGATCAACCACAGGACTAATTAAAATATCCGATATATTTGGATTTCCAGGGGTAACAAAAGAGCAAGGCATTCTGGGAAAGAAAAAAAAAGGCGCGGCGAAATCGGGAATGAGGTTGACAAAATGACTTACCTTCCAAGCCCGGCAGCAGCAAGTATGAGATCAGTCTCCCGTTTGAAAGCCTTCACAAAGTCACTGATAGCTGTGAATGTATCACTAGAGTCAACACCTGGTGGCTCCGCAAATCTCTCCTGAATAAAAAAAGACAAGTACATCCACATATATTACTGCTCCAACATTCACATACTAAGCATCTCCAAAAGGCTTGATTGTACAGAAAGAAGCAGATAGATGTTAACAGGTTACGGACACAATACATGTACACAAGAAGGTGTTTTAAAAACAGAGACCTACTGAAATCTAATTCTATTAAAAGTAAATAAATGCAATGCATTAATTGTTTAATTTTTACAAGTATATCTATTTCCCATAAAAGTACAAACACTGAAAAAGAAGAAGAAAAGTAACTGTATTTGGAATTGGATATAATGTCTTTGCTCTGGTAAAATGAACTTCTGGAACAACTATAAAGGAACCCTTGCTCAATAGAATGACTGTGCAATGTCTTCTCACAAAGAGTATTTTAAAACAAAGAGGCTTGTGGAGTCTTTTTGACTCCCCTTTTAATCAATTAAATAATCAATCAATCAATTTATTTCCACTCATTAAAAGCAACACATATATATACTCTATTAATCAAATTAGTACAATAAAGTGATAGTGGTGGTAGCTCCAAAAAGAAAAGCTTGTCAAGTAGAGACCCCCATGACATGTGAAGGAAAAACATTGAAGGAATAATTTAGATAATATAAGAATACTGTACTAAACACACTTGTTTTTAAGTAATTAAATTAAATAAGGTTACACAAAGAACAGGGAACAGGAGACCCCAAAAGTACAAGGTCACTGTGCAGAGCAGTAGTATACATATCCAGCAGCATGATGACAATATTCGGAAACCAGTTAACTTGAATCAGTCATTGGCATAGTTTCCAATAGAAAGCACCTGTTCCTTAAAAGGGAAATTTTTTTATACATCCAATGTTGCTACTTTACCTTTACCGCTGGGAACTACAAATGTTTCTGTACTCACCTGCGGGATAAATTTTTAGAATTTCCATAGTAATAAAAAAATATATATAAAAAAATAGAATAAATTGTACCATGACCTAACAAAGTGGAGACAACAAAAGCTTTAATAACATGCATCGGGATTTCTTTTTCTCTTTTGAGAAAATGTTGCCTTTGTTGACCGTGAATTAGCGAAACCTTAACCGTAAGTCACAGCCAGAAAATGGTGCAGCAGTGATCTGTTTTGATCCTTGTTTGGCTAGCAACAGAATGAAGGTCTGGAAATGGGGATTACAGAATAATCCAACGAAACAGGGAGATTTCAAGTACCTGTTTTCACTTGAAGCATAGCACGTGGAGTGCATGCACTGTGCACTTTCACAATGAAATGTCCGGGCATGTCAACCCCTTTGTTTTCATCATACCAAAAAGAATAGTTTTGGAATATACATGTATACACAAAAATACATTTATCAGGCATCGGTTTGCAAGTCAAAGAAATTTGTGGTCATTTTCTGTTTTCAAAGTGGAAACTAACAGACAAGATGGACGAACGGTGCCCTCTATCAATAACTAGTTACAGTTGACTTTCTATAGACTTTCTCCCTTGGCTGCTGCTTCCCAGGTTGTATCGTAAACTTGGGTGTGATCCCTGGCTACACGGCAGCTTAAGGATGAATGGCTTCTGACTGGCACCCCGAACGAAGATATTGACTAAAAGCTGGGAGCCCGCCAACATAGGGCTGGATAGCTCAGTTGGTAGAACGCCGGTACGTTAGTCCAGAGGTCGTTGGTTCAAGTCCTGCTCGAGTCAATTTTTCTTTGTTCAAACCCAAATTATTCAAAATTTACCCAGTCAGTTGCCTTTGTGGTTTATTACTTGATACTTAATATTAAAATTTGCATCCCCTTTAGGTGATCCCGTGGCTGCCGCTTCCCAGGTTGTATCGTAAACTTGGGTGTGATCCCTGGCTACACGGCAGCTTAAGGTTGAATGGCTTCTGACTGGCACCCCCGAACAAAGATATTGACTAATAGGGAGACCGCCAACATAGGGCTGGATAGCTCAGTTGGTAGAGCGCCGGTACGTTAATCCGGAGGTCGTTGGTTCAAGTCTCGCTCCAGTCAGTTTTTCTTTGTTCAAACCCAAATTGCTTATTTAGACTAGCTAAAAGATTATGAGATACAAGTTGATAACAGGGTTTTCACAAGTCCTGTTTATGTTTCTATGTGTTTGAATACTAAAGATATTGTGCATGGTGTGCAATATGTCAAACAAACTATGAAAGAGGTGAACAACACTTTGGCACATGTCCAAACAAAATTAAAGAACTTGCCATGATGGTTCGTGAGCACATGAATAATGTTGGACCCACTTCCACGGGCAACTAAGGTTGCCACATGCTCTCTGAAAAATTAACTGGACTTAATTATCACCATAATAATGCATTTTAGACAAGATTTGAATGATACAAGAAAAACAGGGCCAGTCCAGTACACCCTGTATTAATCACTTCACGCCGTTATTACAAAACCTTTCCCGTGCTTCTGAGCAATATTATTTTTGAACTTTTCAGAACATCTAAAGTATTTATTTATTTTATTATTATTATTATTATTATTATTATCATTATTTCATTTTATCACAGCATGCGAAAGAAAGATCACATTTTCCTTTGTGCCGGTAACTCCTCGAGTCGGGCTACATCCCATAGCCTTAGATCTCAAGGGTCTTTCTCAGGATCCTCGCTGTACCCAAAAGCGCTGCCTTCTGTAACAGATCTACCCTCATATTTGTCCCTCTTTCGTCTAGATGTCTCCCCAATGCTTTCAGGGACTACTTTCACTTTCACCTGCCAAATCTTAAGCAGTTCCCTGGTCAGGTCTTGGTACTTTTGGATCTTTTCTGTCTCCTTCGAAGCTACCCTTATTATTATTATATGATGTTTCCTTTATGCAATCTAATATACATCCTATAGAGCCGGATCCGGACTATGGATCTGAGGCGCTAAAGGGGAGATGTTATTTAATGGACAGTATTCTACGTAATATGTGGGCTGTTCCGAGGAGTGCTATCTTCTGGACTAGGTTGATGCTAATGTTGCCTGGGATACTTTTGATGAATTTATCCAGTCCCTTCTTCACTAGTCCTAGAGCTCCGATGACCACTGGTATTGTCTCGGTCTTCATTCCCCACATCCTGTTGATCTCGATCTCAAGGTCTTTGTACTTGGACAGCTTTTCTGTTACTTTCACGGAGGTGTTTCGTTCAGAGGGTATAGATACGTCTATGAGTATACACCTCTGGTCCTTCTTGTCCTTGATGATGATGTCAGGTCTGTTTGCTTTTACCTCCCTGTCGGTGTGGATGACATGTCCCAGGAGAGGATGGTGACAACATCATTTTCTGTGACCGTTGTCGGCTGGTGTTTATACCACTCCCCTGTCGTCTCAATATTGTAATGGCTACAGATCTTCCAGTGAAGGTATGCCGCTGCCTTATTATGTCGATAAATGTATTCAGTCTTCGCCAGCTCTGGACAACCGGAGACAATGTGATCTACGATTTCTTCATATTTTCCACAGATCCTACATTGTGGGTTCGTTCCATCCTTGATGATGCGATGGTGAAATGATCTGGTGGCGAGACTCTGGTCTTGGGCGGCAATGATAAGGCCCTCCGTCTCTGCTTTCAGCCCAGTGTTTTTGAGCCACTGGTATGTCTTCTGTTGGTCTACATCTGCTTCTTTCGTCCTTTTCGGATACTTCCCGTGCATTACCTTGTCTTCCCAGGTTCTCTGAAGTTGTTCTTGACCCTTGGTTTTTGCTTTCTGCTTTACTCGTTTTGCATAGAGAGTTGTTGCTTCATTATCTGAAGGTGGGATTTCAGAATAGTCAAGTTCTCTTTTGAGATTTACTGCTTCTTTTTTGATAGAGTAGAGCTTTTTCTTGTTATCATATTGTTTCACTATTTGGAGAAGTGGGTCGTTAGTTTACGTCAGATAAGCATCTAGCCCGATCGTGGTGGTTTTGAAGGTCAGTTTAAGCTGGATCAGACCTCGTCCTCCAGATGATCTTGGTAGGTACAACATCTGCTTTCGGATGGTGCATCTTCTCCATGGTCAGTATTTTCCGTGTCTTTGCATCCATTCTCTTAATGTCAGACAGTTTCCAGTTGATGATGTTAAAACTGTACACGACTACAGGTATCGCAATGGTGTTGATAGCTTCAAATCGGTTGGCTGCATTAAGTTCACTCTTCAATATCATCCGCACTCTTCTATAATACTCTTTCCGGACCTTCTCCTTCATGGCTGAGTGTTGTATGCCGTCACATTCATTTATTCCAAGGTACTTGTATGTACCCTCTTGGTCCACCTCCTTGATTTTAGTGACAGTGTCAAGGTCTAGGTCTGCTGTTTTGGTGAGTTTTCCTCTCTTGAAGGTGGCTTTGGCACACTTATCGAGTCCGAACTCCATCCTGATGTCGTCACTGAAGGTCTTCCCAATGCTGAGCAGACCCTTTTGCTGGTTGTCATCCTTGGCAAATGTCTTGAGGTCATCCATGTAGAAAAGGTGGTTATGTTTGCCATTTTCTGATGTGTATCCGTAGCTACTGTTGTTCAGCAGATTGCTGAGTGGTGCTAGCGCTAGACAGAAAAGTAGTGGTGATAGTGAATCTCCTTGAAAAATCCCGCATCTGATGTTAATCGGTCTCGATGTTAACGATCCTTCTGCATGGTGGAGATTCAAGGTGGTTTTCCAGTTCGTCATGCTCGCTGTGATGAACTTTACAGTAGTTGGGCATATTTTGTAGATTTCAAGGCATTTTCCTATCCAGGAATGAGGTACACTATCAAATGCCTTCTTGTAGTCAATCCACGCTGTTGATAAGTTTTTTTTCTTAGATTTGGCTTCTTCCAATATGGTTTTGTTGATCAGTAGCTGGTCTTTGCGGCCAAAGCTTCCTTTTCTACATCCTTTCTGTTCTACTGGTAGCAAGTTGTTTTCGTCAAGGAAGCTAAAGGTCCTCTCAATTATGATGGAGGTGAGGATTTTGTACATTGTGGGTAGGCAGGTGATTGGTCTATAGCTCTTGGGGTTCCGAGTCTCTTCCGATTTTGGGAGCAGGTATGTAGTTCCTCGCGTCAGCCATTCGGGACATTTCTCTGGGTGTTTGACTATGTCATTGTAGGCCTATGCAAGATCTTTGTGGATCCAGAAATTAGCAATTCCGTCTAATCCCGGTGCCTTCCAGTTATTGGTTTTGTTAATAGCTGCAGTGGTCTCAATGGTGTTTATATCTGACCATTCTTGGCTGCTTATATCTGTGTATTGGTCCTGTTGTTGCTGGATCCAAGTAGCTTGCACGTTGTGTATTTTGTTGTTTTCGAGGATCTTACTCCAAAACTCCACAACTTCTTCTATAGTGGGTGGCTCGATGACATCTATCTTCTTATTGCTAAGCTCATGATATAGTTTCTTTGCATCTTTTTTAAAGATCTTGTTTTGCCAAAAGAACTTGCTTCTTTTGTCGAATCTTCTGAGTCTCTGTGCCTTTGCTTGAATCTGTTGTTTTAGTATTTCTTTGGCAGTTGATATATCTTCCTTATGTTTGATGTTAAATTTTCGCTCCAGATGTTTCCTTTTCCTGTCTTTGATGTTGGAGTTCTTTTCAGCTTCGCTCAGGAGTGATAGTTGTCCACGTAGTTTCTTAATCTCCTTCTCTATTTTCTCCTTCCAAACAGGCTTCCTTCTCTTCCACTTCCGTTCTTGTCTAGGTTTCTCTCCCACTGTGCCTGCAATGGTTGAGGCAGCTGCGTGTATGAGCTGGTTTATTTCTGTTAGGTTCAAAGGTATCGTCATCTCAGCTGTGATATTTTAGATGGCTTCATTGGCAAGTCTGAGGGCTTCTGTGGATTGGTGGGTTTTCTTTATTTTGGGGATTTGTGGTCGTTGTTCGAAAGACATTTCCATCAGTGTTTCAAATTTCTGCTGGATGTTGTTTATCATTTCGTTTACTTTCACGTTGTTTCTTTCTTGGGTAGACTCTGTTTGGTGTTGCATCACTGGGGGGGTCAGCAGTGGCATTTCCTGTTTGTTCTTCTTCCACAGCAGCAGTAGATATCCCATCTGGATTGTCAATATTAACCATATCGTTGCTGAGGTTGATGATGTTCACCCTTATCTTTTCTCGGATGTTTTCAAGTTCCATTTCTGTTAGACGTTGTTTTGATACAATGTCACGTCTAACGTTGGAGAGTTTGTTGGCATCCAGATTCAGTCTGTCTGTTGGGTGTTTTTTTCGCCAGATATTGTAGGCGGCTTTGGTTGTTGATGTCTCAGTCGGGTTTAGAGAAGCGGTGTAGAATGCTTCCACAACATCTTTATACTCTTCCCGAGACCATTTGTGTCTTGTTCCTTTTTTCGAGTTTCCAGTTGTTGCACATAGGGGGCCACTTTGAGGAGCGTCCTCGGTGTGGTGATTCTCTAGTACTTGTTGGGTAGAGTTTGTTCCAGCAGCATACTTTGCGATCCCAATCTGGTTCCTCACTGGAGATCGCGGTCCACGTTGACCCGCGTGACGATCAATGCGGTTTGTTGATCTAGTTAGTTGGAGTGGCATATTGTGTCTAGCTGTCAGCAGGGCCTTATTATTATTATTATTTATTGAATTAAACACTTTTTGAGGGGTTAGGGTTAAGAATATCGTTTTTCCAATAGACTGTGTAAGTTTACTTTGAGAGCGTATAAGCTTTCGCAAGAATCTGGACTTCCGGGCACCTCGAACAGCAGCTACAGCAAGTATTGTGGCAGTTGTTTTTTAAAATAAAGTGTAATGCAATGTTTTTATAAATTTCACCCATAGTATATGGTTTGAATAAAAAAAAAGCTCAATTTAGAAATTGTGATTTATAAACAATTTTGCAAATCTTGAAAAAAAATTATTTTAAAAGTTGACCTTAACTTCAACTTACATTTAGTAGTAGTAGTAGTTCAGTACTCAAGCAACGTGAAACTAGGGCGTTGTTGTCCCGGCAAGGCCATGCAGCATCGCGTAAAATCCATGCGACACAAGGTGTGTTTTCGCGCTAAGAAACGAAGCACTTGTATCTTGATGTAAAATACAACCTAACTTTGGTTTGTTAGTGCAGTTGAGACGATTTGCGCAACAAGGTCAGCATAATTTTGTAATTTTGAGCCAGATGTTGGAGGTCGAGTACAACTAACTTTATTTTCTCTGAAATTTCTAAATTTTATTTTGTTTTTATTTATTACATTGTTAGTTTTAAATGCGATAAATCCACCAATATGGTGATGTGATGAAAATCCCCCCAAATTGCACCCATGTTAACCTTCCATAGCTGATGGCTTGGAGGTGCCCGGAAGCTCAATGGTGACCTTATCTTCGGCAAGACTTACACGATTTATAAACCATGACTAAAACAAGTAAAGACAACAAGTATTCTTATAACATGCATCGCAACTTTTTGTTCTCTTTCCAGAAATTATGAAATGTCTTACCATGTACAGGCCAAAAGTAAGGCCAATAATCGGCCAGGGTATGCTGGAATCTCGGACTTGTCTTTTTGGTCAAATACAAAAACAATGGTGGCAGCCTGTCAATCTTTCATAATCCTCGATTGTACAACAAAAGGATGAAGATTACACAATAGCCCATGGAAAAAGGGACATTTTGAGCATGATTTCCAATAGCCTTTGTCCTTTTTGGACAGGGGAAATGAAGCATAGCAAGGTGGGTTCATGCCTAGTCACAACCCACAATTATAGATTGTCCCTGGGTATATTATATGTCAGCTGGTCAACTGACCTCCACCAAAAAAAGTCCACTGCAATCTACTTTGGAAAAGATTGGCGGGAAAACACGTTGTCCGATGTGAAGTTGATATTAATTAAATGAGCCCACCTGGAATAAGGAAAAAATATATTTGCAAAATCGCATCCTACATGTGATGCACAGTTGATGCAAATAGTTACTTGCTCTCTGGTTGATAACTTAAATAACCTCCCAGACAAGTATTTGTCATTTGCTTGGTGAAAGTCCCATGTAAAAATGTAAAGAACAATAACTCATAACATGTAGTACATGTTTTATTAAATAATTGAAAAGGATCTGTGTTCAAGTAATACTAGGTTGCCCTATACTTTCTCCATGCAATTTAGCCTTCCTGATTGACATGATGGGATGTCGAGGTAATACATGTTTTGCAATCCCCTGTGCTTGTAAATCTAAATACTCTCTGGGCATGCAAAAGCCAAGTTCAAATAACTCACCAGCATTTGCTCATAGAGTTTCCTCATGACTTCACTCTTCTTCTGAAGCAGCGTGAGTTTTATCTCATATTGTTCAACAAATGCCTATTAGAGAAAAGTCCATATGAATAAACTTTGTTAGTTGTAACCATCATTGTTTTCTACACAACCCATTACTGATATAGTGACATTATGTTAGATGGACAAGAGTCAATGCAGACAAAAAGGTCTGGAACTTTAATACAGATGTCAGGAGGTGTGTTAAAAAAATGAATTTTTCACATTTGGTTAACCCCTGGGGTTAGACATTTCAAGAAGCTTTGGGAATAGCATCCTCATGATTCAGAGATGTAGATCCATGAGCATGATTTCTTAATATCTGAAGGAAATTGCAGCATTTTGTATAACCACGCAGAAATAACAAATGTCTGAATTCAGAGGCTCAAGTTTCTCATTCCTGATGTAAATGCAAACCTTAGTTTATTTGTATTCAAAGAGAAAAAACTGTGCAATGGGACAAATTGCAGGACCTAAAGTTGTTAATGTAACCAATGTGCACCAGGAAACTGCAAGTCCAGGAGTGAGTGACTGAGTGGTAACTTTGAACGTGGAAATAGATTATAGAACTTGGAATTAATCACAAGGCATTGAGGAAATTTTTCATCATTTACCCACTCAGGAAAGCTGATGTAAAAAACAGCCAATTGCTCCACTTTTAGATTCTTGACATTGGCCCTTTTTTACGAAAAAATAAAAAAATTAATAAACTAGACATGAATTTTTGTACAAACAAAAACAAGGTGTTCGGTGTAGACACACGTCCGAATTAGCGTAAACATGTCTTAGTATGAAATATTGATAAACATAAAGTGAATGGTGGCTCTAAAGATTTGCAAATTTGAAATAAGAAACATTGATAAATTTGAAAACTGATGACGTCATTATGATTTCAAAACTTTTTTTATCAAGACTTAGATAACCCCTTTAACCTTTTACCTATGTGTTTTAAGCAATGTATACTCGGTACTTTTTCGATCAAGTTTCGTAAAAAAAAGAACAACACAGGCAAATTACTTGGGTGGGATTCGAACCCACGACATTTACATCGCAAGAGCAGGTGTCTTACCACCAGACCACTGAGCTAGTGTGTCTTTGTTGGCAGACAAATGTGGTGACAATTTAGCAATTTCGCGTGGAACAGACTAACAAAGCCTCATATCAGGCATCGTGGACATTCTGATCAATGAACTGTCTGATAAATGGAGCGGAACAGCCAGTCACAGTGCTTTTTGCATTACACACAGTAAATGGGGGTCGATACATAGGTAGCTTTTAAAGTCCGATTTCGACCAGAAATTTAGGTCAAATTGGTAACATGTCTGTGCAAAAGTTTGACCTGGCTTACAGACCTACAATCTGATGTAAACATTTTGATGAAATGATAAGCAGTTTTTGAGATATGAATTTTTGAAATGTTCAACTTCCGGTTTGAACCGGAAGTCGGGGTCAAATGGGGTCACATTTAGTGTATCGTTTGTTAAGTGTTCAATGCCCTGTCCGATGATGTATAGATTGTAAAAATCCAAAATAGGGATCTCGAGTTATGATTTTTTGAAGTATTAAACTTTGAATTATTGTATTTCAATACCCCATGGCGTCATCATGACGTAACTGAATCGGTTTCATCTCCTAATAAATACCTAACTATATGTGAAGTTTCAAGTTGATATGAGCTTTGGAAGTGTGCTTTTGTTAGTGGTGGGAATAAGAAGAATAAGTACTAAAAAATAATAATAAAAACGGAACAAAAACGAGGTGAATCAGGCAGATTGCCCGAACACCTAATAAATAAAAATAAGAAACTAATAAATACATCCATTTGCGTGTACTCAATCCCTCTCCTGCTCTAAATTTATCAAGGAAAGCATCTTCAGAAGAGAGACAGGTTTCAGAATCTGTGTTATTTTATACAGTCAATTTTCTTTTTTTTAGGAGTTCTGTTCCTCATTTGTAACCACAATTGTGACACCTCATTACTTTATTTATCTGAATACTTCAGTGGAGTAATGATACATTTAAGTATTCCTTAGCAATTCAACTTTCACGATAAACTCAGAGAGTTATGTTGTTTTAAGCACAAGAACCATCTGCCACCTCCCCCATCATGCCCACCTCCCCCATCATGGCCACCTCCCCCATCATGCCCACCTCCCCCATCATGCCCACCTCCCCCATCATGCTCACCTCCCCCCATCATGCCCACCTCCCCATCATGCCCACCTCCCCCATCATGCCCACCTCCCCCATCATGCCCACCTCCCCCATCATGCCCACCTCCCCATCATGCCCACCTCCCCCATCATGCCCACCTCCCACATCATGCCCACCTCCCCATCATGCCCACCTCCCCCATCATGCCCACCTCCCCCCATCATGCCCACCTCCCCATCATGCCCACCTCCCCATCATGCCCACCTCTCCCATCATGCCCACCTCCCCCATCATGCCCACCTCCCCCCATCATGTCCACCTCCCCATCATGCCCACCTCCCCCATCATGCCCACCTCCCCATCATGCCCACCTCCCCCATCATGCCCACCTCCCCCATCATGCCCCCTTGAGACTTTTCCCAAATAATATCCCACCATTGTTCTAATTGCAGAGAAATGGATGAGAGGAACCCTGAGGAAGCAACAACCATTTAAAAGGTACTCACAAAAAGCCAAATGATACCTACATCTTCTCAAGACCAACTGGTGACATAGAAAATCTAGACAATCTAGACATAGAAAGTTAGGAATGCATCTTGCCATTAACTATGTATTGAAAGCTGCCAATGAGGAAGTCACAACAATAAGAATAATGTTACAATAATGATAAGACCAACAACTTAAAGGCACCAGGAATATAGAATGAATGACCAAGTTCTGGATCAAGAACCTACCCAGCCTCAGTGCAGTCAAGTCCAAGTTGTCCGAGAGCGACACCTCCCCATTAAGTCCCAATCCTCCGTAATGAGTTCAAGTCCGCCATGTCCCTGTAAAGTTAGTTGCAATAATCTCAATTGTCGATCCTCCTGATGGTTGTATGGAACATTTCTGCAATGTTGTGCCCTTTCCAGACATTGCTGTGAGACTAGTGACCAGATTTGCCTGATTTTAACCACTTGAACAAGGACACAGGATTGTTTTCCATTGTGTAATGAACCTATCTAGAACCCTCAAAACATCTTGCGGGGAAAAAAACAGCACAATCTTACTCAAAACTGACCAATTTGTTTGAAATCTGTATGCATCAGTGTGTCATTTTGATTGTTGATTTGTCAAAAATTAGACTATGACCAATAAGGAAGGTAGAAAAACTCCATGGAATAATCAACGTAAACCAATGAAAAATGGACACGGCTAGCCAGATTCACCTTGTCTGCTTTTCTCTGCTTTTTTTTCTCGGTCTTGAAATGGATCACAATGAGTCCCAGGATCGAGACTGAGTCCCCAATCTGAGTCATGGTGCTCCAGTACCGAGTCAAAGTCCACATAGACTTGAATTTGAATTTAGACTGTGTTCATCCAGTGTATGGTGTAACCCTCCTCATGAAAATGCCCTTCATCTCTATTCCTTGCTGTTCTTGTCCACACTGTTCCTGCATCAGATCTACTAATGTCCTCCCTCCATCTTCTTCTTTGTCTGCCTCTTCTCCTTTTCCTCGTTCTTTGTTGCTACTCCACTAGTCATGTTGTCAAGATCTGCTGAATGTTCTTCAGCAGTGTGTCCAGTCCACCTCCATTTACCCCGTTTTATTTTCCTTATGATGTCTGTAACTCATGTTTTCTTTTGTATTTCTGTACATGTGACACTCTCTTTAATTTCCAATGCTCTTTCTGTTTTGTTGTTGCCCCATAAGTGGTACACACTGATCTATACTCTTCTCCGGAGAGCCAATGGTATGTTCTTGTCACAAAGTATCCCTCTGTATCATTCAAAGCAAATTCATCCGGTCTTAATTCTTATGGAGACTCTTTGTGACCCTACTGGTAACTTGGTCTTCCACCTGTATTGTCTCATCTGTGTTGGAGTTTGTCATGTATTTTGTCTAAGTATTCTTGTGCATCTTTAAACCTATTTCTTTACTTTTACTATGGATACAATGCAACGGATACAAGTCTTCAATGGAAGAGGTGATTCAAGCAACATTGGGATCTGCAACTCGTGGATTTGTCAGTAATTCTCCATCAATGTTGCACCCTCTCTTCTCCAGGGGCATTTTCCTGAAAACCTCTTCCATTACTGCTGACATCTTCATGGAAGAGTTTAAGCTGTCATCCCTACTCACCGCCGATCTCCGACCCAGCCTGTGGCTCCGCTACGTGGATGACACCTTCATCGCTTGGCCCCACGGACCGGACTCTCTCCTCCAGTTTCTGCAGTATCTCAACCAGCAACACCCCAGAATTAAGTTCACCATGGAGCAAGAGCAGTCCGGCAAGATCGCTTTCCTTGATGTCCTCATCTCCAGGAAACCAGACGGCAAACTCCACCACAGCATCTACAGGAAACCCACCCACACCGACCGATATCTCAACCAGCGATCCTTCCACCATTCAAGAATCAAGTCTTCTGTCAACCGCACCCGAGTTCAACGTGCTTACAACATCTGTGACCCAGACAGCCTTCAGCAGGAGTTGCAGCACATCAAGACTACACTGAAGTGCAACGGATACAACTCAAGACAAATCAAGACAAGCAAGCCTGTCCCCAATCCCAACTAAAGGGTCCCCTATACTCAAAGTCAACCACGCACACCCTTATGTTTGTCCTACCTAGGTCCCTCCTCCCATTGTCTCCAGTGTATCTTCCGGCAAGCAGGGATCAAGGTCTACCTCTCTGCTCCCAAGAAACTTCACAGCTCTCTTCAATCTCACAAGGACAAGCAAGATCCCTCCACACGTGCAGGAGTCTACCGGAATGCGGGAAGGTTTATGTCGGGGAAAACGGGCATAACCTTCCTACTAGACTCAAGGAACATCGACCGCACGGAAGGAGGGGGAGATTATGAGAAGTCATCAGGCATCGTCAAGCACTCCAACATCACCGACCACCGAGTAGACTGGGGTGCTGCAGAACTCATCGCTCTCATCTAGGCATGGCACCCCAGACGGATCAGAGAGGCCATCGAGATCTACAAGCACGACAAAGTTCCTCAAAACATAGGCTTCCACATCAGTGACATTTGGCTCCCACCCTTTCTGACTAATGGATCTCCTATATCCAAGGTCACATCCCTTAGACTTGGGTCTTCTATACTTTCAGTCTCCTCTAGGTTCCCTCACCTTCCCTGTGCTTGTCACCAACTGATTCAGGTCAGTGAGCACACACTCCTTACCCACCCCTAGTGGGTTTCAGTTTAGCCTACACGCTTCACCGAGCTAAGCCCAGCTTATCCAGTTCCTGTTCCTGTTCCTTCGCGCACCAAGGAGCCAAGCCCAGCTACCAGTTAATCCCCTTCAAGTCAGTACTTAAGCAGCATCCAGCAACAGAGTCCAGCATTCTCCTGAAGACGATCAGAGCATACTGATTGAAATGTTGAGTCGTTAACCACCAGTTCTTTTCAGAACCTACACTACTCAAAAGAGATTTTCACATGGTGTTACCGCAAGCCTTACTTAGGAACTGATTATGTGAGGGCAAACCTCACCTGGCCGATGTCAATATGGAAGACTAGAGTCATGCCATTTTCTTTAGATTTCATTTTTCCTCTGAAGGAGGTTATCCGCGAATACAAGAATGGCCTCACAATAAAGGAACATCAATTGGCTCACCTTCATAAAATACATTTTACTAAGACTTCACCAGCAACTAGAGAACAATTACAATTTGTTTGTGTTTAAATGTTGACAAGATGTATTTAAAAAGGTTTAAATGTTGACAAGATGTATTTAAAAAGGCTGCCCTGTTTTAGGAGATGCTCCTGAAGTTTTCTAACATTGTATCAGGTTTTAATGTTTAAGAGGCATATGCAAATAAATAATCAGCAGCCCTTGTAACTTTGTAACTGTGCAAACTAGGCCAGTGTTGATCTTTTAGCCGATTTCTTTTGTTTCAGTACCTTTGCTTTTATGATCACAACCTTTGTTACAACATTTAGCTTAGTTCCCAGCTGCCAGAGGGCACGTGTGTAATTAGGAGATCATGTGGGTTAGTTTAGGCTATGCATACATACATTAAGTTGTGAGTTAAACTGTTTGATCACTCTTTCACCTGCCCTTTCCCAAGAGATCAAAGATAACACATTCACCACATGTATGTATGCAACCATGTTGGCATGCAAGGCTTAGGAGTCTTAAGGCATAGCTGTTGAACACTTTGTGTGAATGAATATTGCTTAGAACAAGCCTTGACAAACTGTGCAAAACAGCCACCAAAAGCAGGAATGCCTATTACAGGGACACTGCAGTCATCACTTGGGCTCATGGGAGGTGAAAGGCCCTAATGGGGAATCACAGCATTTTAGTTTTGTTATATTAAATTACATGTGCTGTACTAACTTGTTCATATGCCATTTAAAAGTTGTTAATTAATCAGTAATGTATAAACAAAAATGTACCTGTTACTCTCCCCTCTTTATACTTTTTAACAAATTATTTCAAGTAAAACAATGCTCTCCAACCCCCTAAAAACAGGCCTTGTTTATGATGTGACATAACTTGTGGAGCAATAAACTTTAACAAAATGTCTCATTTTCATTGCTACCATAAAGGCAAGTTATATTGTGGTAGCACAAACAATCCTTAAAGATTCTATTTCCAAAAGCAACAGATAGTATGAGCCAGGCTTGATTTTGGGGGCGTTCCCACACCATAGAGCATTATCTTAAATGAAATAAATTGAAAACATAACATTGGGGTCACAACAGGTATATTTTCAGCTGATTTATCATCCATCTGCCCAGTTAGGTTGGGTCTGGTGCTTAGAGAACACTTGACACTAGGTGATGGTCAAAGAAATACCAATGAAGGTTTTTCCTGTTCTACATGTTCTAGTCGTGGTACATAGTTGCACTTATTACTGTTCTGAATGCAAGAAACATTTAGTCCTACAAAATGAATAATCTTGTGAAAATTCAAATAACTTACAGCAACATCATCACAAAATGCGATGTCTCTGTCGGGCGGTGTTTCATCTTTAAGAAGCATTGCTGTGTTTTTCTTGATATTGTTAAGGTCTTTCTTCATGACTGCAAAAATAAATGATAGTAAACTATAGAGACAATTCCATTTCCGTATAACCAACACATTACACACATGCATGGCTGATATTTATGAATTTTAGAATAGAAATGTTAAGAAAAATTCCCCAAAACAGACATTTGCTTAGGATGAAAAGACCTTTACAAATATGTCAACATGTGTAATATTGGAAAATGTCAATTCAGGACAAGACCTTGACTTTGAACTTTTTGGTTGAGTGGAAGAAGGTCTAATCTTGCAAATGTTTATAATCGCTATATGCATGTATCTTGATTTTAAAGAAACACAGACTAATGAAGGGCTTGATAAAATATAAGTATAAGGGGAATTAGGCGAATTAAACTGCAGTATGGGGTTTTAAACTAGTTGTTTTAACATGCTGAGGCCTGGTTCTTGATAAGTTTACAGAGACAAAGTTAAGGTAAAATTATCAAGAACCAGCCCGCACTGTGTTTAAACAACTAGTTTAAAACCGATCCAACAAACTTTGGATCAATACCTTTCCATTAAAAACATCAAAAAACCCTGTAAAAAATGAGAACAAATCTGGAAATTTACCTCAGCTCACCTTGACTCTACCTTGAATTTCTATGCATGTGTTGAATGCTGAGTAGCTTCTTATGCAAGTTTTGAACTTGTGTGCTTACGCTTCAAACTATTACTTGCGCAAGCAAAATATGTGACCTACCAACTTAAATTGGGCCGTGAAATGTGTGCACTCTGCGCAATCATCTGATAGTGCCCTCTTTTTACTGGATAAAGTCAGGTCATGTTTAACACTTCTAACTGTATTTACAACGTACCTTTAAACATGGCCACGTGATCTCCTCTCAACCAATCAGAATTGATAAACTGTCCCAGGTATTTATGAATGATTATTAAGACAAACTATAGAATTCCTCACTAAAAAAAATATATATAATAAGTGGCTTCTTATATAGTGCTCATATCCATCATTTATGTTCAAGGTGCTTCAACATTCGGTATTTTCCTGCTACCTTTCCTACCTACCGGGGTGAACCCGTTCTCTTTTTGATAAGTGCACTGGGTTCTTTTACGTGCGTTACACAACAACACAAGACCAACGGCTTTACGTCCCATCCGAAGGACGGTCAGATGTCTTTCAATTTAAATCTGAAAGCTTATTTATTATAAAGTCCAAACTAGTACCGATTCTCCTGAAGTAAATTTCACATGAAAATCAAGGATATAGGACTTGAAGATGTGCACAAAATAACATTTTCTTTATGTGCACAAGATTTGTGGAAAAAAAATAAATTCCTAAAAATAATTAACATAATGAAATTTCATATTAGTTTATTGTTTAATTCTTGAAAACTGATGGATTGGAGTGAATTAAATATTCCCAAAAATCAGTTTTATTTAAATCAAAAACGCTCAATACTATTTTAGAATAGTTTCGTTTTTTAATCTCTTAATGAAAATTTGTCAACATTATAATATGTTTGCTAAAAGTAAAAAATTACTTGTCACCAACTTAACATGAAGATTGTATTCTTACCTTCAACTTCAGCTTCCAAGGCTTTAATAGAAACTGCAAGAGAACAATAAAACAAGAGCTGGTTTATTCTACTCTTGAATTTATGGATGTTTACAGAGCCCTGTACAAAAGACACAAGAACTGTTCGTAACTCACCTCAATTTTGCTTCAACTTTAAGTTGACAAAATACTCAATGCACCCCCCGCCCCCCCAAAAAAAAAATACAAACAAAAACAAAACTAGAAATGAGTTTGTAATGAACAAACACTGGGGTTTCAGCTCTGTTGTCAATGTTGAATTAATGTAATAATTAATTTGACACCTGATGACATCACGATGATGAAAACATGTTTTTCGTACGAACTTTGTTATAAGCTACAAGACGACACAAAGTTTTTGACTTTATGACATGTGGTTAAGGAAATGTATTTTTGTATTGAATTTTCTGTTTGGACCGGACGAAAAGATCAAAGTTGGGTCATGTTTTTAATAAAAACAAATGTATCATTAGCTCCAAGACGCCACAAAGAGTTGACTTTATGACATGTGGTTCACGAGATATGGACTTTAAATTTGAGAGCTTCCTGTTTGTACCGGAAGTAAAGGTGAAAGAGGAGGGTGACATTTTAAAAAGAACATGTTTAATGTGCCATCAGTTACAAGATGGTACAAAAATTATAACTCTTTTACGTATGGTTCAGACGATATAAAGTTAAAAAAAATAAATTGTAAATAATAAACTACCATGCTAAGGCTAAATTTATTAATAAACGATACTGCACAGACCTTAAAATAAATTGTGGTGGGAGAATTCAATGAAATTGCGTGAGAATAAACCACTACTAATATCCCAAAATGCTTCCTTATTTAATACTTCAAGGACTCTCCACAAGCAAGAGGGCGCTATACAGGTTCACCATTAACTGTACGAAGCGAAGCAGCGAACCAAAATGAAAGGTACAAAGGTCGAACGATGCCATGCGCGTGGACAATGGGCTATGTGTGGGTATGGCCGTATGCAGTGTGTTACGATGCCTAGCGTGGGAATTAATGGCTGAGTGGTGTACAGCCCGTATGCGATGTACAGCGTGAATTACGTGCAATGTACACACACGACGATCGTGCTTGTTTGACGATACGTGTTTTTAAATCGTTAATATCATCAACAAAGGAATAAAAACCCTCGGTCGAACTGCTGCTGGATCTAAGTTAGAGCACAGGCTTTCATTTGATGTATTGTTTGTGTCTTTTAGGACTGTAGATCCAGATCGAACATTCACAAAATTTCACGTGTAAATGCTATGAGAATTTTCGGAAAGAAGTATAATAATACTAATACTAGTGAAATACTATAGTGAAATAAAATAAAAATCTTGATGAAAACAAAGGTGGTTTCGGCGGATGGCCAAAACCCTCAACAACAACAACCAATAAATAAATAAATAAAATAATTACAAATCAACATCTACACTATTGGTTGCTTGAGATTAGTAATGGATTGAAGTATGGAGCTCTGACAATTCTCCGTGCCAGAAACGAACTCTCGTATCTATTAGGACTCTGTATAATGTGTACAACATGAATAGTCCTACACAGGTAGTAATCTTGTTGCTATGAAACATTCTATGAGTCTTATTAGTGGCAAAAATAATAGAGCAAAATAACAAAATTGCAAGCATTTACCCCCAACCCCACCCCTGAAAAAAAAGAGTATTTTAATTTAAAAAAATTTATGTATTATACACCTTGAAGTAAGAATAAATGCATGGCCTAAACAGTAAAATAATGCCACTTGACTGTTTCAGGTTAAAGCCGAGTAATGATTGTAAATTGTAAGCAGCAATTTACAAGTGATTAATTTAACATGTTGCTTCCTCAGACAACCCTGTGGGTCATCGTATCTTGTTACATCATTGTCAATTAAGGAGCTTATGATGTGCTTAAAGTTTGGTGAAATGGGACACTGGAGACACTGGGACACTGGAGTCAAGTTGACTATTGAATTGTCTGGCTAGTCAATGCTAACAGCAATCCCGGGAGTAATAACCACAAAATAGTTTCACTAAAGTATCTTGCCATGATATAAGACTTTAAAAAAGGGAACAAGTTGGTTTCCTGAATGTCGCGCACATCTGATTTTGGGTCCACTTTTGTGATTGTTTTATTTGTTTTTGATTGAAAAAAAATGTAACTTTGCCAAAACCAAACCAAACTGCATGTTTTCCTTTAAGTAACAGTACAGTTTGTTACTTGTTTATTTATATTTTTATTTATATATTGATTCTTCAACCTAAAGACAATATTAGTTTATCTTGCATTAGGAGGTGGGACCGTTCAGGAAGTTTGGTTAGTTTCTGATAATCTGGATTGTAATTCTTGAAATTTTAAACATTTTGCAAGATTTGGGTGCGAACAGCTATTCATAGTTTAATTTTATTTCTTAGTTTTGCTTATTCTTTTAAGCAAACCTTGTTCTCAAGCAAATGAAAAGTTTAAAAGTTTGCACCAACTTGAAACTTAACATGTAGTTAGTATACAACTACCAGATGCTGAGTAAGTTCAGACGTCATGACTTTTAATAACTGAGGAAAATTAAATCATCATTACATGTACATAAACATACAATAAAAAATCAGTGTTTAACCCAAAACCGATACAAATGAGAATCCAACTTTATTTGAAATCCTGTTGAAAACTGTGAAAAAGTACAACTTAATAAAGTCAACATGAATTGCATAGATTGTGTAGACTTGTGTTTATTTGGCTTGTTATGAGCTTTCCTGACCAATACAATAATGTTGCATCAGTAAATGGCATACTCCTTGATATTGTTATTATAAAGATAACAGGTACATGTTTTCATGTCAAACTTTATACTTGTGTTCCCGAACACCTAGTGTTTGTTAGGTGACAAATACTCGAGCTTAGTACAGAAATGAAATGAGAATTTTTGATAATTTTTTTCCCCTCGATTATTTGAAAGTGTTGGTAAATATATTGAAGTCAAATTAACTTTTTTTGTTTTAGTCACAATTGCCAAGTTTACTTTACACTACAACACGCGCAGAAAATAAGCAGCGGCATATATATTTCAAAAATTACAGTACAAGTTGGTTTTAATATTCTATCTCTCTTCATTACACTCTCAATAAAAACAAAAAACAAACTTACCATCTGCAAGGAGTGTTATTGGCATGAGCTCATCAATAAAATCTAAAAGTTCTGGACAGTTTTTCTGGATCTGCTGGACGACATACTTTAAAAGTGTGCATGCTTTATCTCTTCCTCTGCAATCTGCCAACTGTACAAAAAGACACACTATTAGATCTTAAACAGACATGTGACCCATAGGTCCTGGATATCTGTGTGGAGAAGATGATGAAGAAATGTTGATTTTAGATGTGGGAGGAAAACCCCCAAATGAACCACCCGACACCTTCCATGGTGTGTCCCTCTTGCAATTATATGACCATGTGTACCATCAACTTAAGTGTGTTAAGTGTGGAAAATCAGATGGCCCAAACATTGTACATGTACCAAGACACATTATCAGTATTTGCTTGTAAATTAAGCACACCACCAGCACAATTATTCAAGACATCACTTACCAGTGAAGTAATTCTTAGTTTGTGGAAAAGAGCGTCTCCAGCTGTGGTAAACAAGCTCAGACCAATCGCACTAACTACTGTATTAGAGGGGTATCATGTGGCCAAATGGACCATATAAGATCTAGAACCAGCAGTTCAGCAACATAAGGGACTTTCAACCATTCTATTATAATTAAGCTGTTATGTACCTACTGTATACATCAGGCAGAGAAAAGTAAAACCTCATCATCAATAATAAGGGGTTTCGGCCTGGTAGCCGAAACACCTATTGTTTTCTTCGAGATTTTTATTTTGTTTTATAAATGTTAAATTTTTGGGTATGAGTTGGTCAAACGGCTCCGTTTGTACACAAAAGATGGTACTCAATCAGGCACAGAATTTATGTAGTTTCCAATCCAATTGAAGGTAAAATGAAGACCTGAACACAGAAATAAGCCCATCATGCACCGTTCCTCGTAAAGCAATAGTTTAAACAAAATGTCATAGATCTTTTGTTGTCAATATTCAAGATATTTGGGTGTTCTCCCGGATTAGAGGTAAAGCTGAATACTGCCCTCCAGCGACAGTTTCAAAGAGAACCTAATTTTGAGACGCGTAACTTAAATGTGTAGTTATGGCGTCGATTAGCTTATTACAAATGTCATTTTTCATGCTAACACCATACCAAAGTTAAAATAAAAGCATATTGCGCACCCAGGATTATGTATAAGGAGGCTCAAGTAATTTAACTTGTGGGATCCAGGGGCCAGCCATACGGCCCCTGGGTCCAGGGGCAAAGCCCCGGTGAGGATCTAGGGGGCTAAGCCGGGGGTTGAAAAATCAAGCCTCTGTGTGCTTTTACACACTTTTTATCTATATTTCTGTAACTTCAAAGAAAACTGCAGTCCCACAAACTCTTGAGTCTGGATTGTGGTATTTCAGTGATGCTCAACGGCACACCCGCAGGATTAAGTCTTATGGGGGGGGGGGCTCAAAAAGTTTAAAAAGTGGGGTCAAGTGGCGAAGCCCTGGTGGGGGTCTAGGGGCAAAGCCCACAGAACTTCTGAGCATTTAGCTTTTGTGAAAAATCAAGCCTCCGTAGGCAAAAAAACAGATAAATAGACATACTTTTCAAGCACTTCCAATCCAAACTAATCTTTCAATTTTACTGGAAATATTTAATGAAACAACAACGGGCTCAAAGAAAACTTACTCCGACAAATTAACAGGCTGAGCATTAAAAAAAAACACCCCGAAACCCCCCAAGTTTGCAAAATTGCGTGGATGATCTTATCACCTGATTTCTGCCCTTAATGATATTTTCATCAACAACTATTTTCATGGATTCATGATTTGAGGATCAGTTTTATAGAACTTCTTTTGCACTGAAATATTCTAGATTCAAGGATCGAGGTTCGTCGGTGACGCACATTAGGGAAAAATTTAATAAACTTTGCCCCTCATCAAGGCAAAAGTTGTCGATGTTTGAATATCCTTACTCAAAGGCTGTGTGTAGTACAGAATATGTGGGCCTGAACCACACTGCTCAGCTACTTTTTTACTTGGTCGCAAACGTGCACCGAGTAGAGTCTAGCCAAGCACAAAAATACATTGCATCACCAGCTAAGTTGAGTACCACAGGTTCATCCCCATTAGTGTGCGATGTCACCGATCATTAGGGCGCGGGTGAGTTAGTAATGTAGCTTGCACTAATGCTGCCTTACTTTCTTTAAAGGCTACAAGTTCAGTTTCCCCTAGGCTAATAGGTGACTTTTTAGGTGTGTTTTCTTTTTGTGTTTCAGGATATTCGTGAGCGGCTGAATAATATGAGCGCATGACAGGATAAATTGGAGATAGAAATTCACAAATTCTAAGTATCGTCTGAGTTGACGACGGGAACTTGGAACAGGAAAGTCTGTAATGGCTTTAACCTTTTCTGGTAATGGAGCAATAATATCTAAACTAACACAGTGTCCTAGAAACTTGACACCTTCCACATCAAAAACACACTTTTTTGCGTTTATGACTTTGCCATACTCGTCTAAGCGCTGAAAAAGTTGTTTCAGGTGAGAACATTGTTCTTCAGGAGAATTACTGGCTTCTAGTAAATAAATGGTAGTCCACACAAAACTTGGTCAATAAAGCACTGGAATGTTTGCCCCACATTTCTCAAACTAAACGGCATCTTTTCAAATTTGAAGAGGCCAAATGGAGTTAAGATAGCAGTTTTGTGAATGTCTCTAGGCCCTATGGGAATCTGATGATATGCTTTATGCTAGATCAATCTTGGAAAATATTGTTTTTTCTGTTCAAAGTTGCGGTGGAATTGTGGATGTAAGGAATTGGATAAAGATCAGGTATAGTGATTTTATTTAATGCACAGTAATTGCCGCAGGGACGCCAATCTCCAGATTTTTTTGGAACCATGTGTAATGGTGTTGCATAACTGTTCTACGATGGACTAATAATTAGCTGTTCCGACATACAGGTAACAGATATTGTTTTCGTCGAGATTTTGGGGGGTTTCGTCCTGGTAGCCGAAACCACCTTTGATTTCGTCGAGATTTCTATTATTTTTTGTTATTATTATGAGCTGTTCCGACCTACAGTCGGAACAGGTATTGTTTTCGTCAAGATTTTTATTAGCTGTTCCGACCTACAGTCGGAACAGGTATTGTTTTCGTCAAGATTTTTATTATTTTTATTAGCTGTTCCGAACTTTCAGTCGGAACAGCTATTGTAATCGTCCAGATTTTTATTTTTTTTCTTATTATTATTATTCTTTCTTTCCCTAAAACCGTATTGACTTAACCTGTGACTCTTTCAAAAGCCATATGTCCCTTTTAGAAAAACAAAACTGTAGTCAAATGTTTTACCATATGAAAGCTTATGTCTTGAACTAAATTTTAGATGTAAATAATTAAAAATTCTTAATTAATTATTCACGTGACAGCGGTATGAATATTTAATTAGTCAATCTTGTGTCCATCATAACTCAAGAAGTATACATCCGATCCTTAAACTTTTTTCAGTTATGGACTTGTCTTGTGTTGTAGATGTAAATTATGTCCCAACATTCTCCGTCACGTCATCATGACGTCATTTATTGCGCGTTTTCGTTTTGTGTACAAAACACATGGCGCTAAAAGTGTAAATGTGTACATGAGCACCACATGCAATTCCTATGTAGGTTTAGGTTTTTTTTTAGAATGCATCGATCGGAATTTTTTTTTTTACCATCGCGTTCCTTATAAAATTTATTAGTACGAAAAACACATTTTTTGGGATGTGACGTAATCAGGTGTCGAATTACACTAATTCAAAGCTTATTCCTTTAAAAAATCATATCTCCTGAACCAAATGTCGTAGAGTCGTAATGTTTGTGTTGCTTTGTAGCGTACAACAATTGCAAAAAATTATTTTTAGTGATGACCTCGCTTTGACCTTTACTTCCGGTCCAAACAGGAAGCTCAAATCTTTATAAAATCATATCTCCTGAACCAAAAATCAGAAAGGCGTAACGTTTGTGTTGTATTGTAGCTTACAATACTTGCGACATTTCATGTACAGTGATGACCTCATTTTGACCTTTACTTCCGGTCCAAACAGGAAGCTCAAAACTTTAACAAATCATATCTCCTGAACCATATGTCATTAAGTCGTAATGTTTGTGTTGTATTGTAGCTTACAACATTTGCAAAAAATTATTTTTAGTGATGACCTCACTTTGACCTTAACTTCCGGTCCAAACAGGAAGTTCAAATTTTAAAAAATCATATCTCCTGAACCACATGTCATAGAGTCGTAATGTTTGAGTTATTTTGTAACTTACCACACTTGAAAATTTTTAAACAAAAAGATGACCTCACTTTGACCTTAACTTCCGGTCTAAAAAAAGATCCGAACTTAATAAACCTAGTTTACACTGTGATAATCACTCTGGAAATCAAGCATTCATTTCGAACAAAATTACGTCACATACACAAACTACAGAAGCAGTTCACATCTTGGGAAACAAAACAGAACTTTTTAGGTCAGCAGAACGGAACAGCTGTGTGATTGTAAGTTACAATCACTTACATCTAGTTATTATTATTATTCTTTGTTTCTGCCTAAACCCCATAGCATTTGTACACGTTTTAATTTTAAGCCTAATATCCTAATATGTAAATATTAAAGAGTTAAATCCTATATCAAATTGAAGCTTAGAACATTAACTTAAATCTTAAAGTAATAAATGTTAAAATTCTTAATTAATTAGCCACTTTACAGCGAGGTGAATATTTAATTAGCAAACCTTGTGACCACCATATCTCAAAAAGTATACCCCCGATCGTCAAACTTGTTTCAGTTTTAGACTTCTGAGATACTGTAGATGTGGTTTCCGGCCTAAAATTTTCAGTCACGTCATCATGACATCATACGTTTGCGCGTTTTGTTTTCTGTGTACAAAACATATGGCGCTAAAATTGAAAACGTTTTACTAGTCAAAAACACAATAACTTCAAAATAAGTTATCTGTTTGTTTCCTAAATTTCATATTCTTTGTTGAAAAATTAACTGATTTTAAAAAGAGATGTTTCAGTCCATTAAAAGCAATCAAGGTACATTTATAATTAACGAATAGATGAAAATCTTGGCGTAGTGGTTAAACGTAGTACTTCACAAACTGGATGCAGTCACTTTCAGTTTTTTTTAAACCTTCTCTATGCTACATGCAATACGGTGTGGACCTATATGAGTTGAGGACTTACTTGAGGAGAGTCTACGACATTGTCGCGAAGTGCGCAGCTTTTTATTTGATTTCTAACCGAGTATTGACCCATTACTTTGTACATACTCCATTGGATTTGTACACAACCAATACATTTAGATTCCTACGTAGGTTTAGGGTTTTCGTGAGAATGCAGAATTATTCTGTTTCCGCCTAAAATCCCTTAGCGTTTGTACACGTTTTTTCTTTATGCCTAATATTCTAAAGCGTACACAGATGAAAGAGTTATCATAAATCGAATTGAAGCTTAGGACATAAGCCTAACTCTAAATGTATTTTTTTTATAAAATTCTTAATTGATTAACCACCTGATCTTCATTTGAATATTTAATTAGTTAATCTTTGCAGCACCATATCTCAAGAAGTACACAGCCGATTTTCAAACTTTTTCAGTTATAGACTCCTTGGGCATTGGAGATTAACCTTGGATAACCGTGACCCCATGGTGACCTTTACTTCGGGGTCAACCGGAAGTGGGACCATATCCTTAGAACTACACAACCGATTTTCAAACTTTTTTCAGTTATAGACTCCTTGGGCATTGGAGAATAACCTTAGGAAATCGTGACCCCATGTTGACCTTTACTTCGGCTTCAACCGGAAGTGGGACCTTATCTCAAGAACTACAAACCGATTTTCAAATTTTTTTCAGTTCTAGACTCCTTGGGCATTGGAGATTTTCCTTTGGTAACAGTGACCCCATGCTGACCTTTTTACCGGGTCAAACGGAAGTGGGACCATATCTCAAGAACAACACAGCCAATTTTCAATTTTTTTTAAGTTTTAGACCCCTTGTGCATTGAAGATTGAACTTGGGTTTAATCAAAGCACAACAAAACGGAACAGCTTTGTGTTTGTTCACAAACACCTCAATGTCTAGTTATTATTATTATTATTCTTTCCGAAAATTCTCATAACATTTACACGTACAAATTTGTGAGCGTTCGTTCTCAGGAACTAGTCTTAAAAGACACAAACAATACATCAAATGAAAGCCTGTGCTCTAACTTAGATCAAGGAGCAGTTTGACTGAGGGTTTTTAATCCTTTGTTGACGATATTAACGATTTAAAAACACGTATCGTCAACAAAGCACGATCGTCTTGTGTGTGTACATTGCACGTAATTCACGCTGTACATCGCATACGGTCTCCACACCACACAGCCATTGCTTCCCACGCTAGGCATTGTAACACGCTGCATTCGGCCAGACCCACAGTCCACACACGTGGCACTGTTCGACCTTTGTACCTTTCATTTTGGTTCGCTGCTTCGCTTCTACAGTTAACGGTGAACCTGTATAGCGCCCTCTTGCTTGTGGAGAGTCCTCGAACTATTAAATACGGAAGTGTTTGGGGATATTAGTACAGGTTTATTCTCATGCAATTTCATTTAATTCGCCCACCAAAATTTATTTCAAGGTCTGTGCGGTATAGCTTATTAATAAATTTAGCCTTGCCTTGGTAGTTTATTATTTACATTTTATTATTTAAAACTTTATATCGTCTGAACCATACGTAAAAGAGTTATAATTTGTTGTACCATCTTGTAACTTACGGCACATTGGACAAGTTTTTCCCCCACCCGTACAAAAGTTAATGCATATCACAGTAAACTATTATGTCAACATGGCTTAAGAATAAATCACATGTTACTTTGTAATCTTTAAGCTTTTTTGGAACTTAAAACACATGTAACATTATAGTGTGTAACGTGACTGACATCAACTTTTCCTTTTGATTTAAACAGGAAGGTCATGGTCTCTGTGTTGAAAAAAACCTTCAAACATTGTGCGGCGCTTTGTGCTATTTATGCATTAATTTTAACTTTATTTTGTATGTTAACTTTTGGAATCTCTGCAAGACCTAAGCTTACAGCTTTCAATTACTAATTATTATGACCTCCCACATGTTACAATGCCCTCTATGAATGTGTATACAACACACGTTGACCTTTTCTTCCAGTCCAAATGGGAAGTTCAAATTTAAACATATTGGCATATCTCCTGAACCGCATGTCATAGAGTTATAATTCTTGAGCCGGAAGTATAAGGGCGATCATGTTGAAACTTGGTAGGTTGTTAGATATTGGCAAGTTCTTGTAAATTTTGAAATGACGCCATGATGACTTCATCAAATGATTTTTTATGATTTTTTTCATTTTTTGCACCTTTTAGTCATAAATTGCTAACTAAACGTGGTATACTCCAAATTCTTTTTTAAACAGGCTTGATACGTCATAACTGCTTTGAATACAAAAAACTTTCATAATCAGTTGAGTCATTTGAAAAAGTTGTGGCGAAACAGCTCGGCATTTGTGCACAAATGCAATATGTCTAGTTATTATTATTCTTTGTTTCCACCTAAATCCCATAGCATTTGTACACGTTTTTTCTTTAAGCCTAATACCTAGAGCGTAAATAGGAAAGAGTTGAATCATATATCAAATTGAAGCTTAGAACATAAACTTAACTCTTAATGTAAAAAATGTTAAAATTCTTAATTAATTAGCCTATTTACAGTGAGGTGAATATTTAATTAGCCAATCTTGAAAGCACCTTATCTCAAAAAGTATACCCCTGATCGTCAAACTTGTTTCAGTTTTAGACTTCTGAGATACTGTAGATGTGCTTTCCGGCCTAAAATGTGGAATGACGTCATAATTACGTCATTTATTGTGCATTTTCGCCCGTGTACAAAACACATGGAGGTGCTTTTTAATCGATTGAGGGCGCTATACCAGTTTAACGGTGCTCTTGCTTGCTTTTTTGCAACTCGATCAAGTCCTAAACCCATTTATGACCCGTGTTGTTGCGTTTTTTGTATGTAGAGTATATTATAAAGAGTCATTCCTGCGCCGACTGACACAAGTCTACGTTCATTCAAAAGAATCAAGAAGAATTTTTCTTGCTCTCAGCGCAGAGCGTCGTGTCCGCTCAGATCTTGTCGTTATTCAGCGTGAACGTAGAAAATAGAACGCCGTATTTTGGGACGATGTTGCCCCGTTGCGTCCCGTTCACCGGAAAACGATCTTTTAGGTTTCTTATGCAAACGCATTACTTGAAGCTGAATCGTGAAGGAAACAAGGCTACCCATTCGCCTGAAACCACGTTTTTAAGGTTCTTGTGCGAATGCATTACTTCGGGAAATCACCGTCTAGCAGACAAAACACTTGGTGGGGATGTAATAGGGCAAGAATTAGAGCTGAGTGGGGAAATAAGGTATACAAAAGTGAAATTACCTTTTCCATGGCTATAGGGTCAGTGTTGGATTTGGGGTCAAAAGCCAAAATTAACAATAACTCATATCCCATAAATCATTTACTTTTCAAGCCTTACTAAAATAACATACTCGATCGGTATTAAAGGGCACAAGTTTTACAATTACGATTTTGATACAACAGCATTTAGCTTTAAATTAAGCCAGTGCATTTACGACCATTTTTTGTAAAGGTGTAACCGTTTCTGAAACGATCGGTCACAAGTGCAACCGTCCCCATCATGAACAAAATTTTGAGGAAAATAAAAACGTTAACACAACTGCGCATGTGATCAAAAACATTACGTCTTCAGTGCAACATTTTTGTCTCTGCGTAATCACCCTGCAAAATAAACGAGCATGCGTAAATCAAATTGTTGTGGAACGGCCTCTAGCGTTCAATGTTTGTTGCATTACCTCAAGCACAGTTTTGAAATAACAAAGACTAAGAGACGAGACTGATTGGAAACGATATGTGTGTGTGTTGCATCTGATCGTGTGTTTACTGTGTAAATCGTGATCACAATTATTATAATCAATGTTTCGCGACACTTTTTGATTAAATTGTTTTACGCTTATCCGAACCGTAAAAATGTTGATCGGTTGGTTAACCGTGTAACCGTCACAGGCTTAGTATACATGCTAACTTGTGAGACATGTTCCTCGATAACAAAATTTTGAGTAAAAAAAACGTTAACACAACTGCGTTTGTGATAAAAAACATTGCCTCTTTAGTAAAACATTTTTATTTTTTTTCTTATTATTATTATTCTTTCTTTCCCTAAAACCGTATTGACTTAACCTGTGACTCTTTCAAAAGCCATATGTCCCTTTTAGAAAAACAAAACTGTAGTCAAATGTTTTACCATATGAAAGCTTATGTCTTGAACTAAATTTTAGATGTAAATAATTAAAAATTCTTAATTAATTATTCACGTGACAGCGGTATGAATATTTAATTAGTCAATCTTGTGTCCATCATAACTCAAGAAGTATACATCCGATCCTTAAACTTTTTTCAGTTATGGACTTGTCTTGTGTTGTAGATGTAAATTATGTCCCAACATTCTCCGTCACGTCATCATGACGTCATTTATTGCGCGTTTTCGTTTTGTGTACAAAACACATGGCGCTAAAAGTGTAAATGTGTACATGAGCACCACATGCAATTCCTATGTAGGTTTAGGTTTTTTTTTAGAATGCATCGATCGGAATTTTTTTTTTTACCATCGCGTTCCTTATAAAATTTATTAGTACGAAAAACACATTTTTTGGGATGTGACGTAATCAGGTGTCGAATTACACTAATTCAAAGCTTATTCCTTTAAAAAATCATATCTCCTGAACCAAATGTCGTAGAGTCGTAATGTTTGTGTTGCTTTGTAGCGTACAACAATTGCAAAAAATTATTTTTAGTGATGACCTCGCTTTGACCTTTACTTCCGGTCCAAACAGGAAGCTCAAATCTTTATAAAATCATATCTCCTGAACCAAAAATCAGAAAGGCGTAACGTTTGTGTTGTATTGTAGCTTACAATACTTGCGACATTTCATGTACAGTGATGACCTCATTTTGACCTTTACTTCCGGTCCAAACAGGAAGCTCAAAACTTTAACAAATCATATCTCCTGAACCATATGTCATTAAGTCGTAATGTTTGTGTTGTATTGTAGCTTACAACATTTGCAAAAAATTATTTTTAGTGATGACCTCACTTTGACCTTAACTTCCGGTCCAAACAGGAAGTTCAAATTTTAAAAAATCATATCTCCTGAACCACATGTCATAGAGTCGTAATGTTTGAGTTATTTTGTAACTTACCACACTTGAAAATTTTTAAACAAAAAGATGACCTCACTTTGACCTTAACTTCCGGTCTAAAAAAAGATCCGAACTTAATAAACCTAGTTTACACTGTGATAATCACTCTGGAAATCAAGCATTCATTTCGAACAAAATTACGTCACATACACAAAATACAGCAGTTCACATCTTGGGAAACAAAACAGAACTTTTTAGGTCAGCAGAACGGAACAGCTGTGTGATTGTAAGTTACAATCACTTACATCTAGTTATTATTATTATTCTTTGTTTCTGCCTAAACCCCATAGCATTTGTACACGTTTTAATTTTAAGCCTAATATCCTAATATGTAAATATTAAAGAGTTAAATCCTATATCAAATTGAAGCTTAGAACATTAACTTAAATCTTAAAGTAATAAATGTTAAAATTCTTAATTAATTAGCCACTTTACAGCGAGGTGAATATTTAATTAGCAAACCTTGTGACCACCATATCTCAAAAAGTATACCCCCGATCGTCAAACTTGTTTCAGTTTTAGACTTCTGAGATACTGTAGATGTGGTTTCCGGCCTAAAATTTTCAGTCACGTCATCATGACATCATACGTTTGCGCGTTTTGTTTTCTGTGTACAAAACATATGGCGCTAAAATTGAAAACGTTTTACTAGTCAAAAACACAATAACTTCAAAATAAGTTATCTGTTTGTTTCCTAAATTTCATATTCTTTGTTGAAAAATTAACTGATTTTAAAAAGAGATGTTTCAGTCCATTAAAAGCAATCAAGGTACATTTATAATTAACGAATAGATGAAAATCTTGGCGTAGTGGTTAAACGTAGTACTTCACAAACTGGATGCAGTCACTTTCAGTTTTTTTTAAACCTTCTCTATGCTACATGCAATACGGTGTGGACCTATATGAGTTGAGGACTTACTTGAGGAGAGTCTACGACATTGTCGCGAAGTGCGCAGCTTTTTATTTGATTTCTAACCGAGTATTGACCCATTACTTTGTACATACTCCATTGGATTTGTACACAACCAATACATTTAGATTCCTACGTAGGTTTAGGGTTTTCGTGAGAATGCAGAATTATTCTGTTTCCGCCTAAAATCCCTTAGCGTTTGTACACGTTTTTTCTTTATGCCTAATATTCTAAAGCGTACACAGATGAAAGAGTTATCATAAATCGAATTGAAGCTTAGGACATAAGCCTAACTCTAAATGTATTTTTTTTATAAAATTCTTAATTGATTAACCACCTGATCTTCATTTGAATATTTAATTAGTTAATCTTTGCAGCACCATATCTCAAGAAGTACACAGCCGATTTTCAAACTTTTTCAGTTATAGACTCCTTGGGCATTGGAGATTAACCTTGGATAACCGTGACCCCATGGTGACCTTTACTTCGGGGTCAACCGGAAGTGGGACCATATCCTTAGAACTACACAACCGATTTTCAAACTTTTTTCAGTTATAGACTCCTTGGGCATTGGAGAATAACCTTAGGAAATCGTGACCCCATGTTGACCTTTACTTCGGCTTCAACCGGAAGTGGGACCTTATCTCAAGAACTACAAACCGATTTTCAAATTTTTTTCAGTTCTAGACTCCTTGGGCATTGGAGATTTTCCTTTGGTAACAGTGACCCCATGCTGACCTTTTTACCGGGTCAAACGGAAGTGGGACCATATCTCAAGAACAACACAGCCAATTTTCAATTTTTTTATAGTTTTAGACCCCTTGTGCATTGAAGATTGAACTTGGGTTTAATCAAAGCACAACAAAACGGAACAGCTTTGTGTTTGTTCACAAACACCTCAATGTCTAGTTATTATTATTATTATTCTTTCCGAAAATTCTCATAACATTTACACGTACAAATTTGTGAGCGTTCGTTCTCAGGAACTAGTCTTAAAAGACACAAACAATACATCAAATGAAAGCCTGTGCTCTAACTTAGATCAAGGAGCAGTTTGACTGAGGGTTTTTAATCCTTTGTTGACGATATTAACGATTTAAAAACACGTATCGTCAACAAAGCACGATCGTCTTGTGTGTGTACATTGCACGTAATTCACGCTGTACATCGCATACGGTCTCCACACCACACAGCCATTGCTTCCCACGCTAGGCATTGTAACACGCTGCATTCGGCCAGACCCACAGTCCACACACGTGGCACTGTTCGACCTTTGTACCTTTCATTTTGGTTCGCTGCTTCGCTTCTACAGTTAACGGTGAACCTGTATAGCGCCCTCTTGCTTGTGGAGAGTCCTCGAACTATTAAATACGGAAGTGTTTGGGGATATTAGTACAGGTTTATTCTCATGCAATTTCATTTAATTCGCCCACCAAAATTTATTTCAAGGTCTGTGCGGTATAGCTTATTAATAAATTTAGCCTTGCCTTGGTAGTTTATTATTTACATTTTATTATTTAAAACTTTATATCGTCTGAACCATACGTAAAAGAGTTATAATTTGTTGTACCATCTTGTAACTTACGGCACATTGGACAAGTTTTTCCCCCACCCGTACAAAAGTTAATGCATATCACAGTAAACTATTATGTCAACATGGCTTAAGAATAAATCACATGTTACTTTGTAATCTTTAAGCTTTTTTGGAACTTAAAACACATGTAACATTATAGTGTGTAACGTGACTGACATCAACTTTTCCTTTTGATTTAAACAGGAAGGTCATGGTCTCTGTGTTGAAAAAAACCTTCAAACATTGTGCGGCGCTTTGTGCTATTTATGCATTAATTTTAACTTTATTTTGTATGTTAACTTTTGGAATCTCTGCAAGACCTAAGCTTACAGCTTTCAATTACTAATTATTATGACCTCCCACATGTTACAATGCCCTCTATGAATGTGTATACAACACACGTTGACCTTTTCTTCCAGTCCAAATGGGAAGTTCAAATTTAAACATATTGGCATATCTCCTGAACCGCATGTCATAGAGTTATAATTCTTGAGCCGGAAGTATAAGGGCGATCATGTTGAAACTTGGTAGGTTGTTAGATATTGGCAAGTTCTTGTAAATTATGAAATGACGCCATGATGACTTCATCAAATGATTTTTTATGATTTTTTTCATTTTTTGCACCTTTTAGTCATAAATTGCTAACTAAACGTGGTATACTCCAAATTCTTTTTTAAACAGGCTTGATACGTCATAACTGCTTTGAATACAAAAAACTTTCATAATCAGTTGAGTCATTTGAAAAAGTTGTGGCGAAACAGCTCGGCATTTGTGCACAAATGCAATATGTCTAGTTATTATTATTCTTTGTTTCCACCTAAATCCCATAGCATTTGTACACGTTTTTTCTTTAAGCCTAATACCTAGAGCGTAAATAGGAAAGAGTTGAATCATATATCAAATTGAAGCTTAGAACATAAACTTAACTCTTAATGTAAAAAATGTTAAAATTCTTAATTAATTAGCCTATTTACAGTGAGGTGAATATTTAATTAGCCAATCTTGAAAGCACCTTATCTCAAAAAGTATACCCCTGATCGTCAAACTTGTTTCAGTTTTAGACTTCTGAGATACTGTAGATGTGCTTTCCGGCCTAAAATGTGGAATGACGTCATAATTACGTCATTTATTGTGCATTTTCGCCCGTGTACAAAACACATGGAGGTGCTTTTTAATCGATTGAGGGCGCTATACCAGTTTAACGGTGCTCTTGCTTGCTTTTTTGCAACTCGATCAAGTCCTAAACCCATTTATGACCCGTGTTGTTGCGTTTTTTGTATGTAGAGTATATTATAAAGAGTCATTCCTGCGCCGACTGACACAAGTCTACGTTCATTCAAAAGAATCAAGAAGAATTTTTCTTGCTCTCAGCGCAGAGCGTCGTGTCCGCTCAGATCTTGTCGTTATTCAGCGTGAACGTAGAAAATAGAACGCCGTATTTTGGGACGATGTTGCCCCGTTGCGTCCCGTTCACCGGAAAACGATCTTTTAGGTTTCTTATGCAAACGCATTACTTGAAGCTGAATCGTGAAGGAAACAAGGCTACCCATTCGCCTGAAACCACGTTTTTAAGGTTCTTGTGCGAATGCATTACTTCGGGAAATCACCGTCTAGCAGACAAAACACTTGGTGGGGATGTAATAGGGCAAGAATTAGAGCTGAGTGGGGAAATAAGGTATACAAAAGTGAAATTACCTTTTCCATGGCTATAGGGTCAGTGTTGGATTTGGGGTCAAAAGCCAAAATTAACAATAACTCATATCCCATAAATCATTTACTTTTCAAGCCTTACTAAAATAACATACTCGATCGGTATTAAAGGGCACAAGTTTTACAATTACGATTTTGATACAACAGCATTTAGCTTTAAATTAAGCCAGTGCATTTACGACCATTTTTTGTAAAGGTGTAACCGTTTCTGAAACGATCGGTCACAAGTGCAACCGTCCCCATCATGAACAAAATTTTGAGGAAAATAAAAACGTTAACACAACTGCGCATGTGATCAAAAACATTACGTCTTCAGTGCAACATTTTTGTCTCTGCGTAATCACCCTGCAAAATAAACGAGCATGCGTAAATCAAATTGTTGTGGAACGGCCTCTAGCGTTCAATGTTTGTTGCATTACCTCAAGCACAGTTTTGAAATAACAAAGACTAAGAGACGAGACTGATTGGAAACGATATGTGTGTGTGTTGCATCTGATCGTGTGTTTACTGTGTAAATCGTGATCACAATTATTATAATCAATGTTTCGCGACACTTTTTGATTAAATTGTTTTACGCTTATCCGAACCGTAAAAATGTTGATCGGTTGGTTAACCGTGTAACCGTCACAGGCTTAGTATACATGCTAACTTGTGAGACATGTTCCTCGATAACAAAATTTTGAGTAAAAAAAACGTTAACACAACTGCGTTTGTGATAAAAAACATTGCCTCTTTAGTAAAACATTTTTTGGCTCTGTGCAATTGAATAGTTGTGGTACGCCCTCTAGCGTTCAATGTTTCTTGCAATTATTACCTCAAGCACAGTTTTGAAATAACAACGATAACGAGCCTGAATGAAAACGATATGTGTGTGTGCTGTGTAAATCGTGATCGCAAAATTATAGTCAATGTTTCGCGGCATTTTTTGATTGAATTGTTTTACGCTTATCCGAACCGTAAAAATGTAAACGTTTAACCGGTTGATCGGTTGGTTAACCGTGTAACCGTCTCAGGCTTAGTATACATGCTAACTTGTGAGACCTGTTCCTCGATAACAACAATTTGAGTAAAAAAAACCTGTTAACACAACTGTGCTTGTGATAAAAAACATTGCCTCTTCAGTGCAACATTTTTGCCTCTGCGCAATCGCTATCACCCTGCAAAATAACCGAGCATGTGCAATCGAATTGTTGTGGAATGCCCTCTAGCGTTCAATGTTTCTTGCATTTATTACCTCAAGCACAGTTTTCAAATAACAAAGACTACGAGCCTGATTGGAAACGATAATAATGTGCATTTCAATTTCTTTTCTATTATATTGAACTTGGGTTACCGTCACCCCGTGTTGACCTTTACTTACGGGTCAACCGGAAGTGGGACCATATCTCAAGAACTAAACACCCGATTTTTAATTTCTTTTCAGTTGTAGACTCCTTGAGCATTGAAGATTGAACTTGGGTTATCGTGACCCCAGGTTAACCTTTACTTCTGTGTCAACCGGAAATGGGACCATATCTCAACAACTACACAACCCATGTTCAATAATTGAACTCGGAGACCACATATTTTGAAGTGATAAATCCGGAAATCCAGAAAATTCCGGAAGATTCTCATGCCTGTCAATTTCTTTTCAGTTATTGGACCCTTTGAGCATTGAAGATTGAACTTGGGTTACCGTGACCCCATGTTGACCTTTACTTCTGGGTCAACCGGAAGTGGGACCATATCTCAAGAACTACAAAGCCGATTTTGAAATTTTCTAAGTTATAGATCCCTTGTTCATTGAAGATTGAACTTGGGTTTAATCAAAGCACAACAAAACGGAACAGCTTTGTGTTTGTTCACAAACACCTAATGTCTAGTTCCTACTTGAAGCATATGGTCAAATTCCTGTTTTGATGTTTTTAAACAATCTGCTGCTAATAGTAATGCATGAAAGTAATGCATGAAATTTGGATATACTGGTATCGATACTGAACGATAGACTTGGTTTTGGGCATTAACGAATAAAAACCTGGAATCGAAAGTGAGGTTGTTGAGTCAACTAGCCTACAGTTTTTGATGTCAACCAGTAACGAAAATTGGTTCAGAAAATCTGCCCCATCAATAGCTTGACTCACATCAGCAAGGGTAAAAATCCATCTAAATGTACATCTTACACCAAGATTAAGCATAAGTGATGTTTCACCATAAGTTTTAATTGGTGTTTTGTTTACCGCTTGCAAAAAGCACTGAAAAAGGCAATTTTTCTCTTTGGCCATAACTGGAAAAACGTTTACATCTGCCCCAGTATTGATTAACAAATTAATGCCAGTCGATTTATCCTTGATCCTAACATGACAATTGTTGCCAGACAATTGCAGCGTACTTAATTGCTGGTGATGTCGTTTTCCTGGTTGCTCTTACTGTAAGTACTAGGTAGAATACATTTTTGGGTTTTATCTCCATAACGCCAAGGGTACTAGCATTGCTCATCAGGCATTGGGGATCACTTGCGACATGCTTCGCCGTCGCGCCTCTGACTACAACGGCTACTAGAACTATTTCTAGATTGCCTGTGCATTTTGCTTGACAAGGCATCAATTGTCAATTGTTCTATCATTTCATGCAGCTCACTGGTTTGGGAAAGTGCCGGTTCTACTGGTTTTTTACTTATGAACTGAAAGGGCCGCTTTTGCCCCCCAGGCATTGGTGTTACCTCAAGAACTCTGTCTGCCACGGCTGCTAGTTGATCACTGGACACCATTTCGTTGGTTGGCGCAAGAATGAACTGCGCATTGGTTGGCAGATGTAGTAAAAACAATTGTTTTAAAATGCTTTCCTCGAGTTTGTGGTCGCCAAGTAATTGACGCATGCGCCTTAACAGTTGAGAGGGTTTTGGATCGCCTAATTCTTCGGCTATAAGCAGCTGATGCAAGCGCTTTTGCGTTGAAGCTGATGTGTGCCGTATTAATTTCTCCTTGAATGTATCATAATTTTTCGCACGAGCATTCTAGGAGTTGGTCACATACTTCCAGTGCAATTTCAGGCTGCAGAGCAGAGACTACGTATGCATACTAAGTTTGCTGCTGCGTTATGTTTCATGTCAAAAACTGCGCTTCTTCTTGTGTGAACCATATTGGCGGCTGTGGAGGTTGAGGTTTGATCTGGCCTTCAGCTATAGTTGAGTGTAATTTTTTTTTTAAATGAAGGCACACTGGAAATGCGACCTTTTGCAAGTTACTGATTAGGTGGCAGTAAAACCAATGTCATTGGGTTCAATCTAACTGCTTCTGTAAGACTCATGTGTCTATTTCAAAGCATTTCAAAGATTTCAAAAGCTCATTGTACCACTTTAGCATGCAGGCCGTCATACAATTGGAAAAAATTGTTGCGTAATGAGGTATAATGACTAGACCTATTTTTGCGCTTGCTTGGCTTTCTAACTGAAGTGTGCCATGAAAGTGTACCAGTGCTAATACCGAATTGCAATTAGGTGTTTAACATTTCAAATGCGTGCATTCGCCTGGTCTAACAAAGAATCAAGCTGGTTTTGATTGTGCTTCAGTTCGCTTTCTGTCAAGATTGGAGAAGATTGAAATGCTTAGTGGCTTGAAACCTAGCAAATGAAGCAGGCGGAATAGTTACAATGGAAATTGCAATTGTGGGTCTGCAAGCTAAAACATGTTGCTTGAAACCATTAAACTTAGCTATAATAAACCGTCCAAAGAAATATCTGACTTTTGCAAAACTTTGGCACGAGAATGGGGTGCTCTTGCAAAATTTGTTAGGTCGTTAATACCAGCAGCTAATTTAATAATGATAAAATCAGAGGTACTATAGCTACGTAATTTTGCTAGCAAAGGTATAATAAGACCTCCAATGGTGGCCCCTTGAATAAATAATGAAACTCAAGATTTAATGAACAAGACTCTGGTTAAGTTACAGAAGAGTATTGTTATAACAAGATCTGTTCTACCGTACCAATTTACCGCTAGCATAGCCTTGATTTGTGATCTTGTTTTTTGTATTAGTCACCAGTATAAGGCGCAACATCGACTGGCTCGGACGTTGGCTTGGAGGGACTGGGCAAGTTTAGGAATCTGGATCCAAACAGCATCTTGACAATTTTGGCAGAGCTCCCTGGTGAAACCCAGGCAGATCAAAATGAGGCATTCAGCAAAACAGAGCATGTGCCTATGGTACCTAGGTGTTAGTGATGTTGACAAAGACTGTATGTGGTAAAATGTTGTGTCATGTTGTGTCCGGATAACAGGTGTCCACTGTCCAATACAGGCTCTGATTCGGTCCAACTGTATCACCTGCTTGGTTTTTTTGCACTGGAGTGCTGTCCTTCGCAGTTGGACTATGGAGGCAGAAAGGTAAAATGGACATCAACAACCTGAATCCATGGATCCCATGTGATGTGACACACCATCGTTAGATTTAAACTGGATTTTAAAATCTGTGGACAGAACATGTATCGTTTGCAGATTTTTATTCTGTCGATCACATTACAATCGTTGTCACCATTTCATTATGATAAATTACTCTACGGCTTACAGGATGAAAAGTTTTTGAACGAATGGCGACTATAGTTCAAGAATAAGTCCATCTTTCACATAAGGGAGACAAAGGGACTCTACATCACAGTTTGCTCACCATTGTGAATGTGTGATTCATTTCATGAATATTCAATTCGCAGTCAGAACAAAAAATTTGCCAGGTCCTAGTGCCAAAAGCATCAAGATGTTCGTTTTGAGCCAGACGTTTGTGTGATACAAATATCTCTTATCTAGTCATTTGTGTTGCGATAACAGCGACTACGTTAACAAAATGAATGTCGCCAATCAAGACTACTTCAAGCACAAAGATACTGTAGTAAATAGGGGAATTGTTAACTGGTATTTGGGGGGTCATATCGGGGCATGTGTCTTGTAAGCAAAGAATATTTTTATTTCACAAAAAATAGTGGAAATCCATTTGATTTCTATTTAACACCCATTGACTTTGGTAAATAACTTTCATGGTGGTAGGCCTATTTAGAATTTTGCAACTCAGTTAGGAAAGTCTTTAAAGCAAACTCTTTGTGTTAATTGTTTTTGAGGAAACATAACCACTGCCAGCAGCAGTGGAATACTTTTAAAAGTAGGGGGCAAATACATCACTTGCATGTGCCAAAGAATAAATGCTTTCCTACTAGCAGCTTCATAAAAAGTAGGGGCTAAATAGCTACCTTTTCAAAGAATGGGGAGGGGCAACGGCCCCGTGGTTCCCTGCTCATGACCAAGTCAATGTATTTACTTTCACACACATCTTAAACACCTTTTTCCCTAAGAGAAAGAAGGCAGAAGGAACATTGCCGAGGTTATACATCAACATTGTGGGTGCCACAGGCTACCCTGGTGTTTGATTCAAATACATATTTAAAGTGAGTCTTCTTGCAAAAGCAAATGCAGACATGTTTATAGTGCTACTGATATTGTTAAGTCTTACCTTTGGCAAAGTTGTAAGTCTGAACCCCATTGCTACTCCTTGGGCTGATCCACTATTAATAAAGTTACACACTGCCAGAACATGTTCAAGGACACAAACAAATTTTTCACTGGTGCAAAGAACTTTACAGGCATCATGAACTCTGTCAACTGTCTGCAGGGTGCAAAACAAATACAAATATTTTACAATCATTATTAAAATAATCCCTACACTTCCTCAAAATTCTTGAACAAATGTTAAATAAAAATACAAAGTAGATTTCATAATACTGCCAATTTGCAATAAACTAGACCTCAACAGTTTACCCTCAGACCATTTCTACAGAGTCAAGCATCATGGGAAAAGTCCTTGCAACGACATGGTTGTTTGTTTGTTAGTTGTATGAATGCAGATAAAGCAGCAAAATCATACAACTCTGCTATTAAATTACAAAAAGTATTTTTTGGGAGGCCGGTGAATGTTTTTCACATTCATGTCAGCCATTTTAAGGCCCCTAACTGCCCGACCGGAGGTAAGTTGTGAGTGTAGTGTTTTTAAATTGACAGCTTTTCGGACATATAGAGGGTGCACTACACTGTGAATATTGCAACTCGTAACAAATATTTAGTGTCATGGTTGATTTGATAGAGTAAGATGTAAACAGTCGACCACTTCTTTGGAAGTTTGTACATATTTATTTTTGAAGACACTGAACCATAATTTTGTTTAAAAACCAATTGACAATAACTTTCACAAATTGTAAGCAGAAAATACAAAACAAGTAATTTATCAGTAAATGAAATAGAACACCTTTATAAGTAATACGAACCGGTGCAAGGTCATCATACTGTACAGGAAATTCGTTGACGACCATCAACACATTTAATCTGGTTTTAAGATATGGTATCTCACACAGTTGCAACATGAATTGATCAGTATTTTCCAGCTCTGCTTGTCTGTCTTTAAATTTTTTGTAGGTTTCAATATCTTCAGCTGTAGGGTGATATCTGTATGCAAAAAAGAAGAAGTATGTTTTGATTTGATAAAACCTATTCTTTGATTTGATGAAATTCAGTCCCTTTTCCACTGAGCATTAAATCCATAATCCAAACCAAGGGACACTTGGGAAGTTTAGGGACACCTTCAATGTAAATATTCACCCGACGAAAGTATCCACCCAGACTTTACATTGGTAACTCAAAAATGTACCGAAAAAGAATACCAACACAGAGGCACCGAAAATCTTTTGGAATACCAGCCTCAAGTGGTTAAAGGCCACAGTTTGACTTTAAAAGGTCTGGCTTTGTTTATATTTATTGAAAAATCCCTTACAGCCTATATACCGGGATTATCATCCAACTTTATGTGGCAAGCCTTCAGTCAGCAGACTGTGTTCTTTCAGTGAAGTGAGATGGTAAACTTTGAAGATTCCGGCAATACATAAACCATATGAAGAATCAACATGGAAGTGCCTGTTTCATGACTCAATGTAAGCTATAGTCAATATGTCTTTTAGTAATAACAGCAACTTGTAAAACACCATCTATCTGTGACCAAACTACTCCCGAGGCACTGCAAAAACAAAATGCTCACCACAAAAAACTTCAAACTAGGTATGTATTTCAGAGCATATTGAAGAAGGATTTACAAAATGCTCTGTCAATATCAAATGAATCAACAAGTAATTTGTAAGCCAGAGATTCAGTACCTCAGATCTTTAATGGTAGAGAGTTCAAGAGTTGGGGAGAGAATACAGAAAAAGCACAATTGCCATAGGATGTGGTTGTTTTAAGAACAGTTAGATAAAGTTTGTTTGAAGATGAAGATTGCGCTTTTGGAGTATATTGTGAGAGGCTCCTTAAGATAAGGTGGTGTCTTGGCATTCATAGTTTTCCAGGCTAAATTAAAAATGCGAAGTTTGATCCTAAGCCCTTTGAACTTCCTGTTTGGACTGGAAGGAAAAGTCAAAGTGGGATCAGTTTTTTCTTTAATGCATTTAAGTCAAGACTTACAAGATGGCACAAATATTATGACATTATTACAAATAAATGACAAATATTATGCCCAGTCACATCAAACTTATCTATCATATTAATTATCGAATGAACTTAGATTGCTTGCTACTTTGAAAATGAAATGCATACCTTCTCAGAATGTTAATCTGCTCTGCACTTAGACCTCCATCATCCTCTGACAGAATGGCTAATCTGAACTTCAATTCCTCAGCATCCATCTTGAAGCCAGCAAGAAAAATTCCAAGATTTTGGGCAACTTTTGGATCAAGAAAGCTTTTAAGTTTCTTTTTGCTGGCATCAGCTATTGGACAATGAAAAATCATTAAAGGTGTTCATAAAACTACTCGGTATTGATTCAAACTTTAACATATAGTTGAATACCTATTTTCAAAAAACTTGAATAAAGCATAAAATAATCAACAAGAGGATCCAAGAAAGTTGTGCAGTTGAATACACATATGTTGCCCCGAGTTGTTCACTGACTGTTTGGGACATCGCGATCAAAGATGAGCAAGGTGTTAGAAGCGGCGTATGTTTATCTAGTAAGTCATTTGTATAGTTCCTGTATTGAGATAAACTGTTGTATAAATGCCCAGATATTATTATTGTTCTGCGATACCATAGCATCAGAACATGAAACATGATCAGTCTGAATATTGAAGACCATGCAGAGGATGTTTACCTGGTCTGTCACTACAACCATTGATAAACTACACTACCACATTCCATGCACCTGAACACCATACATAATTCTCACACAGATCAAAGTGCATCACCTTGGCAAATGTGTCCTATCTACATTTGTACTCTATCTGGGCCATCATACTGCTTTCACTAACAATATGAAATACAGACTCTCCCGATACATTACACAATCTACACCAAGGAGAGCATTAGCTTTCTCTATCCTGGCCTTCATTACATTTGGCTGCAAAGACTTATCTTGCACAGCAGTACTAATAAAAACTAGACATTAGGTGTTTGTGAACAAACACAAAGCTGTTCCGTTTTGTTGTGCTTTGATTAAACGATCCAGACATTTAAAATGAGCCTAAGTTCAAGATTGAACGATATGGTTCCACTTCCGGTTGACCCGGAAGTAAAGGTCAACATGGGGTTACGGTACCCCAAGGCTTATCTTCAATGCTCAAAGAGTTTAAAACTGAAAAAAAAAAAAAATCGGCTGAGTAGTTCTTGAGATATGGTCCCACTTTCGGTTTACCCAGAAGTAAATGTCAACATTGGGTCACGGTAACACAAGGCTAATCTTCAATGCCCAAAGATTCTATCACTGAAAATAAATTGAAAATGGGTTGTGTAGTTCTTGAGAAATGGTCCCACTTCCGGTTGACTCAGAAGTAAAGGTCAACATGGGGTCAAGGTAACCCAAGGCTTATCTTCAATGCTCAAAAGGTTTATAACTGAAAAGAAATTGAACATGGGTTGTGTAGTTCTTGCAGAGGCAATGTTTTTTATCACAAGCGCAGTTGTGTTAACTACTTTTTGTACTCTAAATTTTGTTATCAAGGAACAGGTCTCACAAGTTAGCATGTAAACCAATCCTGTGACGGTAACACGGTTAACCAACCGATCAACCAGTTAAACGTTTACATTTTTACGGTTCAGAATCATTGCTCATTCATAACCATTTTGCCTATTCGTAACCATTTCGCCAAGTCGTAAGCATTATGCTTGTTGATAAAGATTGTGAAGTTTCCTTAAACACACTTAACACTACATCATTCAATGATTCATCACAAGACGCATGAATGATAGTACCATTTCGATGTTCATTCATAAAATGTGTATGCCGTGTAAACTTCCAAATCTCAGGCAGGTGTATTCATCCGTGCACGGTTGCTTTTACGGAATGGCTTATTTGGAATGAATTTACTAATTCAAAATCAAATCGCTTATTCGGAATCAATTCGCTTATTCAAAATCAATTCGCTTATTTGGTATCAATTCGCTTATTCGGAATCAATTCGCTTATTCAAAATCAATTGGCTTATTTGGTATCAATTTGCTTATTCAGAATCAATTCGCTTATTCAGAATCAAAACGCTTATTCAGAATCAATTCGTTTACTCGGAATAATTTCGCTCATTCAAAATCAATTTGCTTTTTCAAAATCAAATCGCTTATTCGGAATATATTCGCTTATTCAAGATCAATTGGCTAATTCGGAATCAATTCGCTTATTCAGAATCAAAACGCTTATTCAGAATCAATTCGCTTATTCGGAATAATTTCGCTCATTCAAAATCAATTTGCTTATTCAGAATCATTGCTCATTCATAACCATTTTGCCTATTCGTAACGATTTCGCCAAGTCATAAGCATTATGCTTGTTGATAAAGATTGTGAAGTTTCTTTAAATACAACACTACATCATTCAATGATTCATCACAAGACGCATGAATGATAGTACCATTTCGATGTTCATTCATAAAATGTGTATGCCGTGTAAACTTCCAAATCTCAGGCAGGTGTATTCATCCGTGCACGGTTGCTTTTACGGAATGGCTTATTTGGAATGAATTTACTAATTCAAAATCAAATTGCTTATTCGGAATCAATTCGCTTACTTGGATTAATTTCGCTCTTTCGAAATCAATTTGCTTATTCAAAATTAAATCGCTTATTTGGTATCAATTCGCTTATTCGGAATCAATTCCCTTTTTCGGAATCAATTCGCTTATTCAGAATTAAAACGCTTGTTCAGAATCAATTCGCCTATTCGAAATAATTTCGCTCATTCAAAATCAATTTGCTTATTCAGAATCATTACTCATTCATAACCATTTTGCTTATTCGTAACGATTTCGCTAAGTCGTAAGCATTATGCTTGTTGATAAAGAGTGTGAAGTTTCTTTAAATACACTTAACACTACATCATTCAATGATTCATCACAACACATTTCGATGTTCGTTCATAAAATGTGTATGCCGTGTAAACTTCCAAATCTCAGGCAGGTGTAATCATCCGTGCACGGTCGTTTTTTTGTAAATTTTATGCACAGGCTTAATTTAAAGCTAAATGCTGTTGTATTAAAATAGTAATTGTAAAACTTTGTGTGCCCTTTATTACCAATCGAGTATGTTATTTTCGTAAGGCATAAAAAGTAAAAAATTTATGGGACATGAGTTATTGTTAATTTTGGCTTTTGACCCCAAATCCAACACTGACCCTATAGCCGCATGGAAAAGGTAATTTCACTTTTTTATACATTATTTCACCACTCAGCTCAAATTCTTGCCCTATTGCATCCCCACCAAGTGTTTTGTCTGCTAGACGGTGATTTCCCAAAGTAATGCGCTCGCACAAGAACCTTAAAAACGTGGTTTCAGGCGAATGGGTAGCCTTGTTTCCTTCACGATTCAGCTTCAAGTAATGCGTTTGCATAAGAAACCTAAAAGATCGTTTTCCGGTGAACGAGACCCAAGCGCGGACAAGTCTGCCACGCGGGCAACATCGTCCCAACACACGGCGTTCTATTTTTCTACATTCACGCTGAATAACGACAAGATCTGAGCGGACACGACGCTCTGCGCTGAGAGCAAGAAAAATTCTTCTCGATTCTTGTGAATGAACGTAGACTTGTGTTAGTCGGCGCAGGAATGACTCTTTATAATACACTCTACATACAAACGCAAAAGCACGGGCACAAATGGGTTCGACTTGATCAAGTTTTAAAAAAGCAAGCAAGAGCACCGCTAAACTCGTATAGCGCCCTCAATTGTTAAAATTTGTAAGAGCTTGACTCCTTTTTTATTTATAAACTCACAGATTATAGGCAAAGTGCCCGTGGCGTTAAATTTGCCTGAGAATTTTGGTTTTTTTTACTGACAATGTTTTGATAAGTTTTTAAGCTTTTAAACTGAAGGTCAATAAAATCTTACTTGTTTTAAGAGACGTTTGTGTAATCTAGGACGTTAAATTTGAGCTTAATTGAAAAATGATGTTTCTAGAAGTCGGATTTGATTTCCCTATCTCTATGTGTTTTGTACACGGGCGAAAATAAATGACGTCATTGTGACGTCGTTCGTTATTTTAGGCCGCAAAGCACATCTACAGCATCTCATAAGTCTAAAACTAAAAAAAAATTGACGATCGGCGGAACACTTTTTGAGATATGGTCTCAACAAGGTTGGCTAATTAAATATTCACCTCGCTGTAAAGTGGCTAATTAATTAAGAATTTTAACAATTATCACAATAAATGTTAAGTTTATGTACCAAGCTTCAATTTAATATAGGATCTAACTCTTTCACATTTAAACATTAAGATATTAGGTGTATACATAAAACGTGTACAAATGCTATGGGATTTAGGTGGAAACAAAGAATAATAATAATAAAAACTAGACATTAGGTGATTATCCATGACAAACACAAAGCTGTTCCGTTTCTAATTACATTGATTAAACGCTCAAGATGTAGTTCTTGAGATATGGTGTCACTTCCATCTTACCCGGAAGTAAAGGTCAACATGGGGTAACGGTTAACCATGGCAAATTTGTAATGCCCAAGGAGTGTATAACTGAAAAAAATTAACAATCGGTTTGTAGTTCTTGAGATATGGTCCCACTTCCGGTTGACCCGGAAGTAAAGGTCAACACGGGTCACGGTAACCCTAGGCTAACATTCAATGCCAGGAAGTATATAATTGAACAAAGTTTGAATATCGGCTGGTACTTCTTGAGATATGGTCCAACTTCCGGTTAAACCGGAAGTTTAGGTCAACTTAGGGTCAAGATAACCCAAGGTTAATATTTAATCCCCAATGAGTCTATAACTGAAACAAATTGAAAATTGGCTTTGTAGATCTTGAGATAATGTCCCGCTTCCGATTGACCCAGAGGTAAAGGTCAACATGGGGTCAGGGTAACCCTTAGTTCAATCTTTAATGCTCAAAGGATCTATAACTGAAAAGAAATTGAAAATCGGTTGTGTAGTTCTTTAGATATGGTCCCACTTCCGGTTGACCCGGAAAAAAGGTCAGCATGGGGTCACGGTTACCAAAGGACAATCTCCAATGCCCAAGGAGTCTATAACTGAAAACAATTGAAAATCAGTTGTGTAGTTCTTGAGATATGGTCCCACTTCCGATTGACCCCGAACAACATGGGGTCACGATTTCCCAAGTTCAATCTTCAATGTTCAAAGGATCTAATAACTGAAAAGAAATGGAACATGGGTTGTGTAGTTGAGATATGGTCCCACTTCCGGTTGACCCGGAAGTAAAGGTTAACATGGGGTCACGGTAAACCCAAGTTCAATCTTCAATGCTCAATGAGTCTATATCTGAAAAGAACTTGAAATGCATATAATTATTGTTTCCAATCAGGCTCATAGTCTTTGTTATATGAAAACTGTGCTTGAGGTAATAAATGCAAGAAACATTGAACGCTAGAGGGCGTTCCACAACAATTCGATTGTGCAGAGCCAAATAATGATGCACTGAAGAGGCAATGTTTTTGATCACAACCGCAGATGTGTTAACGTTTTTTTTACTCGAAATTTTGTTATCGAGGAACATGTCTCACAAGTTAGCATGTATACTAAGCCTGTGACGGTTACACGGTTAACCAACCGATCAACCGGTTAAACGTTTACATTTTTACAGTTCGGATAAACGTAAAACAATTCAATCAAAAAGTGCCGCGAAACATTGACTATAATAATTGCCTAGTTACGTCAAGTACACACGCGCACAAGCCAAAATTCTCTGCTAATCCCCTGAAATACGCTTGACGTAAGCACAGAACTTGCTGCCGTAAGCGTTGATTATTTGCTTTTGGTAAGCAGAGCCATGTATTTGGGCCTGGGTCTCACAACTTAGCGTATAAAGTGAACTATCCCTCATTTAAACGAATGAGCCCAATTTCTTGGCTCTGGTTACTGCAGAAATCCATGCTTACAGTCACCCATTCTCCGCCTATTTTAGAAGCGTCGAATTTTTGCGCTATTTGTGTAAGCGAAGAATGCCTAGTTACGTGAAGTACACACGCGCACAAGCCAAAATTCTCTGCTAACCCCTGAAATACGCTTGATGTAAGCACGGAATTCTCTGCCGTTAGCGTTGATTATTTGCTTTTGGTAAGCAGAGCCATGTATTTGGGCCTGGGTCTCACAACTTAGCGTATAAAGTGAACTATCCCTCATTTAAACAAATGAGCCCAATTACATGGCTCTGGTAACTGCTGAATTCCATGCTTACGGTCAACATTCTCCACTTATTTTGCAAGCGTCGAATTTCTGCACTAGCTGTGTAAGCGAAGAATGCCTAGTTATGTGAAGTACACACGAGAAAAAGACGTAATTCTCTGCTAACCCCTGAATTACGCTTGACGTAAGCACGGAATTCTCTGCTTCCGTAAGCATCGTTTTTTTGCTTATGGTAAGCAGAGTCATGAAATTGGGTCCAGGTCTCACAAGTTAGTACGCAAACCACACAAGACTGTACATCATTGAATAGGTTTCACAATTTAGTAAATAAAGATTGGTCTATGCTGTTGTATTAAAATCATAATTATACAAAAAAAACACTTTTTAATATTTCATTTTATCGCATAAACGATAAAATACATTATTCGCCGCAGAAGACCCCCGCAGTGTACCAGGCTGTGCTGCAATACACGGTGCTGACAGTTTGGATATTGGCGTCCTCTGCTGCATGGTTGTTGGGTAATAATTTTGTTAGGCTTGCCTTGGTGACGTTCCTTGTAGTGGTTTGGACGTAAGCCATAAAGGTAACCTAACTTTCCCGGGGTAGCAAGGCTGACCTTTATGCAAAGTGTGTGTGGTCAAATGGACCTTTATTTTAGATTGCGTAACAAAAGCATGGTACTTCTGAGTAGCGGGAAAGCTAATCACTTCGGCTCAGCTTTTGCCCTTCATTAAGTCATGATTATGTCATGAGTTTAATAAGTATTGCATTTTATTGTATTCTCGTACATGTTTACCAAACTGGTAATTGACCAGATATTGTTGGTAATAAAAGCAGTTGAAGCTGCGCCAAAAGTCAAGTAATGTTTTTGTTATTATATTATTTTGGGGTGTCGTCTGAGAATAACGTGTATGTTATTTTTGTTGCGATAAAATATTACATGCGGTATAAGTTAATAAGTTAGTACGTAGCACGAACTGCCACTCTTATCAAAGAATTATGAATTTGAAACGAATTATTAATTCAAAACGAATCATTATTCTGTTACTACGCCTGCTTTCCGCTGATAACGTCTCACTCTCAGTGCATGCCACAATTGCGCTTTTTCCTTCATGATTCAGCTTCAAGTAATGCCTTTGCATAAGAAACCTAAAAAAAAAATTTCCGGTGAACGGGACCCAAGCGCAGACAAGTCTGACACACGGGCAACATCGTCCCAACACACGGCGTTCGATTTTCAACGTTCACGCTGAATAACAACAAGATCTGAGCGGACACGTCGCTCTGTGCTGAGAGCAAGAAAATTCTTCTCGATTCTTGTGAATGAACGTAGACTTGTGTCAGTCGGCGCAGGAATGACTCTTTATAATATACTCTACATACAAAAATCGCAAAAACATAGATCATATGGGTTTAAGACTTGATCGAGTTGAAAAAAAGCAAGCAAGAGCACCGTTAAACTCGTATAGCGCCCTCAATCGTTTAAAATGTTTAAAGCTTGAGTGCGTTTTTATTTATAAACTCACAGATTATAGGCAAAGTACCCATGGCGTTAAATTTGCCTGAGAATTTTGGTTTCTACTGACAATGTTTTAATAAGTTTTGAAGCTTTTAAACTGAAAGTCAATAAAATCTTATTTGTTTTAAGAAACGTTTGTGTAATCTAGGACGTTAAATTTGAGCTTAATTGAAAAATTATTTTTCTAGAAGTCGGATTTGTTTTCGCTTTATCCTGTGTGTTTGTACACAGATACAAAACGCGCAATAAATGACGTCATTGTGACGTCGTCCGTAATTTTATGCTGCGATGCACATCTACAGTATTCCAGAAGTCTAAAATCGAAAAAAGTTTGCCGATCGGACGTATACTTTTTGAGATATGGCGGTCTAAAGATTGGCTAATTAAATATTCATGCCATTATAACTAAGTAAATTAATTAAATAATTTAAGCTAATTACACTTTTCTATAACTTCAAAACCTAAGCTTTAATATGATATAGGATTTGACTTTTTTATACTAAGCCAAGTATGACTTTTGGCTTTAACAAAATGCCCTGGTTAAACCTATGAGCTTTTGAGATACAAAGAATAATAATAATAATAAAAACAAATAAAAATCTTAACAAAAACAATAGCTGTTCCGACCACTACGTCGGAACAGCTAATAATAAAAATCTCGACGAAAACAAAACCTGTTCCGACAGTAAGTCGGAACAGCTAATAATAATTATTATTATCATATAAAATTAGCCCTAAGTGCCAATGCTCAAGACTCCCTGTGATCTTGGGGCCATATTCAAGTCATAAAATTAAAAGACCCCCACTCAAACTTAACCCTTTCAGCCCCAATGGCTGCTTTGGTCAACTGTGCACTACACCCTGCTTGAACCCCAATGGCAACTTTAGTCAACAGTGCATCATATCCTGCTTGAGCCCCAATGCTGACTATAGTCCACAAGATAACACACAAAAAAGAACTCAAGCCTAATAAGGCACAAGGATCATTTGTTAAAAAGCTGTAGTTTTGTCCATGTTCACCCTCCATACCCAAGCTTACCATCATTGGAATAAGAAAGATGGGATCTTTACAATGATGGTAAAATAAAATAAGGTCGCTACTATGCAAATCCTTCAAATTGGAGTGGAAAGATATGAAATGCAAAACACACACGGAGCGCCATATGGTTGTGTACAAAAAAAGTGTTTGGATTTACAGAACACACCGAGGAAACAAAGACCAAGAACTTAAACAAATATTGGCCAATCTCCATGCTTTTTAGATAATATGAAAGGAAAGTCAAAAGTAAGAAATTTGTCATGCTCTAAAATAAATTATTCAAGGTAATGATAAAGTTTGTATAAATTGACCTTTCAACACAAGCTTTCTGTTGTATGCTTCATGCTTGAGTGGTCAAACAATCTGAGCACCAGTGGCTGTTTACGACCCAAAAGAATTTGGTAATGAGAAAGTTGAACGAATCTTACTGACTATTAAAGTGGTATTCACAAAGCATCTTACCTTTGCATCTTAAATCTAAGTGGGGTCCAACTTGACTTAAGAGGAGGGGGGCAGGAAAGTGTCATGGCGACTGTTTTTTAGAGTCCTGCGCCAGGTTAAACTCTTTTACAGAATTTTGGGGTGAGAAATTTATATAATCAATACAGATTTGATAGGAACAATAATGTAATGATAACTGAAAAAAATTGCCTCACTGAGTAATTGAAGCCGCGCTACTGCTGAAATCAAGGAAAGCCCTCTTACGTACCTTGTAGTTAGATTAGTCACTGTATAAACGCCTGCTTAATTTTATAATGGGGGATTGGGCTACCCTGAATCACTGGGTTTAAATTTACTATATCATTAATGGTGCGTAAAACAGGAAACACTTTTATGTCAACGCATTAAAAAACATTAATAATAACTATACGCATGATACGGGTGAACTTTGAACAATTTAGCTCCCTTTCAAGACCCATATTGGGAATAAAAAAGCTAAAGTCTGTGCAAGAAACCACATTGTCAGCAAACTTACTGGAACAAATGGGTGCCAGCCCAAGCATTCTTTGGTTAACTGCCTTAGCCCTTTGCAGCTCAGCTGCTGACTATGCCTGCCCAGTTTGGGAAAGATCATTGCATGCCAAGAAAATTTACCCTATCATCAAGCCACCTGTTGCATAATCACTGGATGTCTGAGACCAACAACAATAGACACACTTTACATCCTTTCTGGTATAGCGCCACCTGAGATCTGATGTAGTGTAGCGAGCAGTAAAGAACAGCAACGCCAAAGTACAGATGAGCTTCACCCTCTTTTTGGCCATGAACCAGCAAAGAGACGGCTCAAATCCAGGAGATGGTTTTTTCAGTGAATCTGAACCGAGTGGAATTGTTAAAACCAAAGAAGGCTCGTACAAATTTACTGGAAAACACAAGTTTGGTGGATAAATGCAATCATATCTCTGGAACCCTTCATCATGTCATATTTATTTTACATTCAGAAAACATTTTGCCACGTCATTTTGAGGGTTTTACATCCAGTCTTGGTCAATTTTGTATGGAGAAATTCCTAAAGTCTACCAAATCTAGCCACATGAGGGCTCTTATGTTAACTTATTTCAGCAACCCGACGGCCGATTGCTTAGTTCAAAACGGATTTGGGAAGTGTACATCCTGACCAACGCACTGCTCTAACAAATTTTGTGATTGGACAAGTTTTTCCAACGTCATTTTTTAGTTGAAATTCAGAACAATGAAAAGTTGTTTCACAGCTTCAAAACAGCCGTTGCTATTAAACGTCTGTGTCAAAACTTCCTCAGTGTCAACTCTAAAACTCAAACGCATGTTTCTAAAATGGTAAATTCATGCACTTATCGGAAGGTTTAACTGGAAAAACTTATATGAACAGAATCAATAATGTATACACTTTCTTCTTGTAAACATTTTGTTTTAAGATAGTGTCACACATTTTAAAAATAGCAAGATTTGCTTCTCTTGAAAATTGTTCACATGCTGCGTGTACGTTTTTTGTGTGTGGCGATGACATGGACGGTACCACCATTGGTACAGGGTGGAATTGTCTGAGTACTATTATTTAGCCACAGCGTTGCTCTTTTGTTGTGTTTAAAATGTTCTGGAAAGTTAATTAAAATTTCATGAGTGATTTATTCATAATAAACAAAATAGTAACACGTCGCATGTTCCTTTCTGCATCAAATTGTTTGCATTAATAACGTGAGAGTTTTAAGTTACACGGAGTTAAAACACCCCGTTTTGCTCAATGGTATCTACCACGAAACTGTTCAGGCACGCGCGAACCACACTCGCTGTATGTGTGTACTCTGTATGGTATGAGTTATTTACGTGGAAAATAAGTTTACATTTTTGTACACGACAAATTCATATGTATGCGGTTCTGAACCACAGACAATGGATCACCTACTCAGATGTCCCCTACTGGACAAGAAATGCAAGGCTGGAGACCTGGCTGAGTTCAATGGAGGTGCCAGAGGGACTGGATGAAAAACAACATATAGCGTGTGTGTGGACAGGATAAGAAGAAGCTAGGTTAACTTCTTCATCTGGAGTTAGCCCTGTTCTGCTTTTGATTCAAAGACGATGGGAAACGTCACCAATCTCCTATTCATTGCGTTCTCTATCAGAGAAGCAATACGCAGTCATTGAGAAGGAAACATTAGCTGCAACCTGGGGTTGTGAAAAGTTCTCCGACTACATCCTTGGTCTTCATTTCACTCTTGAGACAGACCACAAACCACTTGTGTCTTTCCTTCAGACAAAGGAACTTTCAAAAATGCCCCCATGTTTTCTTTGGCTCTGCCTTTGATTGACCAGATTTAGTCCAACTGTCCAGTATGTTTTCGGCAAGCACCAGACTACTGCTTATGCACTAACCAGTGCTCCAGTTGGTACACCAGGCAAAATCGACACAGCTCTGAAAATTTCACTGATCACATGCTGACTTCATTACCAGCAACTTCACAGCCCCTGCTTAAAATTGTTGCAGCGGAGAAAGCAGACGAGGAATGCACTCAGATAAAAGAATTCTGTATATTTGGTAGGCCTGTATACATGCCACACACCCCTAATGCAACAGTGTACTGGAAAAAACCAAAGTCATCTCTCTGTTCCTGATGACCTTAAGGCGGATTTATAAAAGTAAAGTTACGTTAAAAAAAAAGCAGGATCCTTAATTTCTATAAACAGATGAAGAAAAATTTCGCCCTTCATCAGAGATCCAGACTGGGAATGCACAGTTACCTTGGAATCCTTTGAGCTTAAGCTTAGTCATAAGTTCATTGGACAAGGGCCATTGTAAGTTTATTTGGGCACTTCTGCTTAAAAGGCTGTCAATTTTAGCAGCCTCTTGACAAAGGCCTGCTGTTTGAAAGTTAGCTTGACAACATCCGGTCTGTAAGATGTAGATCAATCGGAACATGGATACCATCTGAAACCTGGCTTAAAAAAAGATTCATTCATCTTTGGAGAATGAATGGAATGATGATAAGGAGATCAAGAAACTGGAAGTCCTTGCTTGTCTTGACCAGAAAGGAGTGATCAGAATAATCATGTACCCCGCCCAATTCAGCTTTGTGAGAACCTTAGTCAAAAGAAAGATCATACAGAAAGTGTACCCTAGAACTACTGTCCATTGGAAGCCGAGGGTATCCGTTGCTTAAGCCTGCAAAATTAAAAACGTAGGCAGTTGTTTGTTGAGTGAGAATTTAAATAGGTCTCCAGAACAGAGAAGATCTGCTGCTCCATAGGACGATCAAGAGGCCAATCTGTCAGAATAGTTTGATCAAACGACAAGGTATCTTCCTGCTAAGTGACCTGCCTGGGGGAGACAATCGACCTGACAAGAACTTAGTGATTTCTGTCTTTGTCAGGTACCCTCAGTAGTGCCTTGAAAGCCAACCATTATTTTAAGTGGTTTATGTGGTGGGAATGATAGTAAGGAGACAAGTCTCTTCAAGAGAGAAACCAACCAAAGGAGCTCCCCAACATGTCTTTAGATGTCTGCTATCACTGTCACTAAAGGAGATGGTCGCAGAAAACACATAACAAGATGACATGCATGTTGTTATTGAATGTACTATGTAAAAAAAGCTAGCCATAAACTTAAGAAGACTGGCCCATGCTGAGTACCTCGGGGCTGAGAAATGTCTCTTAAAGGGGTAGATCTGTCTGTCATGAAAATCAGATTATAGCTCAAAGCATCTGGGAGGGAATCAGAAATTTTCTCTCCAAAGTGATGATGTTGAAGCCTGCTTCTGTTGAAATATTTTGCTTATTTGTTCAAACTTTTTAGGCAACCTGGAAAAACTCCCCAATAGGTCACTGGTTTTGCTGCTATAACTTTGTCAAAAATCCAAGTTTTTTTTTAGACATATCAAATGATATTGGAATCTGTAAAGGAGCTGTCTCTTATAAGAAAGTGAAAAACATCCACTTGTGCAAAAGTTTAAACAGTTGAGCACTTACTGGTTACATAATGTGGAGAGGGCCTGCTACATAGTAACGGTATCCATGTTATTCTTGACGTTACAATAACCATGTTGAGTAGAGAGAGCTTAGTGCTAGCTGTCTGGCTGAATTAGTAAGGAATGAAACCCCTTGACTTTAATCGAACTGAGTAGATGGTCTACAATGAGCAAAAACTGTGGTCCAGTTTCTCACTCCTAATACTGGAACTCTTCTTGAAGAAGAGGGAAGAGTGGGACAACACTGAAAGTAAATCTTCTGTTTTAAAGTGTAAGATTTCCCTCTTAAAAACTTTATAAAATTTCTTGTCAAGAATACAAAACAAATCAAAATCTTCAACTCATTCTCTGAAGCCCACTGAAGGCCAGAAGAGACTGTCAAACACTTGGGAAAGATAGAAGGAGAAAGTATATGAAATAGCGACACTATAAGCAAATTTGAATTTACGTGACCCCAGACAATTGGCAAGGTTGGTTGAAAACTCAAGCAAATCATTTGGGGTGATTTATGAGGGATGTTTCGATTTACCATTTAGTACAACTGAAAGTTACAAAGTAAAGCTTGAAATTAACAACTGGTCAAGTTGTTAATTTTTATTTTGAAGGAGCTTTTAGATTCTCAACAAATTTTTTCCCTTGACATTTAAAAAGGAATTCCTTCTGTGAAGAAGAAGCCAGATCATCAGTATATTTGATGAGAGAGGAATTTCGTAGGAGAGAAGTTTTCTTCTGACTAGCATTGTTGACGGCTAGTTCGATGCATCTTTTGTCAATTGGCAGAGGAACAAAAAGACAATCGACAGTGAACAATTTTCGTTGTTACCATAGCTAAATACTAAACAAAATTAATCATTTACCATTCAACCTTAAAGCTTTAAAGTTGCACGAAATACAATCAGTCTAAATATTATGCCATAGTGTTGGACAAAATAGTTCCCTGTGGAAGAGTACAGGCCCTAATGGTGAAAGAAAGGCTGAAATGTTTTAAGAGTTCTTCCTACCTCAGGAAGCAGAAAATCACTTTGTTGGTTCATAGAGTTAAAAACAGAAAATCTTTTAAATGGACCTTCTCAGAATATTTGTACATTAGTTTGACATTGTTGACAGTGACCTTGAATGATCATGACATCCAATCAATGAACCAGGGCCCAATTTCATGGCTCTGCTTACTGTAAGCAAAGAATCAGCACTTACAGAAGCAGGGAATTCCGGGCTTACGTCAAATGTATTTCACAGGATAGCAGAGAATTTTTGCTTGTGCACATGCATACTCCACGTTACTAGGCAGTCTTCGCTTCCACAGCTAGCACAGAAATTCGGCGCTTGGCCACTTGCACAGTTAGCGGAGAATGGTGATCGCAAGCGCAGAATTCAACAGTAAGCAGAGCCATGAAATTGGGCCCAGGTGGGAACAAGAGTAATTATGGGAAATGGCAAAGAGAATTTGAGAAAACACTGAGGATGCAAACACTCAACAGAAGCCTGATCTGCATAGTTCTTAACGTCCCTGGAAGACCAGGGGTCATGATGGTAGAACAATAGAGTGAGAGAAATCGCAAAATATTGCAAAAAAGGCAAACCAGAAGTGATCCAGAGAATCTGGAAAAACAGAGGGATCTGCATGTTACAGGATACTATTAGGTCGTTGCGACTAAATCGTGGAGAAGGTCAGTCCTGGAAACAATCTTTCTATCAGAGCCATTTGTAAATCAAAGTTGGGCAGGGACTCCAGACAGGTACTGGTGGCAGTGGTACTGGGTGGTAACTGGTAGTACGTACATGTAAAAGCCTAATCCTTGTAGTCTGTAACACATCGGGTAGAAAGCTCATGTAGAAAACTGGTAAAAACTTTAGAAAGAACCCTGCTTGGAAGATTGCGGCAGTTGTAAATCACGCTGCGGGGCAACTCATCCTGTCAGGTAGCCTTGCTCTTTGCAGGCAGTACCGATATACATGCCCCAGAAAACTGGATTCCATTGCTGCAAAATTTCACAAGAGTTGTACTCATCTGATGTCACTCATTCTCAGGCTTGTGTGGCATACAGTGTGTGATATTATGTAACTGGGCTTTGTTTTTGCTCAGCAAATGTGTTTGCATTTGTTGGTCGTTAGAGGTGAGAAATTTCCTGAAGCAGAATGTATGAACTCTCTTTGACCCAAAATATGCCCCTAACAAAAGCCAAGTTCATCATTTTGAGAAAATTGTTTAATCTAGTGAAGACCAAAAAGGGTAAAAAAAACCAGGTTTAACCCATAGGCTGGTGGTTATTGGTTAGTACATCTTTGAAAAAAATAAGATGCAAACGAAAAAGATTTAGGTAAATTCATATTAAAGTAGCACTGTTGTTTGATAGTATTGTTACATTAATCATACAGCAAAGCTAGCTTATCCCACTATGCTAGCCCAGTGACAGTCAGCATTTAACACTTATCACTTGTTCTTATTATAAAATAAAATGATAACAACAGTACAAAGGATTTCAAGAGCTTTCATTAAAAATTTTCTTTCTAAAATTACTCAAAAGAGGGGCGAGAAATAGACAAACTAAGGTAGGATGTATAGTCTTATTAATAGCTTTCACGTAATATAAGATTATTATTTAGAATTATTTAGTGCTAGAGTTTTAATTTGTACTTTAAGCATGGTAAAAAAGACTCTGAAAAAGACATGACAAATATCTTTTTTAAAGGCAGTTTCAAGTTAATGGGGAAAATACACATATGAGTTCATGCACTGGACATGAAATTTGTGAACATTCACTATACCTTTCTCTGTTGTTTCCGATGATATGTCCTTTTCATTTTTTTCAGAGTACATTTGCTGAAGAAACTCTGTGTCTATCTTTCTTGTCAAGTCACGTGCATTTTGCCAAATAGATTTCTTTATCTGTTAAGATGACAGATTTTCAAAAGAAAACGTTACTTCTGGCATACCTGTTCAATAAATCCATTTATATACTGCACACATACATTGAAATCCTTGTCATTTGATTGGTGGAACATAAGTCAAGTGTCATACTGTATTTTGCCATGTATACCGACACTCAAAAATTTAATATAGGAGGCCCATATTGATATATATAGGATTCTTGGTACGCTTTGCAGCTATGCTTCGCACATACTAATAGATTTTACTACCATATGTATTTATTGTGTGCCAAACCGTCTTAAACAGCTCTAGCTAGGTCTTCACCAGCCTTTTATTCTTTAATTATTCAAATAAATAAAAAAAATAAAAAAACTTTGTGTTATTTATTGTTGAAACAAATGAATTGTTGAATTATATGAAAAATATAAAATGACACGAATCTATGTTTGATGTATATAAAACAAATATATGCATTTTATTCATAAAATACTAGCAATAAAATCACTCGTTGAAATCCAGACTGTGCCATTTCACCTCTTCTATATTGTACTCATATGCATCCAATATTTGTATAATGTATCAAAACACTGAGTTAAGATGATGAAAATGAATGAAGGAAAAAACCTCACATGTGCTTATAAAAAAACTGTGCTGTGCAGAAGAAGGTTGCTCTCCAAAGGTCAAAAGTCACCAACAATACTTACAGTTTGGGCTGATGCACTATGACGTGCCCAATGCAACAACAAATTAAAACAGTACAAATAAGATGTTTACTATAGATTCTTGGTGTAGTCATGGTTCACTGTGACAACAATATTCTCAACAACAAAAATAATATTTTAGAAATTAATACTAAGGGTGAGCCATTGATACTGTATATCACGCATAATAGTACAAATACAGTGTACATGTATGTGTCCACCTCAGCATTTTCCTTGCAATACTTTGTCATGTTTGATGAATGATGACCAATTATTTTGGTTCATAATAATTATATCATTTTATAATTAAACACTCCAAACTGAACCTTTCCAGAATAAATGCAACAGTACTGGCCCATTGGAGTTTGCTTATTTAAAAGTAAAGCAGTCCACACTCGATAAGCGTATGCAAAGGGAAGGGAATTCATTGTGCTAAAAGCAAGATAACATTTTTGGTACCACATGCAAAGTTGCTTTTCATAGATCAGACTTTTTCAACCTTTTTCAACAGGAACATTAAGAGTTAACATTACAGAACCAAAAGTACAATAAAAATAAAGTGTACAGTTCTAAAAAAAATCCTGTACGAACCACTTCCTACCACTTCAGAGCAGTTGTGATTGCTTATTACTCATGAACACAGAAATGGACACACTCATACTTTTCTGAGATGTTTTATAAAGAATGAATTTGAAAAATTAATAGGTCAAATTTCCAGCATGAGAAGGAAATACCTCATCCCTGTGTTGAGGGATAATGGCAGTCCATAAAGTTATGTTCAATAAGTGAGAGGTAGTCCAGAGGTGTCTGTTTTAGCTTGTTTGCCTCATGTTCAGCTCCTAGAATTGTTTTTTTCCTTTGATACGCGATGCAGAGTGGCAATCAAAAGGTGCAATTGGTACACCATCACATGTAGTATAACGTAACTTTGTCTGGTCGAAAGCAATCTGCTCTTGGCTGCCAAGGTTGCAGTGTCCTCATAAAGTGCTGCCAGTCGTAGGGTGAATATGATAGCATTCAAGCTGAGGACTTTTGGGGTCTGGGTGAGGCCACCATGACATGGGTTGAAAAGAGAAGGTCTGGTCATTTTGGGAGATTTATTGGGTTGATGTTGATGAGGAGGTTTGAGAAGTCTGGTGAACCAAACCTGGGGAGGCCACAAAGGTGAAATAAGGATGATTTTGCATCTTTCTCTCTCTACCTACGTTAAGACTCTCATCAGTAGTGATTATCAATCAATTAGTCATCAGGCATTTGTAAATCAACATTCTAGTTACTTATTCCCAGGTGCTGAGCAAAGTGAAAGACAAAAAAAGCTCACATAATTTTTGGTGTGACAATTGTGCAATGGCTACAAGATCCGAAGAACCAGATGTTGAGGCTTTTATAATCTGAGTGATGGCAACCTATATTTGATCCAACTGAGGTTTTGCATGTTGAGGTTTTGAGGATATGATAATGAGCTCTGTTTTTGAGCAGTTCAATTGCAACTTGTTCGCATGCATTAAAAATTTGATTTACAAGATCCCATGCGAGCTTGTGCCAGCAGTTGATAAGGAATACTGTTCACAATGAAAGGAAGGTACAACTGTGTGTCATCTGCAGAACACCAGAAAGGAGGGAGTAGTCTTTGAGATTGCTCTGTTTATATTGACAGACTGTTGTGATCTACAGTGTCAAAAGCAAAAGACAAATGCATCCCTTACAAAAATGTCCAATTCATTCCAATTGTATATCCATTTGGAAAGAATTGGATTGAGTTGGAATTGAGTTGGTGTGAGTTGGTTTATATTGGAATACCGAATTTCCAATTGGAATAAAATCTTAGACCAACTCAGTCCAATTGGAAATCCAATTGGACTGAGTTGGCTTGATTTAATTGATTTAGAATTAGTTGTAATTTGTTTCTACCTATTGGAAATTTCCCCTTCCAATATTTTTCAATTGGAAATTTTATTTCCCAACAGGGTCCAAATGGAAAAACAGTCTTCATATTATTCCAATGTCACCAACTGCAATTACAATAAGTTAATTGCACTACTGTAAATCCCTCCAGTGGGGTGGGATATACTATATCCCAATAAGTTTTTGGACTGTCAGCCCAATGGGTATAAACTACTTTTTTTGCTCAATTGTCCAATGATCGGTATCAGTCTGTTGGACTATTAAGCTGTCGGACCAATGGGCTGTCAGACCAGTGGGTAAACATTTATTTTTGGGTGTAGTTGTAAATATCCAATTGGGTCTAGTTGAAAAAAAAATCAAACTGAATCCACCTGGGTCCAATTGTGTCCAATCGAGTCCAATTGGTTTTGTGCCAATCACAACATTGGAAAAGTTCCAACTGGTTCTAATTTGAAAATTTAATTGGAAATTTTGGTAAGGGACAGCAAGTGCAAGATTGGCAGTTGGTGTTTCAGATGGGAAACAAAAAGATCTATATGAGGGTGTCCATAATACTGAAGACTGAACTTGTCAGTCCTGACCAAGACTAATGACCTTCCACTAAATCTGGTACTGCTTGGAGGGCTTTGAAGACTGCAAACAGTTCCAAGTGATTGATGTGGAGGGAAGACACAGGTACTTGTTTGTTGGTTGATAATGATGAAGATGGTGGAGTTGGAATGGATGCATACTTATTCTGCACCAGGGAAAGATTTCCACCATGCTTGCCATGAAGCCCAACAAGCAAACCCAACCTGGGATGGATGTTGAGGACAGAAAGAGTTGGACCCATTCCTTCAACATTGAGATGCCTTTTAAGGGTAGATGAAGCTCTGCTTGTGAGGGTGTTGAGGGAGGCTCAGAAAGTAGGAGTTTCGGTAGGCATCAGGGAAGACTTCTTTGTGTTGACAATGAAACCTAGTAAGGCCCACTATAAGTTTGAAGAGCTTCCAAGGTTGTCTAGTAAGTTGTGCCAGCTATCAGAAAGTTATCTAGATAAATGTAGAGATAAACCTGCTGACAGCACAAGGCTGCAGCCACTACTTTGGTTATTCTGGTGAATACTCAAACTCAAACTCAAACTGTAGATAAACCAATTGGGACACACTGAAACCAAAATGCTGTGCCTTGATAGAGAAATTGAAGAAATTTCTGGTGGTCAGTGTAAATTGCAACTAAAGGTTGGAATTCTCTAGCACCTAGGAAAGTAAAAAGAGAGTGGTGAGAACCAAGGCCTGGCGGAGGAGTAAGGTAAAGGCCAAAGCTGAAGAAAATTCTTGCAGTCAAGAGCTAAGGTAGTTGTTCATGAATTCAAATATGAATGAGAGCAAGTCTGGGTCCATTGAGCAAGAATCATTCCCAGAATGAGCTAGTACATCTCAGAGTATCAGGGAAAAAATTGAAATTTTGTTCCATGGCAGAAGTACCGTTGAGTTCAAGAGTGCCTTGTCAGATAAATCAAATTTTCTTTTTGAAGTTACGGCCTGTGGAATCTGCATATAGTTTGTCTTAGACTCTGGAAGGCATGGATGGAACAACAAAATATCTGCTAAGATCATCACATTTAATCTTAAAAAGGTAAGATTCTCAGGGAGGAAGGGGCAATTTCTTCTTCTAATGGACCTTTGTGAAGGTACCATCCATGATGTCTGAACAGAGGCTGGCATTTGGAAACTTGGTTATTTTTGAAGAAGACTTCTGTGAAGGCCTTCAGATGGAGGAGGACCGAGTTATTTCTTTGGGTGATCGAGGAGGAGACTTTAAAATTCAAGGCAAGGGAAAAGGTTAAGGAATGCCCGTATTATCTGAAAAAGGGACACTAATGCTAAAGCATTAGTCAGGAAAACAGGGCAGTGAGCCAGACAAAAAGACTTAACCCCAATTCAACTTGTGTTAAAACACCAATGTTAAAATACCAAATTTGGGGCATGCCTAAAAAGCCTGGACTGGATGAGGGTTATACCAAATGAGAACAAAAGGTCATAATGTTAATGTAAATTGTGTTACATTTTCAAGACCCTCACCATCGGAAGAATAATTAGTGCAGTCGATACAAATTATTGAAAAAGTTCATTTTAATTAAATATATTCAAATGGACACCTGATGTCATCATTATGTCATAACAGATAAATATACATGCTATTTCTATCTATGCACGAAATACATGTTAATTTTGCCACTACTGACAAGCAATTGACAGAAACTGTCATATCTCCTTAAGGTGATCTCCTGGCTGCTGCTTCCAAGGTTGTATTGTAAACTTGGGTGTGGTCCCTGGCTAGACAGCAGCTAACAGCTTTATGGCTTCCGACTGGCACCTCTGAACAAAGATATTGACAAAATATGGAAACCGCCAACATAGGGCTAGATAGCTAAGTTGGTAGAAACCAAAATAAAATTTCATAGTACAAAAAAAAAAAAAAATTCATAGAGGAAACAAAACCACATGGTGTTGCCAGATATGCCAAATCATCCCTCCCCCCAACAAAAACCCCAAATTTGCCCTCCCCCAAAAATGCTTTTAAATGATACATGTAATGTACCAACTCTTCAAATGTAATGAGTTTGAACTATACTTACCATGAGGGCTGAAACTTTATTCCAATGGAATGGTCTCATTTTCACTTTAGAAGTAACTTCAAATTTTCTTGTGACAGGTGCTACCATTTCTGGTGGTGGGGGTGGTGCTGGAGGAGGGGGAATAAATGCTGCAATATACAAATCAAATTGTCCATTAAACTTTCCGTGACCCCTTTATATTTTTATTTTATTGTTTATTTTATGGTATTGATATGAATACTTTGACGAGTTTTTTTTAAAGGGTGCACTTACAATTTGTCTTGTCATATTTTTCAAAGAAACATACATATGCGTGTGTAAACATCAAGAAAACTGTAAATAATTTTTATTAAATGGTATTTTTGAGAATGATACAATAACACAGACATGTGTAAACATCACGGAAATTGCCATTTTTATTTTGTGTGTGTATGTTTCAGTGTGTTAAAATGCTCATTCAAACAAACTCTTGAAAATTACAGTACTTCAGACCAGATTATTTCAGAATAGTTAAAAGTACCAGTTAAATTAATTTTGATTAGAATAAAGATTACCTTTTTGCCTGATAATTACTAGTGTAGCAGTCAGGACATGCAATGTCTAAATTTTTGTACAATACATATCACTTACAGATCAAATGCTTTATTCTGGTTTGAACTTCTGTTACAGAACTGTATAACTGTATATTGGTGTAAAAATAACTAGACCTTTTAGGTGTTTGTGAACAAACACACAAACCCAAAGCTGTTGCATGTTGTTCACCCGACCTGGTTAAGGAATTTGTGGTTTTTTTTTATTTGAGCTTCCTGTTTGGACCAGAAGAAAGGTCAAATTGGGTTCAGGTTTTGAGCTACAATATGGCAAAAATAGTGGTGACTTTATGACATATGGTTCAGGAAATATGAATTTTTTAATCTGAACTTCCTGTTGAGACAAAAAGAAATGTCAAAATGAGGAAACATTTTTAAATAAAATGTTTAATGTGTCATAAGCTACAAAATGTCACACAAATTATGACTTTTTGAAATGTGTTTCAGGAGATATGATTTAAACAATAATTTAGAGCTTCCTCTTTGAACCAGAAGTAAAGGTCAAAGTGGGGTCATGTTTCTGATAAAGGTTCAGAATATAGAAATGTTTAAATAATAAACTTTGAATTGATGTAATTTTACACTCGATAACGTCACAATGACGAAAACCTGTTTGTCATACACATTTTTTTAAAAGGTACAATATGAAATAAGAATTTGACTTTATTTGCATTAAAATCCATTGTGAGCTACAAATTATTTTTAAAAAGTTTTTAATATCCATTCAAATATGGGGTGCATATAAAATTAGTAAAAGAGCGATATTTTGGATATGAAAAATAAAAAGTAAAAAATTGTCACGCGACTCGAATTTTGGCTAGCACGGTGGTAGTCATGGCACTATCAATCACTCCAGAAGCAGCACATCACAGAAGTCTTTCACATTCTATAAAATTTCAGTTGCTTAATATGTGTCAAAAAGACTTGTGTCCAGGTGTAATACCAATATCTTTGAGTTGTAATTGGCATATAATTATTATGGGTTGATTATTTAAATTTTGGTCCATATACTAATGTATTAAAAACGCAATTGTAACTTTTAAGTCTGCATAATTCACAAATCTTGTCTCTTGGTCTTAACGCCTCTCTACATCTCAAAAAAAAAAGTAGACAAGTTCATCATTAAATTGACCCGTGTGGAAAAGCAAAGTAATAGCATTGTTTTTGATAAGCTGATCTGTGGTTACTGAGTGAATAATGACTGGCAATGACATACAAAAGTGTTAGGCCTACACTCCCGTTAATGTCATAGCTCTGTCATGTACCAGATCTCCACAGAATGTGCACCTGTACTTTGCGTCAGCACTCTTGCTCAGCCTGTGCAGTTTGCATGGGTCGCCACGCAGAGTTTTGCTGCGCTGAGCTTGCATTCAATGTTCTGAGTCTGTTAAATGAATAGATATGTCCAATTCTCTGATCGTAAGGAGTCTATGATTAGTGTACACAAAACGCAAAAGAATTGGCCAGATACGATTTCAGGACTTGGTTAAGTCTGAAATTTTAGAGTTTTGTACACAAATACAATACACGCATTTAAGGCATGCAAACACATTAACAGTATCCTACAAGTATATAACCAAAAAAAAGGTTTGATGATCAGACGTATACTTTTAGAGATATGGTGGTCTCAAAATTGGCTAATTAAATATTCATTCATTATAATTAAGTAAACAAGTTAATTAATTTAAACTAATTACATTTATCAAAAACTTAATTACCTAAGCATCAATATGATATAGGATCTGACTCTTTTGTACTAAGCTAAGTATGACTTTTGGAGGCCACAAATTTGTGTACAAAGCAAATGGGATTTTTGATGGATGGATGCTTTAGTGGGCTAAATTATATCTAGCCTAACTTTCCATGTGCAGTTGCAAACCACAAACTACTGAATATCATTCAAATCGTAGCTTCATTAAATACTTTGTCAGCAATGTTTCCATCAAGTTAATTGATTTCAATTTCTAACTTATGCTGATCTAAGGAGTTAACAAACTTGGTTGCCATATAATTTTGAAAATTGAAAATTCTCTGAGGTTTTTCCCTGGAAGTTTTTTACTGGGTTTTGCTCATTCTGTACTTATGGAACAGCAACACTGCAATTTGTACATTAATGCACAAATAACATTTACTTTGTATTTTATCACAAAAGGTGTCAATGCAAACATGATGTAATACCTGTAATGTATATTTATTTTGTATAAACCTCATACAAATTCTGACAGGTCCATTCACCATCACATGCCAGATGCTATTTTTCCTATTTACCAAGCGCACCCAAGTAGGGTTAATACGCATACGGTTCTACGATTGCTTAGTAAAGAGTATGAGTAAGTAGACTGTCACACAGGTCCTACATGCAGCAGTCTACTACACATGCACTTTATATACAAAGCAATCGTGTAAATGTCACACGGGTCTAGCAGGCCTGGAATCACACAGAGTCCATGGAGGCCATGGCCTCCGTTGGCTCTGGTCTTGGCTTTGGTGCCCCTTCAAAAGTTTCCCACAGACTTAAGATTTTACAATGGAAGTGCCCTTTCAAAATGAGAAGGGCCTTGCCCTCTCAAAGATGAAATTCCAGGCCTGAATCAGTGGGCATGCCTGAAAACTGCCCTAGCCATTGCAAATGGTATTGCAAATTGACAAACTATTTCTTTCAGCTTTGCCTCGGGAACTAGTTTGCCAACTTCCAATATCTTGGAAGCTAATATCGACTGTCCACCCTCAATCCATGTTATATTTATATACTAACATTCTCCCCATCACACCTACTGTCGGATGTTTTCTCATTATTGGACGCACATGGATACCCAAAGGGTACTCTCATATGACCCACCTAATGTACCTCATGGCGAAAATGTGAACAGATAGATGGGTAATAATTCTCTGCAAATATGGTTGTGGGGATGTTCAAAACAAATTGTCATTATTACGCATATTCAAACTCATTACACTTCACTGCCATCACTGTTACCTAACTACTTTTAACTTAAGTTTAAGCAAATACTTGATCTGCAGATAGTCTCGCAAAACATTTTTCAAGAGAAGATGCAGATTGATTGCTGGGACAATGGAGATTGCTGATAATGTCACCAAATTTGAAGAGACTAATGAAGAGAGGAACCTACAACACCTGTTGCAAGTCACCGGTAAATACAAACTGATTTTCAACCTTGACAAACTGATTTTCAACCTTGACAACCTTGACAATTACAGCGATGATGCCCTGCTTACAGCCCTAAAACTTCACAAGATTGTCTACAAATCTGGAGTTAAAATTGTGTGAAACGGCCAATACCTTTTCCATAACAATCAAAGACATCAGAACTTCCTGTTTAAACTTTTGCCAGTATGGCTCTTTATCAAGAAGGATAAAAATACAACTAGTAATCAAAAAATTTGTTATTGTGCTATTCTTTTTAACTTGGTGAACTTAAAGTAAACTGAGCTATAAGGGTAGCTAATTTTAACTTGGACCGCATAAAAAGCAACTTTTTTTCGGTAAAAATCGGACAATAACCTGTTTTGTCCACATATTCATGACACTATTTCAAGTAACAGACAAAGATTAAAGGTCCACTTCAATGTTTTTCAGACTCAAACGTTACTAACTCTTCTATTACAGTGCTATGAACAAATGTGGCAGGTACTAACTACATGTGTTTGTGGCAAAAACAACTTACACTATTGTTTCTATTTTTATGGGGCGCTTTTAACATCAAGCTCATATGTTGGTCTTCTGTTGTATTTCTTTTGCACTAAATACTCTCCATCATGTGTTTGTAAAAACTTTAACGTGGTACAAACTACAAAAATAAACCAAATAAAAAATAGAGGTATGCTAGAGTGTAAAATGATACTTGGGAGTTGGTGATGCCAAGACTTTAGGAGACTCTGATAATCTATCAAAGTTTGATGACTTAAAAAACGGCACGCAGCAACAGTCTCCAGCACTCTTCTGAAGACGATCAGAGAACAATCATCAAAACATTGAGTTGTTAAACGACTGGTTGTTTTCAGAACCACCACAACTCAAAGAGAGAGTTTTATGAACATGATGTCTCCGCAAACCTCACTAGATTGTATTCCCACTATGCAAAGTTTAGAGTGCATAATCAATTTAATTTCAACTTTTGAGGAGGACATTTTAAGCATGCTCATTAAATACTATACAAAGTACCTTACCAGGCCTTGATGACACATCTTCTACAGTCTGGTCCTTGTTTTCATGATTGTCTGTATCACCTGACGGACATCTTGGGAACTCATTGGAGTAATCATTATTTGCAGCAATACGAGGAGGTAAGGGAGGGGGTGGTTTGTTCTTGCTAACTGAAGTTGATGAAGAAAATACTTTGGCCTGTTTTAAATTTCGCCAAAATGACTGCCCACCATTCTTACTTTTTTTGGTAGTCGTCATTTGCTGAATTTTTGTTTTATTAAGACGCTGCTCAGCAATTTTAAGTTTAGTATCTCCCTCTCGATCGCCAGCACTCTGCCTGGGAGGTAAAGGTGGAGGGACAACCGAACGTGGATTGCCAGGTTCTTCATATTTTGGACCAGTATTTTCAATTTTCTTCACTACTTTGTCTGTATCAACATGCCTCAAAGGAAGGGGTGGAGGATTCTTATAAGGATAGATATGATTGGTTTGGGATACCTGCCACATATGGCGTTTTTGAAGAAGGGAAAGGGGTGCAGAAAATAACTTATTTTCCAATTGTTCTTGCTGAGTAAATTTTGACTCTTTTGTACATATTTGGTGTGATTGAACCTTTTGTACCATTCCAGGACTTTGGGGTGGTGGTGGAGGAGGCTCTTTGGGTGGCAGCTTTTCTCTGAGTGCAAATCCCCTGTCTGTCAAGGAGGGTGGAGTTAAGATGTGTTAAAAGCCAAAAATACAGCTAAAAAACACAAAGCACCAGACATTTGCAAGTCTTTCAAAAATCCATTTGCTACATTGAACTGTATATGCTTAAAGACAAGATAATTTGGGTGCATTGTATTAAACGTTACATGCTTTTCTTGCCATACACAGGTAAAAATGTTAACCTGGGTTTTATTCTAATTTGAGGAGGGGGTGGGGCTCCAAGGCATACTGACAATTTTAGACAGCATTTTCCAGGTTGTATTTTGGGCAAGGAAGGTAGGTCAGCATTCATTTTCTCTTAAAGAGCACAATGCTCTGAAGCCCCTGGTAACACACACTAACACTTATAGTTACATGCATGTAGGGCAGAGGCAAAAGACAACTTTAATCAACAAGATTGCTTACAGCCCAACACAATTTTTGAGAAGAACGGTCTATGCATTTCCAAAACAATCCTTCAATTTAAAACATTTTATATGGGAGAAATCATTGACTGCTATAAAATGTTGGAGGCAAACATGGCCATTGAACCTAAGGGCCTCATCATACAAGACACACTTTTACAGGCAACTTCAAGGCAATCACCTAGACTGCATGCAAAAGCAACACTTTGGTAGCAGCATAGCTAGAGGAAAGCACAACGTTTATTGTCGTAATATCAGTTTTGTAGTCGAGTCACCTGTGTCGAGTCCGAGTCCGAGTCACGAGTCATTAGGTCCGAGTCCGAGTCCGAGTCCCGAGTCACTTGGTCCGAGTCCGAGTCCGAGTCCCGAGTCACTTGGTCCGAGTCCGAGTCCGAGTCACGAGTCACTTGGTCCGAGTCCGAGTCCGAGTCACGAGTCACTTGTTTAAATATTGATGGCAAACCAAATGTTGTAAAATAAGCATTGGAAATGACAAAATAAAACACATTTAATTTAAACAAAGTTCTGTACCTGCAGTTACAATTTTATTTGAGGTTTAACTCCTTGCCTCTTATCCAGAATATCTTTTAAGGATTTAAAATGATTTTTTTTCTCTCTTCAAAATAACCAATTATGTACTGATTTATTTATTTCAGAAAGGTTAATAGCCAACAAATTTAAAGAAACTTTCTCTAAACCATAAACCTTGTTGGCTATCTACCTTTCTGAAATAAATAAATCAGTATATAATTGGTTATTTTGAAGAGAAAAAAATCATTTTAAATCTTTAAATTCTTAAAAACTTAATCCTTAAAGACACTGGACACCTTTGGTAATTGTCAAAGAAACGATACGGGGCGGAACGGCGGATGCCATGATTAAAAAAGTTTCCTGACCAAGTTTCGCATGTGCGTGTTGACCATGTGTTGAAACTGGTGCAAATAACACACAGCCATCACAGTGCAATAATGCAAGCAGTGTTTTACAGGTACCAGACTTGCCATTTCCCTGGTAATATGCACAATTGCTTCACGCAAGCAGTGGCTATGGTGTTAACGTTGACAGATAACCAGCATTAATATTGGTGTCGTGCATCTCAGTGATTTATTGTGCGTATTGAACATACGAATCGAACATACACGCGCTGTATGTACAGTGCCATCTACTACACAATACTACTACAATAATCACGAACACTATTACTCGCAACACCATACTAGTGTACTTCTTGTGCTAAGACGTTAATATTCCTCCATCCATGTGCACTCCGGGAAAGACAATCGGATCATCGGAATCGTTTTTAATATTGAAAAAAGGTATTGTTTGTAAAAATACGTGACTCGCAAGTCACGAGTCCTCGGGGACAAGTCCGAGTCACGATAGTCGAGTCCGAGTCCGAGTCCGAGTCTTTTGCAGACGTGACTCGAGTCAAGTCCGAGTCACCGAAATTGGGACTCGAGACGGACTCGAGTCCGATTCCTGGACTCGAGTCATACAACACTGCGTAATATCCCCCAAAATGTAAATATGGAAATGGAGATGGAAAAGTGGCTATTTTTCCTTCATGCAAATTGCCTGGAACCAGTAGCCTGTGTACTGCCTCATAGGCATTGGCCTATTGAAGAGTTGCAAACTCTGCTGAAACTTAAATTTGGAATAACATACCATGCACTAACACATATGATTTCATGCATATCATGCAAACATTTCCATCCTGCATGCATGACATCCATAAACCTTAGGGCATTATTAACATATTGTCAGTCATTATACAATACGGCAAAATTAAACAAATCATTCTTGAAACAATCTTTCACACACTTTCTTTGTTATGGCTGTTAAGGCCACTGGCTTGAGTTCATTCATGCATGTAATAAGAGATCTCTTGGGGATAGAAATAATACCTGAGCACTTCCAAATTGCGTGAAATCTTACATATTATTGAAAAGTACCTTCTCTCAAAATTTAAACCCTAGAAGTACAAATACATTTTGAGATACAAGAAGATCTGGGAGGGGAAAACGTCCAAAATGTAGACACTTTGTAAAAATAACAGTGATGCTGCTGATACCTCTCAGCCCTTATACATTGTAACTTACCCAAAATATCACCAAACCATGTTCCTTTACCCGAGCACTGTGACCTTGACTTTTGGCCTTTTTACCCCTGAAACAAGTCCAAATATCACTACCCAAATTACAGTCCGAAAACCCCGGACAGATGACAAGGCAATGACAACACCCCTTTCAGTCGATGAGGGGTAAAAAACTAATATTACGAATCAACAATACTTCATTTTATCGAGTAAACGATAAAATGCTTTTGACTGGGCACATTGCTCCCTTGTGTTTGCTCCCGGGTCAGCTCTCGTGAGTCATGGTAAGACTGGTTTTCCAGTCTAGGCTTTCCCTTATGGCTTTACACTGTTGTGTGTTGTGTGCGTTAGAGTTCACAGCTTGTGACCTGTGAAGTTATGTATTCTGGACAACCAATGACACCAAGGCTCTTGTAAGGTTGTTTTTGCTGGATTAACAAGGTTGGCCAATAAGGATTGGTCTTGCATATGTGTGGCTGAAAGTTTGGCGGGAGCAAAAATTACTGTCACTTTGTGGACACTTTTCAACCCACCTCCTCCCCCTTACAGTTCACCTTTGGTAATACCATGGTTTGAAGTTGAATGCTCTGGGTGGACAAGCATATATCTTCGCTTTCACCTTGATACAGCAGAGCAAATTACATAATATTGTACTGGGCATGTGTGTTTGTTTTAATGGGGTTGCTTGTTGTGAATCCATTCATTGGGTTGGCATGAGATAGCAAGCTTGGGGCCAGCATACGCTCTCATTTTTTCCCACAGGGTTTTGAGTTTACGTATCCGGCTACTGTCCCGATTGGTTCTCACATGCGGCTCGGTGTTTGTTCCTCGTTTGTTTGTTGTTTGTTTGTTTATTGTTTAGATAATCTTTTCGTCAAGGGAACTTGATACAATGGTACTTATGAAATACTAGATAAAGTTTAAAAACAGTTAATTAAACAGTTGAGAGATATCAAATAATCCAGATTTTGTACATAATTTGGTAGTGTAATTCTAACTGTACATGATGATATTCACAAATTGTGCGATAAATTGTTGCGTTTTTGGTTGGGGATCTAAGATAATGTCGTAAAATACCACAGGTTTTATAGCTTCATTAAAAATATCAGCAGGTTAACTTTTAGCAGGTACAGGCAATATTAATCTTACGTAACAATTGTTTGGGGGATTTCGTGAGCAATAGTGCCTTATGGTAATTCCAAGGGCTACTTTTACCTGTACCCTTGTTCCTGCCAACTTGGAAAAATGCAAATGTTTATTACCGTATGTCATAATAAATTACACTATTTACTTTATGAAGTGTTAGAATCATAAATTGCCCTACTGTACCGTTGGGGCTACTTATGGGGACAAATTCTAACTTAAAACACTAGGTAATTTAGTCACTTTTTGTAGTGCCCGTCGGTTCCGTCTTATCCCCTCAGACTTCCACTTTGGGAAATTAGTACAAGTGTTAGGTTCAAATTTGGAGTGTGGAGGTCCGATGGATGACCTGTAATTTGGGTCTGGTGTGCCCGGTGTGCCCGGTGTGTCATGTAGTGTTGTGTTTGTACACAGTGTTTTATGTGGGTATGGACAAATGAGTCCATATATAAATATTGGTAGGGCATGATGCCCTTTGGTGTGGCCACAATGGATTGGACGTGGTAGTCCATTTGTGTTTTGGTTAGACATAGTAGTCCAAAAGTGTTTTGGGATGATGGTAGTCCTCAAAATTTGTGTAGTAATGTATTTGTTGATGTGTGTCTGTTTAGCCGGTTTTCCCTGTGTCCGGTATCCGGCTCCTTGCCTACTAATAAATCTCCTTAGGTGAACATTTCACGATTGGGTGCGTGTGAATAAATCCAGCTTTTAAGCTGTGAAAAAAAAAAGTTGCTTTTGATACGTTGTCAAATATGATGTCCGAGTATAAATTGTGGCAGCATTCCTCACACACCACGTATTCCATAAAAAAGCTGTACTTGGCAAACTGACCTAGTTGTTATGTTGTTGGTTCAATGATGATCCTAACTTATTAGACACATAGCATACGTGAATGTGCGCATGCATTAATCTAAAAGCACGCCGCCATGTTAATGATCATTTTTGTTGGAGTTTTCCAATGATGACTTCCTTCCTCCAAGAAGCTCAGAGTTCAGGCAACATATACAGAACATTCTTGTTAAAAAGGAAGTCAAATTTCACCTTTTTAAACAGACTGAAAATACAGCCTGCCCAAAAAATTGCATCTTTTATAGAAAAAGATAATTGTAAAACTATAGTTGGATCTGGTCGAATTCTAGCATGGCTTCACTAAAAAGTGCAACTTGACGGATGACCCTTGGCCCATTTGAGGCCTTGCAGTCCAATTGGACACAATCTGCATTTGTGACAAAATAAAACCTGTTAAAATAATGTTTAAGCTAAATAAACAATTTACTTAAGCGTGGCCTTATGCCGATAAATTCTGCAAATAAACTGAATAGATGTGTCACTGCTCATGTTGTGACACAGCTTGCACTTTGTCTCTGTGCATTTTTAACTGTTTTGACGTACGTTTTACGAATCCTACGACTGACATGGATGTCATAAGCAGAAGTATTAAATGTTTGTACCTCGGACTATGTTTGTTACTACTGGTTTCAACATTTGGATTGTGTAAAAATGTGGGTTTTTCGTTGTCAACAAACTCTCCAATTTGTTATCCGCTGCAGAGCTACACGCTGTGGACGTCTGATATTTGCATGACAATGCTTGGCTATTAAATCTCAACTTACCACTGCATATGCAATGTCAAAAATGAGGCAAAGCTAGTGGAGTAAAAGTAACTAAAGCGGAAATGTAGGTTTAGACCATAATGGGCAATGTACAATCATTGAGAAATAAGCTTTCAAGCAAATACTTGGTATCTACATGATTACAGAAACATTTCTATCCTGTCACACTGAAACATGACTTAAGGACACCAACAGTGATGGGCATGAGGCAATAGATGAGTTTAAATTGTATCGAGGGGATAGGAACTTAATTAACACAGAAAAAGCTTGTGGTGATTGAGTTTCAACTACATACATTCCTAGGTCAGTTGGGAAGCAGGGTGCCAATGAATTGTTCAAGAAACTGAACGATCTATTCAGATGCCATGGTTATCACTGGGGATTTCATTCATGCCTCTTTAAAGAAGAGCAGTGTTCAGTGTCACCAATAAGTCCACTGCCCTGGTACAGCAACCCTGGATTTATTCTATTCAAACGTTAAAGGAGCATATACTGCCTCCCCTCTTCCTCAGCTGCATCATGTTGACCACAATTTAGTGTTTTTGTACCAAAGTATCGGCCATTAGTGCAATGTCAGAAACCAAAGATAGTGGCCGTTCAACAATAGAATACAGACTCCCCAGATGAATTGCAAGCATCACTAAAATGTATAGACTGAAATGTATCTATTGAGGCTAACCCTGATTTAAATGATCTTGTAGACACAGAATTAGCATTACGTTTGTACAAAAGTGTAATTTCCACAAAGGAGTCAAAATCTACCCATTAGGAAGTTAAAGATGTGATTAATTGGAAGAAGCAGATCAACAGACAAGGTGACAAGATGCAACTTAAGGGAATTCACTAAGAACTGAAGCGTATCATAAAGGCAGAGAAAGCTAAATACAAGAATAAGATTGAAAAGACTCTCGACTCAGAACAATTTGAAAAAGGCTTGGGAGGGAATGAGATTTATGAGTGAATATTCCAATGGATCCAAGAAAATTAGACAATTACCGGACACAACAGTTGAATAAGCAAATCAGTTGAACGAATTTTATAACCATTTTAATCAGTAGGATACTGTGATGGTTGGTTTGATTAGTAAATATGATGATCGCTTGTATAAGGATCAACTTCAACAATTTGTCAACAACTGTGATTTAAATTATCTCAAACTTAATGTCTCTAAAACAACAAAATTGTTATAGACCACAGGGAGTCATGTCGCCAACCAGAACCGTTGATGACAGACAGAGTGGTGGAACGTGCCACTGACTTGTTACAAATATCTGGGTGTCTTATTTGACAATGCCCTGGCATTAACATGTGGATTCCATCAGGGGAAAAAAATTGCATGTTTAGTGTCAATCGAAAAAAGTTTGCAACATTTTGCAACACTGTGGTTGATAGTGTTTGGGGATACTGCTTGATCTGCTGGGTTGGAAGGAGCTCCAGCAATGTTTCTCTTGTACATCAATGACTTGCCAGCGACTACAGGGTTCTCCTCAGCTTTTTTCAAAACTGTGGGGCATTCTGCGCACAAATTTTTTGATGTTTGGCTGAAGCAAGCTAAATCTTTGGAATGTTTTCTACTTGGTGTATATCTTGGTTTTAAAAGCCCTACTGTGCAATTTGGAGCATTCTTTATGGTTTTCTCTCGATTTATTTTTATGGGAAAAAAACCTTTCTTTTGTTTGCGTATCAGCCAAAATGTTCGCGTATCGGCACACAATTCGTGCGTATCTGCCCGATGCGCTAGCTTGTGCATGGGGAGAACCCTGGACTAGAAAATCCACAGTACGTCTCCTGGCAGAAGATTGTAAATGCATAAGAAAATTACTTCTTCCGCAGATGCAGCTGCTCTACAAGTAAACATCAATTCTCTTTGTGTCTGGCAGAACCTCTGGCTTATGAAATTTAACACCACCAAGTGCTTTGCAATGCATTTTATGCACAAGAAAGCAAATCTGGTTACCACCTACAAAGATGGTGGATCTCCAGGCACTTGAGGACCACACCTATCTGGGAGTGACTATCAACAACAAATTGTCCTGGAACAAACACATCAATAAAACAGTCACTAAAGCTAACAAAACTTTGGGGCTTCTTTGTAGAAACTTCCACCACTGCCAACAGAGCGTCAAAGCTACAGGCTATAAAACCCTTGTCAGACCACAGTTAGAATATTGTTTAGCTATCTGGGACCCTTAATATCAACAAGTCTACATCAACGCTATGGAAGCAATCCAGAACTGGGCAGCCAGATTTGTGAAGTGCAACTACAGAAGACATAGCAGTGTTTTGGTAACGGTAAAAGACCTGGAATGGAAACCATGTATACAAGAAAGAAGGCCAGCTGCCCGACTAACACTCCTGCACACAGCTTCGCATCATCTGGCATCAATTGACCTCAGCAACTTCTACATCAACCCTGAGGGATCAAGACAAACTAGACAAGCTTCTGAATTATCATTTAGATGCCTTAACCAAACAAAAACTGCTAAGAACGGTAGCCCACTGAAACAGCCTGCCATCTGACATAAAGGAGTCACCAACTATAGAAATCTTAAAGTCTAGAACCAACAACAGCAATCTTCTTCAAATCACACATGGGGCTCTTTCAGATTACTAAGCTGCTTTGCACCACGACTGCGCCCTGTGCGAGATATCCAATCCATTGGAGTTTGCACAGTAGTCAACAGATGCAGATACATGCAACCTTTGTATACTACAAATGGAAAGTTGAAATTTCAAATATTTATGTCTCAAGAACTATTCATAGTTTAATAGACACCGCTTCAATGATGTTATGATTATGTCATCAGGTGTTGAATTACATTAAGATAAATTGTAATATTTAAAGAAAAGAAAAAAACACAGCAAGAAAAAAATGAACCACGCAATGGTTTTTAAAAATCTATCTATCATCCGAGAGGGCTTTAAAAGTTGGACAAACACCACACAGAGTGTGACCTCATCTGACCTTGACTTGAAGTTGAACATTTAAATTATTCATATCTCAAAAACAACTACTAATTTAATAACAAAAATTACATCAGGTTGAGCCTTCTAATATAAGCATTTATTTCTCTTAATTAACTTCAATTAACTTCTGGTATATATCAATACTTCCTAAAAAGACACGTTAACAAAATGTTTGACCACCACTTTTAAGTCATGTTAACGTAACGTTACGCAATCGTTGAGAACCATTGGACAACTACGAAAAATTTTAAATCGCAAAACCACTGAAATAATTGTACATGCATTCATATCTTCTAAGCTAGACTACTGCAACTGTCTTCTTGATGGATTGTCCAACAAAGAAATTGCCAAACTACAACGCATCCAAAATATGGCTGCAAGACTTGTTGTCCGTGTTAGGAAAATTGATCACATACAACCTATCTTGCAAGATTTTCACTGGCTTCCTGTAAAGAAACGTGTTTTATTCAAAGTTCTCCTGACAGTTTACAAATCCCTCAATAACATGGCTCCAATCTACATTAATGATCTTCTTATTTGATACATTCCTTCACGCTCCTTGAGATCTAGCACAAAAAGAACTTCTCCAGATACCAGTTGCCTCCTATGTGTCATCATCCAGCTATGGAGATAGGTCTCTTTCAATTGCAGCACCAAAGGCTTGGAACAATCTTCCTCAGAAACTATCCATGACTTCAAAAGGGCTTTGAAAACACACCTGTTCCTCTCTTAGTTGTATGCCAAATTTGTCTTACTTTTACTTTTTTTTTAACTGTTTACTTGTTTTTAGCCACAATGGGGATTGTATTTATCACTAACGTCTTGCTTTGTTGCTTTAGTATTTTTAAACATTATTTTTATTTGTATTGGTCAAAGCTAAACAGATTATTTTTATAGGTTATTTTGTAACAACCACTGGTATTGTATTTTGGATCTTTAAAAAAAAACTCTTTACTGTTTTAACTTACATGTATGTACCATATGGCAATTTTTCTCTGTGTATGTAGGGTTATGCTGTACATGTCTGTTTTAAAAAGAAAACTGTCTCATTTTGCTCTTAAGAAATTGTTAATGTTGTAAAGCGCATCAGGGTTGGTTCAGTGTGAGGCGCTCAATAAATCTAATTATTGTTTATTATTTATTATCATTTTCTCTGCTTATTTACATAAATCTACACCGAACACCTTGTTTTTGTTGGAACAACAACTAGGTCTAGTTTTTACTTCTTCTTCTCCCCATGATTGTCTGCTAACAAAGACACTTCCCATGCTCACATACTTCACATATTGTTACATCATCACTAGTATTAAGAGGATTACGAGAGATCAATAGGCTGCCACAATTGCTTTTCATTGTCTACAGCATATGGGAGGCAAGTCCGTGATTCCAGCATATCATGGCTGTTTATTGGCTGTGGCTTACAGCCAAGGTTCAGGCCTGACAGCCAAGTTTCTGGCCTATTCAAGGAATGAGACCATTATTTTTTGGAAAAATCACGGTGTATTTTAAGAGAATGTTTGTTGTCATATCTTTATTTCGTCAAATATCTTTATTTCGTCAGGTTTTATTGTGACAAAATATTATTAAGCAGAGGAATGGTAAAGATTTGTTAATACCGATGTGAGGTGGTTTAACACAGCAAAAACTCATAATGGCATATAACAAACATGTTAAGTAGAGCTACATTTTTGCCATTTACTTTTAAAGTAACTTTTCTTCGAAGGCATAAGGAAGTTAAAACAGTGTTGCTGTAAATAATTTCAGATGTTTTTGCACAAAATAATTTTCATATGTTTTGCTGGTAACATGAAGTATAAAAAAATATATGAATAAATAAAAATAACAATCACTAGGCTCTCACTTGAGATGGACATGCAGTGAATAAATAACTTTCATGCTAAAATATTTCATCGACAATTTCATGTTCAATTTCTCAAAATGTGTTCAACCTTTTTACATCAAGATAAATTTCAAAGACCAAGCATCCTTTTAAATATTTAATTTTGATTTTCAAAAATAATTGCTTTTGGAAGATGAGGAGAGGGTGTGAATAAAACATACTTTCCTTATAAAGCTTTATCAAATGTTGATGTTGATAAAACATTACACTGTAAAGTTTATAAAAAAGAAACAAAGAAACAAAGAAACAAGGAAACAAACAATTTTTTTTGGTTAAGAATATCTTGATCTAAAAAGTGCACGAGCATACCTGTAGAAACAATGCCACCAATTTCCATGCTGTCTTTGACAAAAGTTGATACAGATAACTTACCAAATAAAGGAGGGGGTGGTGGAGGCAATGGGGGTAACTCATCCTCAATTCGTGTTGGTGAAAATCCTATCAGCATGTTGGCTGACATCTGATTGTTGATTGTTACTGCTGAATTTTCAGTTGTTAAACTTTGATTGTGCATAATTGCATTTAAGTTACTATTATGAAGATTTTTGCTTGTGACCTCATTGTTTTTTAAACACTTACGTTCAAACACTGTTGAGAGGTTTCTTGGTGTGCTTGCTTTGTTGCAATTCATTATAATACTTGTTCTCTTTTGAAGACCGTTGGTCACATGTGTAACAGGAAGTACTTCTTCACTTCCATTTTGGTTGTCAATATCACTTCCAGGTGGATCAACAATCAAAGAGTGTCCATTAGACATGCCATTGGTACATGAATTGCTTGAATGATTATTGTGAAGTGCCCAACTGTTGCCAATAATCAATGAATGACGGTCTGATTTAAGGAGAGGTGGAAGTTGGTCGTCACAGCTATGGTCACTGCTCTCTAGTATGACAACACTTGGCTGGATGTCAACATGTGAAGATGTTTCTGTATCCATAGATGTCGAAATGGCACTGAAACTTCATATAAAAAAATGTAGTCAACTTATTTTAATCTTATATGTAAAATTACAAATTTGTTAATCACCTGTTTTGAACAGTTAGTGTGAATGTATTGGATGTCAGAAAGTTTACATTTGTTTTATTTTGTTTATGCCCAACTATGTCATTTCTTTGGGTATGTGTAAAATGTAAACTCTGTCACATGTTTTCAATGTTACTATTTCATGCAAAATTGAAACCAGTTTTCTTGTACACACCCCTACGTTGGGGGATTCTGCATGCCTTTGAATTTATTAATTAAATTAAATTAAATTTCCTTTGGGTATTTTTATAATTAGGCACATTTTGTGATACATTTGCCTAATGCCATAGGAAAAAACATAAGCCATAACTACAAAGCACTTTTGAATAAAAACAATAAATGTTTGTTCGATAAATGTGGAGAAATACACCGGAATCTGAAGGTAAAAGGCAAAGTTATAACATATTCTATTTCTGAATTGTTTGAAATATCAAATATCATGGGCATCCTTGTTAAGTGTCACATTTAGCATTATACACCAGATGATTCACTGCTATCACTGGCAAGATGAAGGCAATAAAGGCAGCAGCATTCCATTTCAACTGGCCTTTGAAATCATCAACTCATCATAGGGTCATTCCATGACAACTCACATGATGGGTTGGCAGGCACCGTATCAGATTTTGCTAAGCTATCCCCTATGGGCGCTATAAAATCGCACAACAGTTTAGAATCCTACTCCTTAACACTTCTGAGATATTTCAAATTTACTTTTTGTGTTTTGTGAAATTTTTAGGGGTCTGTATCTACAAATGGAGATAAGATATACAGCTACAAATTATTGACAGGGTCTCTGGTATCCCATCAACTAGAATTTACCATCAAAATTAGCACAGGTCATTTGTATATCAAGATATTGGTCTTTAAAATTTGATATTTTAGCCTGCGGAATAACTTTTTGTAATTTTTGGAACCCCCTTGTGCCTAAGTGAAATGTTCGGTTGCCTTTATACTACATTAGGTTATAAACTAGGTGCATATGTGTGACCTGATATAAGGATAGACCAATCACACCTTTGATGGATATTTGGCAGGGGTCTAAATATGGGTCCGCCTGTAAAAAAGCAAAAAAAACGCCTTTTACATTACTGACAGATTAAAACAATATCCCAATAATACTTTGTACCCATTCTACTGATGTTAGAACAGTTTGTTTCTTTACTCCTTCATGCAAACACCAGCGATGGCGATTATTGCAATATGGAGGAAAAAAACCCTTTCCCGAGAATGCACAGACATGTAAACTCTTTGGTCAAAGCATTTTAAACAGACTAGCGGGATGCCGCACTTCACACGCCACTTGCAGGTGCCTTTGGGCGCGATTCTTGCGTATAAAATGTTGCAAATGTAATGTGGGGTAAGCGGGGTATTTGGAGGGGCACTCAGAGGTCATCATTTTGTAGAATAGGCTTGGTAAAGGTAGTCGGAATCAGTACCCAAAGGTGTTGAGTGGGGTCGAAACAGCGTGTGCCCTCTCCCTTCTCGTCCCCTTTCTCCAACTACGAAGCATAATTTGGGGTTGAGTTTTAATGTTTGCAAAGGATATACTTTGCAATAATGCATGCTTGGCATGATATGTAGGTAGTTTGATATGTCAAGATTTGTATTGAGTGACTAACATAGGTCTAAGCAATCCACTGGTTTCTTGTATGGAATATATGCTTCTGATGTGATCTTAATATTCCCCAAAATCTGTATTTATTTATTTCTTTCTTTCTTTATGTCTTTATTTTTTAAATGTGTCTTTGTTTCTATACTTTTTCTAAATATATCCTTTGTTCCCCGCCTGTTTCTCTGTATCTGTATGAACTTTTAATGTTCTTAGTATATTTTGGTCTTTCTGTGTGTCTTTATTTCTGCATTTCTGTGTTTTGTCAGTTGTTTCCTTGTCTTTTTATTTCTTTGTTTGTTGATGTCTCGTTATTTCCTTAGTTACATGGGGTGCTATATCTATGTTGAAGTTTATTTCGTTATGTTTTTATGTCATTATTTATGTGTTTTTGTGTTGTTTGTCCTGATTTATTTGGTGCTGTTATTCAGTCAATGAGTAAGCAATTATCAATTAAAGAAATAATAAAGGGAAAACAATATACTTGGGACATTGGAGGCCATGTAGATCTAGAAAATATGACCTGATGAAGACAAAGTATGATTAACAGAATGTATGAAGTATCCGTATACATTAGGATTATTTTGTCCCTCCTTTGAGCAGTATTTTAATTTAATCAGCTAAGTAAATAGTATATATTGAACTTTTTAGTATATGAGTGAAAAATTGTTTTATTATTTTATTCATTGCAGTGAGTATTTCCTCGCAAGTTGACTAAGGGTCGTTCCCAAGTCCAAAAAACATAACACATCGCTATTACACACTAGATTAATAATTTAATTGTATTGAGTGCACTCGGGTAAGTACTAAGCACATACCCATATTAATACAGTGGTTAAAATGTCATCCTTTTCATAATAGGGTTCATTAGCAGCATTGGTATCGGGTACCCTCCTCAAGGTTTGTCAGAAGTCATGAGCTTTCTATTGTTGATCAGCAGTTGATAAACAAACCACACTGGTTTTTATGGGAGGCCAATTGTTAGAAAACAATCAATAATGTTACCCTATTGTTGTGATCAAATTAAACATTTTATGCAAACTTTCATTAGAGAGCACGGGAAAATGCGGCAGACAGCGACCCCCCCAAAAAAATGCGGACCAATCACGCGCGAGTAAAAAAAAATGGCACCAATGTAAACTTATACTAAAAAGGCAACCGACAGCAGTTGGATAAAAAGGGCTTGGCAATATATTGGCGTGAATTGTCGGTAATTTCGAGACCTGGACCAATATTCACACCCATGCCAAAAACCCATCAAGGATGTCATTGGTCTATCCTTATATCAGGTCACATGTATGCACCTAGTTTATAACCTAATGTAATAATAAAAGCAATCAGACATTTCACTTAGGCACTAGGGGGTCTCAAAATGATGAAAACTCATTACGCAGGCTTAAATGTTCGTTTTTGAAGACCTATACCTTGATATACAAATAGCCTGTGCTACTTTTGACAGTAGATTCTAGTTGTAAGGATACCATATACCCTGTGTATTAATTTGTAGCTATATATCATATCTCCATTTGTAGATACAGACCCAAACACAAGAAGTCAATTTGAAGGGGCGGGGCGGTAGGGGGGGGGGTCATATCTCAGAAATGTCTAGTCGTAAGATTCTAAAACTTTGTGTGTGTTCATGGCACCCATTGGGGATTATTTTTGTTTTTTTAATTAGCAAGATCTGCTGAGATGGTGCATGCAAAACTTTCCAGAATTTTAGGTGATTTGGCACGAAATGATCCTACAAAAAGAATGGGTCATTTGATCTTCATAATAACATTCCAAATGCCATCCTCCTACACAAAATAGATATACATGGGAGTGGATGATATTGGGGAAGTAGAACTGCTAACTGTATCCTTCTGTTACTCCTCCTTTTCTTTCAATAGAACCAACTTTATCACTTCTTCCATACTGTCAACCTCAAATCAGCTATCCTCCATCACCTCATCATTGGCAGGTTAAATTAACAATAAATCATCTGGTGTACAATGCCAAATGTAACAACCGGAAAAGTATGCCCATGATAGAGTGGTGTACATGGCTGGGTTCTTTGGCTTGCTTATTTATCAAAAGAAACTCTGTACGATAGAAATGGAGAGTACCTTGAGATCACAATTGTATTGGATGATCAGTCTAGCTTTGTGTGGCAAAATGGGTCTACAGGGTTTGGAGTGGTGTCCTTATGTGGGGAGATAGGGGGTCTTACTGGCAAACGGTCACTATTGTAGTAAAATGTAAACAGTAAGTAATTTGAGACTTGAAAGCATTAAAAGTGACCTTATACTTAACATTAAAATTGTTTAATTTAGTTCCAAGTTTTGGTAACTAGAATTAGGACAAAAATCTGTTGAAAAAAGTTATCGTCAAATTCTGAAAATACCTTGAATCTGATGAGGGTCTCATTTGAGAACATAATGTCTCAATCACCTTTGCTTTTTGTTGAAGGTGGTGTAAGGCTTTAGATGCATCCCCCTTATCATCAATACTGCAAATAACTGAAGAAAATCTCTCCAACTCCTGAAGCAAAAGGAATATCACCATCGACAATTCATTAAACATCATGTAGATTTCAAAGCAAAGAGATTCACATGCAGAGAAACCCCCCCCCCAAAAAAAAAAAAATAAAATAAAAAATAAATAAATAAATAAATAAATATATATATATCCAATGAAATCGTCTTCTATCACAATTCACAGTGCTCGATACATCTCTGTAGAGCTATAACGTGTAATAAATTCAGAATATGAGTTAAATAAACTCTGGCATATCTCTCTTCTGGACAGACTGTTTCGTACCATAAGGCACTCATCAGCAGAATGAAGAAATAGAATACAAGTAGCATCTTACCTTATTTCGAATTAAGCGCGTGCAAGCATGACGCGCGCTACGTCATTGAAGTTAGTACGCGTTTACGTCACTGAAGTAAGAACACATCTGTCTCGATGCCAGCACTTTGAGACGATTTCGCTTTTCTTATTCAGTGTACCTAGGTCTGGCCTACATATGATTATGTACTTCTCTGATATACACAAATTGCATCTCTTGTTTACGTTAGAGTATAACTTCTTACACTGATTCTTTTATTCTATAATTACTTTTATCTTGCCTCCTATTGTTAGTTGCATTATCTTATGTGGCTTGCCTTCTAATCTTACCCTTTCACGCTTCCTGCATTGTAATGCCTACAATGTGGTACCACCTTTATGGTCCAGTGATCCAGCCTTTCACACTGACCATCCTTTGTCCTGACTACTTTACTCTGATTGGTTCTTAGCCACCCCATTGTTTGTAAATTTACAACTCTGATTGGCTACATTTTCCCGCTTTTTTCTGGATACTTTCCCTTAATCCTTTGCTCCTCTTTTTGCTATAAATGGATATGTTTGTGTTTATTCTTGTATATGCCTCTGATGAAGGTTCAGTTTGGATCGAAAGCTAAGGCCATCTTCCCTACTAATTTTATATAAAAATAAATAAATATAAAAAAAACCACAAGAATGGTGGTGTGTGAAAAACACAAATGCCCGGCTGAGATTAATGTGATTCTTCTCAAGTTAACTTTGTACCATTGAAAAGACTCAATCTTTCTCTTTCCAACCATTGTAAGCTTGGCTAGGATCGGAGGGAGACATGGACAAAACTATGGCTATATTTGTGCTTTTATGTGAAAGCTTGGTCAACTAACATCAGTAATGGTAAAGAAGGTTGGGTATGAGTGCTGTCAACTAAAGAGTCACCAATGGTAAGAAAAGGGTTCATTGCTAATGGCAGGGAATCCTGAATGTAGGTTAAGCCATGGATTTTGGAGTCAGCATGCCCAAAAGACGATGAAGGCTTATTGATGTTAACTTATCTTACTTGCTTCAGCTTCCATTGATTCCTGGAATTTACAAGCTAAAAGGTCTGAGCCCATCAGTGGTAGTGTTTCAAATAATTTGAATTCCCCTTTCGACAGAAGGTACACTACATCAAGCTCATTTCCACTACAAGATGTAGATGCAAGCATGAGACACATGCAAACAGGTTGAGCACTATATATAATCCTTGATTCAGACAGTGGAACCCTGCTGCCAGGAGATCGGCCGAGATAAGTGAATCTTCCATGAGGAGGAGAAAAAACAGGGAGAGCATTCCAAAATGGAGACCATGCAAATCTTTTTCTCTAGGATATTTACTAATATTCTTCTGGTTCAGTCAGAAGAGGATGACTTCGATGACGTGGAACAATTGTTGCCAATCTTTTATTGAATAAGAGTATAAGGGAAGTTGTGTGCCATGAAACCCTGCTCAAAATCCAAATTTCAACAACTTGGCCCTATCAGACAAACCACTGCCTGTCTCTAGGTAATGATCAAAGTCTCCATCCAGGGCCCAAAGCTTTGCCTTTGGCCTTTGGTGCCATTTGTCCCCTTAGGTGTACAACCCACCTTGGACCTAATCACAGCAAGCAACACTTGCATACTCTAATGTAATAGGATGCATTTACTTTTTGTGTGTCACTGAATACATGTGTATACTAGGTGCGTTTGATTAGCCATCACGTGATACTCGTGTCTGCCCAGGTGTCAGCCACCACAGCCCCAGTTCATGAGCGGGTCTCTGGTGGACGCCCGGGTGTAATGACGTAGTTTCTGGCTGCAGGCGTATCATATCAATATGGGGGGGGGGACAAGTTGAATGCAGCAAGAGTACAAAATATTACAATACACATATTTATCATCTATGAAATTAACGGCAAATAGAAAGGAAATGTATTTCCTGAAAAACAAACAGTTGGTTAGTGTGTGCAAATTATGAATGATATAATTAATTTGTGTCGCCATGGACATCAACGTTTTCAATTTTGAGCAGACGACAGAAATGACGGAGCTGTCTGTTTACACTTTCTTTTATTCGCGCCGCTATGCAACAATCTTTGACCTTAATTTTCCCAGAGTGCTAAGCGAAAACACCGCAGCGTTCGATTAGCCTCATTTTGTGGCTACCACGAGTGTACATCCCCGGTACATAAGGGGAAGCTAATCAAACGCACCCACTTTGTGGGATGCAAATGAGGGATCCTGTGCTTGGTACTCTAAGCCTATTAGTGAGTAGCTAACACAGTGTTCTTGATGTGTGTGTGTTTGCATGGTGCAATTTGAAATGCAGAAAAGTAGGTTGCAAATTTGTTAACAAAGTGGGTTTCAAGAACAGCCAATAATGAAGCTTACTTTAGTCTAACCAGAAGAGCACCTTTCTATTACAGTAGCTGTCAATACGAAAATTCAAATCATCTGCTATCATTATTGACATCAGAAAACAACATGCTCCAACAAGATACAAAAATTCTTGCATTAAAACTGTAGCTGTGGCTTTTTATTGAGTAGTCTCTGAGCTCCGTATAAAAAGAGACGAAGAAGTGATTTTATTACAAAGTGAGTTAATTGACAAGGCCCCCACCGTGTTGGTTTATCTACAGAGACCCAGCTCTTTAAGCTTGTGATACACACTGAGTGGTATCCTTGTCTTATGGTTTCAAACGTTCTTGAGATCATGGCTGTTGCAAATTTACATGGAGTGATCTGTGAGAACAGTGTAATGAGCAGTAGTACCATTAAGGTGGAGACTCAGGAACCTGCAATCTCTACAAGACATGACTTATCCCTCTTTCAAAGGTACAAAAACATCAATGTGGGTTGTTTCACAGTGCGCTTTACCTGGTGTCGATTGAGATTGTTGCAGTAGTAGTTTTTAGTTAAAAAAAGCTTAAGACAAAAGTTTCAGAGGAACTGTGTTTCACCCACCATGCTGCTGCCCAAGGCACGAACCAGCGACGACCCATGCAGTAGACAGCTTTAGATCACATTTAATCGTAAATCCATTTGGTAAATTGCAAAAGTGTTGTAAATTTCATTGATTACATTTAATGGCAGGAACAGTTCCATGTACTTACTTCCTGAAATAACCTGAAAGCTTGGTAAATGCTTTCTCTCTTGTGCTTTTCTGATGTGGCAGAAACATTTTTGTTGAAAGACTCATCCAGTCCAAACATAGCCACAGAGTCTCTTCTGTCTCCACAGGCAAAACGAATGGCCTAAAGGTGTAGAAAAGGCATTCAAAAATATCACTATCAGCATAACATTGGATTGTTGACTGACAGCATAATATTTACCATAAAAAAAAACTCAAATTCTCGGAGACTCAATATGCTGAAAGTTTTGCCCCAAAAATTGGGAACTACAACTGGGAAACAGTTCAATGAGTTTTTGTGTACTACCCATTCTAAATAGACCACAGCTGTAGAAGTACAAAGTTTTCCCATAGTCATCAACAACAGTACAGAGGTCACTTCTTATACTTAGGATTTTAGAATCCTCTTGGTCAGTTAAGGTTTCAGACGCCATGCTCTGATTTCACACAAATACCCACTTGCAACTTTGCAATCTAGTTTAACATCTGCACATTAGCAGCCCCATAAAAACTCGTCCAAAACCTGTATCAGTAACAAATAAGTCATTAATTTTCAAATTGTGTATTCATCTATCTGTATTTGAAGTTCCTGTTTGGATCAGAAGGAGAGCTCGGGTAGGATCGCGTCAGAAAAATATTCACTTGGGTTAGGAGTCAGAAGATGCAAAAAACAATGGAAAATGATGTCACGTGGTTCAGGATGACTTTAACGTGGATATTAAACATCTCATTAGAGGGTGCTGTAACAAGTACTGTTGTCAAAAGACTGTTTTTTTTAGCTTGGGTCTAATTGATAATTCAACTCCTACACACTACATCGTTTTTTGTGTCTACTGGCTGCACACCCTTGAGATATAAACAAGATTTATTTGAACTCATTTTTTTTACTAGAAGTAAAGGTTAAAGTGGTATCATGTTTTAAAATAAATTCTCACATGTATACTAATCTAGAAGATGGAACAAAGACTGACTTTATGACATATGGTTTAGAAAATAGGACTTTTTAAATTTGAACTTCCTGTTTGGACCAAAAGAACAGGTCAAAGTGGGTCATGTTTTTTTTTTTTTTTTTTAAGTGTAGTCAGCTACATTAGGGCACAAAGATTATGATTTGGTGACATGTGGTTCAGGAGATGTAATTTTTTTTTCAATTTAGAGCTTCCTGTTTGAACAAGAAGTGAAGATCAAAGTGGGATCATGTTCTTAAATAAAATGTCAAATGCGCCGTATTAAAACTCTATGACATGTGATTTATAAGATATTAATTTTTTTGTCATAAACTTTGAATCAATGTAATATGACATATGACATATGACAGGAATGGGAGACTTTGAAACACTAGGTGGTAGCAGACTTACAAGGTAAATTCACATGTGATGCCATAGCTATGCCATAGCAAAATGCATTGCATTCTCCGAAACATTGCAGGGAAATGCGCAACACAGCATTTTAGCAATGGTGTCAGATTTACCATTTAAACGTTACTTACCATGGAAATACACTGTACTTTGATCAGTTTTAATGGCAAGGAATAAGTCTTAGTTAAAGCATTTTGTTTTCAAAATGATTTGTGTATTAGGAAACTAAAATTTAACTAATTTTGGAAAGTTGTGCCCTTTGACGAACCAAACATTTACTTTTTATGTGTCTTTTACACACATACAAAAGGCACAATACATGATGTCATGGTGACGTCATACAATGTTTTAGCCCAACAAACAAATCTATAGTATCCCACAAGTATATAGTTGAGAAAAGTTTGATTATCATACATATAATTTTGAGATATGGTGGTCTCAAGATTGGCTATTTAAATATTCATGTTATTATGAGTAAGTCAAATAATGATTGATATTTTACATTTATTTCACAACCTAAGCTTTGATGAACGAACATAACTTGTTCCGATGGGACATTGTTTAGTAAAAGATTATCTAATAAAAATTATGTGTATACAAAAACTATGAAGTTTGGTCGATCAGATAAATAACAATAATAAAAATAGAATAAAAATTAAAATCTGGACAAAAAGCCCCTATTTATTTTAATTCATGTTACAATGGCAAAAGTCATGTCTTAAAATAATTTTCAAAAGTTTTGTTAGTAAACCCTTAATCCAAAGATCATAAATATATTGTTCTCAGCAGTATTGGTTTATATCAAATGAGTGTTGACTTTTCATGTTCATGACATTATAGGTACAGTTTTTAAAATACAAGTCAAAAATAAGTTTAAACTTGTGAACAAATTAACTTTGCATTGTTGTAATGAAAACCTCATGATGTCTTCATGACGTACTTAAGTATCTCCATTCATGTTGAGTTTAAAGCGTTTGTTGAGTTTCAAGGCTCAGTTTACTTGCAATTCAATTTGAGTGGTTTAATATTAATGGTCGTGTACATTGGACTGTTAACAAGGTTTTGCGTGAATGACTGAAGTATTAAGACTAACAAGCATGGTGCCCGACCGGGCTTGCCACATCCTAAAAGAAGACTATATAAACCATATGGAAACTGTGCTTGCCTTATAGGACACACAGCTAATGTGTGTAATGAGCTAGGAGTGCATTGGCTACTTGGACATTTTTTAAAGGATTTTGACTTTGTGTGGGGATATCCAAATTACTCAAAAAAAGTAATATCTTCCCAAATATTAACAATCAAAAAGTGAGCTTTCTCATGTGTTCTAATTCATTCTAGGATCAATCTTTAAATACAATTTGCAGGAGAAATGATGACGAACATGTGCTTTCAAGTTATGTTTTTATGTGTTTAGTGAAGTTATATCATATTTAAAAATTTCATTGACATATCTTAAGTTTTTGCCACGTAATTAAGATGAAACTTTCCAGTTGTCTTCATGTTGACATAGATTGGTTTTATTCTAACTTTGACAGAATTCTGATCTAAGCTTTTTGAGATAGCAAAATAATGTTGATTTTGACCTGTGATGATTTTCCACGGTAACATACATGTTTTGATGACATCATTGACCTTAGTTTTGACATGTTGCGTGAAAATCTGGGGAAATTATTATTTTTTTAATACAGTAGTTGTTGGGCCTATTGCCTGAAGACTTAAACAAACCACCTCAACAGAGACCTACAGTAGCTTACATAAGAACATTCCATGGGTCAGTGCGTGATTGCTATAAGTGGATATGATACAACATGCAACCTTACGCAATCCCTTTGGACAAATCTCTTGATATTTGGCTTCTGTTATTTTGTATGCCTTACAACCCAATAGGAAAGACCCCAATTGAACTCCCCGTCTGGTCAAACAAGAAGCTTCAACAAATGTTAAAGGGTGGGTTTACACTAAATGTAAACAACTTTGGTTGTTTGTGTCTTTGTGTGAAATTGTTATTACGGTCCCGTCTTTCAAAATATGTACATGTATGGTTTGGGTTTTGAGGCATTGCATAGTGAGGTATCAATGTATATCTTCAGTTTGTTGTAGCACCATGTGTATCTACTTAGCTGTGTAGAACTTGTCTTCCAATTTATGATACTGCCCGCAGTAGAAATCAACTCTGTGACAGTAGTATAAATATGGCTTCTAGATAATAAATAAAAAAGATATACTAAGAATACTAAGATATACTAAGATATACTCAGACAACTCCATACTGACCATTGCTTCCAGTTCACACAGGAAGTTTATAAAAAAAACCCACTATCAATAGCACTATCAAATAGAATCTCAGTACCCAGACCTCAGACAACATGTCAAATTTTACCAGCATAAGTGTGTGTATATACATCTCCAAGCTTTAAGTTTACTCACATGTACTGACTATACCAGTACTTGAGTACTACTGTGGTCTGATCCGACAATGATGTGGTGATCGCATGAGTGGTGGAATGTTTGTCTGACAACCGGGTAGTTTGAGCAAAAGTGACATTATTAGTGCGGAGTAATATTTCATATTTTTTGCTATTGAGATGATCTTCTTCAGCACACTTATCCAAAAAACCTAGTCTTTCGCCTGAGGGCAAAAACTTAAAGTCTATTTTAGTCTTTGTTTCCATCAAAAACCTCAAAGGAAAGAGTCACAGCCTGTATTATTTCAAAGCTTAGGATATAAACTTACCGATAAACGTAATCAGCTTTAAACTCAAGTAATAAACCACAAGGAATAATTCAACCCAAATTAAATAACTTAAAACTCATTACATCATCTAGTATCAAATGACGTTATTTTATAGCTTATTACTTTATAAAAAATCTCCTGAACCACATGACATGAATTAAACCTTTGATTTTTAATCCTCTGAATCGAAATAAATACATATATTTTTTTCAAACATGACCACATTTGATCGGTCCTTTTCGGTCTACACAGGAAGTTGAAATAAACACATTGTATATTAGTACAAGGTTAATTACAGCCAATGTTAAAATATTTTGATGTAGTGTTTGTGTATAGAATCATCATTGCAACCCAAGCTCTCCAAAAATAGTTATTATGACATCATCACTTGTTAAATCTTACCACATGTTTAAAATCCATGTTAACAATTACCTCCTGAACCACACAACAAAACTCAACATTTTCTACCGGTTCAATACCAATGTGACTTTTTTTACACATGACCTCACTTCACCCTTCCCAGTCAAAACGGAAACTAAAAAAGCAACAACTGTCTTGTGTAAGAGTCGACACCCAACAGAAAAATATTTGCACAAAGCGTTTAAGTATGTGTGGAATCAACAGTGAGACCAAAGCTTTAAAAGAATTTCGTAGGCATGGTAACGTTATCACTTGTGGTCTATTAAACTATCTACCGACCTAATTAAAATCATACTTTGTTGCTGATCACTGAACAACGTCATGGTCAGAGAAACAACTTTGTTCATATTGGCATCACCAGGTATCAAAATACATGACTATAATTTAAAAACTTTTTTACATCCCCAAAAATATAACATATCTTCAAAATGTTTTTACTGGCAATTAGATTTGCAAGTAGATTTTCTTCCACACTACCTCTATTTCAAATTATTCAGAACAAAAAGCAAACATTGTTCATTGAAAGGAGATAAGAAATTACCCTGAACCATTCATCACGTTCCTTCTCAATGCTTTCTTGGGCTGTGTTACCAGATGGGATGATTCTGAAACTAAACCAATAAAAGACATAAAATATTCATCAGTTTACAGATTCTTAATGTTGGAGGCAAATATTTAAAAACCATGTGAATGATTGTTTTCAGTTTTAGATTCAATAATAAAATTATGCCAAAAACTAACCAACACGTTTGTTCTCATTCTGAATGGGGCGGCTGGCTGGCTATTGCTCCTCACGTTTTGCTTTAAATAAAACTAAGTATAAATAAATTAAATGTATAAAAATACAAATTCAAACATTTAATATAATTTTTTTAAGTTAAGTAAAAAATAAATACAATTGAGACAGTATAATTAGAAGCAAAACACAAACAAAATGGTAGCTCCTAAGCAGCCGCAGGACAATACGTCATGAGGGGAGTCGGGAAAAAAACAATTTGATGGTAGGTAATTTAATGCATCAGATCGGAGGTTTTGCTTGTTTGTTTAAGATGGGGGTTTTTTTCGGGGGGGGGGGGGGGACAAGCAAAGGAAAATTAACTACTTGGACTGTTTAATCAATTTATGCTGGAATTCAGCATGTGCCTTTCACACTGATTTCCTTGTTGCTTCTGTAAAAACATAGTCACAGTATTTCTTGGTCTTTGTGTAATTCTAGTACAGTGCATATTTCTTTTTAATTGATTTCTTGATGTAAGATTACAACCATTTAGGTTTATATTTGTTTGTATCTCTCCTAAAAAGCTTGATTCAAATATTTGTTTTAAATAACTACCATGCTTCTTCACATGTTAGCTACACCATCTCATTTTCCCAGTTGAAACTGCCAAAGTAGTCTTGCATTTGGTTGCAGTTGACTTTATTGAAAGTTGACCTGAAATGTTTTTTATCCGCTGACTTTATACCTGAGTTGCACACAAAGTCCAGACAAGGCCAACATGATCACTTTTACCAGCCTTTCAAATTTTCGACAATGAATTCTTCGTTTGTAAAAATTAAAATCCAATATTGAGGACAGTTTTCCCTCTCTGTGGAGGGTAGGCATTCTCGCATATTGAACAGGATACAGATTTGGAGAGACTTCAAGGAATTTGCTGGCTGTGTGGTTGTCATCATTAACACTTTGATTAGCCCAGAAATCAGTCAATATCAATTGGCCAAGTAGTGCATCGATCATGCATGTTTGTGAATCCCATAAATCAAGTAATTCTCTTTGTCCTCTAATTGTTTTTTTAGTGACGCTCCCATTGGTTTTGTACACGAAACTGTGTGGACATGTGTAACTCCACGTAATGCTTCAAGTCCCTACAATATGTGGACCTCTTTTGTTCTCAGGTCCACACTTCGTATGCAGCGCTAAAACATGGAAGGACACACAAACACTATATGCCCCTTCAGATTCACCAGCATATGGCACAACAATTCCTGAATTAACTCCCACAAATTGTAGCAACTGGTCCTCTTCTTTTCAGCAATTTCCATCAGCAAATTTGGCAAATCAGAAAAACATACAGAGCTTTACAACAGCTCCCTTCACACCATAGAGCAAGCGACCGACCAGGCACATACATACACACTACTGCATGACAACTGCTAAGAAATTTGCAATGTTTTTTTGGTCTTCTTGTTTACAGTAATTTCCTGCGTATAAGGTGCTCAACGTATAAGGCGCAGTACAACCAAAATCACAGAATCAAGACTGAAGTGTTAACACATAAGACGCACCACTGTGTAAGATGCAAAAGGACTTCTTACATAGAGGGGTTGTTCTGTTTGAATATGATACTTAATTACCATAGGGATCCTAATTATTTTAATCACGAACATGAAGAAAATATCACCTTTGGGTTTTTTCATTTTAATTTAAAGATTTTTTCTAGCTTTATGGCTTTTCTTTTTACACAACCAGCATGCACACACACACGCACCCATGTTTGTGAATCCCATAAATCGAGGACTTCTGTTTGTTTTCCCATTGTTTTTTGTTTTTTTAGTGACTTCCCCATTGGTTTTATACACGAAAGAGAAGCGATCCGTTTTGTTAAAGTCCTCGGTTTCAACGGGTAGACATGCTCAAAAACTCACACACACCTGTTTTCCAAACATTTCCAAATGAGTGGGCTGCTTGTCTTCATTATCTCAGTTTTTTGCATTCTATAACATGCAAGAACCACAGAACTCTTTAGGCGGCTTTCACAACAATGCTTTCACAATAAGAACATATGCCCTTTGTTGGCAAAATCTAACAATGCATTACACAATAAAATACAAAATGCAGTTCAAACCATTCAGTCATAACACTAGACAAACCACAATATTTTTCTACCATTTGCACGCACCACCTATTCTCTGAACACCTTTAGTTATTACGGACCTTGTCTTTTGAATGGTATTGATGGCAAGATTAAGTCAGGGTCATCTGTGGGTTGTTTTTAGAACTCTAAAAAAACACTGTGTCTCTAATTATCTTGAGTAGCTTCTTCTCTTTTCCTCTTTCACCTCTATGAGTTTCTAGTTATGATTTACATTCTTGTTCAATTCTAGCTCATTAGGTAGCGTTTGCTTTGTTTGTTTGTCCTGTTTTCGAACCTGTCTGTTCGTTCTGTTGTAATGACATTCTATTCCAAGTCCAGTTTTTGTTTTATAAGGCATTTCTCTGCAAAACTGTAGAGGTGGTAAAAATTGCTGCTAGACCGTGCCAGAAACTGCAGTGCAACGCCCTTCTTTTTACAATAAGTGCACAATCGAAAGATGCAGTAATAATGGTGAAATGTCTCGCTTAAGGACACAAGAGTCAAGACTGAGACTCCAACCCACACTCTGATGAACAGAAACACCAGAAATTGAGTCCGGTGCGCCTTTGTCAGTGATTGTGGGAACCTACACTGTCCAAGTTTAGTTTACTTTATAATAGATTTCTTGGACTTTTCTTTTCCAGTGTTTATTTGTAATCAGGTGGTATCATCTTTCCATTTTCACATCAAGCCTTAAATCCCCCATCATTAACCTGTTCTTTCATCCAGTTTTCTTATAATGCAGGCTCCATTTGGGCTGGCTCTCATCATCATAGTTTAATCAAAAAGTTCCATTAAGTTTCATGGCATTTTTTGTCAGATACTGTGCGCTTTAAAAGTGCTGTTTATTATTATTAAGTTTCATCAATATTACAATAAATTTAACGTACATGTATATGTCAAAACCCGCTAGATTTTATCTGGAATAGCTTATCCTAATATTTTCCCACCTTTATTGTTAAACAGCTTTATAAAAATACCCTCCCTCCCCAGTTGCCAATAAACAAATAATTTAGACCTGTAAATCTTTGTTTTTGTTTGATTTGTTTGTAAGGCTTAAGCTCTGAATCTGTGTCCTGTAAATCTGAGGCTGTAAAAAGTGGAGTCGAGTCCAAGTTTGAACTCAAGTCCTACAACACTGGTCTGAGTGATAAGTTTGTTAGGCATGCTTGTACCTTATACACATAAATTGTAGACAAGAACACATACAGAAACAAAAAATAGTTAATAGTCTGACATTTCTACCCTAGCAGAGTCTTTCTCGAAGGCTAAATGACAACACAACACACACAAAACAGGTATACAAATGCAACAGAAGCGGAAATACAGTGGAAATACATACATAGAGAGAGAGAGAGAGAGAGAGAGAGAGAGAGAAGGAGAGAGGGGAGAGAAAAAAGGCAGTAAGCACACAGAAAAAGCAAGGTGTAAACAATGAATAAGACCACAGATACTTACAGGTACACTTTCTTTCTTGTTGTTATGCTGAAACCACTGTAGTTGAGCTTTTTGACCAGAGTAACATCATCTGAAAGTTGAAGTATGTTGAGAGCTTGCTGATTGTCCTCATCTGGTTTGTAGTATGATAGTTCACCTTCTCGTATGCGAATCCACCTCCTGAAAACATATTCAATGTCAGCATTCCAGGCAAATAACAGTACATAAATTGTGCAACATTTCCCCATCTGGGATGTGAGCTGATGGTGAGGAATGTTTCAAATCACATATAAGAGCTTACTTAAATTGTACTTATAAAATTTGAATGAACACAACATTTCTACACGATATGAAATTATGGAAGCATTAATGAATGTAGGGGAAAAACATTCTCCATAATGGGTCTTATTCATGAGTTTGCATTTTAAGTCTTATTCCTCCAATGAATACAAAGGATGTGTGCAATGGTGTTGATGCAAGGGACATTACGTTGTAATTCAAAGTACTGAGAAGTCTGCATGTGCAACCAATACAAGATGACAGCTTGTGAAACATCTACAGGAGGCAAAATGAATCTGCCCCTAAGTTAAGTGCACTACAGTTCCGGCAACAAATAGCTAAGAAACTACCAACGTTGCTTACAAAATTCTGTCAGTTCCTGCAGAGTCTTTAGTCTTTTAGCAGGGGGTGACATTATCATGCACCCCCATCAGGAAACTGTCAGTGGAAATGTTGGGCATACTTTTTTGTTTTAAAAATGCAATGAGAATGTTCTTTAAAATGTGCCACAAATAATCAAACTTTTTTTTTTAGATGTACAATTATCGTGTCTCTTTCACCTGACCAATGGTTTGGTTGAAGTGTTCAACTTTGGTAAGGCCTGTGTTTTGTCATGATGTTTTCCTGATTCTGGGATTTTCTTTTTTTCATATATAGTCCCTTTCTAGGATTCAAACTTCCCATCAAACATATTACAGAAACTCCTTTTTTTGTGCTGGGTAGGTCTTTTATACAGAAAAAAAATCATAGAAGTTCACATGATTATTGATGTCTAGACCTGGTAGACAAGATGAGACTGCTTTTATTTCAGCACTTTTCTTTTTGATTTGACGAGGAGTCAGGAATACACCCTTCGTTTTTTGTTAGTAGCTTGGTTTTTACTATTCTTTTCACATGTTGTTTACTTGTTTTTTATGAGAATACAATTGTGTGCACAATCACTCATACAGTTTCACAAATTTACTTGACTCTTTTATTAATTAATTTATTCATTAAGGTCTCGGTCTCAGTCTCGGTCTCAGACCTTCATGGTCTCGGTCTTGGTCTCGGTCTCGGTCTCGGTCTCGGACCTTCAGGTCTCGGTCTTGGTCTTGGTCTCGGACTATCAGGTCTCGATTACAACACTGATACCAACACACAGAGAAAAGCAAAGCCTCATCATCAATTATTCTAACTGATTTCAGCAAAGCCTTCGATGACATGGATCACAATGATGCAATCAATAAGTTGTTGACCCTAGGTGTAGAACCAACAATGGTCAAAAGGATCTGTAACTTTCTAACAAACTGACAGCAGTGTGCACATTATAGCATTGTACAGAGGTGTTTTATCCAACTGGTGTGATGTACAAGCTTGTTGTCCCACAAGGAACGCACCTTGGTCCAGTTGTGTTTCTAGCCGTCATCAACAATGCATGTGAAAACAGCTGCACAAATTACTGGAAATATGTTGATGCTTATTAAGTATTGTTGAAACTCGCTTTTCACATGAACAATCTGGCATGCAAGAATCTCTCGACTCACTTGTGCAGTGGTCAAAAATAAATAAAATGAAGCTTATAAACACCACGAAATGCTTGTCAATGGAAATTAACTTCATCAGAAACCCTCCTCCGCCTGCACTGGTTTTCAACATTTATGACCAACCTCTCCACCAATAACAAACAGTCAAACATACAGAATGATCTGAAATAGGACACTATACACAATACTAAAACGTGCAAACGGTCAGTAGCACATGATTCAAGTGCTAAAATCTTTTGGTCTGGTGACTGAGGACCTCTTCACAATTTATAAAGGATAGCTACAGCCTCTTCGCGAATATGCTGTGCCTGTTTGGAATGGTGGACTAACCCAGAATCAAGTGAAACTTCTGAAACGTGTGCAGAAACGAACTCTTAAGCTCAATCTTGGCACCAGCTACATTGACTATGACAATGCAATCGAAACTCTTGGCCTCACAACATTGTATGATAGACACATTCAGTTTTGTCTTAAACTTGCCGATGAATTAACAACAAATTCTAAACTGTCTCACTTAACTCCACCTCCAAGTACAAATGAATCTGCGCTCATCAACAAGTAGGTCAGTTCCTTAAGTAAGGTGTAGAACTAATAGATTCAAATAGAGTGCAATACCTTACCTAATAGATTGAATCAATTCTAGCTAATCCTTTCTAAAATTCAGGCTATGTGAATGTAAATGCAAATTTAAATGATTATGAGGGTTCTAGCTTGGATGAAGAATGAGTCCTAAAGGTAGGAAAGGGTGATACAAATATGTGCCAACTTGTATGACTCTTTAAGACTTGCCTTCACACCCAGAATGGCTTTTAAATGGTTTCTAGGCGTTTTAATTCCTGTCATACTCTTTCATCACCCTTAATGTCCCTTTCCTCATTGTTGTCAAGTGTATTTAGTCTAGTGCCTTTTTAAGTGTATTTCCTTTATTGCATTGTACTGTTTGTTGTTGTTGTTAATTGCAATCTTCTATTGAACTTTTTAATGAATTAATGACTGTAAATTTAGACGCAATTCAATCTTCTGATTGTGATGTCTTTTTTGTATTCTTGAATTCAATTAAATTCAATTAAACCATTTATCCATGTAGTTCAGAAGATATGATTTTGAACTTCCTGCTTGAACTGGAAGAAAAGGTCAAATAGGGTTCACGTATCTGAATAAAATGTTTGTGCTGTAAGCGACAAGACTAAAACGCAAAGATTACAACTCAATGACACGTGGTTCAGAAGATCACTTTTAAATAACAAACTTTGAATTAATGTAATTTGACACCTGATTGCGTCAGGATGATGAAAGTATATTTTTGTTACTAAAATTGCTAAGCTATGTCTCCATGCAATGCCTTCGAAATGAAAGCCCACAATGCAAACATTCCACCTTTTGGTGTAGATTTTACACACGTTAATAGAAGGCACTGTAACATGTGATGAAAACATGTGATGAAATCATAATAATTAGTAAAATACTTAAAAGCTTGGGTCTTGCAGAGATTCAAATATTTACACCAGAGAACATACCCGAGAGAACATACCCCCTTAGAACACTTCTGTATTATTTGAAAAGTTCCCATGGTGTACAAGAAACATGTGAAATTAATGGTGCTTTGTGCTCACAGCTCAGGATTTTTTTTCCCCAACCCCAAAAGCCTATCACATCCCTGACTGTATGAATGAAAAATCCAAAGGTTGGAATGACGCCAAGTGTACTGAGCCCATACAGGAACAGCTAAAACATTGAGAAGCTATAAAAGTATAACAAAAGTGTTGCATTTCCTCAAATAAAATATTTTATTTTTACAAAATACTATACCAATTGAGGGAAAAAAAGAATATTCTGAGGAAACAAAATAATATTTAGATGGAATGATTTATTATTTTTGATATGATTGGCATAGTTTATTGTTTGGTGAAACACACCTCACATATCATCCTTCATTTTGCCACATCTTAACACTCCAAAATTTAATATAATTGTTTTAAATGGACAAGGGCATTTCCGACGTTTTACAGTGTCATTTCAAAAAAAATTGTTCCCGCCCGCTTGCCCAAATAAAAGGCCTTGTCATGGTGGACAACTTTGGTGTTCATGGAGTTGTTCCATTGTTAAGAAGGGGTTTTGGGGTTTCTCTTAGAATTTTCAGAGTTCGGAATGGAGAACTCTCCAGGTCTGTTTTGTGTTTATTGTGAACTTTCTTTCAAATAACAAGGATCTATGTGAGAGTTACAAAAAACAAATATTGAATGCACTTAATTCATGCATCGTCACAGAATTTAATCACCTGGCGAAATCTGTCTGTTCAATTTCACTTGGCTTCATCCCGTGAAGTGGAAAAGTCCAGATTTCACATAATAATTGTATTCTACTGGCCGCCAAACGGGACATTTAGGCCTTGGCATTATAAACTGTTGCCGCGGTGACACCCCCGCCGAGAACGTACAATTCGTTCAAAATGTTCAAACCAAATCAAATGTTCCAATGAAAGGTAACGCTAGTGGAAATCCTGTTTGCTCAACTGATGCGATGTGCCAGGAGAAATCCCAAATAACGGATCGAAGGAAACGTCTACCAGATTCCGAACTGCTGCTACTGTTCCGTAAGAATGAACTAAGGAGGAGAAATCCCAAAGAAATAATCAAAGGAAAAGACTACCCTTGCACAGCTGTTACTGTCTCGGAAGATGAACCAAACTACCAAGACACCTGACCCCATTGCACATCTTTGGTTCTCCCTCTAAATGATTTTTTAATGCAACTACTGAACTGACGCCAAATATAGTTTTACTCGACTACTTCCCTGATGTCAAATAATCCAAGTTACTGAAAGTGATAAATTTGTTTACTTCTAATATAGTTTTACTTGAAACTACTGCCACTTGACGCCAAATAATCCAAGTTACTGAAAGTGATAAATTTGTTTACTTCTAATATAGTTTTACTTGAAACTACTGCCACTTGACGCCAAATAATCCAAGTTACTGAAAGTGATAATTTTTTTACTTCTGGAAGGAAGTAATTTTTTTACTTCTTTTTTTACTTCTTTAAGTTTTTGACTTAAAACTGATGCCAAATAAAACTCATTCACTCATATTGAAAGACTGTGACAAAGTGATCTAAGCTACACAGCTCCCGCCAAGTGCTGTCCAGGAGCTGTGGGTGGTAACTCCCCCCCCCCCCCCCCCCCCCCCGGAAGTAATCCTCTTTGTTTACAATAGGGCGCCCATGCTTATTACCGATTGGAAATGTGGCCCCTGTGTCTGTGGTAAACAATGTGTTTTTTTTATCGCCCAAGTGGTAGAATGATCATCTAGCAGCGAACATCTTCCCTGCGCAAAGATGACGCCACTTAGGTTATAAAACATTTATCCCCAAAGTACGTGCGTGCGGACATGACAAGGAACATGCATTTTCCTTGAGTATAAAGCATTTTATTGTAACGCGATAAAATGTATTAGCACCCAAACAAACATTATATAACAAAAATTTGAGATTGAAGAAAAAACGAATGGAGCGTTCAGAAGTTAAAATACGCATCCCTTAAGATTTATATTATTTTTTTAAAGCATCCAAAAATCTTACACCAGTTTTTTGATAAAGACTCCATACAGCACAAAAGAAGAGTCCTCTGAGGGCTAAGACTGGAGCTAAGAAAGCATGTATGTTGGGGTGCATGTACATGTATATATTTGTTTGAATGTTAAAACATTCTTATTAACTTAAACACTTTAAAAGCACCATCACAATACTGTCTGAATTGGAAAAATGTTGCTTACATCCTCAGCAGTTGAAAAAATATGAAATATTTAAGTCATAATTAAAGGTCAAGAGAAATGTTTTTGCCCATTCTATGCACTTTTTACTTTGATGTTTCAAGACATTTACAATGTATGTGGGTGCTTTTCTTTTAAAACTATCAATTAAGGTTGAACGTCATACTAAAATAGTCAGAAGTTGATTTACCTCCAAAGAGATGTCTAATTCGCTTAGAGTTTCATACATAAATAGCACCCTCTTTGGACCTATCAATACTGCCCTTTGACCTGACCTCCATGTTAGATTTCACTTTTATCAGAGGATATCTTCAGAGAACCAAACAGCCTTTGGAAGAGGAAGGGATGCTCTACGGATAAGTATTCTTTAAACAAACCCTACCGCACTGCTATGTGGGGTGTCAACTTCAATCAACTTACCCATAGCACCACTACTAATGCATCGATTGGCACGGCAAGAGGTGGAGGGATGTGAGAAGCTATTGTGTAAAGAAGAACATCACTCACAAACCAGCCCTAGGCAATTGCATTGGGCTGTAAACCACAGGTCTTATGGTTAGATCAACTCTAAGAGATGAGCAAGAAAAGGGGCTCAGTAATAAATATCCCCAAAAATATATGACAAAAAGGGAGAACAAATCAATTAATAATAATAATAACCCGTTTTTATATAGCGCTTTTCACACCTGAAGGGCGTCTCAAAGCGCTTCTGACATTATTATCCCTGGTCACTGGGCCTTAATTCATTCCTTAAACCATCTCAGCTCCCTGGGAAGTATACAGCCTGTGCAACAAATAATGCGCTACTCGGCTAAATCAATCACAAGAACCATCTCTGCCCTCACAGGTACCCATATTTACCCCTGGGTGGAGAGAAGCAATTATAGTTAAGTGTCTTGCTCAGGGACACAAGTGTCACGACCGGGATTCGAACCCACACTCTGCTGAACAGAAGCACCAGAGCTTGAGTTCGGTGCTCTTATCCGCTAGGCCACGACACCCTCTAATTATGAAGGTCCTGTGTCAGCAGCAGTGTTGTAGTCGAGTCCATGACCTTCGAGGCCAAGGCCGAGTCCGAGTCATGGGTCTGCGAGGCCGAGGCCAAGACCGAGTCACAGCACTCAAGGCCGAGGCCACAGTGTCCGAGGTCAAGGCCGAGGCCAAGGCCAGTTAAATTATTATAATATTATGCACACACATACGGGTAGAAAAAAAGCAAACGTTTACGCAAAGGTGATACTTTGAAACGGTTTTATTATTTCACCATGAAGGTACAATGAGATTGACAAACTGCGAGCGTTTACATGTAGGGACACGTTGCCTTAGATTGGGCAATTTGGGCAGTTTTGTGATGTAAAAAGTGTTTTTTGTGATATGAAATATGGGCGGAAAGATATTTTAGAAGTAGAATTTAATGATTTAAACAAAATATGCCTCAAAATTGTGTGATTTTTCCTTTTACTTCGTGGACTAACACGGCCCGCCATTTTGTACGACCAAATCTTTGACTCCACAAAATGGCAAACTGTGTTTAATAGTTCACGAAGTAAAAGGAAAACCACACAATTTTGAGGCATATTTGTTTGGATCATTATCAGTCTGATTATTATATTCTAATTTTAAAAGATCTTTCCAACCATATCCACTTCATAACAAAATTAAACATTCCAAATCATAGATTGTATTATGTATTTTACCAGTATTGTATCTCCACTCCTCAAAGTTTGTGTTCATTACACTTTAAAAACATAAGGGTTCCAAAGCATTCGTATCTAAATACATTGGGCTGGTTTCTATGCCGCGTCATTACTTTCGGTAATGCCGGTAACGAGCAGGAGCCAGTCTATTTCAAATCTGCAATCTTTGGGGTCCGGTTGCGCACGTTAGTTGTGTCTTTTGCGCTCGTAAAGTATGCGCAATTTCGTTCCGCGAAACCTCAGGAGTCCGCTTCAGTAATTGTATTTTTTCACGAGAATTTTTTTTTGGAAAAGTAAATGGTGGGAAATTGAGTAGAAACTGGCGGCCTCGAACCGGCCTCGGCTTATTCTTCAAGGCCAAAAGGTGCCGAGGCCAAGGCCAAGACCGAGTCATGACAAGGGGAGGCCGAGGCCGAGACCAAGGCCGTCCAAAGTCTGCCTCGAGACCGGCCTCGAGGCCGAGGCCGGCCTCGAGACCTCCAACACTGGTCAGCAGACTTGTCATCTGGTTTGAAGAGGGCCTTGCCACCATCAAAACTGATCCTCCCTACCCTTCCTTCCTGCTGAAGGACATCCTTCAGATAACAGGCCACACAAGTGCTAGTAGTCTTCCAGCACATAGATGGGGCCCCTATAAAAAAAGGCCCACGATGTTATCACAACCCTTGAAATTCATGAGCAAGGGCTGGAGTTCCAAAGGTGAAGGCCAGTCATCCTCTGACACTGCCTGAATTTCTTACACAATTATATCCTTTAAAGCTGGTCTATACCAGAGAATGGAAGTGCTGACCAGACAGAATTTCTGCAAAGGCTCTGTTAGGCTTAAAAACAGGAGTCAAAACTGCAGGTAGCTTTTAAGCTACATATACAGACAGGCTACTTAGTTTTCTAGCTTGATAGACCAACAAGCTAGTGAAAAAAAGAAAGAAAATAAATCCACACAAATAACAATGAACAATACATTTACTGTAAAAAATGACCTACTTTTAGTTATCCATGTGTGATCATGATGTACACAATGCACTCAATTATGAAAAAATTCGCCAATGATGTACAAAACATTCACACAGAGCACCCACATGCATATTATAACACAATGAGGCTGTATAGTCCATTGTTTAAAAAAATGGGCTACTAGTCTTTATATCTCACTACTTTGCATGCTGCAATACAGGCAAACACCATTGAACGCTAGCAGGCGCTTTCATAACACAATAGAATGAGAGCATATGCCCTCTGTTGGCAAAATATTATAGTGCCTTGTATGATAACATTAACAAAATGCTTGTAAATGATTTGAGAACTAAAGACTAGTGATCTGCGCATGCTCTACAAAAATAAAATACCAGGGTTGTTAAAAAAAAAAGTTGCAGGTTAGTGTGCACTAATGTTGTGTATAGCCTTGGTTGTTTGACTTAAACACGGTTCATCAGAAACTTTTGTTGTGCTGTGTTACGAAAAACACTACAATTTGTAGGTTTTATTTGAATAAAATGGTCAAATATAGGATTACCCTCGAGACACATGAAGGGATCGTTTTATGGTATAATATATATTTATTTGTTTTCCTTGTTTTGGGGTTTTTTTTTGCGGGGTGGCTGCTCAATTCAAAGTCAAAATGATATGATGAAGACGTGCAAGCCACATACTTCCTCAAGGGCCTTGCACTTTGCCGGAAGGAAAGGAGCGGTTTCTGGCAGATGTGCATACTAAATTGTAGGCCGCTTGTAAATTAAAGAACGTAGCCCTCACTGACCGCTTGAAGCACTTCCCAATTTTGGGAGGAGACTTGCACAGGACCCTTGAAAGTGTCCCACACAGCCCCAAATTGGTCTAAAGGTGGGGAGTTATGTTAGAGCGATGCATCCCATTCCCCACCATTGAGGTAACCATAAGGCTTACGCCTTATCTGTCTTGGCCACTGGCTGTTTGAGCCTAGCAACAAAAAATTGTTTGGAATGCAAGCTTTTTAATGGCTTGCATTCCTTGAGCAACTGATGAGGCAGTGGCACGGCCCCCTAAGCCACCACAAAAAATGTTTAATAGGTGTCGCTGAATTTGGAAGCTCTACTTCATTTTACATGGCTTATTTTCCCTATTATTGGATCTCGGCATTGGATTTTAAGAGATTAATCTTCTCTGTGGCTTCAAGGCAAGCTCTGCCTCCATGGCATTTTTGAACTTGGTGGTGAATGAGTCACCACTGAGAATGCTTCAAATCTCTTCTTTGCTGCTTCAGCTGGGAGGAGCAGCACATCAAGAATATATGTGCCTCAGGCTAAGGTTGCCCTGACAGACACTTGTGTAAACTGCCCCAAGAGAAAGGGTAGCCTCTTATCTTGGCAGTTAAAAGACACTGTCAGCACATGTCTGCAGGCATCATTGAGTTCTGTTCCCAGCCTTTGAAAGTAAGAGGAAAAAGCAAGCACCTTGAATCCCAAAGCAACAAACAATATCTGTCTTGTGAAGAGCATCCTCAATCTTGGTGTAAGTCTTGTCAATAAGGGCTCCCTTCAGTGCGGTGGGAGCCCCATCAGCAATCAGCTTATCCTTGACAGGTTCAGACTGCATAGTAAAACATTGTAATATTCCAATAAGTTTCCACACCTTGAACGCAGCCAATATATTGATGCCATCAGCAGAAACAGAGTCAAAAGGCAGTATTTGGAAGGTTGATGAAAGAGGCTCTACTTGACCTGTGTCACTTTAAGGACTGATGCCATTGAACTGGATATTCTCCACTGATGGAAGGTTGAGCACACAGATCATACCTCTTTGATTCAGGCGAAAGTGGGTAGCTAAATACAATAGCCTGTGCATGTCTTAAATTCATGCAAGGTTTCAGCTTAATCGTGCATTTTTTCCTGTAAATAAAAATAATTGACAAGTGCACGTCTTAGTTGATGTCATGTGAAACTTAATGACCTCATCGAGATGCTACCTCAAATTGTAGATATAACACATCCCAGCATGAATACATCCAAAGTAACAGCTCGATTGCATAATTTCCTATAAATCTTGTAACACTGCACTTTTAATGTGACATCACGTGACACTTGATAGCGTTGTTAGAGCATAACCTTAATTTTTGGATGTTACACATCCCGGATTGAATACATTAAAAATTTCAACTTGATTGCGCATTTGTTTCCTGTAACTATACATTTTTTAAATGTGCACCTTTAAGGTGACGTCACGTGACAATTGATGATGTCTTCGTAATGTGACCTTAATTTGTTGATGTAACACATCCTGGCTTGAATAAATGCAAGGTTTCAGCTCAATCGGGCATTGTTTTGTATAAATAGATCATGTAAAACTGTACCTTTAAGGCCACATCGTACGACCATTGATGATGTCATTAGAACAGGATCTTAAATTTTGGATGTTATAAATTCCGGCTTGATACATGCAAGGTTTTAGCTTAGTCACGCATTTTTTCCTGTAAATATAAATCTTTGAAAAGTGAACCTTTAAGGTGATGGCACATGATGGTTGATGACGTCATGATAACACTATTTAAAAAAAAAGATGATTTCTTTTCTGTGAGGCTAGGGTGCTTAGTGGTGCTGTTACTGTTTTGTGATGTGCTAGCAAATTGCACACTTCAGCAAAAGTCTGAAAATGCACACGATCATTCGTAACATTTTATTTTTAACAAGGTTTTTGCATGGACAACTGTTTTAAAGACTAACAACGCGAAATGGCAAATCAGGCTGCATGCACCTTTAACATAGACTAGACCATGCAAGTTTGTTGGACTTTGAACCATGTGGTCAATGGAACCCAACAGCCAGCCACCATGTGCTGTTGGATTGGATACATTTAATGTACATTTTTTCATTGCAGTTAAGTTTCATGTGGTTTAATTGTGGGGCTTTAAAATCCAATTTCGGCTAGGAGTTAAGGTCAACCTGTTGTCATCTGTGCAAAAGTTTGAGAAGACTCAAGGTCCTACAACCTGATTTACATGTAAAAATTTTGACTAAAGTATGAGTAGCTCTTGAGATATACATTTTTAGAAATGTTGAAATTTTCAAATTCCGTTTTGAACCGGAAGTCAAGGTCAAATGGGGTTACACTCTGTGTAGCGTTTGTTAGGTTCTAAAAGACCTCTCTGATGATGTATAGATTGTACAAATCCATTGTGTGGATAATGAGTTAAGTTTTTTTGAAATAATAAACTTTGATTTAAAATAATGGTTTATAAATTGTTTTTAAACGAACAAAAACAATAGGTGTTCGGCTGTTGCCTGAACACCTTAACACATTAATAAAACAAAACATTACACCTTACAGTATGATAAATCTACACACAAGAAATATTTAGCAAATTAGAATTTCTCCTTAAGCAAACAGAAAACATATATGGCAATGTCGATTGAAAAGAGGTAGCTATTAACTTGCTGGCCAGGACACAGGACGGTATGTGTAGATCCAGAGACGGCACTAAAGTGAATAAAACATTGAGGAACTAGACGTGGTAGTTATGGAAAATGCATTTAGGGTAGTTTGATAAGGTAGATGTACAAATCTTAAATTTGCTTTTTCCAAGCTGCTTTCTGTAGCTTTGTACAAGATCAATTTAATCTTTGACTTTGTACAAGTTATGTACACAGTCCATGAGCTAAAATGGAACAGACCAAAAACAAACAAACCTTGTGTATGTGGTGTAAAGGTTATGATTTTTCTTCTCCAGAAAACCTTCCTTGATAACTTGTTGACATCGCATTAGAGTACCTCTAAAGTCTGCTTGTGTGAGAACTCGACCCTCAGCAGAGGACTTGTTGTTTTCCAATATCAGGTTAAGAAGTCTGCATATCTATTTAAAACAAAGCAAACAAAACTAAACATGAACTATATGGCATTATCATAATAATTGGCATTTGTAATGCACCAAATCTTCTAAATAGATGTTCAAGGTGCAGAGAAAAGCAGAAATGAAAAACAATTAAGAATAACCAGTGAAAATAAAGCAATAATAACAAGAAGAAAAAACATAAAAGAGCAAAGCTATCAAGAGTAAACTAGAAATGAGTTTGTAACGAAGAAACACTGGGTTTTCGGCTTTGTTGTCAATGTTGAATTAACGTAATAATTAATTTGACACCTGATGACATCACGATGATGAAAACACACTTTTCATACAAACTTTGTTATAAGCTACAAGACGGCACAAAGTTTTTGACTTTATGACATGTGGTTAAGGAAATGTATTTTTTTATTGAATTTTCTGTTTTTAATAAAAACAAATGCATCATTAGCTCCAAGACGTCACAAAAAGTTGACTTTATGACATGTGGTTCACGAGATATGAACTTTAGATTTGAGAGCTTCCTGTTTGTACCGGAAGTAAAGGTGAAAGAGGGTGACATTTTAAAAAGAACATGTTTAATGTGCGTCAGTTACAAGATGGTACAAAAATTATAACGATCTTTTATGATGGTTCAGACGATATAAAGTTTTAAATAATAAATTGTAAATAATAAACTACCATGCCAAGGCTAAAGTTATTAATAAGCTATACCGCACAGACCTTGAAATAAATTGTGGTGGGAAAATTCAATGAAATTGCGCGAGAACAAACCGCTACTAATACCCCAAACCGCTTCCATATTTAATAGTTCGAGGAGTCTCCACAAGCAAAAGGGCGCTACACAGGTTCACCATTAACTGTAGAAGCGAAGCAGTGAACCAAAATGAAAAGCACAAAGGTCGAACGATGCCATGCGCGTGGACAATGGGCTATGTGCGGGTATGGCCGTATGCACCGTGTTACGATGCCTAGGGTGGGAAGTAATGGCTGTGTGGTGTATAGACCGTATGCGATGTACAGCGTAAATTACGTGCAATGTACACACACGGCGATTGTGCTGGGTTGACGATATGCGTTTTTAAATCGTTAATATCGTCAACAGAGGATTAAAAACCCTCGGTCGAACTGCTGCTTGATCTAAGTTAGAGCACAGGCTTTCATTTGATGTATTGTTTGTGTCTTTTAAGACTGTAGCTCCTGAGATCGAACGCTCACAAATTTCACGTGTAAATGCTATGAGACTTTTTCGAAAAGAAGTATAACAATACTAATAGTGAATTAAAATTAAAATCTCGACGAAAACAAAGGTGGTTTCGGCGGATGGCCGAAACCCCCAATAACAACAAAACTACAAACTATACAATGGTATCTTGGAAAGGTGAGTCTTGAGAGTAATTTTGGAAATGTGCACACCGGAAAAATTACAGATATCTTGGGGAAGTTCATTCCACAGAGAAGATGGATCTTGCATGTGGGAACGAGCAATCCCCCATAGTTTGCAAGTTTTGGGTACAAGTGAAAATGAATTGGAGGACCATAGGTATGTAGATACTCCAGGAGCCAGGGGCTGATATTTCACATGTTGGTACCAATTCAAGGGACAAATTCTAATACCGCTTTTCTTATTGCAACTTTTTAATAAGTCGCATCCACTTAAGGTGATCCCGTGGCTGCTGCCGCTTCCCAGGTTGTATCGTAAACTTGGGTGTGATCCCTGGCTACACGGCAGCTAACGGTTGAATGGCTTCTGACTGGCACCCCGAACAAAGATATTGACTAATAGGGAGACCGCCAACATAGGGCTGGATAGCTCAGTTGGTAGAGCGCCGGTACGTTAATCCGGAGGTAGTTGGTTCAAGTCCCGCTCCAGTCAATTTTTCTTTGTTCAAATCCAAATTGTTTAAACAATTTACCCAGTCAGTTTCCCTTGTGGTATATTACTTGAGGTTTATTTAAGACTCGAACAACGCTACACAAAGTGCGACCCCATTTGACCTTGACTTCTGGTCCAAACTGGAAACTGAAAATTTCAAAAATTCATATCTCAGGAATTACTTATTTCACCACAATTTCCAGATTGTAGGTCTTTCAGCCTGCTCAAACTTTTGTACAAATATTAATCTTTACTTCCGGTAAAAAATGGACACTATATAGGACACCAATAGTTCGAGACCGAGACCAGACAGTCCGAGGCCAAGACCAAGACCAAAACAGATGTAATGAAGGCAAGGGAAGAGAAATCTCGCAAATGTCTCTCCTATGAGTAGAATGTGTAATAAGGCAGAGCAGACTGTATTTCATACTGTCAGTGAATCTCTATTATGATGGCTCAGATGGATTTCATCAGTTGACATGACAAGTTTGTCAAGGTGATTCACCGAGATCTGTGTAAGAAGTATGGTGTCCAAGTGCTTGCAAAATGGTTTGATCATGTTCCGGAGAAAGTTGCAGAGACCGACCAGGTCAACATTCTCTGGGACTTTAACAATCAGACTGATCGTGTTACAGAACATAGGTGTCTGGATGATGTAATATTAGATAAGACGAAGAAGATGTGTCATCTCATTGACATAGCTGTGCCTGGTGATATAAGGGTAGCTTCGAAAGAGATGGAAAAGATCTGGAAGTGCCAAGACCTGGCAAGGTCTAGGAGTTAGCATTTGCTTTCATCTGCATGCCGTGATAAAATTATCTACACTAAGGTCTAAGTACATGGTAAGCTTTTGAGTTGTAAAATTCAAATTTCCGGTTTCGACCAGAAGTAAAGGTCACATGGGGTCACACTTTGTATTCTCCATATATGAATTTGTTGATATTAATTGTTGCTCATCGATGATGTCATCATCCCCAACTATTTTTTATTTCATCTACATGATTGATTTCATCTGTATGATTTATTTTTGAGAAATGGCCGAATAAATAATAATAATAATAATAATAGAAATAATAATAATACACACTAAATAAAGCCTAATCACAAGGTAAGTTTCAAGTCTGAACCCATTTTGGTTCATGAGATATGGAGGTTTATTTTTAAGTATGAAAATTTTACTTCCAGAAAGATTTGTAGAATCGCTAAAGGGCTTTCATATGGTGTAATGATTGTTAGTATACCACGCTTGGTTAACAATATATGATTTTTAAATATTCATCTTCAATGTTTGGTTTTGACCCTTAATGTACCCTTAATGGTTCTCTAGAAATGAGTTTGTGAAATATTTCATGCTATTTTTAAAACTGTAATGTTATGACATTATTGATGATGTCATTGTCAAAAACTTGCTGTTTCGTGTACACACAATGTTTAGGTACATGATAAGTTTTAAGTCTATAAAACCTTCACTTTTTGCAAAATCTTTATGAGAGCATTCAGTGAGAAGAAGAAGACACAAATCAAAATAAAATAAAATGAAAGTCATATGGGGTCACACATTGTGTGTGTTTTTTTACAAATCTTAAGAGCTTTTATATGGTGTAAATGCTTTGTATGTAGCCATTATGGTTCTCCAGATGAATTTTTTAGTCATCAACCTGAACTACTCGTGGTTTTATTTGACAACCAAAGTCTAAGTAGAAAGTAAGTTTTAGGTCTCTTTTTAGATTCATGAGATATAATCAGGTATTTTTGACTGGAAGTAAAGGTCACAAGGGGTCGTGCACTCTCTGTGAAAGATTTGTACAATGAATCAACAGCTTTTATAAGGTTAAAAGGTTTTGTATGTAGCATTTATGGTTCTCTAGATATGAATTGTTGAAATATTGAAACATTTATTTAATTTTTAAAATGTCTTCAACCAAATCTTATTATCAGTTTTTACTGATAAATAATCAAGTCCCGCTCCAGGCAATTTTTCTTTGTTCAAACCAAAATAAGTTCAAATCTACCCAGTCAGTTTCCCTTGCGATTTATTACTTTTTTATTTAATATTAAAAAATTGCATCCCCTTTAGGTGATCCCCTGGCTGCCGCTTCCTAGTGTGACAGTAGTTCTTTTTTGCAAATTTATTTATTTATTTCCAAAACAAAAAGGCTGGCACATTGACCCTTGCAATAATTCTCTTGGCTCAAATAAGATCACCTTAATAAGTCAAAATGATGAACATGATGAGAGAACTTTACATGCCTCACCCAAGTGAGTGCTAGCTGGCAAGTGGTATTGTGCAATGCATCCAACCCCCAGAGTGCAGTGCCTGCCTGCAATGTGGTCACTCCTTACTATCTACTTGTGGTTAAAGGGGCACTCTGCTTTAAGTAATTAAAGTTGTTTAGAGTCTCAACAACGCAATTGTAAATTGTACCAGAAATAATTAAAGTAACCTAAAAAATATCTATCACACTAGGTTGTATCATATACTTGGGTGTGATCCCTGGCTACACACCAGCTAATGGTTATGGTTTCTGACACCCCTGAACAAAGATATTGACTAATAGAGAGACCGCCAACATAGGGCTTGATAGCTCAGTAGGTAGAGCGCTGGTATGTTAATCCGGAGGTAGTTGGTTCAAGTCCCGCTCCAGTCAATTTTTCTTTTTTCTTTGTTCAAAGGAAAGTTATTTTAATCTACCTAGTTGTTTCCCTTGCGGTTTATTACTTGATATTAAATACTTAAATCTCAATGCCCAGATAACAAGTTAGCAATGTTGACAATGATGACGCCATCTGTAAAGTTTAGTATTTCAAAAATTCATATCTTGTGAACTACACCTTGTATTGCTCTCCCTGTCTTGCCTTCTGTCTGGAAAACTTCCTTCAGATACCACTCAGTAAAGGTGTTAGGAATCTTCCAACACGCTGCTTTTGGGATGTCACTCATGGAAACACCCCTAAAAAAGGCCCATGATGTTGACACTGCTCTGACATTGTGTGCACAGACTGTCTCAGAGTCCCCCTCTGCTGGGACTTCCTGAGATGAGCGGATTGCTGTGACTATCCATCGGACAATCGTGTCGCCAGAGGACGGCTGATAGGGCAAAAAGTTGGGAGTGCCCCTTCAAAAGCGTCTTTGTGCGGTTCATGTACCATTTCAGAGCCCTGACTGGACACCGCAGAATGTTGTTTGGTACTGACAAGAACGATTTGATGTCCAGGGTAAAAAGGAGTCCGATAGATTTTTAGTCAAGAATTCTGTCCTAAGGATAAGGCAGACACCACCCGGTTCCCACCAGATGTGCCCAGAATCTAACATAAGGGAATTTAGCTCAATACGTCGTCTAGATGTAGCCACTGCTGACAAAAGGGGCACTCTGCTTTAAGTAATTAAAGTTGTTTAGAGTCTCAACAACGCAATTGTAAATTGTACCAGAAATAATTAAAGTAACCTAAAAAATATCTATCACATTTCTCCACTGCTAGTAAGTTGGTTTCCACGACAACTTCATCGGGACCAAATAGGCACTTCTACTAAGTTGACTCGTGACATAATTGAAAATAAATCTAACTGTCTCTGATTAGTTAGGGTGCTGGGATGCAAGCCATCCTGCTTGTAACCGTCCTCCAAGTTGATCTGCTAACATCTGTCCCATCCCTGTAATAGCTTGGCTGAATTGGGCGAAATCCGGCTGTGAGGGTGGTTTGTACACTTCAGTTCGGTTGTTCGCTGCTGACAAAGGTAGATGGTGCAGATTGGAATGTTGTCCTGCAGTTGTTCGTGTGGATCTTCTGGGTTGTTGCTCCTCCAGATCATTAAGGGGTACAGGGGGTTCGGGGAGCTCCACTGCTTCGCCAGAAGCATGGGGTGACATTGGCAGTACTTCGGCTTGGTCAATAGGGGTAGATGAACCAGGTTGTACAGTCTCTGTTGTTTCCTCAAGGAACTGTTGATTTTCAGAAGATTGACTCACCTCTGAGTGTGATGGGGATAGCTGTGGGGGCTCCACTGCTATACTGGTACTATCAATTTGAACCAATGGGCTTGGTTCTGCAACTGAAGACAGAGATAGCGGTGGTGGCTCCACTGCTATATTGCTACTTTCGGGTTGAACCAATGGGCTTGGTTCTGCAACTGATGATAGAAATGGCTGTTCAGTCTTGATGGTACATTGTGACTGCTTACTACTCTGGTATGTCTTGTCATCAAGGCAAGTATCAACAATTATTGCTATATCTTGTAATAATGCAGGGTCATTCTCTAAATCATCTCTGACTTCTCGGTCTGCGTCTAGGGAGGAAGGAGAAGTTTCTACGGTCGCATCCTTATCTGATGTTGGGATCTCTGATGAAGAAGGGACTTCCTCTTTTGTATTAAACAACTCGGTCCTTGTCATCCACTTTGTTGGTCCAGTATCATCAGCTAGTTGTACTTCATATACATTTATCTGCGGTCTTGCAATCACCTTATATGGTACTGTTTGCCAGTAGTCCCCTATTTTGTTTCTTCCTTTGAGGTGATTGCGAAGAAGAACCCTTGTTCCGAGGGCAATTCCCTTGTCATTGGTGTTGAGATTGACTTTGTCGCATCGACTTGTACTTTTCTTCTGCATGTTCTTTGCTGCGATACCTGCTGCGTCTTTCAGTTTACGCTGGTGAGATTCAACCCATGGGGTTAGCTGGGCAGACGATTTGTGGGGGGAGAGACCAGTGGAAGAATGTGAGGTGCAGTTGTACATGAAGGTCAGCTCCTGCAGATGTTCAGGCCAACGCTTCTTCTGATCTGGGGGAAGAGTGCGAAGTAGGTTGTGCAATGTGCGATTAAACCTCTCACACTGTCCATTCCCCTGCGGGTGGTAGGCTGTGGTTCTACTCTTAGTGACGCCATACACGGAGCACAACTCCCTGACAATCTGGGACTCAAAGTTCCTACCCTGGTCACTGTGAATGCGACTGGGAAGTCCATACTTCTGGAACCATTCTCTAACTAATACTTTTGCTACAGTTGTAGCCTTTTGATCTCGACATGGGAATGCCTGGGTGAACTTGCTGAAAACATCAGTCAGGACAAGTATGTTTTCTCGGCCATCTGATGCCTTCTCCAGTATAGTGAAATCAATTGCAAGGATATCAAGTGGCCGTTGTGCGAGAATGCTACCCATGGAGGGCCTAACAACTGGAATTGGTGCCTTCGAAACTGTACACCTTTCACACTTCTTGCACCATTTCTCAACGTCTACCTCCATCCCTGGCCAGTAGCATCTCTTCCGCAGGAGTGCCAGAGTGCGGTCACGTCCCTGATGACCCGCCTGGTTGTGGAGGGCTTCAAGGACTGTTGGCTGGAGTCCCGTAGGTAACAGTAGTTGGTAGAAATCACCTTCAACTGGGTCATGGCATTTGACGTAGAACACTCCCTCTTTAACTGTTATCCTATCCCATCGCCTAACCAGAGCTTTTATGGCATTTGAAGCATGCCGTAGACTTCTTGGTCTAGTTCCATATCTCCACATCTTAGAGAACTGAGCAAACAAAGGATCACTCTGCTGTTGCTTCATCAGCTCACCTGCCGGATACCCTGGTAGAGTCGGTGCTGCTTCGACTTCTGCAGCAGTTACCTGTCGTACTATCACTCTCTTGGCATCCACTTGGTAAACTTCATGTAGTGTCGTAGACTGTGTAACGTCTTGTAGCGTTTCCTCTGCATGAATTTCCTGTCGGCTCAGAGCATCAGCATTAGCATTCGACTTTCCTGATCTGTACTTTATTTGAAAGTTGAATTGGGAAAGTTGGCTGGCCCATCTCATCTCTGTCGCTCCGAGTTTTGCAGACTTCAGGTATGAAAGTGGATTGTTATCGGTGAAGACTATGAACTCTGCTCCAATCAAGTACTCCGAAACTTCTCTGTGACTACCCATTTTAAAGCCAACAACTCCAACTTCATGGAGCTGTAGTTGTCCATGTTCTTTTCTGCTGGCCGTAAGCTTCTACTTGCATACCCAATGACGACTCTTCCTTCTTCCTGGTCCTGTGACAGGACTGCTCCCAGACCATCCAGTGATGCATCAGTTTCCACAATCAAAGGCCTGGTGAAATCTGGGTACCCTAGCACTGGTGGGGTTGTCAGTCTCTGCTTCAGCTTCTGGAATGCCAGAGAACAAGCAGAGCTCCATCGATCCATAAATGCCACTTGCTGCTGTAGTGTCGGACGCTGTCGCTTTCTTCCCTTCTGGCATCCTTCCTTAGAAAGTAGGGCATGTAGTGGTGCAGCCACCTTACTGAAATCCTTTACAAACCGTCTGTAATATCCTGCCAGTCCAAGGAAAGAGCGAAGCTCCTTTTCACTTCTTGGGCGTGGCCAGTTGCTGATGGCTTTTGTCTTTGCTGGATCAGTCGAGACTCCACTTGATGACACAACATGACCAAGGTAGTGACACTCTTTCCTAAGAAAGTGGCACTTGCTGGGCTTGATCTTCAATCCGTTATGGCGCAGTCTCTGCAGGACTACTTCTATCCTCTGCAGGTGCTCATCATAGGTCTTTGAGAACACCAGTATGTCATCAAGATAGAGGAGGAGTGTGTTGAAGTTCAGGTCGCCCATAACTGACTCCATTAGCCTCTGAAATGTTGCTGGAGCATTGCTGAGGCCAAAAGGCATCCTGAGGTACTCAAAAAGCCCCCCGGTGCCTGCTCTAAATGCTGTCTTCTTTATGTCATCTTCATGAATTGCTACTTGGTGGTAACCCTGGGCAAGATCGATGGAACTGAAGAGAGTAGCTCCCTTCAGGGAGTCAAGGGCTTCCTCTATACGAGGCAGTGGATACGCATCTTTCTGTGTCTTGTCGTTAAGCATTCGATAGTCAACACAAAGACGAAGACTCCCATCCTTCTTCCGGACAATGACCACTGGTGCAGCATAGGGACTTGAAGATGGCCTGATGATGTGCTGTTCAAGGAGCTTCTGAAGATGTGCCTTCACTTCACCCATTTGATGTGGTGGTACTCTTCGGTGTGGGACACATACAGGTCGTTCATCATTAGTCGGGATCCTGTGCTTTACTGTCTCTGTGTATCCCAGGTCATTCTCATTTTGACAAAATACATCCTGGTACTTCAGAAGGAGTCTAATCATTTTGGTCTTCTCGTCAGGGCTTGACTCAGCTTCCCCTAGATCGACTTCAAATGGCAAGGTTATGTCATCATGCAGTCCGGCTATATCTACCCTGTTTATGGTGGCTTCCTTCACAGTGTCATCGCAGCTTACATAGATAGCATCATCAGTTACACTGACCGAGGAGGAACTGGCGTGAACCACGTCCACTCTGGACACGATTCCGATCCTGCTTCTAGGCTGTTGCCAGACATCATCATCACCTATGTTAGTCACGGTAACCTGCGCGAGCCCTTTCTGTGCTCTGGTGCAGGTGTCAATGACTGCAACGCCTTTTGGTAGATTACCAGACTCTTTCTGGATATCCTGGATAACAACATCTTCTATCTTTGATGCCGTCTGTCTAATGGTGCAAGTAACTGTACGAGTGCACTTGGCTGGGATGCAAACTGGACTCCTACCACCAACTTTCGCAAAAGTAACTCGATTTATATTATGTCGCTCCAAATCATAAGCAAACAGAGCCTCTTCCCACTTTCTGTTGCCTGTCTCCTCCAAAACTTCTAAATAACTCACCCCGTGCTCTTCTCTCATGGCAGCATGCAGCTCACGAAGGACATTGGAACCTAGCAGTCCAATGTCTCCCTGGCATTTCGAACTAGAATTGGCTTTTGATATCAAGACTCCAACCCGGCCAAGTTGAATCCCAAGTAGGTCGATGTCAACTTCAGCATAGCCTGCGTAAGGAATCTCAATTCCATTGGCTCCGTAAACCTTCAGCCACTTCCTTATATCTGACCTCAATGGCTTCACATCAGCCAATCTACTGTACACGGTCTCCGGCAGGATAGTCACCTCACTACCTGTATCTAAATTGAATGGCACCTCTTGCCCACATATAGTGACTGTAACTTCTGGGCTGCTTGCGACTGCCCTGCCGAACACCTCCTCTTGTGACTGCATACCTGAGCCATCCCCTCCCTCCACCGTGTGGCTCCTTACGATAGAGGGCTGGCGTTTGGGGACTGCTTGCTCTGGGGGGGTTTTGTCTGGTCCTGGGGGTGAAATGATGGGGCTTGCACCCAGCTTCTATTTTGGGGGATCTCTTGGGTTGGCTGAGACTTACTTAGACTCGTAGGGTTTCTGTTCCAACTTCTTGTACCGGATGGACACATCCTCGCAATATGGCCAACACCGCCACATGAATAGCAAGTTGGACCACTCTCTCTCCGTCGTGACATGGCAGGGGCTTGAAGTAAAACAGACACCTGTCTGCCAAGTTGTTCTACTGCTTCCTTAGTCGCTCTCAGTTGACTGAGTAAATTACGTGCAATGTACACACACGGCGATTGTGCTGGGTTGACGATATGCGTTTTTAAATCGTTAATATCGTCAACAGAGGATTAAAAACCCTCGGTCGAACTGCTGCTTGATCTAAGTTAGAGCACAGGCTTTCATTTGATGTATTGTTTGTGTCTTTTAAGACTGTAGCTCCTGAGATCGAACGCTCACAAATTTCACGTGTAAATGCTATGAGACTTTTTCGAAAAGAAGTATAACAATACTAATAGTGAATTAAAATTAAAATCTCGACGAAAACAAAGGTGGTTTCGGCGGATGGCCGAAACCCCCAATAACAACAAAACTACAAACTATACAATGGTATCTTGGAAAGGTGAGTCTTGAGAGTAATTTTGGAAATGTGCACACCGGAAAAATTACAGATATCTTGGGGAAGTTCATTCCACAGAGAAGATGGATCTTGCATGTGGGAACGAGCAATCCCCCATAGTTTGCAAGTTTTGGGTACAAGTGAAAATGAATTGGAGGACCATAGGTATGTAGATACTCCAGGAGCCAGGGGCTGATATTTCACATGTTGGTACCAATTCAAGGGACAAATTCTAATACCGCTTTTCTTATTGCAACTTTTTAATAAGTCGCATCCACTTAAGGTGATCCCGTGGCTGCTGCCGCTTCCCAGGTTGTATCGTAAACTTGGGTGTGATCCCTGGCTACACGGCAGCTAACGGTTGAATGGCTTCTGACTGGCACCCCGAACAAAGATATTGACTAATAGGGAGACCGCCAACATAGGGCTGGATAGCTCAGTTGGTAGAGCGCCGGTACGTTAATCCGGAGGTAGTTGGTTCAAGTCCCGCTCCAGTCAATTTTTCTTTGTTCAAATCCAAATTGTTTAAACAATTTACCCAGTCAGTTTCCCTTGTGGTATATTACTTGAGGTTTATTTAAGACTCGAACAACGCTACACAAAGTGCGACCCCATTTGACCTTGACTTCTGGTCCAAACTGGAAACTGAAAATTTCAAAAATTCATATCTCAGGAATTACTTATTTCACCACAATTTCCAGATTGTAGGTCTTTCAGCCTGCTCAAACTTTTGTACAAATATTAATCTTTACTTCCGGTAAAAAATGGACACTATATAGGACACCAATAGTTCGAGACCGAGACCAGACAGTCCGAGGCCAAGACCAAGACCAAAACAGATGTAATGAAGGCAAGGGAAGAGAAATCTCGCAAATGTCTCTCCTATGAGTAGAATGTGTAATAAGGCAGAGCAGACTGTATTTCATACTGTCAGTGAATCTCTATTATGATGGCTCAGATGGATTTCATCAGTTGACATGACAAGTTTGTCAAGGTGATTCACCGAGATCTGTGTAAGAAGTATGGTGTCCAAGTGCTTGCAAAATGGTTTGATCATGTTCCGGAGAAAGTTGCAGAGACCGACCAGGTCAACATTCTCTGGGACTTTAACAATCAGACTGATCGTGTTACAGAACATAGGTGTCTGGATGATGTAATATTAGATAAGACGAAGAAGATGTGTCATCTCATTGACATAGCTGTGCCTGGTGATATAAGGGTAGCTTCGAAAGAGATGGAAAAGATCTGGAAGTGCCAAGACCTGGCAAGGTCTAGGAGTTAGCATTTGCTTTCATCTGCATGCCGTGATAAAATTATCTACACTAAGGTCTAAGTACATGGTAAGCTTTTGAGTTGTAAAATTCAAATTTCCGGTTTCGACCAGAAGTAAAGGTCACATGGGGTCACACTTTGTATTCTCCATATATGAATTTGTTGATATTAATTGTTGCTCATCGATGATGTCATCATCCCCAACTATTTTTTATTTCATCTACATGATTGATTTCATCTGTATGATTTATTTTTGAGAAATGGCCGAATAAATAATAATAATAATAATAATAGAAATAATAATAATACACACTAAATAAAGCCTAATCACAAGGTAAGTTTCAAGTCTGAACCCATTTTGGTTCATGAGATATGGAGGTTTATTTTTAAGTATGAAAATTTTACTTCCAGAAAGATTTGTAGAATCGCTAAAGGGCTTTCATATGGTGTAATGATTGTTAGTATACCACGCTTGGTTAACAATATATGATTTTTAAATATTCATCTTCAATGTTTGGTTTTGACCCTTAATGTACCCTTAATGGTTCTCTAGAAATGAGTTTGTGAAATATTTCATGCTATTTTTAAAACTGTAATGTTATGACATTATTGATGATGTCATTGTCAAAAACTTGCTGTTTCGTGTACACACAATGTTTAGGTACATGATAAGTTTTAAGTCTATAAAACCTTCACTTTTTGCAAAATCTTTATGAGAGCATTCAGTGAGAAGAAGAAGACACAAATCAAAATAAAATAAAATGAAAGTCATATGGGGTCACACATTGTGTGTGTTTTTTTACAAATCTTAAGAGCTTTTATATGGTGTAAATGCTTTGTATGTAGCCATTATGGTTCTCCAGATGAATTTTTTAGTCATCAACCTGAACTACTCGTGGTTTTATTTGACAACCAAAGTCTAAGTAGAAAGTAAGTTTTAGGTCTCTTTTTAGATTCATGAGATATAATCAGGTATTTTTGACTGGAAGTAAAGGTCACAAGGGGTCGTGCACTCTCTGTGAAAGATTTGTACAATGAATCAACAGCTTTTATAAGGTTAAAAGGTTTTGTATGTAGCATTTATGGTTCTCTAGATATGAATTGTTGAAATATTGAAACATTTATTTAATTTTTAAAATGTCTTCAACCAAATCTTATTATCAGTTTTTACTGATAAATAATCAAGTCCCGCTCCAGGCAATTTTTCTTTGTTCAAACCAAAATAAGTTCAAATCTACCCAGTCAGTTTCCCTTGCGATTTATTACTTTTTTATTTAATATTAAAAAATTGCATCCCCTTTAGGTGATCCCCTGGCTGCCGCTTCCTAGTGTGACAGTAGTTCTTTTTTGCAAATTTATTTATTTATTTCCAAAACAAAAAGGCTGGCACATTGACCCTTGCAATAATTCTCTTGGCTCAAATAAGATCACCTTAATAAGTCAAAATGATGAACATGATGAGAGAACTTTACATGCCTCACCCAAGTGAGTGCTAGCTGGCAAGTGGTCTTGTATTGTGCAATGCATCCAACCCCCAGAGTGCAGTGCCTGCCTGCAATGTGGTCACTCCTTACTATCTACTTGTGGTTAAAGGGGCACTCTGCTTTAAGTAATTAAAGTTGTTTAGAGTCTCAACAACGCAATTGTAAATTGTACCAGAAATAATTAAAGTAACCTAAAAAATATCTATCACACTAGGTTGTATCATATACTTGGGTGTGATCCCTGGCTACACACCAGCTAATGGTTATGGTTTCTGACACCCCTGAACAAAGATATTGACTAATAGAGAGACCGCCAACATAGGGCTTGATAGCTCAGTAGGTAGAGCGCTGGTATGTTAATCCGGAGGTAGTTGGTTCAAGTCCCGCTCCAGTCAATTTTTCTTTTTTCTTTGTTCAAAGGAAAGTTATTTTAATCTACCTAGTTGTTTCCCTTGCGGTTTATTACTTGATATTAAATACTTAAATCTCAATGCCCAGATAACAAGTTAGCAATGTTGACAATGATGACGCCATCTGTAAAGTTTAGTATTTCAAAAATTCATATCTTGTGAACTACACCTTGTATTGCTCTCCCTGTCTTGCCTTCTGTCTGGAAAACTTCCTTCAGATACCACTCAGTAAAGGTGTTAGGAATCTTCCAACACGCTGCTTTTGGGATGTCACTCATGGAAACACCCCTAAAAAAGGCCCATGATGTTGACACTGCTCTGACATTGTGTGCACAGACTGTCTCAGAGTCCCCCTCTGCTGGGACTTCCTGAGATGAGCGGATTGCTGTGACTATCCATCGGACAATCGTGTCGCCAGAGGACGGCTGATAGGGCAAAAAGTTGGGAGTGCCCCTTCAAAAGCGTCTTTGTGCGGTTCATGTACCATTTCAGAGCCCTGACTGGACACCGCAGAATGTTGTTTGGTACTGACAAGAACGATTTGATGTCCAGGGTAAAAAGGAGTCCGATAGATTTTTAGTCAAGAATTCTGTCCTAAGGATAAGGCAGACACCACCCGGTTCCCACCAGATGTGCCCAGAATCTAACATAAGGGAATTTAGCTCAATACGTCGTCTAGATGTAGCCACTGCTGACAAGAAGGTGGCCTTTACAGACAAAAAAGAGTTGCGCTGATAACACTGATAAAGCTGATAACACACTGGAAAGGTCCCACAAGGGCACCAGCCTACGTGTCGCGAGACAAGAAACGGGCTTCCTCTTTAACTAGCTGGCCAAGCCCCTGGTTTTCTGACACCGAGGATCTGTACGGGAAGCCTCTGTGATTTCAGGCTATGGCAGACCGATAGTTCTTAACCATGGCCGTCGTAAGGCCACTTTCGAACAAGTAAACTAGGAAATCAGCAAACTCCTCTATAGAAGTATTGGGGGATGAAGAGATCATTGTCTACACCACAAAAAAGGCATAATCTACTGTCAAAAATTTTCCTGGTTGACTCTCGCCGACTGCCGGCTGCAATAGTCGCAGCTCGTCCAGAAAGGCCTGCCTTGTGGAGGGACTAAGGCTGTGCATCCACGGGTATTTTTAGACCCGGGTACCCGAATACCGGTCGGGTACCCGGGTACCCGAGTGTAAGCCGGAAGTACCATTGTAAACAAAACATGCCCGGGCCGGCCGTTCATAAACAGTTTTGCACACACGTGAACAAAATCATAAAACTGTGATCTGCGATTCCTTCGTGATTAGAATGTAACAATGTACATTTTTAGGTTTATGTATTCATATATCCAGTTTCTATAAACAGACTGAGAAACTAAGATGACTTAAAAAAAAGTTACTAATTATTACCTAATTCAAAAACGATGTATTTTGTTATTTAAATAGTGCACCGCTGTCGTAATCAATTCCACCACTACAATTGTTGTTCCATTTTTACTGCCTGTAAATTGTTGTTCCATCTCTATACTTGAAGGAACCTTGTTCAACAAAATAATATTCCAGTTGAGTCCCCTGTCCGATCCCCCTGCCATTGCGTGCAAGCACCCGACACTTATGAGTGGCTTGACAACCATTTTGAAGTCACAATACCACCATCTACATGCACGAAGCAGTCACTGTGTGAAGCATGCAACCACTACACACAACACAGTCGTTTGTGTACATGTACATTACATACATGTGTACTCATACATGAAACCACGTGCGAGCCATTCTTGGTCACAGTGCACTGCTCTGGATGTCCTTATTTTTGGTGGTCATGCAGGTGGACGTGTTTCATTGGCTCGGAGCCAAGTTAGGCTGCCAATACTCTCTGCATAATGAGACTTCAAACTATGGTACGTGCGTCGGGTAGTAGTTGAATTAAATAATTATTGACGGATGAAAGGACAGATATTTAGTTGATTCTCAAGGAAAAAACTTAAAGAACAAAACAATTGTGTAAAATAAAAGCCACAATTCCTTTATAAAGTGATAAACTAAAAGATAAAGAGTGGCCAAACAGATTTGTTGTGCTTTAGGGGAGCCGATAAACCTTGCTTATCACAGACGGGTTTTACCAATGTTTGGAAACAGTCCAAGGAGAAAGAAATTGCAAGTAGAATGCACAATGCACTGCTTGTTTAGCAAATAGGATTAGTGACTTTACAACAAATAGACCTAGTCACAACACAATGGTCCTTACAGGACTTCGGAAACTCAAAAGGCAGATGAAATTTCTGTTTGTCCCAATATCTGTAGGTTAATTGCGATAAAAATGCAATGTCGGAAGCATGTGCGTTTTTGGGTTTTTTTTGTTGTTTTTTTCTTCTTTTTTCAAAACATGCGGCAAAAGGTTTTGGTGGGTAATTGACCCGGAAAATTGAGACCGGGTACCCGGACAGTCGGGCGGGTACCCGGGTACCCGGGTACAAGTCACAGGCTTAGGAGGGACTGCGTGATAGCACCCAGCACCGGAGTCTTGAACCAAGAGTCTGACCAGTCTTGTGAGCCATGGCTGGCGAGGCCAGAAGGGAGCTACGAGGAGTACCTTGCAGTCCTCCTGCTCCAGCTTGGTTAACACCTGGGGAATGAGAGAGAATAGGGGAAAGGCATACACCAGTAACTCGTTCCATCATATCACCAGAGCATCTGTCTGCCATGCAGGAGGGTCGGGAAGCATTGTGCAGTGGACCACCGAAAGAGTTATCCTGTGGCGAATACAAGAATGGAAGAGCTTCCATGTGATTGTGCATGGACGGCCCAACCGTGCCCCCCTCTGGTGATTGATATAAACCACCACCGTGGCGTTGAGGAACCGAACAGTAAAATCGGAAACTGAGAGGGGAGCGGAGTGACTTCTCGGAGTTGAGAAACCCGAGGTCGGATGTAAATCGCACTGTGAGGCTGAGTGCTGCCGCAGTGGCCCTGTGAGATTGACCAACGATTATCCAATCGTCGAGATACATGAATATCATCACACCTTGCCTCTGTAGCATTGCCTCGATCGTTTTTACTATTCAGGTGAAAACCCGCGGAGAGGTGGAAAGCCTAAATTGGTAACGGATGTCTTTGTATTGGAACTGAGGGAATTTCTAGTGTTCCGGTCTGACATGGATGTGCAAATATAGGTCCTTCAGATCGAGGCTGGCCGCTCATGCCAGTGTGTTGATTGATTCGAGAATAATCCTCAGCGTATCCATGCGGAAGCGCTGAGGAGGCACGAATTTGTTCAGTGGCTTTAAGTTCAAAATGGGACACCATACACCAGCCTCCTTCTTGGGAACCAAGAAGAAGGTCGACCCAAATCCCCGTCTGTGTTTCCCCTGAGGGTACCACCCACATGAGCAGACTTTAGCGGTTGGCGGCGGGAATAACAAACGTAGTCTTGTTCTTACCCATGTCGATTTTGGGAGCGGGAATTGCAGGCTTTCTGAGGTTAATCTCCTCAGTTGCCTTCAAATGTTTTGCCTCAGCCTGCATAAATTCCTCAAGTTTACCTGCAATCCGGACCCACCAGTGGGAGGTCCTGAAATCTTTTGCAGGCGCCCTGTGATGGAAGAAAAAGTGTGTCCAGCACGTTTCCCCGGCAGGACGAGATTGCTAGGGACAACACCCGAGTGAACTGATCAAGCACCGTGCGTAGACCATGGTCGAGGCAATGGAAAGCTGCAGTTAGCATATCCCCTGGCACTGCCGAGTCCTCCCCACAGCCTAACACCAAATACTTCCTGAGGAGAAGCAGGAAGGAGGTTGACCACATGCCCATCGATATCAACGACATCAACGGATGAAGACTTAACACAGGGATAGACGTCGGAGCACGGCTAACCATGTCAGCCAAGGCCAGCCAACCATGGCCGAAGGCGGTTTGGTGGTAAGAGGAACCCCAACAGTGCCCGCTTGGCGGGTAGAAGATAGGGCCGACAAAGTCATCTCTGGAGATCGAGTTCTCTTTTCGGTGCCGTTTGCCATGGTGGGCCTGGCTAGAAGAACCATCCGATCTTGAAGAAGAAAGGTGCAAACATCTGCCCTTAGTTTCCCTGCTCTTCTTTTTGGAAGAGCGACCCCGGGGAATATCCGATAATAGCTTGGAAGACGGCAGGGGCACCAGGATTCAAGAGCAATGGTAAAAATCTGTTGATAGAGCCGATTCTATAGAGCGGAAGGAAGAAGAGTTGGCAGACCCTGGGATTCCCAAGGCGACCCGCTCTGCGTCGCTCAGATGGTGACCGGCCGTCAGCGCACCAAGCTCCGACTTGGTGGTCGCTGCATGGCATGGAGGCCCATATAAAAGTCCGTCACGGCATTTGGTGGGTGTGGCCACTGAGCCAGGGGGGGGGGGGAACACACATAGTTTTATCATTCCCGCCGAACCACGCAGGACAGTCCCTTCTGACTGCCTACAACTCATAAACTGTAAAAGGCTTTATTTACAAAAAATTCCTCAGCAAAAAATAAGGGTATTAAGAGTAATAATCAGGAGCTTCGATTATACACGTCCTACCCAACCTGCCTCTAAGAGAAAAAAGGAAGCTCATGAGGCGTACATGCCATGGTGCACTGTGGTAGCGGCAGAGGGCGCTATTGTATGATATATAAAACTCTTAGAGGTAAATACCTGCCGGTAATAGGAACATGCAAATGTAGTTGCTTTACATGTAAGTAGAGTGACGTAGTCCAAATGGTTACATTGGAAAGCATACAATGACAGACTGTGTGTAGTGCAAACACAACATAACTACGCAATCTGAGTATACATATGTACACACACAGCATTATGGCAAAGACAGTGGGTCAAAAGTATCTATACATGCAACCAGTAGGTTAAAGGCCAGTATCTGGCATTATTCACATGCCTCCAGGTATGACATCTAATGTTGGGCTACAAACCTACACATAGCATTCTTGAAACATGACCCATGACCAAAAGAGTTCACAAAGTACAAGTCAATCATGTATTTCTTTGTCGCAATCATATGAACCCATAACAAGATTGCTTTCTAGTCATAAGAAAAAAGAGGTGATTAACTGGGTGTGCAAGCATTATGTGAATTTATCTGACACACAGTGTATGAAAAAAATTTCCTCGCAGTGATTTTGTATTAGTGTTACTCAACAACAAATTAAATAGTTAATCAAACAAGTGTACACCTTCATACCTTCTGTTTCTCCTCTTGGCTGTCGGCTTCTAGTTCATATTCTTGATGGCCTTTAAAATAGATGAAAAACCTCAAGCCTTCCTGCAACAAAAATACATTTAGTTTTACTTTAAATAACTTCTTTAACTCCCTTTCTCTAAAATATGAGCTCTGAAAAGGACAATAAGAGAAAACAAAAGATGTGAAATAAACAAAACTTTAAGTGTGTTTTTTTCCCGATAATGTCTGTCATCATCATCATTTTCTTTATCCATCATGGGGGATGTAGAACCACCGAACCAATGCGATCTGATGCAGATATTGCCACACCTGCCGGGCTCATGACTCGAGGTCTGCTTCCAACTGGCTCAACCAGTTGGTACGTGGTTGGCCTCTTGGTCTCTTCCAGGCTGGGCTCGAGTGGGATCCTCCCCATGTGTCGACTCTCAGCTTAATTAAGGCCGACATGGGCAGGCATATCCTCCGGAAGCCATCTAACCTAGCCGAACTAAGAGTGGCATCTCCGAGAGATGGTAACAAAGATGTCCTCAATAATGATGGTCTCCAAGATTGTTGCATTGGTGATGAAATCGGACCATCGGATGCCGAGAATGCGTCATTGACACTTGAGGTAGAAGGCTTGAAGTCTACGGGTGTCGTCAGCTCTGAATGTCCATGTTTCTGACCTGTAAAGTAGGACGGGGAGGACGCAGGTTGTAACTATCCTCAACTTGGTTGCGAGTTTGAAGCATGTGTTGCTCCAGACACCGTCTAGTTGGCCGAAAGTAGATTAAAGCAAGCCCAAGCTGTTGAAAGATGTCAGGGGAGGAGTAGCCTGAGGAGTGGATGTCACAGGCGAGGTGCCTAAACTTCTGTGTGATTTCAACAGATTTTCCCTCAACAGTGACTGAGGCGGGTCTAGGGCCAAGGCCGGTACGGTTCTGAAACTTGGTTTTTGCACATGCATCCCCATCATCCCAGCGTCTTCCTCAAACATTTGGAGTGAAACAGGCCACTGATCGGGCTCTCCTAGGAATAGTGCAGCATCAAGGAAGTGTCCCAGAACGTTATCCCGAAGTCTGCCTGACAGCAGTTTAGGATCCATTTAAGATTTTCATCAATCCATACCCCCAAATATTTAAAAGTAACAACATTGTCTAAAGCCTCTCCTTCAATACTTAACCAGAGACCACTTTGCTGAGAAAGTTTAGAGAAGTACCAACCAACATACAATGAGTTTTAGATATATTCAAAGTAAGCCTATTCAAACTAAGCCATTTATCAATATAGGTCAGTTCAGAATTCCAAGTAGTTTCAATCTCAATATTGTGGCTACCACTGTACATTACGACTGTGTCATCAGCATATAAAATAATCAAAGCCTTGGACAAAGAATATAGGACATAGGGTTGGATAGCTCAGTTGGTAGAGCGCAGGTACGTTAATCCGGAGGTCATTGGTTCAAAACCCAAATCAGCTTAAATTGAGTATAATTGTTTTTTATTCTGTTATTGTCACATTTATGGAGAGTACATTCAGGTTGAAATCGCCCATGACGAATGTTTCATGACCACCTGTCGAGGCATTTCCAATTGCTAACTTAAGATTATTCAAATATGCCACATCAGCAAAGCAACAAGGTATAAAAATAAGTTTAAAATCAGCAAATTTCATGCGAAAAATGACAAGCATTTATAGAAATAAACAATATACAATGGATATCTACAATATACAATAGAAATATGCAATATTTTAAAATGCAAAGGGAGTGTAAAAACAGACCAGCTGTGACTACAATTAAAATTGTAAAAAGAGACATACACCAAAACTTAACTCCAAAAAAGAAATAATTAATTAAAGAATGGGAAAATAAGAGCTAAAAGAGACCTTAAGGGATAATAAAAACCACAACAACTACAAAACTACAAAAACTACAACTACAAAAAGCTCAATCCAAATAATTTCCAGTCCACATTTACCAGATTTTCAAGGTCATTTTTTCTCTGGAACGTTAAAGGCACTGGTTACTATCTATTTCTTCCTCCATGCATAGACTGCTTCTCCTCCACCTCTTCTGTTATGGTCTTTATGAAGTAAAGTGTAGCTATCAAGATGTAATTCACTATCTTTTACCGTTTGGTCAAGATAAGTTTCAAACTTATTGTGATTGAAGCCAGGTTTAAGTGTTAGGTGATCAAGCTTGCCTAGAAGACTGCAAATGTTTAGATGAACAAGTTAAAGTCATCAATGTTGATGTTCAAAAATGTCTCCATCAGTAGTTGATCCCCAGAGTAACTCCATTGGAGTGTTAGATTTTAAAGCAGTACAGTTGGACAATGGGCCAGGATTTAGGGACGTAGCAGTTTGAGGTGTTTTTAAGACAAAATGCTGAATAGGAAAGAAAACCATGGATAACAATGTCATTTTAAGGGTTGGTAAAAGTAGAAAACACTCTTTATGTTTTGTCTTGTTAACAATTACTTTTTACAAGTAACCATTTTAAAGGTCTAACATAGTGGTATTTTTCACATTAATTACCTTTTTAGGCTTAATTTAGGGTTTGATATCAATAAAACATACATGTAATACACCTACTATTTTTATGAGTTTATCATGAGTTAACAATTACACTTTTATCATGACACAAATCTACGCATCAAAACACAATCTTTAGTAGTGTTTTACACATTACAAAAACCAAAGAGCAAAAGATTTGTCAAACATAACTAAGCAAATGAAGTCACATAAAGTCACCCTCAGTTGACCTGCATTTTGCATGCTCTGTGACAGAAACTTCAGAATCAAGCAGAAAGTTTAAGCTTAAGTCTGATCTAAAAATTCATGTGAATATTGTGGAACAAGCGTCACCCACAAAAACATGCTCATGTCACCCTCAATCAATCAGGGACGATGATTCGGTCATGTAGACACAATTCTGATCACAGACTTTTTCATTATGGCGGCATTAATTTTGATGGGAGAGTCAAGATAAAGTGTGTATTTAACTCATATTTTAATTTTTAAAGGATTGTAAAATGAAACTTTTCCGCACGCCGATTGGCTGTCACAAACAAGTCGCAGCAGTAGAAATGTTTTTGATCTTTTTCTGACAGCCACTGTGATGCAGATTGTCTTAACATCATCGTAGTAACACTGATGTCATAAACAGTTGGCAACTCATGTTCCCAATGGTTTTAGCTCAGGAACAGCATCATCTTGAAAGTCAACCACCAACTGTTTTTGTGTCATCGCAAGGTCGATCTGAGGGCACCTTCTATTTATATTTTGTAAACTTCTACATGTACTGATTGCCGCGCGCCAACCAAAGACTTCTTCCTAGGTCTACGTCATGAAAAAAACTCCAATATTGCACCCCAAAAACCATGTTAATTTGTATTGCATTTATTGTTAATGTAACGCAGGAATTAATGTGCGCAGGGAATTGATGTCGTCCTTGGCTTTCCTGGTTAACTATAAAAACTGTTTGGATGAGCAGGTGCCAAGCAAAGGGCGAGTGTCGACGTCGTTGAACAATATACATTATTGCACAGGAAACAAACGTTTAGGTCAAACTTTAATATTTTATTTGACTTATTTAACGATTGAAACAACAGGTACAACAAATCTAGCTTGTAGATATCTGAGAGGCGAGTCTCTGGAGTTTGGAGCAAATCAGAGCACTCAGGAATGAGAGTCCGAATAAGAACACTTTGAAAAGAGAATTTGGGGGATGTTATATAAGGTTTCTGGAGGTGGGGTAAATCTAAATTTAGCAATGATGTCACAGAGAAAATACAAAAGATCAGTGACATCATTTGAATATAATAAGTTTGGATGAGGTAATGGTCAGCAGGGGAGTAATGGTCAGTGCCCTGGGGGACCTTGGGGTCATACATGTAGCCTAGGAATGTGTGTGGTGTGTTTTACAAGATAAGGGAGTGAGCTTTGAAGTGAAATGGACCACCTGTCGACAATGTTATGATTACAGGGGATAGGGGGATGGTGAATTTAGTGCCAGAAAATGAGCTTTACATTAACATGTGAATATTTTATAGTTTGAACAGGAAAAAATTTCCAGTTCAAAGGACCTTTAAAACATGAGAATGAATTGGTAGAGCTGTAATTGGTTTGTGGAATATCACCTTTGTCATGAAAAAAAGAGCTACATGTACAACGTGTGCATGTATGTTACCTACCTCGCTTTCATAATCCGTAACCTGTGCAAAAGCAAATATGCGATTCAGGTTTCCTTTCTGTATATTACAGATCTGACATGATTGGAAGTCTATCTGAAAAAAAGAAAATCATCATAAACAGAAAATTAGTGTCTAAGCTGGTGTAATATGATACCATAAACATGCATCCTAAACACAGAGGTACATGTACATGTAATGATTGCATTCAGTAAAGTAGACTAATGTAGGTGATTTAAAAGAAGAATAAAATTCAAGCATCTAGAGTTCAATTTGGTGAAATAAGATTTATGCACAATTCTGCAGAGGCTGAATTTGATATTTTATTCATTCAACCATAGAGCAAGGAACCTCCACGCTCAATCTGAATCATGAGAAATTGTATTGTTTTAGTGTCTAAAGTAGAGTTGCGCATCTACCTTTGACCGTATAACCATGTCTACCGATACCAATCCGAACTGAGAATCAGAAGAACCTGCTCTCTATTTTCTGTGTGTATTTTTAGCCAGCAAGGTGGAGTAGATGTCAAAGCATGACATAGACTCATCAACAGTCTATTAGCTGCAGCAGGAAACATAGAAAAGAACCCAGAGCGTACAAACAGGGACAGGAAACCTAAGACTCCATGTGGTGTTTGCCAACTTGCTGTCAAGAACAAGTATAGTGCACTGGAATGTGATGTAACACCTGGATCTATAACTGATGCTCAAGTGTTTCAGATACAACCTACATGTATCAGATGTATATTAATCTGCAAGGCTTCATTGGATTTGTCCAACTTGTGAAGTCTTAAACTTTGCCAGTCATCTTTTTGTAATGGCCGGGTTGAATAACATTTTACTCATTTGATAATCTTCAAATGTTTCCGGCAACCAAGGAAAAGGCTTTGCTTTTAACTGAACAGCCTGCTCTAGTCCTTGGACTGCATCATGATCCAAGACCTGGGTACCAAAGCCTGGAAATGAATGACCAGTCACCCAACCTCGACCAACATCAGGGATTATATTAATTACCTGCAGGATATCCAGTCAGCCTAATTTAGAACTAACAATGTCCCTCCCACAGCCTGTTAGTGTTACAACAAAACAAAAATTCCATGAAAGTTGCAATCATGAATTGCTACAGCTACCAGAGAAGTTGACACTATTTCAAGCCTACATTGGGCAAGAAAACCCAACATCACCATTGGAACTGAATCATGGCTAACCAACCAATCCAATCTTCAGAGATATTCCTTCCAAATTTAACTGTATTTCGCAAAGACAGAGGAAACAACAAACGTGGTGGTGGTGTCTTTAACCTTGTTAAGGATGAATTTTTAGCAGCCAATAAGCTTCCCGACCTCTCAGTAGATAACGGCGAAATACTTTGGTGTCAATCGAAATGTGAGGCAACTTTATGTGCTTATTTATTACAGACCTCCAGACTCATACAGACCTGAAACACTAGATTAACATAACAAAAGTTTCCAAAACCAAGTAAAAACACTACTCATCAGTACTTGGGGAAAGTTCAACATCCCAGGCATGCAATGGAACTCAGAGACTGGTAGATTCTCGTCAAACTGCATTAACTCCAAAATAATTCATATTGCTGATGACTACAATCTCAAACAGATTAAATTTTCCCAAAAGGAGAGACCCATTGACAGAGAGGAACAGCATCCTTGAATTGCTCTTCACAACATCTCTTGTTCGCAAAGTGTACAGCAACTTCAGAATGAGTGATAATGCGACAGTATACTTCCCATTTTTTTTGTTTTTCATTTTGAAGGGCATTTCAGCTACAATCCTTGCTTATTGTTATATTGTTGTGCCTGTGCCCATTGTCATTTTCATTTTTTGTAATGCATGTTTTGTATGCAAATAAAAGTCAAATTGAATTGAACATTTTATTGTTGACATATTTACTTTTTCCGATTTTGAATATTGCTATTGAAAGAAGATTTGTTGTTTTGATAATTAAATAACAAGCATGGCAGACTCGGTATTGATGAAGTTAGCAAAGGATTGGTGTAAGAAAGATGACATCCCCAAGTGCATTGCTCCTTGTTGGTGAGAAAGGGCTAGATGAATCAACAGAGGCCTTGACCCAAGCACTCGCCAAGACCATGAAACACCTTGTGGGAGTTTCAAGGAAGGAACACCAAGGGACTACACATTTACTTTGTGAGTTTGACCGAGATGTGGCAGAAGTAGTTTTGCCCCCCTTAGAGACTTTCAAAGTCTGTGTGACAGGGAATGATATTCTGTTACAAGTTCACCTAAATTCAAGTCCCGAGTGATGGTGAAAGACTTGGAGACACATCCAATTAGCGAAAAATTAAGGGACTAAGGTTGCTGCTGCACAGGGTAACAGACACTTAGTCAAGTTCTGTCTTCTTGCAGCATTTCAAGGGGAAGAAAACTTCGACCGTTCTCTGGAGCACTAGCACCACCAAAGGATGAAGACCCATTCGACACTTGGATTGAAGTAGTAACAGGTCAACTGGAGGAAGAACCAGATGATGCTGAATGACGTAGAAGGTTAAGAGAGGCTCTTCGGCCCCCCTGCAGCCAACATCATAACTGACTTGCGAAGTGAACATCCCCAGGCCAGTGCAGAAGAATGTTTAGCTGCACTTGAATTGGCTTTTGGTAGCACAAAGTCACCAAAAGAGTTGTGTTTTAAGTTCCAGTCTATGCATCAAAGACGGGAGGAGACTCCATCCAAGTTTTTAGCTCGTCTCCAAGCTGTGCTCCGGAAGTTAGTCCGCAAGGGTGGTGTGCAGAGAGAAAAGATCAATTATCTGCTTCTGGATCAATTTATAAAAGGGATCCTGTATAACGACATTCTTGTTAACCTGCGACTGAAGGATACTCGTGATAAGCCGCCTCCATATTTGAAGTGGTTAGACGAGAGGAGGCAGAGCAGCAGGAGAAGTTGCAGCAGCGAGGGGTAAAACCTGCTGATACCCCTTTAACTTCTGTGACACCTAAAAATGCCAAGTCTCTCAGCCACTTTACCGAGAAGCAGAACGTTAGCAGACGAAGTCGACCAAATTTCTGTTATGGTTGTGAAGATGAGGACTACTTCAGGTGTAGGTGTACGAACAAGCCCAACCTTAAGAAGGTTAACGACAGGCTCATCAAATTCCTACAGGGAAACGACAAGGGGCATCTGATGAGGTCCAATCAGAAGCCCAACCCAAGCAATTAGGGCCAGATTTATATAACCCCATTCATTTCCAGGCAGGTACAGACATACCAATTGGTTTAGTTGGTAACAACATAGTGGAGAACTGCTATGTGGATGGGATTAAAGCAAAATGTTTTTTGTGGGTCTCAAGTAACCTTGATACATGAAAGATTCTTCATGAAATTAGGAAAGATGCTACATCCCTTGGGAGATCTTGTGCTTTGGCATGGCGGTGGTGGACAGATTCCTTATTTGGGCTGGACAGATGTGGACATTGGGTTTGATGCAGAATTTTGTGGTACAAATCAGTCATCTGCTACTTTGGCGTTGGTGGTTCCTGATGACCGTGACTCTACACATCATCAGCTAATCATAGGGACAAATTCTGGAGCCATTCGGAACTGCTATGAGTATGAGTCTCTTTGTGGAAGTCGGAGAGAGAGCAAAGGCCAGGATAGCCTACACATCAGTGCAGCCTGTAGACAAATGTAACATGACCTTGAAGTGTTTCAGAAGGCTGGACAAGAATGAAGGATTGGACTGGTTAACCGTAAAAGTCACGGACGTAACAATCTTGTCATCCCTGCTAAGTCACAGAAAATTGTCTCGGGCACGGTCCGTAAAAGATTAGGAAGACCTGTAACTGTCTTGATTGATGAAGTGAATCCGCACCGATTGCCCAGTGGTGTAGAAACTATATGCTCGCTGGTAAAAATCAGAGCTGGATTTAGAAGAGTCAAGGTTTGCTTACAGAACCAAACAGATCATGACATTTAACTAGCTAACAAATGTGTCCTTGCTGGAGTGTTTCTACCGGCCTCAGTGAGCAGTGCTAAGTCTGATGAGAGTAGAACACCAGTTTCACTAGTTGCAGACTCTGCTCAGTGTCATACCATGAGTGCTTCACGTGGATCACCAGTCCCTCTTAGTCCTAAGATAACCAAGGATGAGTTTAAAGCTTTTCCGTTCATCCGGGGCCCGATAGATGCTGAGTGGAGAGACCGAATTTTGAAACTTGCATACAGCCATTTGGAGGTATTCTCTCAACATGAATGGGACCTTGGGTTGACACAGGGAGTCCAACATGAGATAAGGCTTGCAGATGAACAGCCTTTCAGAGAGAGATCGCGACGTATCTCACCAGCTGACCTTAGTGACCTCAGGGATCATTTGCAGCATTTGTTAGACATCGTAGTGATAACTGAGTCAAAGAGTCGTTATGCATCCCCGATAGTCATCGTGAGAAAGAAAACTGGGAAGATGAGACTATGCTTTGACTACCGCACATTGAACTCCCGCACAGTACCCGATCAAAATGCAGTGCCACTTGTGCAGGAGGCCTTAGATTGTCTACATGGATGCAAATGGTTTTCAGTCATAGATCTTAAATCTGGTTATTATCAAATCCCCATGAGACCAGAGGATAAGGAAAAGACAGCTTTCATCTGCCCAGCTGGATTCTTTTAGTTTGAACGCATGCCCCAGGGAGTAAAGGGAGCACCCGCTACTTTTCAACGATTAATGGAGCAGTGTATGTCCGGGTTGAATCCAAGTGAAGTACTGGTGTACATGGGCGATGTGATCATATTTGCTCCCACTTTAGAACTGATGGAGGAACGGTTTGCCAAAGTTTTGCGTCGGCTGTCAGAGTATGGATTGAAAATTGCCTCCAAAAAGTGCCAGCTATGTTGTTCATCAGTTAAGTACCTTGGGCATGTTGTGTCAAGTGAAGGTGTACAGACAGATCCAGATCAAGTTTAGGCCATTAGGTCATGGCCTACTCCTACAGATATCAAGCAAGTAAGATCATTTCTGGGGTTAGCTGGATATTATCGGCGGTTTATTGACAGTTTTGCGAAGTTGGCAAAACCTCTTCATAAAGGCAACGGCAGAAACAACAAAGTGACTTTTGCATCCCGCTGGACAACTCGATGTGAGGAAGCATTCCAGTCTCTCAAAGACAAGTTATGTTCAGCCCCAGTTCTGGCATTTGCTGATGTGACGCAGCCATTTGTGATGCATGTTGACGCCTCTCGTGATGGGCTTGGCCCAGTGTTTTGCCAGGAGTCACAAAGAAAGTTACGTCCGGTTGCCTATGCCAGTCGAGGATTAACCCCATCAGAGAAAAACTACCCTGCACATAAACTCAAGTTTTTAGGTCTCAAATGGTCGATCACACACAAGTTCAAAGACTATTTATATTCAGGTCGTGGTACCAAGGTCTTCACTGACAATAATCCTCTCACTTATGTGCTGTCCTCAGCAAAATTAGACGCCACAGGTCATCGATGGTTGGCAGCCCTCACATCATACGATTTCTCGATACACTACAAGACTGGTCGGTGCAATTAAGATGCAGATGCGCTCTCAAGGCGTCCTCATGAGAGAACCCTTAGTGAAGCTGCTGGGAAAGATCAGACAGAAAAAATCCACATTCTTCAAGCCAGACTCGAGGGCGATGCAGATGAGCTTTCACCAATACTTGAAGGGGACACCATGCATGCCATATCTAAAACTCACCAGGGAGACCCTATTTGTCAAGATGCTACAATAGAGTAAGTTGAAGCTGGAAGTTATTCACTTATTCATTCCTTGGCAATGACTGCAGAAGCAGTGCCTTTAGACTACGATAGCCCTGTTCAACCTCCAGATCTTGAGGGCACGTCTATCGACTGGCAAGCTGAGCAAGCTAAAGATGAGAAAATAAGGATGGTGGTTGTTTTTGTTGAGGAAGGCAGAAAGCCACAAGGATGCTCACAGTTCCCAAAGGAGGTTGGATTGATGTTGAATCACTTTAGTAAGCTACGCCTGAGGGAGGGACTTACTCTATTGTCGAGTAGTGGATGCCAAGGAGAAAGAATGCTTTCAGTTGGTTCTACCTAGTTCGTTCAGAGAGAAAGCCATTGTTTGAGTTCACAATGAGCTTGGACATCTTGGAGCTGAATGTGCAGTTCCTTTGGCCCGACGTCAGTTTTATTGGCCGAAAATGGCAACTCAAATAGAGGAATGGGTTTCCAGTTGTGCCAGGTGTGTCCTACAAGACAACTCAGAAAGTGGCAGCTCCATTGGTGAATATCAGCAATAATTGCCCTCTTGATCTGGTTTGCATTGACTTTCTGAAGTTGGAGCCAGACCGCAGTGGTGCCCAGTATAGTTGTTATTGACCATTTCTCACGATACGCCCAGGCATACCAAACTTGTGATAAGTCATCTCATACTGTAGCTCGTGTACTCTGGGAAAAGTATTTCTTGTACTATGGACTGCCCAGACGTGTCCATTCTGACCAGGGTCGTGAGTTCGACAACAAGTTGATCAAGGAGCTTACTCATCTTCTGGGGATTAGAAAATCAAGAACAACACCGTACCATCCCCAAGGTGATCCTCAGCCCGAACGGTTCAATCGAACCTTGCTGAGCATGCTCGGTACTCTTCCTCGAGACAAGGAGAACTGGAGTAAATTTGTTGGTCTGCTAGTACATGCGTACAACTGTACGAGGAATGACAGTACAGGGTTCTCTAGTGTATTACATCATGTTTAGGTGAGAGGCATGAATAACACCTGATGTATGCTTTGGCATAACCCCGGATGGTGTCACAAACAAAGACCACTCCAAATACGTTTCTGAGTTGAGACGAAGTCTGGAGAACGCATATCAATTGGCTTCAAAGGAGTCTGCGAAATTGTCAGCATCGAACAAGAAACGTTATGACCTCAGAGTGAGAGGGAGTGAATTGAATGAAGATGACAGGGTGCTTATTCGAAATGTTGGATTCAAAGGCCCCCACAAACTTGCTGACAAGTGGAAGGACACAGTATACTGTGTTGTTAGTCGTCCAAATGATGGGATTCCTGTTTACAGGGTGAGACCAGAAACGGACAAAGGTGTACTCAAAGTGTTGCATCGTAACATGATCCTTCCAATTGGAGTACTTACTGGTGAGAGTCAACCCCCACCAGCTGTTGAAACACCAAAGAGGCCAGTGACAAGACAAATAAACCACCAACAGATGAACTCCCACCCCACAGTAGTGTGGGCTGGGTCTACAAACGAATACTTACCTGTAGAGCGAATACTACATTTGCATTGTTCCCTAAGCCGGCAGGCGAATTGCTAAGAGTTTTACACATAATAGCGCCCTCAAGTGTCCTGTCCCCGATGCCCTGTGACATGCGCACTACGTTAGCGTCCTCTTTTTCTCGAGCGTTACGAGCGTAAGCGCTCCAAGAATTCGAGTACAGTGGGGAAGGAGGGAGGGTCTCTACAGGTAAGTATTCGTTCGTAGACCCAGCCCACACTACTGTGGGGTGGGAGTCTACTTCACTCTACTTACATGTAGAGCGAATACTACATTTGCATAGACTCGCACCGAGAAGGCGGTGGGTATATACGCAGAACTATTGTATGTCAGCAGAGGCGTAGGACACAGGGCGCGCCCGAGGGGAGAAAAAAACCCCGGGAGGCCTAGGATCCACCCCGTTTTGGTTTTTGGGGTTTTTTTTTTTTATTTTTTTATTTTTATCTACCCAGAAGCGGGACACCGCGACTTGGGGGTAGACGAGCATGGCCAAGGGGTTCACAGGCTCGTGCGCAAGAAGTCAGGGGGGTATCGCCATTATGGGGGTAAAAAACATAATGGGTCAGTCACATAAATCTCGAATGACATAAGATATATATGAGGAGAGACAAGGAAGAGTAAACTCACCAGTTAGTGAGCCTGGGAGGCTCGACTGGCCGCCTTCAGAACTTCCCGTCCTGCCCTGCCGTCTGCCTGGAGGACGTCCTTCAGGTAGCGCTCAGAAAATGTGTTGGGGTTCTTCCAGCAGGCCGCCTTGGTGATGTCCGCTAGAGGCACACCCCTAAAGAAGGCCCAAGAAGCGGCTACTCCTCTGACTTCATGCGCCCGAATGGGACCGTCGACCGTAGGCCAGCCACCCGGTACCGAGCGGATTGCCGCGACAATCCAGCGCGAGATAGTATCACCTGACGCCGCCCGGAAGGGTGGGGTCGTCGTGATAAATAGGCCAGCATAGGCCAGCAGACCGTCCCACCGCACCGTCAGTGCGTCGATCTGCCACGCATTGGGGTCTGGGCCCCTTGCACAGTAGATCGGCAGTTGATTGTTCGCGTGGGAGGCGAACAAGTCCACGTGGGGCCGGTCGATCAGTTGGAAGAGCGACCGAGCCACCTGTGGGAGCAGGGACCACTCCGTCGGGCAATCCAACCTCTGGAAAGAGCGTCGGCTGTGACGTTCTCTTCGCCCGCGATGTGGACTGCTGACAGTGCTGTCCCGTGCTGTATGCACCAATGGATGAGGTCCCATGCTAGTGCACACAGCCGGCCTGACCGAGTGCCCCCCTGGTGATTGATTTACGCCACTACTGTGGTGTTGTCGCATCTCACCAGGACGGCTCATCCTCTGATGTCTGTCTGGAAATGTTTCAGTGCGTTGAAGACTGCTAACAGTTCCAAGACATTGATGTGGGACGATCGGTGATCGGGGCCCCATACGCCCGCCACTTGACGCGGGTGGAGGGTTGCCCCCCAGCCGTGGAGCGATGCGTCGGTCGTGATGGTTAGCGACGGGCGAGGCGGGCGGAAAGCACGGCCCTGCGCGACGTTCGCCTCGGCTAGCCACCTCAGCCTGCAGAAGTCTACCAAGTCCACCATGCCATAAGGCCCAACAGCCTGAGCCACGCCAGTGCCGGAGCCACTACCACCGGGAGGAAGAGGGACACACACTGTTGAAGGTTCAACAGGCGGTCCTCCGATGGGCGGGCCAGCCCCCTGAGAAGGTCGAGGGACGCACCCAGGAAGGTGGGGACCTGCGAGGGGGTGGGCCGAGATTTCTCGGCATTGATCATGAAACCGAGGTCGGAAGCTAGGCGCCAGGTAAGCCGGAGCGACGATTCCGTTTCCTCCCGAGAACGACCCACGACCAGCCAATCGTCGAGGTATATGAAGACTATGATGACTCGCCTCTGCAGTGCCACCCTGATCGTCTTTATGATCCGGGTGAACACCCGTGGTGCGGTGGAAAGTCCGAACGGGAGCACTGCAAATTCGTACAGGGTATCGTTGTATTGGAAGCGTAGGAATTTGCGGTGCTCCGGCCTGATTGGTACGTGAAGATACGCGTCCTTCAGGTCCAGACTTGCCGCCCAAGCGGGCGTTGATATTGATTCCAGGATTGTCCTCAGCGTCTCCATACGGAAACGCTTCGGAGGTATAAACCTGTTGAGGGGTTTCAGATTTAGGATCGGGCGCCACACGCCAGCCTCCTTCTTGGGTGTCAAGAAGAAGGTTGACATGAGGCCCATCCGAGTCCCCAAATGGGGGACAATACGCACCGCTCGCTTCCGGAGGAGAGTGTTGATCTTCCCCTCGAGAGAGAGCGACGCCTTGCCATGTCGGACGGTACGGGCGTTGGCTGATTTAGCATGTCCGACGGGGGGGGGGGGGGGGGGGGGGTCCTCGTAAACTCGAGCGCGTAACCGCGCCTGATTGTTTCGAGAACCCAACGGTCGGAGGTAATCTGACCCCAGGACCCCCGGAACTCCTGAAGGCGGCCTCCCACGGGTCCGTCGGCGGGAGGTCGCCCGGAGACAGTCAAGTCACTTGCGCCACGCCCCGATATAACGGGGAGCGGGCGCACGGAAGCCGCGGCCCGATCGGGCACGCTGCTGTCCGGGAGGGGGCTGGAGAATCGTGAGCCGGCCGAGTTTCTGCCACGGCCACAAAAACTGCCCCGGCTCGCCTTTTGTGGGCCGCGTCGGGGGATGACAAAAGGCGCTTGTTTCTTGGCCTTACCTGCGTCTTTGGGTGCCAGGGCTCGCGGCTTCTTTAAATTGATCTTGTCGGTGGCTTTGAGGTGTTTAGCCTCGGCCTCCATTGAGTCCTGGAATCTTCCTGCAAACAGATCGGGCCCTGTGAGCGGAAGGTCATCTAGGCGCTTACGCGCACCCGCTGATGGCAGAAATAGCGCATCGAGAACATTGGCTCGGCGCGCCGAGGTCGCCAGGGTCGCTACTCTCGTAAACTGGTCCAACACGGAGCGGAGTCCGTTGTTGAGGCAGTGGAGAGCAGCGACCATCATGTCGGCCGGAACCGCCGACTCTTCCTTGCACCCCAACGCCAAATACTCGAGAGGAGCATGAGGAAGGAAGTGGCACGCATACCCATGCGCGCCGAAGTGTCCATCTTCCGGGCAACGTCCTCCAGCTTCCCGTGGGTCTTATCCGCAAAGGGGAGTTTAGAGGACGCCGACCCTCTGTCGGCAGCCAGCTTGTCTGTGGCCGAGTCTGGCAGGACGGGGGTGGCAAAATACTTATTGAAGTCCCCAGAGGGAAAAACGATAGTATGGTTCCGTACGCTTGGAGTACGGAGTCCAAGTCTTTGCCCCCATCACCCCGTCCATGCGGTCCACGCACACCCGATCCAAGGGCATCACGGGGAAGGCCTTGGGTACCCCAGTCACCGGGCCCGACCTCCTCTTGAACGATTGGCGTTCCGGCGGGGGGAGTTCCGAGTCAGAGGGGAGATTCAACGCCCTAATCATGTCCCTCTGGACCAGCCGCAGCTCGGTCTCAGAGACAGACAATCTTTGAATACTATTGGTCAGCTCGTTCTCCTCCTCGGCCGAGATTGCCGAGTCGGAGGGACGAGATGTCCCCGGGGAATGGGAGCCGTATCCTGATGCCGCAATGGCACCATCGCGGCGTCCCAGTGAGTCATTGTCTGACTCAAAGGGCGCCGACGGGTGCAGGCTTATACCCGGCGCGGACGCTAGCACACGGGTCACCGTGTGTGGCAGTGTCCGTGGGCCGGCAGGCACGCGGCCCTGGCCGTGACTGGCGGGCGGTGGCTGCAAGCCTGGAGGGGACTCCGGGGCACGTTAGCCGTGTGGCAGCCCCCGTTGGTTTGGGGTCACCCAACCGTGACCGTGGTGACTGGGGGCCCCTCAGGGGTGGCCGAGTCATAGGGGCCTTGGCCTGAATCATCCCGTCGGCCCGATAGGGAGGCCGCAAGGGTGTTAAAGGCCTCCAAAAAATCCTCTCGGGAGATCGAGGGTGTCGTGGCCTAGCGGATAAGAGCACCGAACTCAAGCTCTGGTGCTTCTGTTCAGCAGAGTGTGGGTTCGAATCCCGGTCGTGACACTTGTGTCCCTGAGCAAGACACTTAACTATAATTGCTTCTCTCCACCCAGGGGTAAATATGGGTACCTGTGAGGGCAGAGATGGTTCTTGTGATTGATTTAGCCGAGTAGCGCATTATTTGTTGCACAGGTTTAAGGAATGAATTAAGGCCCAGTGACCAGGGATAATAATGTCAGAAGCGCTTTGAGACGCCCTTCAGGTGTGAAAAGCGCTATATAAAAACGGGTTATTATTATCGGTTCGGCGCCTCTGTGGCGTTTGCCACGGTGCGCCCGTTCGGAAGACCCGCTCGAGCTCGACGGTGAACGGCGAGATCGGCAGGACTTCTTTCTCTTCTTCTTGGAAGAGCGATTCCGAGTGGTCTCCGAGGAGGGCTCGGACGTCACTTGGGTCACTGGGATGCCCGAACAGCAGGTAAAACCCGATGTGGAGGGCGGGCCCTCGGAGCGTACTGATCCGAGGGGGCCCCATAGGGCATGCTCCCTGAGGCCAATGGCCCGAGCGGCCGACAGTGCCCCTAGCCCGATGGCGTAGGCGGGTGTTGCACGGTCAAGGCGGCCGTACAGGAGCCCGTCCCTAGGCACTGTGTTATCCACGGTGGCATAGGGAGGGTCCGGGTGCATTGAGCCGTGGGGGGGGGGGTAATCCCTCCGGCTGCATATGTCCCGTGGCCATGCCTGGGTGCATCGAGCCGTGGAGGGGTAGTTCCTCCGGCTGCGTGTGCCCCAAAGAGGGGCCTGGGGCGTCCGCGGTGAGCAATTTCTTTGCCTTACCGGGACTCTTCCCCTTCGGTTGGGTGGGCCCATGTATACTAACCAGGGACGGGGGAACCGTAAGGTCCCTCGCCCGGTTAATGGACCCGTCAGTCCCAGCAGCCAGCAGTGGCTGAGGGGGCTGACTGGGGGATTGCTGCTGCGGCGAGGTAGTGTCACCGGTGCAATCCCCTGAGAGCTCAGGCTGTCCCGGAGGGATGTAGGTCCCTCCAGTTCCGACATGCCCTGCTCTCCCCAATTTTCTACTCATTTCTTCCACGAAACGACAACAACAAACACCACAAACAACTCTACAATTTATTTTACTTTTAATAGAATTATCTCAAAGCAGGAATAACGCTTTTATTCAGATATAATCTGGAGCTTTTTACAAACAACATTACCTTCGCCTGCGCTAAGAGAAAAAGAGGACGCTAATGTAGTGTGCATGTCACAGGGCGTCGGGGACAGGACATTTGGGGGCGCTATTGTGTGTAAAACTCTAAGCAATTCGCCTGCCGGCTTAGGGAACAATGCAAATGTAGTATTCGCTCTACAGGTAAGTAGAGTGAAGTAGACTTGTTAAATCAAGCAACCCCAGACAATGAAACGGCTACAGAAGATCAAGATGATGATGATAATATAATCACTGGCCTGAGTATGAGAAGGATGTTCCGGTTTCAATTACCAATGTGGAGGTTCCTGATGATATTTCCAATTGTAGTGAAAGTTGTGATGAGGTGGTTCAGAGAAGTACTGAATTACCTCATCACTGCCACCATTCCCTTGAAGATTGATGCTGAACCATTTCTTCCATCGGCATGGGAGACTATCAATGATGACACCATACCCTTAGATGAAACCATGAGCCACACTTCAAGTTTGTCACAGATGGAAACAGATTCCATTGGTGTAAGTCCAGAAGAGACTAAACACATGACCAACACACATGGAGATTACGGAGAGACTGAGAAGTTACTGCATGCTTCACAAGACAACGACCAAGAAGGTATTCCGGTTCCCATTGCTGAGATTTCTTGTGAGATTCACACGAACAATGATTCAGTAGAAAGTGGTACAAGTGAAGTATTCCCATTTACTGAGGAGTCAAAGACTAAAATTCCTGATGCCATCTTGAAGGATTCCGGTGGTGTTTGCGATGAGACTTTTGAGTGCGTACCAGATCTGGGTGAAGACCTTGACATTGGCGCAGAAATTGGTATCGAAACAACTTTGAGCCCTTCTTGTGAGAATGAAAACGCGACAGATGAAGCAGCAGAGAAAGACACCTCCATCACTGACATACCTGTAAAGACAGACTCCGCTATTGAAGTTATTGTAGAGACATCTGTAAGGTTGATGTATCCAAGTCAGGTAGACAGCGTCAACCACCTAAAAGATTCACCTACGATTCGTTTGGGCAACCAACTTATAACAAACTCAGCGTGAACGCGCACTAAAATATTGGTTTCCAGATTTCTGCAAGCTACTGTTCTTCCCGACTAAGAGTAGCATCTGGACGATGCCACTAGTTTAGAAGGGGGGATGTGTAGCCCCTACCCCAAAGTGATTTAGCACCCCAATTGGTCAGTGTTGATTAGGGCCATGCGCCTGAAGCAGCCATGTTTGATACATGTACATGTACTGTCACAATTCGTCTATAAACAAGTTGTGTTGTCATTTGTTTACATTGTGTTTTGATTTACACATGTAATGAACATTTAAAAGATTGATAAACCCTTCCAGAACATCGGTTTTGACTTATGAGTAATCATTGGCTCTCAGTTATTCACTGCAGTGTGTGTGTGTGCCCTACCCTACTGGATGACCCAGGATCTTGTGTTTTATAACTGATCCTTGGGAATTCTTCAAGGGATCTTCACTAATCTTAAGTGCACCTTGGGAGGAACTTCTGGGGAGGAACACCAACTGTCATGACTGTACCGGTAACCATCATGGACACAACGCAGTGTCAATATCGCGTGTGCACAAACTGAACATAGAGATCTCTTACTTATTAAGGCCTGATACGATCATATCCTTTTTTTTATTAGATATATTGGGTTTAAACTGTTGTTGTGAAATAAACAAGAAGACTTGTTGTAATTAAACAGAGATTTTGTGATCTTGGTGATTTATTATATAGGTGTACGACTTACAATTACTAAGAGTTATTTCAGCCCATTCAAGCTCATCAAAGAACAATGCATTTTCACAATAATTAACGATTAAGTTTCAAATCGGACACCATGGCTAGCTTGCTGATTGCGCCGTGATTGCACATCACAGCAAGGCATCGGAGATTACCTTGTTATTCGAATCCTAACCGGTAGAGGACCTATTGCTTTGTGCACAACCCATTTGATTTTTGCATGAGCAACACATGTAATTCCTACGTACGTTTATGGTTTTTGATAAAATGCATTGGATGGAAATAAGTGTTATATAATCGTGATTCCTTATAAAATTTATTAGCATGAAAAACACAAATTTTTTACTGTGACGTCATCAGGTGTCAAATTACGGTAATTCAAAGCTTATTCCAAATGTTGTAAAGTCGTATTGTTTGTGTTGTTTTGTAGCTTACAACAATTGCAACAATTTATTTTTTAAAATGGCTTCACTTTGACCTTTACTTCCGGTCCGAACAGGAAGCTCAAAACTTTAACAACACATATCTCCTGAACCACATGTCATAATTAAAAAGTCGTAAGGTTTGTGTTAAATTGTAGCTTACAACAATTGCGACACTTTATGTATAATCATGGCCTCATTTTGACCTTTACTTCTGGTCCAATCAGGAAGCTTAAAACTTTAACAAATCATATCTCCTGAACCACATGTCATAAAGTCGTAATGTTTGTGTTGTTTTCTAGCTATCAACACTTGAGCTTTTTTTTTATTAAAAACGATGACCCCCCTTTGACCTTTACTTCCGGTCCAAAACAAGATCAGATTTTGTTAAACTATATACACTGTGGTGATCACTCTTGATAACAAGCATTCATTTCGAACAAGATAACATCATATACACAACATACAGAATCAGTTCATATCTTTGGATAAAAAAAACTTTGAGGTCAACAGAACAATTGTAAAAATTCTGATCTAAAAAACTACGTAATATTTCAACATAAATTTTGCATCACGTTATAGTTGAGTAATCCTGCTCAAACTTTTGCACAGAGATGATAACATTTTAATATTTGCATCGGGTCGAAACTGGACGTCAAAGCAAATAAGTCTGTTGAACCATGTTGTATCCGTTATTTTAAGTCACATACACTGCAAGTAGGAATACAGTTGGCGTCGCTTGCTAATTTATTGTATATTGCACACCCAATTAATGATAGTTTGTGTAATATTTTTATCAAGTATACGTCCTCAGAAAAAGCTCCTAAGACTTAATAAACGATACACAGTGTAACCTCATTTAACCATGACCTCCGGTTCAAACCGGAAGCTAAACATTAATGTTTCAAAAAAACATAACTTCAAAAGCACACATTTTTTTAAAACAATCTTTACATCATTGGGAAAGTGTTTATCAACTTAAGAAATGACACACAGAATACGACCCAATTTGACTTTGACTTCCGGTTCAAACCGGATGATCAAATTCAATATTTGAAATAATCATAACTCCTGAACCACACATTGGATTTTTATTAACTACACGGCATTACAAAGGGCACAAATCACGTTTATAAAATGAAATATTGTTCAATCATAATTTGATGACATCGATCACGAACACCTTGTTTTTGTAGCAAACAAAAACTCAATGTCTAGTTAACATTTTTTTTCATTTATGCATTGGAAGCTGCCTAAATGCAGCCAACTTGCATTTACTCAATGCTGGTGACAACCAACATCATTACAGGCAGCCAATTATATGCACAAGATTCCCCATGTCATGTGACAGGTGTGACCACAACACAAAAATATTTCCCAGAAGACTACAAGAAACTAATCAAAGTGTCTTACCTGCAAAATGCGTCTTTGACAGGAGCGATGTCTGTAGTACTTGTAAACACCAAAGTTATATACCCTTTTGTCATTGAAGGCGTTGTTTACTTCTGCTATCGTGCGGGCTTCTGTTTCTGCAGATGCCACAATACCAAGCAATCTTGAATAGTGCACAGCATCATCGATAGATATTCTGCCAGTCTGGGGATGGTGTATTGGAAAATAAAAAGTAATTATTGCCTCATACTAAACTTGATAAAATCTTCCTATGTAATCTTTGTTGGTATTTACCTAGCTGGTTGGCCATGTTGATTATTTTGTTTATTTATTTATATATCCAAGTGGATAAACACTTTTATTGTGTGTTTCTTTCCATTTGTTGATAAGTATACGAAAAAAATTTCTGACAGAAGTAAAAGTATCATACATTCTTCTAAAATATTGTTGTGTCCCTAAGACTAGCATGAAAGTTTATGAAATCAACATCAGAAAAAAGTAACAGCCCTAATGGTTGATGAGTGCACCATGTTCTGTAAATTGAAAACAAGTCTTAGAGCTACTTTTGAAATTGGAAACAAAAGGAAACTCCCTGGTCATTTAAAAGACTGAAATGATTGTTACTAGAGTCAGCTCCACCAGGTGCCTGTAATAAATGCTAGTCTAATAATGTAGTGTGATTATTGAACCAAAGAGAAAACATTAGAATGTGGTAGGAATATGTAAGAAAATGCATGAAAAACATCTAATCCAAAATTGGACACCATACAAATAAATAATTTTGGATTGAACAAAAACAAATTGACTACAGCAGGATTTGAACCTGTGACCTCCAGATTAATGTGCCGGTGCTCTACCAAATGAGGTATGCCCTAATGTGGGCAGTCAGAAGCGGTCAGGAGCCATCATGTGACTGCCTTGTAGCCAGGGGATCACACCCAAATTATGATACAACCTTGGAAGCAACAGGAGAGGGATCACCTATAAGGGGATGCAACTTTTTATTTCAAATTGAATATCCAGTATACAGTTTCCGGTAACACCATGTGTATATTTCCAGTGTAAATTATTCTTGAGACCTTGTCTTGATACATGTATTTATTCTACTGCTGCGGAGTAGATTTCGGAACTTGGGAGACTACTTAGTTCTGAAAAGAACTGTCCTGATTATTAAGTACTAAACCTTGGAAGGTAGGAAATCAGCTCGGACTACTTCTTCCTCTTAGAGGATTTGAGAGGACTCATTGTTAACTTCACTGTTGCAGTGAGTGAGTTATTAATTGGTCTCAAGGGTTCAACTAGCCAGCCTGCTGCAGTCATCATCAGTAAACTGAAGAGTGTTTGAGATGCTGGTCTCTTTATAGGGATTCAGAGGTTTCATCGTAGAGTCAGCACAGCTCTGATTGGTTCTTCTGAAAGGAGAACTATGGCTGGTGGACTCAAGAGTTACTGTGTGGGCTGCCCATTGTATGTGAGTTGGCACTCACATACAATGGAGTGTATCAGTAGACTTTGGGGTATCAAGTGGAGTAGGTGCTAGGATTGTGTGCCAAATACTGCTGATGTACATGTATGTCTTGAGAAACAGTGTTGTGTTTATGGATCTCAACAGCTTCTCTGATGCGACAGGTGTACTAGTGTTTCTCAGGATTTATGATTCAAGCTTGAACCCAATCCATAACATGGTCTAGATCAGCAGAGTGTTTCACAATGGCAGACTTGTCATATACCCTCTGTGGCTAAGGGCTTTGTGTTCTTTAAGCCTTGTATTGAAGTCTCTACCAGTCTTGGCAAAGTATACTTTACCAAATGAGCAAAGAATTCGGTAAACTCCTGCTTGACTGCTGGAGTCAAGCTTGTCTTTGTGGGTGTAGAGCTTTGTTTTCAAATTATTACGAGTTCGATAGTAGACCTTAATATCCACTTCTCGGAGGGTATGCTGGATTTTGAGAGTTGTTGTTGGGAATGAACTCTCATTTGTTAGGTCTGTACCCATTCTCTTTTAGCACTGTGTTAGGCCTAAGGTGTTCCAGTTTATTTGGTAGATGTTCCTTTTCACAAATGATATGTGCCCTTTGAAGTAGGGTGGGGTTTACTGAGGCTTTCACAGAAGGAGGGTAAAATGACTCGGCACTAAGATAGTGGTCTGTGTGAGTCGGTTTTTTGTAATCGATTTCTCTGCGTCCGTGGTAAAATTAGTCTTGAAATCAAGTCGGTAATTGTTGTGCGGTCTAGTTGCGGGGACGGTACACACATCCTCGATCCCAATATGAGTCAGTCGCAATTACCGTCTTGAATAACTTGTACCCAGCTTTGTACACATGCAATTGGACTTGCTACCAAAATTGGACGGAGCAGTTTGATTAAGAATCGTGAAGACATGAATATTCATCATAGTACATCTTGCAGCGTATGGCAAGTCACATGAAGCAAAAGGAGCTACCAGGCGCACACTTCATTCTTTGGTAGGGGGTTTATTATCGATAGTAACATTTTATGATATTGCATTGGTCAAATTTATCTTAAAAGAAAGTTAAGAAATTGTTATAATGATTAAAATATGATGTTTTTTACATTGATGTTGGCAAATAAACTGTCATTGGAAAAAAAAAAAGCCAACAGAAAAGATACATTCCCATGTTTATAATGAATTCTTCAAATTTTGTCAGACGAGCTACCATTGGCCCTCTCTATGGCAATTTTTGCATATGCAATGTACAATTTACCATATATGAATATTCGGCTGGGAACAAGTTACTCAAGTCGTTAGAGCTGACAGACCTTGCCACGCGCTACATACAACCGTTGCATGAATGTATAATCGCACTGTGACTGTTGCATGAACGGCAGGATGTGTGTAGGCAGCGCTGGCAGACAAATAGACACTGACTAACGACTTGTCATCAAGTCTATGGTAAAATGTATGCGCGACTCTGAAACTACCCTATAGGCCTAAAACTCTGTAAGACTCTGCCTTACATAGTTTTGCTCTACAAAAACATCCAGGACTAGTTAAGAGGCCCAAACATGTAAACCCCTGCTAGGCTATACCTGGGCATGAGTCTCCCACTAACATAACAATATTTATGGACATTTCAGAAAATCCTGGTCCATCCATCAGTAAATCACAGCCATTGTACTCTGAACACAATACTGGACTAAATAACTCTAGAATAGTTTATAGTCATCATCAACTATTAAGCCTGCATGGCTCTTCGTGCCCCTTTGTTGATCCACAAAACTTCAAAGTACTCAAGATCAACAACAAAAGTTCGATTCCAAGGTCAGAGAGGAGGAAGTTGAAGAACTCGCAAAATTTCAGTTAAAACATATCATATGAATCAAGTTCTCACCAGAGTAAGATACAGTCATCAAGTAACACAAGATAATTGCATTCTATTGAAACTGTGCACCTTTATATACATTGTGTACCAGGTCAGTTAAAAATAAATCTGCCAACTTTGTTGATCACCTGTGCAGTAAGCAGAGCACACCCGTTTGCATTAACTGAGACTTGGCTTCAGATGATGCCTATAGAGTGGAAATACCCCACCCTGTTTCACACTTATGGCTAATCCTTGAAAAAACCTCACAGGTGGTGAAACTACTATACTTTTCAGGTACAACATTCTTTGCTCTAAAGTGGCAGCAGGTACATTGAATTCCTTCCAACATTTAGAATGGCTTGTCACAGATGAACTTTACTAAACTCTGTCTTTTTATTGTCTGTGGGCCATGGCAAACAACCCAATAACAACAAGAGTATTTTTCACTGAGTTTGGTGAATATACACATATATGGTATCAGTCATCTTATCCACAGAACCTTTACTCTTCACTAGTGACTTTAATATATACATGTATTGATGTAGCTATTAATCAATTTTACTGAAGGCATTGCTGGAATCTTTGGGACTTCAAGCATATTGATCAACCAAAACATGAGAAAGATCACACTTCAGATCTTGTCATCACATGTCAAAGCGATGATGTTATTGCAGTAGATTGCAACTAAAAATCTAGCAAACAACCTCTCCCAATAAAACAGATATTATACAGGAAAATTAAATCAATAGACTACAGGTGCAAGTCTCATGCGTATCAGAACGAGAAAACACATCAAAGACAGAATATATTTTTTTCTGAAATCAAATCTTTGTTTTAGATTATATCTAGTGACAAAATCTGAACAGCGAAAATACTCATTGCAATGTTTCTAAAATTAGTTTAAGCTTTTATAATTTTTTTTACAATTATTATTATTGAAACAAAATTGAAACTCGGGGAAAATGATGCTTAATTTGATGTTTACTTTTTAGAAACCCCTTACGCGGACTGGTGCTGGGGCGTAAAATTTCCAATTATGTAAAGGACTTACCTGATATATATGGGGAATTATATGAGGCCGTAGGAGGAGACACACACACCGTATTATTGTTCCTTGTAATACGGTTTGCACCACCCTTTGAAGAAAATGGTTCATTCCCTTCATTCATAAAAATACAAATTAGCTGTACATGTAGTCCCAAGGTATAAGCCCACCCTGCAACCACTGATATATGTCTATTTGTAGATGTAAACTAACCAAGCATAGGCCTGGATGAGGCTAACTCACAGATGGGTGAGAACTGAGGAATTCTGAGGCACCTGGGAGGGAGTGCGAGTCTCTCCTCCTACGGCGTCATATAATTCCAACTATATGGCAGGTAAGTCCTTTATATAATTGGAAACTTATATTTTGTCCTAGTCTAGTCATCAGACTCACACTGTATACGAGCATAGCTATGCCGAAGACAGAACTGCTCTTCCAAATTTTTGTGTACATTGGACATCTAGTTTGTAGAACTTTGTGAAAGTGTTCTCATATGACCAATCTGCTGTTAGCAGGATTTGAGCTGTTGACAAACTCCTAACCATGTCGCTGCTGAAGTAGAGGCTGCATGTGTGCATTGAGCTTTAATTGGGAAATATCTATCCCTGCTGCTGCCATGACAGTTTTCAGCCATCTTGCAATTGTGGATGAGACCACACAGTGGTGAGGCTTACTGAAGGATAAAAAACAGTCTCGTTAATTTAAGTTTGTTCTGGCTCCTGAAGGGTTTGGTTCTGTGATTGTATTCCTTCAGTGCTGAGAAGACGCATAGTTGAGGATTTAATGAGAATCGTTATAATACAACACTTTGCACTGGCCTGTAGGCTGTGGAACATTTGGCCAGGGCTACTGGAGCAAATTCAAATGCCGACTTAGATTTGTTCATATGCTGTAGATCTAATGCCAATAAAGATGAACAGCATCCTGTGGTTACAAGTGCAACCAACATAACTCCTTTTAGTGTCAACAGACATAAGTTCAACTCTCTGTTGGTTGGGAGACAGCTGAGGTAGCGCAGAACTTTTCCAACATCCCAAGTAGTAGAATACTTAGGCTTAGGAGGACAGATGTTGAAGAGGCCCTTAAAGAACCTGGTCATCAAATGATGTTGCCAATTGGTGTATTGCCAATTGGTGTATGTGCTGACGAAATAGCTGACCTATAGACATTGATGGTACAATACTGGAGACCCTCCTCTAATGGCAGCGACTCCAGTGATTCCATGCTGAGTTAAACTGTGCATTTGTTCCTTTTTGCCATGATGACAGGATGACTGAAGACACCTTTTTCGAAAGGCCTCTTGTTTTCAGCGATTTCCTGATAGCACCCAGGTTGATTGCTGTGGCAAAGTTTGAGAAGATCTGGACGCTTTGGTAGCAGTAATGGCATTTGTGTTGTTAACTCTAGTATTAGTGGATACCAAGGTTGTGTCTTCCACACTGGTGCTATAAGTAGCACTGTGGATTTCTCTACTCGAACTTTCTGAAGGCATGTTGCCAACAGGGAGAACGGAGGAAACATGTAGCCTGCCAGGTTGTTCCAACTGATGGAGAATGCTACTACCTTCCATGCTTGTGGGTCTGGATGCTGTGATACGAAGTTGGGAAGTTGTGTGTTTAGTCGTGATGTAAACAGGTCGACTGTTGGCTGAAATTCCAAAGTCTGTACAACAATTTTGAAAACCTCTTGGAGGTACTGCCATTCTGTGCGATTTTGTTTTCACATTTCGTCTTCCAAAATGTTCTCAACTCCTGGGATAAACTCTACTGTCAGTGTTATCCCTCTGTGCAGACACCATGTCCAGACCTTGATTGCTAGGTTGGACAGCTCTTGTGAATGTGTTCCCCCTTTGTGTTACTCCTTTACTGTTAAGATATGTGATAGCAAAATTTCCTGGCAGTGATTGACAATGTGGTTGACTTTTTCTGTTGTCAGAGACGGGTCATTGTATCAAAATCGATACCAAACCCCAGGTAAGTTAACCGTTGTGTTGGATGGAGCTGTGATTTCTCTCAATTGATGAGGAAACCTAGTCGCTGAAGCAGACTGACCATAAGCTGGGTGTTTTCTGTCACTCCATTAGGGATCTGCCCAAGATAAGGATGTCGTCCAGGTAGAATACAAATCAAATTCCCTTTTCCTGCAGATGTGCTGCAACTGGCTTCGAGATCTTTGTAATTGTACGAGGAGCACTCGACAGCCCGAAGGGTAGGCAGGTAAATAAGAACAGATTGTTTTGCCATATGAAACGAAGATATTTCCGATGGTCATAATGAATTGGCATCATAAAATAAGTGCCCTTGAGGTCAGTAGTAGTCATAAAATCTCCTTGAGTCAGTAAATCTTTTACTAGCCGAATACCTTCTATTGAAGTGTTTGTATTTTACAAACTTATTGAGCGAACGCAGATTTATAACTGGTTGAAATTCCCCTGACTTCATCGGAATTAAGAACAGAGACGACATACTGGCCTTCCACTGATTTTTCCACAGTGATTTCAACAATTGGTTTTCGGCTGTTGGCCAAACAGCTAAAAAAACAAGAGATGTTCGGAGCATAGCTCCGAACACCTAAAAAAAACTAGTTGTATGAGTATCATTGGGTTAGTGTTGTGTTAATGTGTGAGGTATTTCCTTAAATTGATGAAAAGGTTGGAAATGAAGTGACTGCTTGTGTGTCACACGGATTGTTCGTTGTGTACCAGGACAGCTCGCCAGGACAGCTCACCCCTTGACGTCTTTCTGAAAATGCTGCAGTGGGTTGGAGACTGCTAGCATTTCCAGGACGTTGATGTGGGATGATTGGTGATTGGGACCATTACGCCTGCAGCTTATCGAGCCAAGACGTCAAGCGACGCGTCGGTCGTGATTGTCACAGACAGACGGGGGGGGGCGGAAGGAGCGGCCCCGGATAATGTTCGCCTCGACTAGCCACCAGCGAAGGTGGGGGATTAGCCAGGGCATTGTCGGCATCGAATGGTGGATATGATGCCGAATGGGCTTGTAGATAGAGAGCAGGTGAAGTTGAATAGGCCTCATCCTCAGCCTGCAAAAATCTACCAAGTCCACCAATGCTGACCATAAGGCCAAACAGCCTGAGGAAGAGGGACACGCACTGACGAAGATTCAAAGGGGGTCCTCCGATTGACGGGCCAGGCGTTGGCTGACTGAGCATGTCCGACAGGGGGTCCTCGTAAAATCGAGCGCGTAAACGCAGTTGATTGTTTCGAGAACCCACCGGTCGGAGGTAACCTGAACCCAGGACCCCAAAAACTACTGAAGGCGGCCTCCAACGGGTCCGTCGGCGGGAGGTCGCCCGGACACTAGTTAGTCACTTGCGCCACGCCCTGGTATATCCGGAAGTGGGCGCACGGAAACCGCAGCCCGACTGGGCACGATGTTGTCCAAGTTGGGGCTGCAAAAAGCGTGAGCCAGCAGTGTTATCGGCACAGCCACGAAAACTGCCCCGGGCCGCTTTTTGTGGGCACCGTCGGGAATAACAAAAGACGCCTGTTTTCTAGCCTTACCCGCGACTTTGGCAGATGGGGCTTGCGGCTTTTTCAGATTTATTTTGTCAGTGGCCTTGAGGCCTTTAGCCTCAGCCTCCATTGACTCTTGAAATCTGCCCGCAAATAAATCCGACCCTGAGAGCGGAAGATCGTCCAGGCGCTTACGCGCACCTGCTGATGGTAGAAAAAAGCACGTCAAGTACATTGACCCCAGGGGGAAAACGATAATAGGGCTCCGTACATTTGGAGTACACAATCCAAGGGCATCACGGGGAAGGCCTTGGTCGCTTCGGTCGCTGGGCCCGACCTCTTCTTGAACGGTTGGCATTCCGGAGGAGGGGGCTCGGAGTCAGAGGAGAGGTTTAGGACCCTTATCATATCCCTCTGAACCAGGCGCAGCTCAGTCTCAGAGACCGACATGCGTTGTATGGCGGTGGCCAACTCGTCCTCTTCCTCGGCCGAGTCGACTGAGTCAGGGGGACGAGATGTCCCCGGGGAGCCAGGGCCATAAAGCAATGGTGAAATAGCACTCTCACGGCGTCCCGGTGAGTCGTGGTCGGACCCGAGAGACGCCGACGGGTGCAAGCTGATGCCTGGCAGGGATGCCATCACACAAGTAGCCCTGTGTGGCAACGTCCGCTGGCCGGCAGTCACAAGCCCCTGGCCGTGAAGGCTGGCGGGCTGGGGCTGCAAGCCTGGAGGGAACTCCGGAGCACAGCTAGCCGTGTGCGGTAGACCCCATTGTCCCGGCGTTATCCAACCATGACCATACTGACTATAAGGCACCTACGAGGTTACCGAGTCAGAGGGGTCTTGTCCGGTATCACCGCGCCGACCCAAAAGTGAGGCCGCGAAAGTATTGAAGGCCTCAAAAAAAAACTCCCGGAGATCGGGTCACCACCCTTGTGGCGTTTGCCACGGGGTGCCCGTTCTGAGGACCCTCTCGAGCTCGAAGACGAGCGGCTAGAACGGCGGGCCATTTTGCTCTTCTCTTTGGAAGAACGCCCTCGAGTAGACTCCAAGGATGGCACTTGGGTAATGGGGATGCCAGAGCAACGGATGAAATCCGATGTAGAGGGCGGGACCTCAGAGCATACCATGGAACCGGCTCCCCATGGCCAATGGCCTGGGCGGCTGACAGTGCCCCAAGCCCAATAGCGTAGGCAGGGGCTGTGTGGTCGAGGCAGCCATATAAAAGCCCACCCCTGGGCACCGTGGTAATCACAGTGGTTTTGGGAGGGTCTGGGAACACTGAGCCATGGAGGGGTATTTCCTCTGGCTGCATATGCCCCGAAGAGGGGCCTCGGTCAGCCAAGGTGAGCTCAGTAACGGAGTCACGCTTGGCCGACCGCCCTCTCTTGGGTATAGCCCCGGTACCAGGCAATTTCTTTGTCTTACCAGGGCATTTCCCTTTCGGTTGGGTGGACCCATGCACACACTAGCCAGAGACGGCGGGACTGTAGGGTCCCTCGCTCGGCCAATGGGTCCGTCAGCTCCGGCAGCCGGCAGTGGCTGGGGAAGCTGACTGACGGATTGCTGCCGCAGTGGCGTAGTGTCGCCGGTGCAATTCCAGAGGACTCGGGCTGTCCCGGGGGGATGTAGGTCCCTCCAGTTCCGACAGGCCCTGTCCTCCCCAATTTCCTCGAATTACTCATTTTGAGACGCTCACACTCAACTCAACTCAACTACATAACTCTACAATTTAATCTTTTAAATTGGTTTTATTCAGATAACAGCTTTTTTAAAGCATAAAGTAATGCAATTTTCCATGAAATATCATGAGCTAAATTTTACATGTTTACCTTTAGCCTGCGCTAAGAGAAAAAGACGACGCTAACGTAGTGCGCATATCACAGGGCGTCAGGGATCGGACACTTGAGGGCGCTATTGTGTGTAAAACTCTTAGCTAATTGCCTGCCGGCACAGGGAACAATGCAAACGTAGTACTCGCTCTACAGGTAAGTAGAGTGAAGTAGACCCAACAAAATGTAGTACATTGAATAAATAAAGCTGCTGGAATGGCACTTTGTACATCTCAGCAAAGTAAGAGTGCATGGGTAAAAACAAGCAGAAAGCCTGGTTTTACGCTCAAACATCCTGACCGGAGGGTCTAGGTCAGACATACTGGTGGCATATTTACCATGAAAATATCTGTAGAAAAGACAGAGGCTGGCTACAGACCTACGGTGGGAAAGAGGATGTAACGTTGATCCCAACCCTTCACCAACAAGATTAACAATATGCTTCTGCACTCGATCTAGTAAAGATAAATGACACGCAGAAGCTCTGGCCCAAATGTGAAAACAGTACTCCATTAAGGGATATTGTCTTGTACAGGTAGACGTGAGTAGCATGAGAAAGTTAGAACTTCAAAACTCGCAAAAAGACAATTACCAACTCCCATGTAAGCACTCTTTGAAATGCCTGAGACACTTCTCTCCCGAGGAAACACAAATTCAGAGTAAATAATCATTCTTTACTCAGAGAATTTCAATTAAAAACTGCTGCTCAATAACAGAAACAACTCTACTAACAGTAAATATTATAATAATAATGATAACCAGGATTGTTAACTGTAGCAAAATCATACGAGAATCTCAAGAGTGAGTTAAAAAACAAGTCTGTATGATGACATCGCAAAACCACTGCATAGCACGATAGGTATGCCCCGAGAGGGTTGTTAAAGGCTATGAAATAATGCAATGGTAGTTCTACTTGGGTAAGTGAATGAAGTAGACTTAAAATAATATGCTGTATCTGAAAACAATAATGCTAGTTTTATTTATAAAACGTACCTTCACAAGATTCCCAAGTATCATTCGTTGTGCATCACCATTCTTATAATTCTTCACAGTTGCAAACTTTTGGAGTAACTCCTTGTGGTCATCGAAAGAGATTTTACCTTGAGCAAGCATTAAATCAAGAAGTTCATCAGTTCTATCCCACTCCCTATCCATAGAATAAGGAGTGCCAATAGACTTGGGACGCATTGAGTGCAGTGAACCTTGACAGTCATACTCCTCAAATTCTCTGCCTGGTGAGCGCTGACGCGAGAAGTGCTTGAGAAGGCTACGTCCTCTAGCCCGATTTGAAAGGCGCTCCTACACGTAGGTAAATAAAACATAAAGTACTTAAAATAAAAATCCAAATCCAAATCGGGTAAAAGTTAATGAAATTTTCCACATCAATAGTGAGGATTTGTTTCAGCGAATTCCATCTAAACACCAGTGTTGTTGTTGAGTCATCTGGGTCGAGTCTGAGTCTGAGTCTGGATTCACTCAAATCGAGCCCAAGTCCATCAAGTTTTGAGTCACTTGGGTTGAGTCTGAGTCCTTAAAAATGTGAGAGCTTATTTGTCTGTATTAACTACTAGTTTTGTTTATGGCACAAAAATAAAACAAGTTTGTTTATCATGGTCCTATAGGTTTTTTTCCAGCCTAATCTTATACAAGCACATGGAAACAGCACATTAAAATGCTAATTTTAATAGCATACATGTACCTACATAAACCAGACCATACGCACGGTATATACAATGTAGTTACCTACAGGGCAAACCGACTAAACAGACACACAACCACTTGCACAAAACAAAACATCCAGTCTAACTATAAAATGAAACCTCTCCTCAATCCAACACAAATTGTGGCCACCCAAAAGAACAGACACAATTGTCCAATAACGACTCCATTTCCATATCCACATAAAACACTGGACTTATTGTCCATACACAAGGACTGGTCAGACAAAAACACAACATGCTGAATCACCTGGCCCAACTATACCGGTCATTTGTATGACCTCCACAGTAAACCACACTTATATAATGCACTTTGCCTAAAAATTCAAACTATAACAATAAACCACTAAATTCCCCTAAAGTGGAACGCCTGAGGGGATAAACAAGCCTCAACAGAACCGAAGGGCGTTTCAAACATAATATGAAGATTAAAGTACCGATTGCATTGCTAACAGTGCTGAACAATTAGAATTTTCCCCCAAGTGGGAACGCACGAGGGGATAAACTAGCTCCAACGAAAATTACCTAAATTACATACTGTATCCTACCCATGTCATAATGTCAGTCCACAACCCAACTGCAAACTGCTTGCGCGGGCATATCTGTTAACTGCCCGCCGCTGTTTCTCTACACATTTTGTTTCTCTACACATTTTTGCGAATGCGCCTCGAAATAAAACACACGTGGTAGAATGTCAGACCAAACTAGCCAAGACTCAGGAAATTGTGTATGTATTTCTGCCATAAAGTATGCTCTGCTTGATAGAGAATACATCATTGTGAATGAGATCATTGGTCCATAGATGGACAAGGACCAAACATCCGCCAAGCGAGCACCGCTCCTACCTAACCAAAAACACAGGAGTTGAAACGTACAAATGCCGCTTAGCCCAATAAACGATCGAATCCCCTGCACCTGCACCTGCATATGATGAACACAATAAAACAACAGTATTTAATTGACGCTAATACCGGGCAAGGCACACAACGCCTCCGGCCAAATGTAAGACAGGGCGGCATCCGAACGCCAACGTCCCATACGCTGAATATCAGCAAGGGGGACTCCTGACCAAAAAGCCACAGTTGCCGCACCTATCTGAAAGGAGTGGACCCGAATGTGCTGCCCCCAAAACCACAGAAAACCAGTGCCTTCTTCAAAACAGAAGTAAACTAATAACGTGTTACATGTAGAGGGGCACTGCTGTCAGGTACCTGAGGCCGAACTACCACAGAATTCCTCAATGCAGTCACGGGACAAATCAGAGTATTCTTTGCAGAAACTAAGCAAATGACCTGAGGACTGCCTGGTTGATTGTTCTTACTCATGCAAAAAGAAATTACATGTATCACAGACCCATAGCCTACTCCCTCTGTTAAAAATGTTAAATCCGACAACCACAACACTGATCCTTGAACCCTGTTTGTTGAATCTGCCGTAAATTCCCCAACCTTAATAAAACCGACAAAATGCAAACAAAATCACTGCATGGAACAATAACCCTTCAAATCGGTAAACGGCTGTCCCAAGTTCTTCGATCCCTCCGGCAACCCACCAAAAGCTAAGATACTAAAAAATCATTTGTAGGATTAGCGTGACCATTTAATTTGTAGTAAAAGCCCACCCCCACCACATTAAAGCAATTGTTGATGGAGCCAAACCTCTAAGGGAAAGCCAAGCAATAAATTCTCTAATAAGTAAAGGAGCTACTGGCAAAACAGCTCCGACAGAAAGTATTCCATCCTGGTGAGAATTTTGCAAAAAGGCCACTGATCGTAACCGGGCAACCGCACCTGTTACCAAATCACTGGGAGTTCTGGAAGAGGGGTCATGACTAAATCGGCGTCCAGAGCCACTGCTCGAAAAAGATCCATCTGAAAACGTGACAGAGAATCACCCAAACCATTAGCAACCCCCGGAACATGAACAGCCTTTAATACAATGTTAAACCAAAGACAGTGAAACACAAACAGACGCACTAAATGCATTATCCGGTTACACTGCAAAGTCTGTTTATTGATGATTTGGACAACTGCCAAGTTCTCAGACCAAAATTTCACCTGACAATTTGCCAAAACTTGCCGCCAGCACAACACTGCAACCACTGGAAAAAATTTTCAAGAAATGCAGTAGATGGTGGGTCAGCAAGTATGCATGGTTGCCAGCGACCCTGGGAAAGTGTGCCATAGCCAACAGTTGCCGCAGCATCCAATTCCAATGCATTATCCCAATTCCTATCTAAAAGTGGCGAAGTTCCATTAAAATGGGCTAAAAACTCGAGCCACATAAGTAAATCTAGTCTTGCCACGTGAGAAAGACAAACCTTACGACACGGTTTCCCCAAACCTTGAGCTAAAGCTATGATTCACCTATAGAATGCCCTCCCTGGAGAAATTCCTTTGCATACAAAATTCAAGGATCCTACCAAAGACTGAACTTCAACCAAAGCATTTTTCCACTTGCTTAAAGCCTTATGTATTTTATCACAGAGCATTTGCATTTTGGTTGCTGGTACTCGTATCTCCCTAGCCACTGTATCTACATTGTATTTCCAAACCTAAATAAGTAATAGTCTGCACTGGCCCCCAAGTCTTCTCCTGTGAAATGGGTACACCTAAATCCCAGCAGATGTCAGTAAATGCCAACAATGAATGCGCACATGACTCTTCCGATGTTCCCACAAATAAAAAATATTCCAAACAGTGCGTAACCAAGGGAGAATGTGTGACTTGCTGAGCATTCTAAAAAAGTGCTAGACATTTCAAACAGAGAACATGAAATAGAACAACCCATAGGTAAACACTGAACAAACCAGAACAAACCATCAAAAACCGTCAAAACTTGAAATCCAACAATTCATAATCATTAGGGTGAACGGGAAGTAATCGAAAAGCAGACTTTATATCCAATTTTGCCAACCAAGCGCCCTCGCCAACCAGCATGACTAAATCAACTGCATTATCAAACGATGCATTATAAACAGCACACTTTCCATACTCAATGAAAACATTAATTGATGCGCAAGTACGAAAAGATAAATGTTGAAAATTATTGGGCTTACGGAGCTCCTAGGCCTCTTTTGATTGATGCATTTGATTGCAGACATGACTGAAAGGCCTGCGTAACTGGTGCCCGCGTGCCTTCTATACATTTACTGCTTCGCAGCCGAATAACACTAACAGCGCTGGCTGGCACAAAGCCAAACCCAGGCTGCCTCCCTACCCTGCAATTCAACGCATTGTGGTTTGGGCGCAAACAAACACTGCACTTAAGGACAAATTTGCATGACACAACATGACAAACCTGTGCCCTATTGAACACATAGCACACGCCACCCAGGCCTAAAGACTGGACCCCTTGCACATTATTGCGACCACCAGCCGCCACAGTAGCAAAGCGATTTAACCTTGCACCTGAATTATTGATGGACGCAGCTGCTGCCACAGTGACCCACAGTTCAATGTCCATTTTCCCCCAGCTATTGGCCGGATTGGCCACTTGCCTCAGCTGAAATTGCTTGTCATAAATACGCCACCCCAAACCCGAAAACTGAACAGAGGCCAGGCGGATGGTTTTAGCATATTTAAGTAGCTCTGCTGCATAAGACGAATGTCATTCTAGATAAATTGACATAAAAACATGAAATGCTGATAGCCATTTCTCCGAAGTATCTATCTTTTTCTTCAGTTGTAAAATCTGACTGAAAACAACCCTCTCAACCTCAATCGCCACAACCAACTCTGATTGCTGTTGTTGCAAATTTGCCAACAACTGGATTGAAATACCGTTAAGCAATTGTGCAAAATCAACAAATTCCCTGTCACAAATTATTTCCTTGACTGACATGGGAACTGAAAATCCAAGGACATTGTACTGCCTAAAACTGGGAATAGCAGCTGGGCTGTTCCCACTACTAGTGCTACTAGTACCGCTACCACTACCCTGACCCTGATCATGCTGATCATTCCCCGTGGTAGCAGATTGAACACTAGTTTCGACAAAATGAGCCGGTAAACGGCTGAACCGTTTCAGACATGGCATCATCTCAAATCGGAAACTAACTTAAAACTACAGACTGTTATACATTGTGTAAGTGTTAATTAAAAGTGTTGCTAAAATAAAATCTGATTAAGTAGCAGCTCAAATTACACTTATGCTTACAACAAAAATTGCCAATGTCGATGAAAACAAAAGTTATTGTTCTGTGGAAGAAAACAAGTAGACCCTGTAGTGGCCTGTGCGACAAATGTAGAAAAACCTGCGCACAACTTTGGCAGCAAACTCCCCATCTGCTGGACGACGTATTCTCCCACAGAATATATGACAGAAATTTTTAACCAAGTGTTAGCAGGCTAAAATAGCAACTCAGGTAACCAACAAAAACTTTGCTATTTCTTTCTACTAAAAAATAACGACAAAAACAAACAACATAAAAAGGAACTACGTGCACAACAAAAAAGTATTGTTTCTCAACAAAAAGTTGAACCAAAGTGATGCTAACTAACTCTTTACAAAAACCCCCCTTCAACAAAACTAACTCCCATTGGTTAATAGTTAAAACCCAGCCCTGATTGGTCAATCCATTTCACCAATCAAAACCCAACTCTATCACATGCCTCATGCCGATTGGTTGTCAACACCACTGATGGATCCACCTGATCCATATAAATAGCTTCAAGGCAAACAGTGCTCATCCAGCATGTCCAGTTACCACCAATGAGAGCTATAATTACCATTGCATTATTAATTATCCATGACTTAAAACAGACTTGCCCCTAATCCCCCCACAACTTGTACATGCAAATGTGCACCCGGAATCACATTATGCAGAGTATAAAGCATTTGGTCATTTAGTTGAGAAAATGAAATGCAACCGTATCTCATACATGTAACCTTATCTCTTACATGTAACCATAAGCTAGTGTATGTAACCGTACTTGCAAGTAACCCTTTGTATTGTGTACCCACGGACAGCAATCCCCAAAGGTCTCTCCTGTTCACAGAACACTCAATACCGTTTAACACTACGAGCAACTGACCCGTAGTAACCATTTAGCACTTTCAGAACTGTTTTGCATTCACTACGAGCCAAAAGCTTCTATAGCGTGCCTGTCTACACGTTCCCGGTGCACTTAAGGAAACTACAACACTCCAAGGACGTGACTCACGCTGTCCTAGTGGGCGTTTACTTATACACTACTTAGATAACACTACTTAGATACCACTACTAGAAGGTGTTCTCGCCCTAGCCAATGCTTTTGCAACTGGCAACTTACACTCCGCTAGTGTGTCACAAACCAAACACATTAAAATATATACACAGAAATATTCCACAATGTATGCAAGGAGAATGCCGTAAGCACTTAGCTTTTAACACAATATGCAAGAATGAACAAAATAATAGACAATACATGTAAGTACAGTGAACTTCAACTTACGATCTGTTCTGCTCCACAAACTATTTACAGCACTTTCTATTTTGAAACCCTATCTGCGACTGACTAGTCAGACTCGCTCTAGCCGACCCAGCCGCCACATTGCCCAAACATGTGGTCCTAAAACGCCAAAAAAAAATATATATACACATGTATATGCGCCACACACTCCCAGACCGGGTCACTGCATGTGCTGAGCTCTGTCTACTTGCATTGCTAAGTCGTCACAAGGCACTACCTGCAATACACACACTAAAAATAAAACAATCACATGTTACTCACATGCATTCCGCTACAATACTTTCAAGGATCCGCAGAAACCCTGGAGTAATCACTGTAGAGTCCAAGTCACCAGAGTCAAGTCCAAGGCATGGTCCAAGTTTTTTGCCTACGTGACTCAAGCCAAGTACAGGTCACAGAAATTGTGACTCCAGTTGGACAAGAGTCCGGAACCAGGGACCGATTTCACCAAACTCGTTGCAAGTAACGAAGCATCACAGGGTTTGCGAGGCGTCGCAGACCTACGATGCATCGCAGCTGCGATGAGTTCCACAATTCATTTCATCAAACACAATGTAAAAGCGACGCGTCGCAATCAGGTCCATTTTTTACTTTTAATAACAAACATTCTTTTGAACGAGGATGACCTGTACAATCATGTAACTGTTTTATGCTGTGCATAACTCGTTCATAAAACAGTCATTTACAAAGCATATTCAAGATGCAGACAAAATACGCGCATCGAAACGTAACTTAATTCGAACAAATATTGAGTAGAAAATCGGACAGACAGGGGAGCTTGTGCCTCCTGCCCTCCCTGCCCAAATGATCTTTTAATTTAATGAGAAGTTATCTGGTTTTTTTTAACTACATACAACAAACTTTTAAATTAATGTCTTTATAATTCATACATTATAATAAGAGGCATACCTTTGTGACACGTTCAATCTCCCTGTGCCCTCTCAACGATGTGAAATATTCCCTGTCTGGAAAATTTATAGCGTCTTAATATTTCGTCATCAGTGAGACCATGGAGCTATAAAAAGCATAGCTCCATGGTAAGACTGTCGAGAGGGTTTGTTCTGTCAGGAAACAGCCTCTCTTTTTTTAACGCTCTCAAGGCTTCGTGATTTGCAAGCAGCATCAGCGTAATTTTGAACGCATTTACGCCTTATCAAATTATTAAGCATTGCATCCTACAACGACCCTGCGATGTGTTCGTCCTCATTGTCAAGGAACTTACAACGCATTCAACGCATCAAAATTTTGGTGAAATCGTTCTCACAGCGCATCGCAAGATACGATATGTAACGCATCGCATCTTGCTTTACGACGCATCGCAGCACTTCGTGAAATCGACCCCAGGTCTTCGAGTCCTACCACTCTGCTAACTACATTATACTTTTCTATTTGATCGATAAAAGAAGATAAAACACACATGGGGCAAATAAACACATTTTGGGCTAGTTTGTGTGGGAGGTTGACATATTGTTTCGCTCAGAAAGGTTCTTTTGTATGTGGTGAGCTCAATAGCGGGCAATTGTTTACTCATTCCAAAGGTTCTGTGTTGCAGTATTCACTCAGAGTTTTATACTTGGATGGTCGCAGACAAACGATGACATGAAAAGGCACTGCTCAATCCCACATAATTATTTATTTATTCGTAATCTTGTGAGGAGTCAGTAATTTAGTTTAATAATTATTTACCACCACAATGAAAACACTTTCCCATTTTTTCTTGTTTTATGGAAACACTTATTAGGTGTTCGTGCAATACATGCACGAACACCTCTTGTTTTTGTTCTGTTTTTAGGTGTTCGTGCAACAAGTGCACAAAAATTTTTTGTTTTTGTTCTGGGGTATCTTCTTCTTCTTCCGGAGAACTCTTCTCTACAGCATAACTCAAGATTGAAACTGAATTGAAGCTTGAAACTCATCAGACAATTAAACCTTAATACGAGGACGGGACAGACTTTATGACGTCATGGTGATGTCATCGGGTGTCGAATTACAAGGTTTTCAAAGTTGAAGAATTACAATTTGCGATTCGCTGTATCTTCTTGAATTTTTAAGCTATGATGCTCATAATTGGGCATCTGATAGATCAATACTTCAGCAAAATTTAAAAAGTTAACGTCAAAATCATTTGATCTTTACTTCCGGGTCGTTACCCTAGGTCGAAGTTTGCCTTCAATTTTTGTCCTTCAAAAAGTCATATTTTTGGCTTTTCTACAGCATAACTCAAGATTGAAAGTTAACTGAACATTTAAACCTCAGTATCAAGACGACACAAACTTACGGATGTCATGATGACGTCATCGGGTATCAAATTACATTAAATCAAAGTTTAATATTTAAAAAAAATAATAACTCCTGCACCACATGTTGGAATTTTTACAATCTACACATCATCGGATAGGTCGTTAAAAGTTCATCAAACGCTGCACACAACTTGACCCCATTTGACATTGGATTTTTATCAACTACACGGCATTACAAAGGGACTTACCTAGGACTTACCTAGCGCTACACAGTATGACCTCATTTGACCTAACTTTTGGTTCAAACCGGAACTTGAAGATTTATATTGGAACAAAATCTTACTCCTGAACCACAAATCGGGTTGATAAAATAAAATATCATTAAATCATAATCTGATGACATCGATCACGAACACCTTGTTTTTGTAGTAAACAAAAACTGAATGTCTAGTTTATTTTCAGTTTCTTCCTTCAGCTGCATGAATATCTCACACAACACACATATAAAATATACAAAACATCAAAATATTAAATCTATAAATGATTCACACAAAATATTGAGGAAGTACAATTAAAAGTAATTACAGGGACACCCAGGTAATTAGGAGACCTGTTAATCACCAAAAATTAAATACTTTCACTTAATACTTATATTCCTGCTTATCTCTATAGTACCACAACCCATTTGTAGTACAACTTTTGGCACACGCTGGCATGTTGCGTATTGCTTAAAAAAAGTTTAATATTAGTCATTGAAACCCTGTAAAGCAAAGAACGTTGCTTTTTACCTCCAAGGTATTATACAGAATTGGTAAGGATAATAAATCCATCCACGTTTAATGGTATCAAGCAAATCTCTTGCAGCAGCAAAACGTTTCATGCATGAATAATTTTTTCTTAGATTCAAATAATTTGGGATGAAAAAATATCCAATCCATATTCCTTCGAAAAGATTCTGTTCTCAAAATAGTTTATACTATCAACAGCTGCAGTGTTTCCTACCAAGTACCAAGTAATTTTTTACGGTCATTATTTACCAATCTATAACCCTACCTTTAAAACAAATATTTGTCCACTATTTGCAAGAATTATGTAAGTATTGTAGAATACCCGCATAAATTTGTAGTTCAAAGTATTGTGGCGAAATACTTCTTGTTTAGTTTCCTTCTGAGTATAATTCGAGGGAAAACGGTCTCAGCCCAGAACTTTGGTAAGAACCGTAAATCGCTAGTTTACTAAAAGCAAACAATATTCGAGCGGCTGAATAAATGTTTGTGGGGACATTCGTTTTAGGAAAATATATCCTAATTTAAAGGCAGAGGACTGGCTAGAAATGGCGACAAGGGAAACGTGTATCAATTCTGGAACAATTAAAAGAACAGGTCGATTCCATTAACAATCAAGCACAGCCAGGGCAGTACTTGCACTCCACATACAATAAATCTCACAACTGTTTACAAGCATTTGTAAATCATTCCACAAATCAAAATGAATGTCCCTTTAACTTAAATTACCGGACCTCTGCTCTCTCCTTAAGGAGGTGCTAAGGAACAGTTACTTCACTTTAATTGGACCTCCATGAGGTGTCCAATTAACTATAATTAACGACAGGGAAAATATTTGGTAGCTGAATAAAACAAATAATAATTTACAAGTAAAGAAAATCAAGTGTGTTCTTCATCTTACCGGTATCTAATCCCAAATAGTGAAATCCCTAGTTGAAATATAACAGCACTGAAGTAATAGGCCCTAACAGCTTTTGATCTGCTTGCAGCAACTTTACGAGTGAAGCAAAAACTTTTGGTAAGCAAAACAACTTGAATTACCCGCGGCCAAAACGCGCTATAAATATTGCCCAATCATGCGCCGCACGCACTGCAGCTTACGTTAAAGCGCCCAAAACAAAGATAAATCACGCCGCATATTTAGCGCGCCCAGAATCGCCAAATACTGCGCGGTGTGCACAAACAATTAAATATGGAAGCGCCCAATGTAAACATCACGCACGCGCGCCTAAATGCATAAACGCTGCGGCTGTAGCTAGAAAAACACATGGAAATACTTGAGCGACTGTACACAGTATTTTAAGGAAGGTAAACATTAAGGAAATACAATAAACTAATTTTTGTTACAGTACTGTGGTACAATGACATAAATGTATGAAATAAAACTTAATCTATTAAACTTAAAATACATTTAAATTATCACACACATAAAAACAAAATACTTAAAAACCTGTGTAATACATCTGAAAAATAAATGAGTAGAAAATGGCAAACTATTGTTCCATTTCATTTTAAAATCAAATAATATTAGTACATGACTACTATTGCCCTAACAGCACCAGCAAAGAAAACCCTTTCTTTAACTTCTTGTTCAATAAGTTTGCCTCAGCGAACATTTTTATCATTAATGACAAGATACATGTATGTAATCTTAATAGCGAGGGATATTTTGGTAACTGTCGAAGACCAGTATTCTGGCTTAGTGTATCCCAACATTTGCAAAAAATGAGAAACCTGTAAAAATTTGAGCTCAATTGGTCCTCGAAGTTGCAAGAAACAACACCCTAGTTGCATGCTTTCAGATGTCTGACAAAGGCTTTGATTAAAATTTTGGGGTGACAAATTACCCCCTTTCTCTGAAAGTACATTACTTCAAAGGGGTCAATTCTAACAGCGATTTTTAATATTAACAGACTCTCTTATGCTCTGTACCAAGTAAGTATTTTATGGTCATTAACTTGTGGCATAATTACAGAAAGTACATCGTGCCTTTAAGTATACTACCATAGTGATTTGTATTGTGACATCACACTCTGCTTAGCAATTAAGATCTCTATTGAACTGTTGAACTATTACATGTACAATTCATTCAGTTACCCTGAGTGACCATTGGTCTTTAATGCAATCTTAAGTATACACCGTCAATGAGCTTTACAACCTAATAACTGAAAAGCGGGTACATTTCAATACAAAAACGTTACAATACAATGTTACTGCATGTAACATTCTGCATCATATCGCATTCATCAAAAAATTCAACTTCAAAATTGACACCTTCAGTAAGTGACACATCATGATGGGTGCCAATATCACTTGAAACAGAACTGGGGTCAAATTCTGAATCTCCATCATCATCTTCAAGTTCACTTTCAGGTAAATTAATGTTTTTCACACCATGTACAGTAGCTACTACTAATTTTGACAGTCTTTACATGAATGGCCTAGATCAGAGGCGATCTGCTTTTTTGTATTTACATACCCTAGACAATGACTTTTTGAACATGAGCAACCCCTAATCAGAAACTTTACATTTGTTCTGACTTCCTGCATGTTTTGTTCAGTGTCCCACTGAACCTCAAGACACAAAAATTCATCATTTCCATGAATAAAATTCCAACCATATACAGACACATTTGGGTACATACACACAGGTTGAAGAGCAAAACCCTAAACTGTGCCTACCCAACATGATCTTAGCCAATGAAATCGAAGAGCTTTGTTAGAAGGAAGTAGCTCATCTTCATAATGTAAGTTCCCTTCCAAGTAGCCTTTCGTATTATATCAAGGAATTTAGTATGACAATCATACTTTGCTGACAAATCTAGAGTTTGAAATAGTTCAACAGGAGATGTATACTTGTTGAGACAACTACGGTGTACTGTGAAATAAACACAACCAATAAAACGCTAAAATGCTAACAAGCCAAGTTTATCATCCTCATTAAGGTTAGTGTTGGAAAGTAGTCCTTCAGTGTTCTCTGTAAACAACCCACATATAAAAGCAGCATATTGAAAACATGTATTGAAAAATGATCGTTTTCCTAAACGAACGTAGTATGACACAAAATCACAGCCACTACAAATAAATACTTGAATAATTTTACACACGTTCAGGCCTTTGTCAACAAGACCAGCTAGATCAGGATCTCTATGTAGACAATCCTTTATTTTTGCAGATGTAGGAACTTATATTAACATCCCCTGGCTTGGCTCTGTATTGAATTATTACATTTTTGTTGGTTATTTGCAAGGGTAGACAAATCATTGCAATGTCACGATCAATTGAAAAAAACTGAGCATGAACACTCCTGCACATTGAGCCAAATTTGTGTATCAGACTCCTCATGATTGTGAACAAAATTACTGGACAGGGTATCTGTAGTGACTTTTCCAGAGAAACCTGAATTGGGTTTAAACCCCCCAGAAGTAATGAATTTCTGCACTGCATTTGACAGAAAAGAAGGCACAAGATGAACAAATCTTTCAGACAAAAAGTTACACAAGAGTTGTTTGTTTTTCCTATTCTTAAGAAAATTAATCCACTTGCATTTAAGAGCATTGTACTATTGGTAATTACTTCATACTGCTCACGTTCACTTTGTGGGTCACCATTTCTTCCACCTCTTTCAAGAAGCTTTGGAGGCAACCCTTGTGTTTTTACCTGGTCAAATAAAATCCTGACCTCTCAATAGCCAATGTTAAAATATTTCTTTATCCATCAAGAAGCCAGCATGTCAGCATACTCAAAAAAAAGTTTTCTGGTAGCTTAATGGTGTTCAAAGTATAGATAATATTCATACCTTGGTTATATGCCACTGTATAGGTGGGCGAATAAGACAGTTAACTAGCTCTCCAAAACTGGCAGATCGTCACACATCGGGGACGCTGTGCACAGTCACCTTTGACCTAAGCAGGATACGACGTGTCTGTGACATAGTTTTCGCGCGCATTTTCACATTCGTCTAGCCCAATTAAACTCCTCACAAAATCGATCAAATCTGCCATATTTCTTACCAAAGTAGTAGTGAAACTGCAGCAACTGGACGAGATTGAAAATAGCTTTGTTTTTGTATTGCATGGTACATGTACACACGCTGCATACGGTATGATGGTCAGTGTAAACGAGACAGGGAACCATACTTCCATTTTCGCGCGCCCTGTGTGTGTATACAGGAAGTGGTGTTATTTGCATAGCATTTTACACCGTGGTCGCGGTAGGTTTCTAGCGCGGAGCGTTCCCATTGGACTTTTTATCGGCCCTGATAACTTACCGTGGCTGCGCGGAAGTCTTCCGCGACCTCATTCGGCCTGTTAGTTTTACATCACGGTCGCAGTAAGTTGACAGGGAGGTCAGTTTAACATGCGTTCCCATTGGATTTAATTTTGTCATTCTACAGAAAAGTTGCGGTACTTTAGCAAAAATAAGTCCAATGGGAACACGGCTTTAGTGAAAGTTTGCAAATTGTGCTTTCAAATTTTGGGTTTCTCTAAACTCGCATCGTTTAATATATTTGATTTGAAGTAAAGACTAAGACAGTCACGCCCAATATCTCTATATGTGAGAAGATTGATCTATTGTATCTTTGAAACACCTTTCCTTATGAAGGCTTGAAATAGACTAGGGGACTGGTCAGAATTAAAAATACCACTCTCCAGCAATTTGACATAGTAAGTTCCTGAATTTGCTAGTTCATTAGCAATTACTGACTCTGAGAGGTCATGCTGTACTCTGCTCTTAGTTTCGTTGAGCTATTTCTGAATTTGTTTTATTAACTGTGACTGGAATTCCAGAGTTTGTGAGACTTTGTGCATATCAGTTGGAAGGCTATGTGATAATGCACTTTTATAGTCTTTATTAATAAGTATCTCATGTGCTTCAAATACAGCGAAAAAGGAAAAACCTTTAATGTTAGAGACAAACGCACCTCTTTCGAAATGCTCAAGTACAGGTTTAGGTAGTGCATACATTTGGCTTAAATGAAGAGGAATGAGACGCGAATAATTTTGTCTGTCAAATGCATGAAAAAGCTGACCAATATTTTTCAGCCCAGCCAGCCTGTTGTATCAGTTACCATTACATATTGCAAGAAAAAACTGTACATACCCAAAAAAATCCTCTCTCAGGAATTTGTGCCAAAATCTAAGTGTTTCAAATCGATTGCTCATCTCTGAACAAAACAATTCAAACTCCTTTAATACAGGTAAAAACAAGAAATGTTCAGCTTGTTTCCTAGCTCCAACAAAACTTTGAAAACCACTTCTGCTTGGTGAGAAGGATAGAAGTTGGCACAAAGAAGATAAAATTGTGTCATTTGGTTTGGGTGATTAATTCTGTAATCGAGGAAAAATTTTAATTGGCAAGCATACATTGACTCATACACCTGCATTAAAAATCTATGTGTCATTTTGAAGCTGCTACAAGTTTAGAGTCATAAAAGAGTACCCTACATGTGTGTTTCCTTGGCTACTTCCTTTAATCCAACATCCAACAGTTGCACCGTCACCAGCAATGACCAAATGATTCATCTTTTCACCCACCTCAAGTTTCTTGTATAGCAAACCAACATTTTTTGTCAAGGTGTCCACAGAGTCTGCCTTTTCGTCTAATATATACATGTAGCTGAATTTTGACTGTTCACACTCTGGATTTGTGTGCAAAGATAATTTACATTTAAGGCCTGGAATACTTTGATCGGACATGTTTGTAATGCTTGGATAACGCTCCAAGACATACTTGAAAAGATCCTTTTCAAAACTTGCAGTTTCCTCCGCTTCAGTGCTTGAAGGGGTAAATGCATCAAAAGATAACTACTGAAAAATGTAAGTCTTATAAAAAGGAGCATCAAAATCAGATGGTTGAGGAACTACCATCTCTGAAAATTCTTCATTGATTAGCCTTCGAGCAGTTGGTTAGGGAGTTTTTAGTACTTGATTTGGCTTGTTTACTTCTGCACCATCCATATTTGCTTGAGTAAAATGTAGTTGAGTCTCTTCATTCACTTTACTAGTTTCACTCATATTTCTAAATATTCGGAAAGAATGTCAGTACTACTGCTGAAATAATGAAGAATTCTTAATTGCAAACCAATGTTTGTATGCTTTGGTAGCTGCCAATCAGTAAAAATATTACAAGAGGCAATTGCCTCATCTGTGACAAGTGATACAATGCCAACAGGCCTACAACAATCTCTGAACAGCAGATTATGAAATGCCTTCACAAAGTAACTTAACTTGGAGTGCACAAGATACATATGATAATCATTCTACAAAACAGATTTTTAACAGGATAGCTTGCAACTTCTTTCAGACCTGTACGGATTTTCTGATACAGTTTTGGTAGCATAAGATGCGGCACAAATCTCAAGGTGACCTGCATAAGTACCAGGACTTCTGTTATCTCCAATAACAGAAATGAAATCTGGATACAACTTTTTAAAATATATTTCTAAAAGGTGTTGTCTTTCTGCATCTGGTAATAATTCAAAAATACCTACATGGTTTTCTAAAATATTACACACTCCTTGTCTAATTAATAAAGACATGCGATTCTCTCGTTCATGTAACACATCTTCATTTGGAAGTCCAATTGAGTTTCTGTGACAATTCAGTAAATGTGAATCTCCGTAAACTGCCCTACCCAGATAGAAACAAGCTCCATCCCCATAAATACCAATGCTAGCGAAGTCAGATGTATTACCTGATAATTGTTCCACGTAAGACAACATTTCTGAACGCTTTGTTTGCTGCGCTATAATAGATGTTCCATGCCAACTTCTTGCCAAACCTTTGAAGTAACTGCTGCATAAGATGCAAGTACATCTACATTATCAACCTGAGAGGATTTTGAAAGAAAATTCCTGTAAAGGGGACGACAGTTTCTTATTCGCAGATCTACATGTACTTTCCCTAACCTCTTTAACGTTTATCTTCTCGTATGGAATTACAGGAACTGCCCTTAACTGGTTCTCTTCTTATCTAAACAACAGGTCCCACCATGTTCTCATCAATAATGCTAAATCCGATCGTCAACATCTCTTGTGTGGTGCTCCTCAAGGTTCTGTAGCTGGGCCTCTTGAATTTATATTGTTCAGTGCACCCTTACAAGACCTCATTGCTGCCCATGGCATTTCTAGTGTTGCTTATGCTGACGATACCCAGCTTTATGTTACTTTTGACCCTGCTGATCACGCTTCTGCAATTGCTAAAGTTGAATTATGCATTCAAGATGTCAAATCTTGGGCTTTGTCCAACAAACTCGCTCTGAATGACTCCAAAACTGAGATCTTATTTTTAAGATCTCGTTTCACAAAAAAGGTTTCTCCGCCAAACTTACATATTGCCCAGTCTGTTATTGAACCATCTGAATTTGCCCGCAACCTCGGTGTAATTATGGATTCTTCATTGTGCATGAGTAGACATGTTGATAATGTTTGCAAAGCAGCTCTCATGGCTATCAGAAAAATAGCACAGATTCGCCGCTACCTGGATGAAGCTACTACTCTGCGTCTTGTTCACGCTTTCTTCACAACTAGACTTGATTCCGGCAATTCTCTTCTGTATGGACTCCCTGATAAAGATCTTGCTAAAATTCAACGTGTACAAAACATTGCTGCTCGCCTCGTTTCTTGCTTGCCTCATTTTCACCATATTACACCAGTACTAATGAAATTGCATTGGCTCCCAGTTAAGTTTCGTACAATTTATAAAATTCTTTTGTTAACTTTCAAAGCTCAAACATGTCAATCTCCTGCTTATTTATCTGAACTTGTTCACCATTATTCCCCTACTCGGACTTTACGTTCATCTCAACAGTCATTGCTTTCATCTACAAGAGCTTCTTCCATTTTTTATGGCCACAGATCATTTTCTTACTCTGCACCATTTCTTTGGAATAGTCTTCCTGTGCATATTCGCCAGGCTAGTTCTTTACACTGTTTTAAGTCTCTGTTAAAAACACATTTGTTTGAAGCTGCTTATTTGTAATCTGCTTATTTGTAATTGTTTCTTTCACTCTTTGTATATTTTATTGTTCTCTTTATGCGCTTAGAGGCTTATGCATTAGGCGCTTTACAAATGTCTTTATTATTATTATTAAGAAATCTATCTAATGTGTCTCTGGAGACACAAAGTGCAGCCTGGTTAAATATCTGCATAAGTTTACTTGAATTTGATAAGCGACATGCAGTTTGCAGTCACAATGTGGAAAGGGTAATTATTGCTCTCAATCAAAATGAAGTGCAATATTAAAATAACATTAAAACGCCTGTACCACTGACGTTTAGCTTGATCACTTACAGCAGAGGGAAACGTATGTGTTTGCAAATCTGAAATGCTTGCTTGAAATGCTCTTTGTCACTCATGGTAATAAAAGGAAGTTGAATATTGCAGAGTCCATCATTTCAAGCAATTTTTCACAATTAAATTCAACAACAGCCAAAGGATTTGCTTATAGCATTCAGTCACTGTTCTTGACCAGGCTTTTAGCCAGGATTTGAAAATAGGGTGTCCAAATTTGACTGGATTGAAAAACAGGGTGTCCAAATTTTTAGTGTCGATTAGCGGGGGTCCAGAGTGTGCAACACTGGTATTCGGATGTCATATTTTTGTTTATACTGTACAAAAAATTGACTTGGCCAAATAAACAGGGCATCTTCAAGGGCGTCTTCATATTGAGGCTCAATTGTCTGAAGAGTTTCAATGTTCAATTCAGTTTCAATCTTGAGTTATGCTGCTAAGAAGAGATGCACATGTGATGGCTCTGATTTGGCCTGCAATGAATGTGGATTCTTGTGCCAGAGGGGAGTAGTCAGTTATGTTATTTATCATTCCCTTGCAGCCACTATTAGCCTGCAAGGATTGTGTTCACATTGTTTGTATCATTATTTCCTCTCAATATAGATTTAATGAATTCTAGCACATTTCAGTAACAAAGAGTTTCCTATTGGGTATAAAACCAAGGCACCACACCTAGGTGTAGCATTCTAGAACTAGGCATTCAGGGTGGTCGGACGGCAGCTCTTTATTTTCTATTTATTACTGAAGGCTCTCAGTACTAAAGTACTACTAGCACAGATAGTGGTCAGCAGTCTACATGCATTTATTTCTGTATAATGTATGATCTGCACGTCGTCCGACCATGTTCATAATGTTAAGGTAGTGTTGTATTTATTTATTTATTAAATAAGTGAGGAGTGTCCTTAAATTTCCTCAACTCGGCCAGTTGCTATGTTTTGGGTCCCCTTTGGGGGAGAAATACAAAATGAGCGAGTACCTGCATTTCTTTTTCCATTTTTGAGCTATTATTTGTCTCTGAGTTTAGCTAGTAGTTCCCCTCCCCTTCTCGTGGATGCAGGGGTGATCTGTTACAGTACTGTATGTTACACATTTGGTATTTAAATGGCTGTACATGTGTATTTGTTTGTTCTAATGTATTTTTCTGTATTCTTTACCGCCTGCACAATCTTCATCCAGATCAAGGTCAGGTCAGGTTAGGTCAATGGTTTCAAATAAAACATCAACATTGGCAGACAGAAGATAGAACCTGTGTGCTATTAAACTTTAAGTTATTCTACAGCCGCCAGGATCCCCAACTCTACGCACTAGTCCCCTCTTACCCATACACATACATGTATAAAACACATGGAGACAAAAAGACTCTCTCTCTCTCTCACTCTTCCAGCCTCCAACAGAGACACATCTAAAACTCCATGTTAGCTTATTATTCTTACAAGTCATTTTATATCTATTTTAAAGGCTGGATGATAACTAAATTGGCAGTAACCGCTCCCAAGAGTCCTAAACAACAACTATAGCCTTTCCAAAGATGCTTTCACTTGTTTCAGGAACTTAGGAAACTTAAAAAGAAAGAACTATGTTATTTGTATCATCAAGACAACTACAGGTTCTACACACTAAACCCATTTCATTCCCACAGGTTTGCAGGTTAAATTTGCCCCAGCCCTTACGTGTAGGTCTTTTTCTACCCCAATTCGCAGGCGGTGGAACAGCACACTTCATACCTCTCTCAGCCTTATTCGTATTCTAACAGAACACATGATCTTTGTCTCAACAGCTTCAACCAAGATATTTCCTATCTTGAGGCAGAATTTAGACCCCTCTGCTCAGAAGCTCATTTTGAGCTATATAAATTTACAAGTGAGATCAATACTGGTTTATCTAAACTTGAATGTGTTCTTAATTCTAGGAGAAATTGTAAGATTGGTCCTCTTGTGGCCAAATAGTGTGGTACAGACAGCGACGATTCAAGCACAATACACCATGAGCCTGAGCAGTCAGTCCCTCAATCCAGTTATTAACCTCTCATCGTTTACCCTTTCAGATGCAGAACACAGCCTGCTCTCCAAGGGAATCAACTAACTTATGCTCAACTCCCTCTAGAGTTAATCAGGTTGAGCTTAGTCAGAACCATACTGACTCCTAGTGCAGAATTCGCCTTTGTGAATTCTTCCTCGACTCACCAAGTATGGATCCTGAGCCATTTTACTGCAAGAGTAAATGGGTACCACCAAAGAACCATGTTTCTTCCCTTGAAACTTACATACAGTTTGTCAGTTCACAAATAAATTTGAGTGATCATTCCACCCACAGGACTCAAGATAACCTCCCTTGAGGAAATCGTGAGCCCCGAAAGACTCTGAGAATATGAAAGGACATCACCATCAAGCCAACTGACAAGGGCTCTGCTGTTCTTGTCATGGGCCATCAGCAATACATCGATGAAGCCATGAGACAACTCAGCAACTAAATTAACTATAAACCCCTTGACACTCATCAAACAAGCACCTTTTCAAAGAAGATTCAACAAACACTGGACGAAATGATGACCGTGACCACCTCTCCAAAAAGCTCACAAGTTTCTTTCCCAAGTCGACAGTAGAAGGCCACAGCAAGATTTTACCTTCTTCCCTAGGTACATACATGGTAAACCAGGTTAACCCAGGGAGAACTATCATATCTGGCTATGGTTTCCCCACAGAGAATACACCTCTTTTTGTTGACAGTTTTCTCAAGCCTGTAGTGTGGCACAGACTCCATCATATAGTTATGACACTCAAGATTTCCTCTGCAAAATCTCTGGTATTCAGAACCAAGTCCCCAAAACAGCTATTATCGGTACTTTTTATGTGTCTTCTTTGTACACCAACATCCCCAAAGGTGAAAAGATCTGCCTACTAGACAGCCCTGGCCAAGAGTGGTCACACATCACTGTCCATTTCTGGCATACATGTTACACTGTAGTTCCCTCATACCCTAACTAAAAGCTACATTTCATTCATGGGTAAAAATTTGCTACAGGTACATGGCACCGTAATGGGTACTGGATGGCACCATTAATGGCTAGCCTTAATCATGAGCCAACTTGAACAGCGCATGTTAGCTTCAGCCCAGTGTCATCCCAGGGTCAGGTGGCGCTATATCGATAAAATCTTTTTCATCAGGACCAGTGAAAGCAAGCCCAAAAGCATTCATTAACCACACAAAATTTCTCCTCAGGACCATCAAATTAATGACTGAATACTCAGCTAAGGACATCCAATTTCTGGATGTCAAAGTTCTACAAACGGATGATGGCTTGATCACAGATCTCTTTGTAAAACCCACAGATAAACATCAATACCTCCACTCAACCAGCTGTCGCCCCCCGACACTGCAAAACCAGCATAGCCTATACAGTCAGGCCCTCAGATTCCATCAAATCTGTTCTAATGATTCCGATTTTATCCACCACTCACAAGACCTTAAGAAACATCTGTTTTCTTTGGCCATAGCTCCCCATCAGTCCATCCAGCGATCCAGAAAGTTAAGGCTTGTTTTAGGGAGTCAGTACTTTCCAAAAGACCCATGCAACAACACAGTTCCAAGGGGAAAGTTTGTCACTTTTCACCCCTCACTTCCTCCCATTCGTAAAATAACCTGTTCTAACCATCATATTCTTCACACATCAGATCGACTTCAAAGAGGTGAACATGAAAAATCCACAGTTGCCTACAGACGTCCACCCAGTCTCAGGGATCTCATTGTCCAGCAAAAGTCACCCCTTTCTCCTGCCCTTTCTCCCAATCTCGGCCAATCACTACCACCAGCTGGACCAAAATTTGGGGATTCCGTTGGCGTATAAGGTTGGGTTTTCTCCAGAGGTAGCATTACCATCAGTACACAGTTTCCACAACTTGGGTGGTCATGTTGCAATGTCGCTGTTAGAAAAGATTTGGGCAGGCCAATATGTTGATTTTCCTTCGCTATACCGCAATAATGCGTTTTTTGCCATGACACATACTGAAGCCACTTCAAGTGCAGCTTTGGAACTAACAGTTAAAGGTGATAAAGTGGTTTTTAAGCAAGCGTCTGCACATGGAAAAACTAAAACAGAATCCATTGATAAATGGACAGTGTGTTCCACACAATCATGCCGATTTTTGTAGACACCACCCAGGCCGTTGTGCTGAGTTATTGAAGTATGCGGAGACTGTCAAAACAGCAGCGGCACAGTTCATGGGCTTGGGTTGACGGTCTTAGGATGAGCAGTTCTGGTTGCGCCAAGCGACCAATCCTGTCCATTCATGGGCTGAATTAGACATAGAATTGTGGGTTACTGTAGCCGTTGCTTCTTCTTTGGTGCCCATTGGTGGAACTAGACCTTACGTTAATAGGCCTCTCCAATCCAAATGGATTTCTGGTGGTGCTGCTGCTAGAGGGGACATGGGTACAGGGCCGCACATTTGTTATGTGTTCAATTCTGATAAGGGATGCCGATGGCCACACTGCAGGTTTGCGCACAGATGTAAGCGTTGGGCTTTACCCAGCCATGGAATCTTCAATTCTAACGTTCTCGTGGGCATGGGGGGACCTAGACCCGATGCGACCATGGCTTGCAATTCTGCGCAATATTTAGGGCGTAGTCGGTCTGCGCAAACTTTGCAGTCTGCACAATCCCGGGCTGTTAAAAGTCACGGGAGCGAACAAAAAGGGGCTGGATCTTCAGTTCAAGGGAATTTTTGTGCCCCCCACACCAAATAAGATATATGTTTTACAGCGATGGCTTTCCCATTACCCAAACAGCAAGGCTGCTTGTCTCCAAAAAGAGGGTTTTTTCATGTGTATCACGTGGTACATGTATTGCCCTAAAGGTGCACTTTTTGAAGCCATGTTTACAAAACATGAAGCAGTGCTCGAATTTGGGGACAATAGCCACCAGACCGTAGGGCTTGTAGCTCTACTTACTCAGTGTCCAGCCAATTAAACTGTTTTTATTTTTTAAAAGGCCAGCGGTCCAGTGTAAATTTCGAGCTCTGTGAAGTCAGACCACAGGAGTTGAAACTTAGTGTAATGTTCTAAGGCAATGACAGTAGCTGCAAGCATCATGATAATGTCATCATCACATTATTAGGCATTCGTGCAATAAGTGCACAAACTGCACTAACACTTCTTGGTTTTTGGGTGGCCCTCGTGTTCGTACAATATGTGCATGAACACCTCTTGTTTTTGTTCTGTTTAAGTGTTCGTGCAATACGTGCACGAACACCTCTTGTTATGGTTCATCAAGTATACGTCATCAGAAAGAGCTCCTAAGACTCAACAAACGATATACAGTGTGACTTCATTTAACCCTGACTTTCAGTTCAAACGGGAAGTTAAAATTAATGTTTCAAAAAATCATAACTTCTAAAGCACACATTGGTTTTTTTTGCAATCTTTACATCATTGGGAAAGATCAACTTAAGAAATGACACACAGCATGCAACCCAATTTGACCTTGTCTTCCGGTTCAAACCGGATGATCAAATTCAATATTTGATATAATCATAACTCCTGAACCACACATTGTATTTTTATCAACTACACGGCATCGGGCTCCTAGGACTTACCAGCGCTACAGAGTATGGCCTCATTTGACCTAACTTTTGGTTCAAACCGAAAGGTGAAGATTTATATTGGAAACAAATCTACTCCTGAACCACACCGGGTTGATAAAATGAAATACAGTATCATACAATTATATTTTGATGACATCGATCCCGAACACCTTGTTTTTGTAGTAAACAAAAAGTGAATGTCTAGTTTTTTTCTTCCCGGGAACTCTTCTCTACAGCATGACTCAAGATTGAAACTGAATTAAACATTAAAACTCATCAGACAATTGAAACCTCAGTACGAAGAGGGCACAGTTTTCATTACGTCATCCTGTGTCAAATTACAAGGTGTTTTTTTTTAAGTTGAAAAGTTATCATTTATTATTCGCTGTATTTCATTGGATTTTAAAGCTAAAACTTTCATAGCTGAGCATCTGACAGATCAAAACTGGGGCAACATTTGAAAAGTTAACAATAAAATCGTATGACCTTTGCTTCCGGGTTGTTACCCTAGGTGAAAGTTTGCCTAATCATTTTCAGGGCTTACCTACGGTATAACTCAAGATTGAAAGTAAATTGAACATTGAAACTAATTAGGCAATTGAACATCAGTGTTAAGACAACAAAACTTGATGACATCATGATGACGTCACCAGGTATCAAACAACAATAAATCAAAGTTTAATGTTTGTAAAAAATCATCACTCGAGAAACACATTGGGGTTTTACAATCTACAGATCATCGGAAAGGCTGTTAAAAGTTCAATAAACACTACATGTACACATAATGTGACCCCCATCTGACTTTGACTCCGATTCAACCCGGAAGTTGAACATTTCAAAATTTCATACCTCAAAAACTATGTATTGTTTCATCAAAATTTTTGCATCAGGCTATAGATGAGTGAGTCTGTTCAAACTTTTGCACAGAGATGACAACATTTAGACCTTTGCATCTGGTCAAAACCGGACATTAAAGCTCACATCATTTGACCCACATTGACAACGCATGATAGTGTAATAAACACATACACATACACTGAGCATGTAAATAATTCATTTTATCAACTAAGGGGCCATTCAAAATTTTCAATGTTTTAAAATTTTGATTTTTTTTTTCCAAAGTTTTTTCACCCACCCCTAATTTCGATTATAAAAACATTGATTTGTTATGCAGTATTAAAAATAAAACTACATGTTGTTTGCATTGTACATGTACTTGCATACTTTTACATGTGTGCATGGATGTTAATGCACATTCAGGCCTCGAATTTAACACCGGACCGCAGGCCCAGTTATTTTAGCCTCGGGCCAGTAAACTTTCAACCGACAAATTTCGGCAGTCTTGTGTTTTTCACCTTTCAATAAAAAAAATTGTAAAAGCAAATGAAAGATACAGAAAAAAAATGTATGAATTTCTCTTTTTATTCACGTAAATATCTTTGAATTATGTTAAGTTAAAAAAAATGAGTACAGGTGAACCATGAGGACCGACTTTTATGCATCTCGCGTTTTTTTCTTCTCGTGTGAACATTTTTTACAAGACTGAAGTCACACTATCGGTCGGTATATCGCACTCGCATTTGACATCCATGGTGGCAGCCATGTTTATCGTGGTTGGAAAGTTATGGATTCCAGTCAACTCGACCACAGCTTGCCAACTCGATTCCGACCAACTCGACCGTTTACCAACTCAATCGTTGTACTAACTCGACCATTGTGCTTTCAACTTAAAAGCTCAACTCGTCTGTTGTCCAACACGTTCGTTGTCCAACTCGACCGCTGCAAGTAAAGTAGAAAAGTCAACTCGTCCGTTATGCCAAATCACACGCGGGCCGTCCTCCCAATGGGGTTTCACATAATGGGCCACGCACATGGTGTTTCACATAGTGGTGAGCCACGCACATACATGCTGTACATATTATAATGTACGTGTACACATTGTACCTCGGGAAATCACGCGCGTAGGAACGCTGGTACGCAGGCAAGTCAAACGATCTAGCTTTTTTCCATTTTGTTTTGGGGTTTTTTTTATGAAAAGTGAATTTCGATTTTCAATGATTTACTTTGACCCACCCACCCACTATTATTCAAAAATTAAAAAAACATCGACAATTTTGAATGGCCCCTAAATGATCAAATGCTTTAATACTCAGCATAAGGCTTTGGTGCATGTTGTCATGCACAAATGGTGGGGAGACTGGTGGCCAGTCTCTGTGAGACATGTTAGATTTTTACAATGTATACATCATTGGTACTTAACCCCTTAAGTAAAGCTTCAAAAAATATGTTCCCATTTGACTTTGACTTCGGGTTCAAACCGGAAGATGACATTAATATTTTTTTTTAAATCATAGCTCCTAAACGACACATTAGATTTTTATCATCTATATATACTTCATCAAAAAAAGCTCCTGAAACCTAACAAACGCTAGACAGTGTGACCTCATTTAATCATGACTGTTCAAACTCAAAGTTGAAATCTCATGTATCAAAAAGTCATAATATCTGAACCACACATTGTTTTTTAACAATCTATTACATCATTGGCCAAAGTATGTACCAACTTAAAATTGTTACACAGAATGTGACCCAATTCGACCTTGAATTCCGGTTAAAACCGGAAGATGAAAGTTAATATTTTTAAAAATCATGTTCTCCTTTACCACACTATGGATTTTTATCATCTATACTTCTTCAGAGAGAGCTCAAAAGAATTAACAAACGTTAAACAACGTGACCTTATTTGACTTTGACTTCCACTTCAAAGATCAGATGGGAAGAGGCTTATAAGTTGGACAAATTTGAGGATCAATTTTCGTTTTACCAGTCTACCTTGACCAACTTAATGGAGACCCATTTCCTGAGCAAGGTTGTCACCCGTCATACCCATGATAAACCATGGGTCATCAGCGGGCAAGGATGTCAGGCAATATGGAACTGGCTAAGAAACTCCGTAACAAGGTGAATCGCTCAGCATCTTACCTGCATCATGACTTCTACAAGTCCAAAATATCATCTCTTGAGAATTCCTCAACCAAAGACTGGTGGAAGCACATGAAATCCATTATGGGCTTATCAAACATGTCAAATGGAAGGAATACTGGCCTGCAAGGCCTTGCAAATACAGTGATTAACGGTGATCTCCAATCACTAGCTAACAATATTAACAACTTCTTTGTTTCGGTTAGTCATGACTTACCCCGACTGGATGACACCCACCCAGTATTTCAGCTCCCTGGTCCACTGCCAGCCTACCTCAACATCAGTGTTGCCACTACGAAAACTACTCTGAATAAGATCAAAGTGAACAAGTCACCTGGTCCAGATGGAATACCCCCATGGATTCTACGTGAATTCTCTCAAGTACTGGCTGCCCCACTCACCGCAATCTTCAACAGCTCAATGAGGGAAGGTGTGGTTCCTACCATGTGGAAGTCAGCGGATGTCATCCCTATCCCCAAAAAACACCCACCACGGTCAGTACAAAGTGACATTAGACCGATATCATTGACCCCGATTGCTGCCAAGACATTTGAGGCCATCGTGTTGGGTTTAGTTCTGATAGGATCCAGGACAAAATTGACCCCAAACTGTATGGCTGCATCCCTGGAACCAGCACCACTGATGCACTTGTTGGATGGTACATCACTGGTACAAAGTGACTGACAAGCCTGGAAATTTTGTTAGAGTCTTGTTATTAGATTATTCTAAGGCATTTGACCATATTAATCATTATACCCTTATCCAGAAATTGACCAACATTGGCCTGGAACCTCATCTTGTACGCTGGATGGCAGCTTTCCTTGTGAAGAGAGTCCAACGGGTGAAAATTGGAACAGTTAGGTCAGGTTTCGGTTACCCGAATGGAGGTGTCCCCCAAGGGACATTATCGGGGCCCAAAGACTTCCTGATACAAATCAATGACCTATCCACACCCTGTCCGATCTATAAGTATGTTGATGACAGTACAATCTTTGAAATATGCAGTAAGGGATCAGCATCGGTCCTACAACAGTCAGCTGATATTGCTTGCCAATGGTCAGTTGAGAACGATATGAACATAAATCCAAACAAGACTCAAGAAATGCTCATTTGTTTCTGTAAAGATTCTTCCCATGCCTTTTAAAACTTGCCAAATATTGTTGTAAATAAAAAACAAGTAGATCGTGTTTCACACGAGAGCTTTTTATCCAACATATTTTGCGATTTTTCGCAACCAGGATAAAAAATAGCAAAAGCCACTCGTGAGAAAGCTATCCTAGTTACAAAATAGCAAAAGATCCTGACTAAATATAACCGCAATCGAGACCTACTACAAAAAATCGCAGCTGCGTTATAATCGCACTGCGCGGCCATGTGAAACGACTCAACCAAGGACGTTGGTTATGCTGTTGTAGTACGCCTGCGCAGAACGCGTCATGTGCCTCGACCCTGTTGACACCACTGATCTCTATTATACTGACTGTCAGTATAATAGAGATCAGTGGTTGACACCCCCGTTGACATGACGACAGCAGGCTAGCGTCCCCCTCGTCCTTCCAAGATGGCGACATCAGAAGAAATTATGTTTGTGCTACTTCTCTTGAGATTTTTGCGACAATTTCAGTCTGTGAATTCCATTCAAAGACACGCAAATGCTTTCCTCGGATTCAGAAGGAATTCGTGTAACAGCCAGTAAACGTGTGGGTTAGCTAGCCTGCGCCAAAGGATGAAAATAGCACAAATCAGCGCGATCGTTTCATCGAAACTCCAAGTAACTTGTTTTGCCCTTTTCTTTGTCTTCTTCGGTTCTTTAGGTTGCGTCTGAACGGTCAATGTGTTTGTTAAAATACTTTCAGAAAGATCCATGGTTTAGGAACAAACTAATCAAAATTATTTCTTGGCAAAAATTTGACAACTCAATTCCTAATAGAAAACTAAAAGAGTGGCACGCAAACAAGCTAGATTACACATCCATGCGGAACATACAATGCGGGAAAATCACTGGTTGCCTACTGAGAGCCAGCCAGTTGAAGAGTTTCGCGCGGCATACCAGCGAGGTAACACATGACCTTTGACCTCGCAGTAGCCAAGCCGATAACAAGGGACGTTGGTTCGGTTGTCGTGTGAAACACCATTGTGAAATAGCAAACCACAAAGGTGCTAGACAGTTGGCGCCCGTAACCGAGGACGTTGGTTGTCAGCGCTCATGTGAAAAGGGCTTAAGCTACTACATAGGTGTTATGATTTCATCTGACTTTAACATGGAATGCTCATGTAGACTACATTGTAGGTAACGCAAGTAAACGATTATACATGCTGTATCAACTTAAACGAGCTGGTATTGATCAAACTGATTTAATTAAGATTTACTTATCAGTGATAAGGCCAGTTCTAGAATATGCATGCCAAGTGTGGCATACTTGCCTTCCAAAATATCTATGTAACAAGGTTGAAACAGTGCAAAAAAGAGCGTTTAAGTGCATTTACCCCGGTCAGAGTTACGAGAGCATACTCCCTTGAAGCTTAATTTACAATCACTGCAAGAGAGATGCACTGAATTATGCAAACTGTACTTCACTAAGTTGAAAGATAAAAATCATAAGTTACATCACTTACTACCACCAGCTAGAGAGGGTAAATATTCACTATGAAGTCAGTATTCCCTTTACCTAGGACAAAAACTAACCGGTTCAAGAATTCACTCATCCCCTGGTGCCTTTTTAACCAATAATTAGGTGTTCGGGCATTCCGCCCGAAAACCTATTGTTATTGTTCTGTTATTTTTTCCTCGTCTTCTTCTTTTTCACTGAACCTTCTCTCGCAACTTTCGCAAAAAGTAAGGGTCATAAAGACTTGAAACTTGGCATGCACCTAGACTTTGGTGTCTAGACGGAACAGAATCTTTTTTGGGTTGATGACGTCATCGATTACGTCATTACGTTAAAATACGTCTAATAAATTGAAGAATTCATATCTTGAGAACAAAATATGCTACATACAAGATCTTTGTTGCATATAAAAGGTCTTGAAATGTTGTACATTTTGAATGCACATTGTGACCTCATTTGACCTTTACATCCAGTCGAAACCGGAAGTTAAAGTAAAAGTTATGTTATTTTAGGCTCTGGAGCCTAGGTGAAATAAAATATGAACAAACTTTCAATGCATAATATTTTGTTTAGCTCATGAGCATTCTAGAAAAATGATATATGACGTCATAGCTATGTCACAATGAAAGTCATAGACGAGGTCGAATTTTTTTAAATTTTGCTATCTCCAAAATTAAAGCTTGTACGGACTTGAAACTTACTATATACCTAGATCACAGTGTGTACATAACAAAATAAAAATTTTGGAATGATGACGTCATCGATGACGTAATTACATCAAATTGAAGTTTTATATTAAAATAATCATATCTCAAGAACCATATTTGCTACATACATGATCTTTGCACCATCTAAAAGCTTTTGAAGTATTAAACAAATCTTACACAGAGTGCGACCCCATTTGACCTTTACTTTCGGTCAAAACCGGAAGTTCAAAATTCAGATTTCAAACGTTTTTTTCACATAAACCAAGAAGGGTTTTGTCTTGAAACTTACTATGTATATAGATCGTAGTATGTATATGACACCCAAATTGTTTCGGTTTGATGACGTCATCGATGACGTCATAAAAATAAATCAACGTTTAATTTAAAAAAATTATAATCGGAGAACCATAAATGCTACATGAAAGGTACTTGCACCATAAAAAAAGCTCCGGCCGAATTATACAAATCACGTTCAAAGAGTGACCCCATTAGACCTGAGATAGATTTCTAAGTGAAATTGGCCATTCAAATATTAAAATATCGATCCAATACCTAACGCGGCATGTGGCATACAACTCGCGACTGATTCCAGTGCAACGGAGTGCTAGCCTTATGTCAAGAGGCTTGTTGCCTGAAATTTAAAGCAGCAAAAAACAGGCCAACGTAACAACAGTTGCCACAAGCTGTGCTGTGTTTACTCCAGTACCACGTGGCCTTCACTAAAGGCTAGAAGTATGGCATGATTTCTGTGCACGTTTGGACATGTCACAGTTCATCAAACTTTTAACGAAAGCTTATCAATGGCGCAACGCTACTGAAATGAATTCCTCTCAACCTGTTCTATATTCGGCGTCAAATTGTTTCCCTTTTCGCCCTTCTGATGGCTTAACGGTGATATGGAATTGAAGACGAAGTTTCACTGAGATGTTCACCTGCTTCAGTGATTGGTATGACATTTATTATATGAGAAAATGCAAGCAGAAAAGGACCAACATTGATAATGTTTTGATCACACACCGAGATTGCACGGACACGTCCGGACGTGACATCAGCTGGTCAAGGGGGTTGCAGACCGGCACTCACGGCAGTGTTTTTCGGTGCGACACGGTGAATAAAACGGTAAGCTTCGTTTCAACATCGTCGCTTTTCAGTCAGAATGATCGTGTGTTCCGTATGTAATGCACAGTTATGTTAATCAAGATTATCCTTAAATTATCAAGTAGTGAGGGTTATTAAAACTAAGGAATGTTTAGTATGATCATGGAGGGGGTAGAATTGGGCATTTTTGTATGATTGCTGACTCTGTTATGGTTAGATTTGACACAAAGTGTTCCGCCAACTACGTATTGTAGCATAAATATTTCACAACCCTTCGATGAAAGGTTTTCATTCATAAGTTGTTCACTTCTAAAACAGTATGCGCACCTTCTACTTGTTACCATCCAATCTTGAAATGTTTTGTCTTGAATTTTGTTTATTTTACCAGTTTCATCTTGATTTGCTATCAACTAGTAGTAGGCCCTACAGTGATCATGAAACATATTGAACAGAGTCTGATGGCAGGATAAGAGTCTGATGCCTGGGAAGGAGTGGAACACAGAAACTGGACATGTAGCTTTCAATATGAGCCATCTTCAGCCTTCATGCTTCTGTTAGTTGTCTTCTAAGATTCTTCCTCAATAAAACCATGCTAATGGAGAGTCCGAAATCATCCACTTGTGTGCTTCTTTGATCTGTAACTTTTCCGAGAGGTAAATTTACAGTAATTTATTCAAAGTTCAAAATTTCACAAAGTTATTTTGCAAGGTCAAACGTTTCCAAAGGAATTGAAATAAAACTGCTGGCTGAGCCCATTTTCCATTTAAATTATTGCATTATGTTAAACATAGATAACATGACTGTGTGTAATACATGTAGGGCCTACTGTGAGACTTTCTGTTGAAATACAAACATTTTTTTTAAACATTCTAAACACAAGTTATTGTATTTTGGTTGTGCGTTGAAAATAATGTGCTATGATTTATATAGTATTAGTGTCAATAAGATAATAGTTTGAGACCTGATATTAGTTAAGTTGTCGTTAATACTGTTTTTCTTTTTCAGAATACAGCACATACAGTATCGGAATGATTTCCAGTGAAAGATTACACACATGTTGTGTTTCTCTCCTTATTTTCTTGCCGAGTGTATGATGCACCACAGAGGTAGAAAAAGTACTTGACTAATTTTTGTAATAGTCCAAATTTACGAGAGGCTTAGACATCATCACGCCGGGCTTTTCTTTTGCATATTTATACAAAACAGGTGTCTTTTACAGTTCATTCTATCAAAGGTCTTAAATAAACAAACCGTTCTGTACGGAAAACAATGTCCAAAAATCAAGCCAGCCATTTATAAAATACAACCGACAGCTTACACTCTGCTCGACCTATTTTAAGGACATCATCATTAAGTGTACATGTAATGAGAATCCAACTTTAATTGAATTCCTGTTGAAAAATTCTAAGAATTATTAGCTTAATAATGTCAATATGAATAACATAGCTTGTGTAAACTAATTGTGAATTATTAATCAATAAAGAATCAATTTTTGTTAAAAATAAGTTTGATTCAGTGAATTGCATATTTGATATATGTACTTGTGAGTATGTTCAAGCTTCGTATCGAGATCTGTAGCCAAGATGAAAGGGAAGTCGGAAAATGTCGCTACATTTAACATAAAAACGTTTGACTCACTGCCCTTTCAAATAACATGTACGATTTTATTTTTCACAAGAGGACGGCGTGTAATTTGATGACGTCATCATTGACAGACATATCGGATTGTTATAATTCATAAGTTGTCTGAACGGTCTTGGTAAATTAAACACGTGCTGCATAAAATTTGACCCGTTTGACCTTAACATCCGGTTCAAACCGGATGTCGACATTTAATGTTTTCAAAAAAGCATAACTTCAGAACCACACATTGGGTTTTGACAATCCATGCATCATTGGGAAGGTGTGTAACAAGTGAAGAAACGATACACAGAATTATACCCCATTTGACCTTGACTTCCGATTCAAACCGAAAGTTAATATAATAACTTCTTAACCAAACATACGATTTTTACAAAATATAAATCATCGTAATTGTCTTCACAAACGCTAAACAAAGTGTGACCCAATGTGACCTCGACTTCCAGTTTAAACCGGCAGTTGAATTAATTGGAAAACAATCTAACTTTTGAACCAGACATTGGGTTGATATGGTAAAATGTCGTCACCAGTTCATTCAATCCCAATCTGACATCACTCACGAACACCTGTGTGTTTGTTGTTTACAAACACTGACCGTCTAGTTCTTCTCCATCTTCTTCTTCTTCTTCCGGAGAACTCTTCTCTACAGCATAACTCTAAATTGAAACTAAATTGAACCTTGAAACTCATCAGACATTTGAATCTTAATATGAGGACGGCACAGAATTCATGACGTCATGATGACGTCATCAGGTGTCAAATTACAAGGTTTTCAAAGTTGAAAATTGACCATTTTCTATTCACTGTATCTTCGTGAATTTCAAAGGTATGATGTTCAAAGTTTGGTATCTGATAGATCAATACTTGGGCAACTTTTGAAAAGTTAACACCAAAATCGTATGACCTTTACTTCCAGGTCGTCACCTTAGGTCGAAGTTTGCCTTCGATTGTTTTCCTTCAAAAAGTCATGTTTTTTTGCTTTTCTACAGCATAACTCAAGATTCAAATTGAACTGAAGGTTGAAACTCATCAGACATATGAACCTCAATATCAAGACGACACAAACTTGATGATGTCATGATGACGTCATCGGGTATTGAATTACGTTAAATCAAAGTTTAATAATTGTAAAAAATCATAACTCATGAACCACATTTTGGATTTTTACAATCTACACATCATCGGATAGGTCGTTAAAAGGTCAACAAACACTACTCACAACATGACCCCATTTGACCTTGACTTCCGGTTCAAACCGGAAGTTGAAAATTTGAAAAATTCATATCTCATAAACGACGTAATATTTTAACATAAATTTTGCAGCAGGTTATAGATGAGTTATTCTGCCGAAACTTTTGCACAGAGATTATAGCATTTTAATCTTTGCATCTGGTCAAAACTTGGCGTCAAAGCGCATGTGTCTGTTGACTTTCATCGTGTGACAACGCACGATAGTGTGGGCCGACACTGTACACAGCCACCGCATTTAAACTGCGTATTTTGCCGATTCACTGTAGCTGGCCGTTCCGCTCCATTGTTTATAAGGTTCAAAGTCCACGCAGCCCTGCCAGTACATGTACATGTCACGTGAGGGCGCTACATCACATGAATGGTCATTATTTACAGAGCTCTGTGACAAAAAATTCAAGTAATGAAAGTCAGTGTAATAATTGAAAAATTCATAACTCCTTAACCACACGTTGGATTTTCACAATCTAAACGTCGTCTGAACGGTCTTGATAAGTTAAACACGCGCTACACAAAATATGACCCGTTTGACCTTAACTTCCGGTTCAAACCGGAAGTTGATGTTTCATTTTTCAAAAAATCATAACTTCTGAACCACACATTGGTTTTTTACAATCTATGCATCATTTGGGAGGTAGGTAACAAGTGAAGAAACGATACACAAAATGTTATGCCATTTGACCTTGACTTCCGGTTCAAACTGGATGATCAAATTCAATACTTGAAACAATCATAATTCCCGAATCACACATTGGTTTTTTATTAACTACACGGCATTACAAAGGGCTCCTAGGACTTACCTAGCGCTACACAGTATGACCTCATTTGACCTAACTTTTGGTTCAAACCGGAACTTGAAGATGTATATTGGAACAAAATCTTACTCCTGAACCACAAATCGGGTTGATAAAATGAAATCTTGTTCAATCATAATTTGATGACATCGATCACGAACACCTTGTTTTTGTAGTAAACAAAAACTGAATGTCTAGTTTGTTTTTGTTTTTTCTTCTCCATCTTCTTCTTCCCTAGAACTCTTCTCTACAGCATAACTCAACATTGAAACTGAATTGAACCTTGAAACTCATCAGACAATTGAACCTCAATATGAAGACGGCACAGTTGTAATGAAGTCATGATGACGTCATCAGGTGTCGAATTACAAGGTTTTTAAAGTTGAAAAATGACCATTTTGCTAATCGCTGTATCTCAGTGAATTTCAAAGCTATGATGTTCATAGTTGGGCATCAGATAGATCAAGACAGGGGCAAAAGTCTTCAAAACCTGAAAAGATAATGTACTACACAGAATGTCACAAAATTTGACCTTGGCTTCCTCTTGAAACTGGAAGTTGAAGTTTAATAACATGTGTAGCGTTTATTTTAGTCTGTTAAGACTTTTTCGAAGATGGACTTTTTCAATGTCTGGTTCATTGAAAAAGTCCATCTTCGGAAAAAGTCTTAACGGACTAAAACAAAAGCTACACAGTGTGTGACCCTATTTGACCTTGATTTCCTGTTCAAGCCAGAAGTTGAAAAATAACATTGGAACAAATCATAACCACAAATTTGATATACAATCTACAAATCAGCAGAAAGTCACAATAACTGTGGAGTGTCTAGGGGGTTTTTTTTGCTGTTTTTTCCAAGTGTTCTTCTGTCCCTTGAACTTTCTACGGGAGGTTTTGCAAAAACTAAAGGTCATTCGAACTTCTAACTTACCACATACACCTTAAGGTACAGATGAAACCGCAACTTTTTCAGGATGATCTACAAATGCAAGATCTTTGCAAAATATGAAAGCTGTTGATTCATTGCACAAATCTTACACAAACTTTGTGTGACCCCATGGGATGCAGTGACCTTTACATATGTACTTCCAGTCAAAACAGGTTATTGAATATAATTTAGTAACAATAGGGGCCTATACCCAAACAAAATGTGGTACAAAATAATCAACTACACAATCTGAGAGCCCTTTAACGATTTACAAATCTTTCATATAGGGTGTGAACCCATTTGACCTTTTCTTTCGGTTAAAACCCGAAGTTAATTTTTCATGACTTAAAAAAAACAATTAGGCCCTACATGTACATTTCATGAACCAAAAAGGATACAGACTTGAAACTTGTACTTTTTAGACCTTAGGGTACTGGTATAGATGAAAACGCAAAGCTTCAGGATGATATCATCCATGATTTCACAACATTAAATAATCTTTTAATATAAAAAATTCACTCTGGAGGACCATACTGTAATTGCTACACACAAGGCATTTGCACCATATAATGAAGGCTCTTGATGTGTTATAAATCTTACACAAAGTGTGACCCTATAGACCCTTTACTTCAAGTCAAAACCAGAAGTTGAAACTACATGTGTAGGCCCCCTATAATAATGAAAACCGCAAATGCAAGGTCTTTCCACTATATGAAAGCTAATGATTCATTGTACAAACTAACACAAAGTGTGACCCCATGCGGCCTTTACTTCTGGTCGAAACCAGACATTATATTTGTAGTGACAAAATTCATCTGAGGAACCATAATAGAACCATAATAGACCATAATAGACCATAAATGATGCACATGACGTCATTTGAGTAGGGCGCCCTCGCCTAGAGGTCAAAAGCAGGCTGTTCATTGGCCAATCATGTGCACCAAGTGTACAAATCTGTGCATTTCCATTGTTTCGTCATCAGTTTACCTCTAAGATGGTGTCAATACATAAGTTCTATTGGGCAATTCCACGGTAACTCGCATTACATTTAATGGGTAGTTCCATGAATGTTTGGGCTGGTATTCTTTTATTTTGAGGTCAGATAAATAGAATTTCTCTGAGGAACATTATAAGAGTTATGATTAACAACAACCCCTCCCCCAAACAAAAATAATAATAATTAAAAACATCTTTTGTCTTCTTTTGGCAACACCTTTATTTTCGGTAACTCATGTTACATAAAAAGGACATAGCATAAAAACACATCTGCTATGCTTTCAAATTCTCCTCAAACTGGGCAACCCTGATGGAAACTTTTCTGTGTTTCTATGACATAGGCATGTATGATGCATGATTACATTCAAATAATAACAAAACAGTTGATAAAAAATCAGAAAGGATCTCTCATGTCGGTAACTCGCGTTACAGCTTGTCTGACGAAAAAACAATGCCTCATTTCATGCATATCTAAAGTTCATGTCAAGTTTGCAACATGTTATACTACATAAAACAAATTGATAACAAGTAGGATTACCCACTTATGTAACTACTAACTAACTCATCCAGCTACACACTGGCATACATGTCCATATACAGTTTGTATGGTGCACATACAACTTATGTACATTTATGTTGTGAACATCCAGTATGATTCCATTGGATATTCCGACCAGCTGTACACTACACTTACAAAAGTAAATGGAAAGAAATCACTGCTTTCCAGAAAAGGTAAATGATCTACATGTGCTCATTGATTGTTTCATTTGAAATCTACAATGTCCTGTACATATGTTCATGTGTAAAGTCTCAAAAATTGGTTGAAAACTTGTAGTGGCAGCGATTGTTGGCTATGTCTGGCTTCTCAAGCTTCACCATCATACTGCGGAGCTGATAGAAGATGACGTCCCTTGGAGAAGGCCATTTCCAGTTATTTCCTGCTGGCTCCATCACTGAGCACTATTGGAGGGAGATTTCTGTGTAGTTGCAGCTTCTTTCTTCTTCAGTGCTCTGCACTTAGCAACCCGAATTCTTGTTGCCTCCCTTGCTTCTTTCTGTTTTTGCTTTTGTTGCACGCTGGGAAGTGAGTTGTGACACTGTTTAACTCTTTCACGGCACTTCTTGGATAACATAGAATGACGCACTCTGTAGTCATCATATTTGCCAGCAGCTTTCAATCGCTCTCGATAGCCCCTCTGCTTCTCAGCACTTGTCAGTGGCATTTTAGTCTAGAGAAAAGAGAAAAAAAGTTAAGTAAAATTTAAGTTAGAGACAACATCAGTGGTGATATTTCCAAAGCTAACTACACTTTGTGCATGCACATTGACACTATTGGTGGGCAAAATGAGTGATCGCACTATGTATGCCTTTTTGTACAATGTACTGGGATGATGGTGGCTTGATGCACTTGAGCTTAGACTGTAAGTGCATTTTTTAATGCTCTATGACCTTTGCTGACCAGTGGTGTAATTGAACATTCCCAAATTAACTCATATTTCAGAGACGGGAGGTCTATTCATGATTGAGATAAACATGCACGCTCACTGAGTTAAGCTGATGTGAAAGTTGGCACTTGTTTCTTAACAAAAGAATAGCACTTCATACACATTATGATGTCATTCTACAATATAGATGAAATAAACCATTCCAAAAAATATTAGTAAATGTAAGGCTATCCTTAAGAACGATTGCACATGACCTTGTGCATGTCCTACACTGGTCTCATCGTAGCTTCATGGAATCCTATTATTAATCAAATCTAAACTTCAAAAATCATAATAAAATCTGAAAAACATTTACCTAAATGAAGAAAATAGAAACAGAAACTCACCCTCTGACTTGCAACCTTCAAACCTTCAAACTTGCAATTGAAATTAGAATAACACGCTGATGTTAGACTGACTTTAGAAAAGATGCAGCAGAGACATAAGAGAAGCCATGGGCATGTTACTAAGGAGTGTGCACAAGTGCATTGTGGGTAGGTCTTCATAATTGCTGCCCTCTTTTGTTTTAGTTCAGTTATATTACACATAATTACATTACATTAAGCCCTAAAACACACATGGGCCATACATTTGTATTGAAAAACTGCATCAAACTGGTGGTAACTCGCGTTACCTACGGTAACTCGCGTTACATGGTAACTTGTGTTACAGCTTTTAGATGCTTATTTTTTTAATATTGGGATGAATTAGCAGAAAATGGCATCATAGGAAGTTAAAGTATTGGGTTTAATTAGAAAATAATTAATCTCACCATTTTATTTAGTTCAGAAAAAGTAGGTGTTTCGGTAACTCGCGTTACAATGTCCCTAATGCATAATATTCCCAAGCGTAGAATTAAGCAGCAATGAAATATCAACTTTCTTTCTGGGCAGGAAAGAAACATGACTTATAACAATATAATTTTAAAATCATTTAGCTTCGTTTTGTTCCATTATTTACTTTGAAATATCATATCATTTCTAATTACCATTTTTTCATGGATTTTTTTCACAAATTGTCCTTAAAGCAATTTTGGTCATATTTTGAACAATCTTAAAGCTTTAAAAAAAAAATTCACAATGCAAAACTAGAACTCATACATAAATAAATAGTACCCGGTAGTGCCTAAACTTTCATTTCTTGAAGTTGAAATTTTCATGTACATATGTAATGTCCACCTTTCCATGGAATTGCCCATTGCTACAAACATTAAAACAAGGTGTCAGCACCATATGAAAGCTCTTGATGTATTGTATTTAATATATTACAAAAAGTGTGACCCGATATGACCTTTACTTCCAGTCGAAACTGGTAGTTGAAGCTTCATAATTCACAACTTCACCTCATTAACCAAAAATTAGGGTTCAAATTTGAAACTTACATGTACCATGTTAGAACCTAGATCCTAGTGTGTTGGTGACATAACAATAGCATTTTCTTTGGGATGATGACATCATTGATGAAATCACAACATTAAACCAACATTCAATATTTAAAAAATATTCTCATCTGGAGAATCATGTAGTTTGGCTGGTAACCTTATTCTGGTAAGCACAATTTTATTGTGCTTAGGAAATTTTTGTGCTTAAGCAGCTCTATGAAATTGGGCCCTGATTTCATCAGAAACCAAAAAACAATCATTATGGGTGCCAGTTTGACTTTGAGTGACCATCTTGAATTCCCATATTTTAGAATGCAATTGCCAAGTGATAATAAAATTTAATTTAGTTTACTTTTCATAACTAGAAAATCAAATATGAAAAATAACAATTAATATGGTTAAAATAATCAAAACCAAACAAGGTAAAATAACAGTTGTCATGGTCATCATAAGATCCCCATTTCAGTTGTGTGATGGTTGGGGGGGGTTGGGGGGGTTGGGGGGGTTGGGGGTATTTTTTGCCGGTTAAAAATGTATTGAGCAATGTTATAAGCCTACCGTACAACTTTTTTGTTGTTTTTGTTGTTGTTGTTTTTTGTTTGTTTTTTTGCTGTAGTACCGGTTTAATTCATGTTGAATATTTTACCTGATTTGACGGGTTATGTGAGTTTGCCCTGGTAGCTCTCGGCGAGGTAGATGGGGATCTAGGAGTAGTATACATATGGCATGGAGCTACTACTGGTGGAAGCCCAGCTGCCTCATGCTGTTTGCGAACATATTCCAATGCTTCCTCCATTGTCATCAATCCTTGCTTCACTCGTATCATTACCCATATCTGCTCATCTGTGCTAAGGTGGTACTGGAAAGCCATTCTTGTTGAATAATTTGTTTTACTTTATTTTTACAAGCCAGCCCGGTTGTAGACACCTAACATCACCGTGCGTGCTCAGCCACCAGACATCGCCGGCATCAGCTTCATCACAATTCTTGACGTCTGTAATGTGGTTAATTTTTTCCAACGGTCATAGTTCAACGTTTAACACTCGGATCACAGTTTATTTTAACAATAACACTAACGTTTATATGACGTTCTTCGCGCTACTGCGGTTATTCTTTGCCATGATTGCCGTACAATTCTTCATTAGTCATGAGTGGTCAGTCTTTACAGAATCGTCTTTATCCGTTACTAAAGCAACAGCAGCCAAAGAACCGGAAGGAAATGCGTGAGTAATTACCATGTGTGGCCGATCCCGATTTCAAGCGTGTGTCAATGTTCGCCGTTGAACGATTGCATGTGGAATTGCTGATTGCAGATGTCGTGTAGTATCAGCAGTGCAGTGGTGGTGGGGGTGGGGCCGAACGGTAAAACTAAAACTAGAAGAAGCACACTGAAGTAAGATAAATTAAAACATTGAAACTTGTGCCGTTTTTACCATACACTATACTGCAGTTCTTAGAAAAAAATGCAGAAAGGGCATAGACTTTCACAAACTAAGAACATTCAGCCCCACAAAGGTAACAAACAGTTGTTCCACTCCAGGACAGTGATATTAATAATAATGTTATTGTTATTAATCATTTATTTCCTGCACAGATGTGGCGGGGGCAAAAAAAGCGCAAGGGTATGGCTACTCTTTATAGCACGTGTTAAAAATTGCACGCACACTCAAACACTTTGTATGTGGTTTATTAATGTTGTTCACTGATCTACATCATCAGTGATGTTGTTTAGGTTGTGTGCAACTTTCAAAGGCCGGTACCGTAAAAGGGGGGCCGTGCACGCGCACTCGCGACTAGACACACAAAAGTCAATGCAGCCGTAGTCAGCGCGCGCAGGATTATGTGACGTCATCTGGCGAGTTGAAACTTTTAAGTATGACGTCGATTACGTGCTTTTAATATCAATGAAAATGAGGCCATCTCGGCGTTTAGCTTGACGACGTGAAAGACTCCATGGTTAAACTTGCCATATATGACATATATAAACGTCATATTAGTCTACCTCCATGATTTAGTCAACTCTGGCTGCTCCCGGAAGGGGGTTACGATTTTCTCAAGAAGCCGGGTAAAACTAGTATAGCGCAGTGCTATAGACTGTGCAAGTCTCGCGCGTATTCGAACATTGGGATCCGTTAAAGCGCGTGAGTTTGTTTCTTTAACGCGTTAAAGCAATGTACGTGGGACCACAGTGGTCCCAAAAATGTTCGAATACGCGCGAGACTTGCACGGTCTATTGTGGTGATCCGGCCGGCGCAGATCTCTCGATCGTGAGTGACACATTTCACAGTCACCTACTATACTAGTTCCATGCTCGGAGGCTCAATTTACACAAGCACGCCCACTTCGAATTTTCCACTCCTTGTGACGTTCATGAACTGCGTTGTGCATATCTTGAAACTTACCGCACGTGCGGTTTACAATGTATAGTACATGTACATGTACAAACATTGTGAAAAGAACATGAGTTATAAAGTTCATGGGCTGTGGAAGCAACCATTTCAAGCATGTGCTGTACACGTACCAGTGATTCGGACTTCAGCGAGGCGGCGCGCTCTGATGATACAGGCAGGCCAATCTGCAGGGTAATGTGGCAAGCTTATTTGCAGGTGTTCTCCGCAACCGTCCCGGTCAAAGCTAAATCTCGTACTGATTCTTGCCGCAATTCAATGATTTAGCATTGCGTGCCGGCAGTCTATCCTGTTGGTAAGTCAATTGGGTCAAATGCGTGCGACTACCTGCCGCATACAACGTTTTCTCTACTTTCTAGTGCCAAGTTCCAGTCGGCTCCAATGAGCTGGCATACGTTTTTTAGTGAAACAATATCACATTCCAGCGTTCAAAAGCAGTTTTATGATACGATTTTGTTATTTAGTTAACTATCTTATAGTTTCAGTTCAAGAACGTATAATATGTGGAAGCCAAGTCCACTTTTACAACTTTTCTTGCATAGCGCACTTCTCAAGTTCACTGCAACTCAAGGGACTGGCACTAATCAGTGGGCCAGAAGGGCGTGACCTTTAGTGGAATTACGTCAACAAACTCCTGTTCGAGGCCTGCTGAAAATAACTCGGAAACCGGAATTTGCTTATCAATTAAACTCAGTGTTCAAGTATAGTTTAGGCGTGCTAAAAATTATAACGGTCGCCCTATTTTGCTTTCATTTTCATACTTTGCAAAGGCTCTCGCTTGACCAGCTGTGGGAGTTCCATTATTCTACCTACATGATTCAACCATCATCAACCTGGACAAATCTGAAACGACATTTCGAGGTTAGTTGTTAATGCACGCCATATGCTACATCTGACAAAGTGTAAAACATACATCTGACAAAGTGTTTTTGTTCTGTTTTTAGGTGTAATTAATGTTCAATACAAGCACAAACACCTCTTGTTTGTTTCTGTTTTTTAGATGTTCCTGCAATACAAACACGAACACCTCTTGTTTTTGTTCTGGTTTTTTTAGGTGGTCGTGCAACATGTGCACGAACACCTCTTGTTATTGTTCTGGATTTGTGTGTTTTTTTTCTGGAGGGTTTCTCCATCATCTTCTTCTTCTTCTTCACCTTCTCCTCCCCCTCCCCCTCCCCCTCCCCCCTCCCCCTCCCCCTCTTTCTTGACGTCATGATGACGTCATCAGGTGTCAAAATGCAAGGTTCTTAAAGCTGAACAATTACCATTTGCTGTTTGCTGTATTTTATTGAATTTTAAATCTATTGATATTCTTAGTTGGGCATTTGATAAATCAAGACTGGGGCAACATTTGAACAGTTTGCACCAAAATAGTATGACCTTTACTTCCGGTCGTGTTTGTTTGGGTTTGTTTCCTTTACAACATCACTTTCGGGGTATAATTCAAGATTGAAACAGAATGAACTCATCAGACAGTTGACCCTTAATGTCAAGACAACAAAAACTTGAAGATGTCCTGATGATGTCATCATGGAATCAAATTACAATAAAAAAATACTTGAGAGCAAACTGTAACTCATGAACACATACACACATCATGAGAAAGGTTTCCAAAGATTAACGCACCCTATACACAAAATGGGACCTCAGTTGACCTTGACTTCCCATTCAAGCCGAAAGTGGAACTTTAAGATTTGAATGTTACAATTTGAAAAAACATCTCTTGTACCACATAGTGGACTTTTACAATCTTTATTTCATTAGAAAGTTCTGTAAAAACTCAACGAACGCTACTGAATATGTGAACCCATTTGACCTTACTTCCGGTTCAAACTGGAAAGTGATATTGAATATTTGAAACAATCTTAACTCCTTTAGCCACTTATTGGATTTTTACAATTTATACCTCATTGGTAAGGTCTTCAAAAACTTAACATACGCTACACAAGTGTGACCTCATTTGACCTTGACTTCCAGTTCAAACTAGTTTTAACTCTGAACCAGATATTGGATTTATAAGGTAAAATGTCACCAATTCATTAAATCATAATTTGATGACATAAACATTTTTGTTTGCAATCAAAAACTGAATTGCTAAGTTTCTCTCCTCTCCACCTTCCTTGCGGTAGGGAAGCATAGTTTTGTTTGGATCGGATGACTTGAAAGCGCGTCTAATCCAATCGTCAGGGGGTCACGTGGTTTTGCGTGCGAGAAAGTTGAAATCGGTGCAGCGTATGCGTATATAAGCGGACAATAGATTCAGTAAAGTCAGCATCCAAAACAGTGTGCCTAATTTCGGCAAAGTATAAGGGCATTCAAAATTATCATGTCGGTAATTACTTAAGGATACAAAATACCCTTTCTAGAATTCCGACCACCAAAGGTTTATCGGAACAACAATTCAGCTTTAAACGAGTTTCCTTTGTCACTGATTCTATTCTTGGTTTGTTATTTTCAAATAGAGTTTCAGAGAAGCCCGATCCGTTTTACTTAGTCCGCTATCTGTAGCTTATCAAGCTTCAGGAAAGAAACGATTAATACTTGACTTGAGCAGAATAGGCCTAAATTATTTTTGTACAAAAGAATCATTTCAAAATGGATGACTGAAAAAAATGGCTTGCAATTTTTATTTGAACATGTACAGCTTTCAACTTTCGATCTCAGGTTATCATTTCATAGATAACCAGAAGTATCTCGGGTTTTTCATTGACAATTGGTGAAGTCCAAAGATATTTCAAATTCACTGTTCGAGTCCTTTTGGCTTACCGTCTGCTCAACTAGTTTTCACAAAAGTTCTGAAAACTTTGGTCACACAAGTGAAATGCACTATACTTAGATGATAGTTTTATTGTCATTCCAAAGTTAACGAAGAATGCTGAATTAGACGAAATTGAAGCTAAGAAAATATCTAAACTTGTGAGGGTTGATTTGATAAGAGCGGGGTTCATTTATAACATTGTCATTTATAACATTGCGTATGAGAGCCCACTTTCAATTAATCGGTTAGGTATGCGTTTTGGACACAGAGAAGGAACACTTGAAAGGCGCATATGAAACAATACCAAAAAAACATTCGTGAAATTCAAGAAACGTCCAACCTAACTGCCCGAAAGCTATACATTCATTTGTTGCACAGATTGTTTCATTTTTGTCCAGTATGTGGCAATATTTCCAGGTTGATGACTAGGCATTGCCAAGTTCAGATCGCCCAAACCAATGATGAAGATAATTCCTTAACTCTAACTCATCAAACGAATTCTAAAGTTCTGTTCTGGTATCGAAATGTATTTTGCAAGTGCAACTGTTTGTAATGATGTGCGTACAGCTTCACAAGCATTGGTTAAAAACAAACAACCAAAAATTCAACTTTGGAGAGAACTTAATACTATTCTCTTCGCTACTTCTTTTTCTTGCCTTTTATTTCTGGATCCCAGCTAAAGTTATATACATAAATCAACCGGCGGCAAGGTTTGGCGAAGTGGGCAGTATAAAAACAATTGCAAACAATTGCAAATGACGTATTTAAGATCTGCATGTATCAAAACATTAGAATTGAAGTTAAAGGCCGATGATGGCGATGATTGTTAGATTGTGAAAATCCATTGTGCATTATTTGAGTTATGATTTGTTTAAATATTAATCTTTTGTTCATTCGCCTTACTTTTCAGGCACGATGAATGGTTCCCATAAAGGTTTCTCATATCGAATAATAAAGGGTTTAGTATATTCATAACCCGATCCAAGACGGACATTCTTAGAGAACAGAATAAAGCTAACCTAATCCGCGATACTCACAGCTCAGACACCCCTGTTGTCCAGATCTTGTATTAAAATTGGTCAAGATGTATATCTTTTCACAGCCATATCATACCATCCCAGTGTTTAAAATTTATAAACCTTTTGTGAATTATAACGAGGTGTCGTGATTTATTGATAGATGATCTTAAGATATTAGGAATTCAAACCCCAAAGATTTACCGTTTACATAGGCCGAGACTGGGGAAACCTCCCATTTGGCAAATAAAGGAGTGGGCGAAGACTGAATCATGCAGTAAGGTAGAATGACTTTGGTCTAAGAATTCGAACATTTATTGGTTTGCCTGGTTGTAGAGAAGCATTCCTTACCTCGTAGAGGAGATAGCTTAGTTAGTAGAGCGCCGGCACGTTAAATCCAGAGGTCGTTGCCTCAAATCCTGCTCTTGTCAATTTGTCTTCATTCAACCCTAAATAATTTGAAAACTAACGTTTACTAACAGACATGCGCATATTGGAAAAGTCACCGACGAGGTTTCATACACCATGCCTTTTTGTTTCTCTTCTTTGTCAGCCCGTCTGTCACTTGCATTTCAAACCAAGTATGAATCACTATTTGCAGCTTCACTGGTCTAGTTTATTTTAGGTATTGATATCTATGTGAAATGCTGGCAGTAGCGTCCATGTGATTGTACCCTTCCAAAAGCTGATGTACCATTCGTCAAGCTTTTCGCAGTTTATCAAACGTGTTATTGTGCTCAATTGAGTCGAAGGCTTTTTTGGCAAGCAATAAATGCCAGGCAAAGGTTGAGCTGGAATTCATTTACGTTTGAGTGACCAGTTGGTTAACTGCTTGTAGGTGATTTGTTTTTGAAAATCTTTTTGTGTAAAGCCAGCTTGCTCTCTTGACTTTTTTATCCAAATTATGTTTTTTATTTTTTATATTGCCAAATTTGCCAAAACTCGTAGCTATCTTTTTAATAAACAATAAACTTGTTGTTTTCTTGTTTTCTTCTCAGATCTAGAATGCAGTGGATAAAATGTGGAGAGAAACCGTTCAAAGTAAATTATAAATTGTGTGTTATTAATACAAATTGATTTCCACAAGTGATCGTTACTGTCCGACTGTAATTTTTGTTATGGTGCCTTGCAGGGATATTAGTGTCAAACGAATTATTCTGTGGTCAACTTTGTCAACCCCCCCCCCCCCCACACACACACACACACACACACACACACACACAACAAATTTGATTAAAAAAATAAATACAAGTTTTTAAAAAATTGAATGTCGTTTTCACTTGACGTTTATTTTATCTATGAACTTTAAAGCACATTACTCTGTTTATTTCTTGTCGTAATTTTGTTGTTCTTCTTTTTAGATGTTTCTCTTTGTTATAAATTTATTTCTCATTTCATTATATATGTATTCATTGCTTATAAATGTTCATTTTGTTCGGGTTTATATGTAGTTTTTATAGTTTGGATGACATAAATTACAGAAATCCCCACCACATGGGTCACGAGATTAATACGCGGGTTACTCAAATAAATAAACAGTGACGTGATTTGTTCAACTGTTCCAAAGCATCCAAACCTTTCATACTAATAAATCCTTTAAAAAAAGTTTTGTAACTAGACCAAGATTGGCCAAACACACAGGATGGCCAACAAGGATCGAGTACAGCAGGTATTAAGGTAATAAGGGGGGCTGAGGAAAGACCAAAGGGGAGGACAGTGAATTTGAAGTACATTAGCTTTTCCAGCGCAGCACGCTGGAACAGATATTGTTTTCGTTAAAGTTTTGTTTTCTATTTAGCTGTTTCGTAGCGAAGCGCAGCGAAACAGCTCTTATTTTTGTTGAAGTTTTAAGCTGTTCCGACCTTCCAGTCGGAACAGCTATTGTAATCGTCGAGATTTTTATTGTTTTTCTATACTATTTTTCTTTCCCCCCAAAACCCCATCGACTTAACACATTACTTTTCTTACCGGCAAATGTCAATTTTAGAAAAACAAAACTGTAGTCACATGTTTTACCATATGGAAGTTTATGCCTCGAACAAGTTTTTAGATGTAATTAAATTAAAATTCTTAATTAATTATTCACGTTACAGCGGTATGAATATTTAATTAGCCAATCTTGTTCCAATCATATCTCAAGAAGTAAACATCCGATTCTCAAACTTTTTTTAGTTATGGACTTGTCTTGCATTGTAGATGTGCATTCTGGCCTAATATTCTCCGTCACGTCATCATGACATAATTTTTGGGCGCGTTTTTCGTTTCGTGTACAAAACACATGGCCCTAAAAAGTGTAAATGTTTTGACAGTCAAAAACACGATATTTTCAATTAAATTTACTTATTAGTTTCCTAATTTACATAATTTGTTTGGAAAAGTTAAATGCTTTTGATAAGAGATGTTTCATGCCCCCAAAAAGGACCTATATAATTAATATTTGATTGGTAAAACTTGCAACCGTGGGTGAAAAGGTAGGTCTTCATAGACTACACCCAATCGCCAACACGTTTAAGGTTGATCTTCTCTACAGGTCATGCAGTACCGTGAGGACCATTATGAGATTGGGACTTTCGTGGGGTTGAGGAAAAAACTGTGAAATGCCTGGCTCATTTTTGTTTTTACCATCGTGTTTCTTAAAATGTATTAGTATGATCAACACATTTTTGTTACTGTGACAAGTGTCGAATTACGATAATTAAAAGTTTATTCCTTTAAAAAATAATATCTCCTGAACAACATAACGTAAAGTCGTATAGTTTGTGTTGTTTTGTAGCAACAAATTATTGTTTAGGGTGACCTCTATTTGATCTTTACTTCTGATCCAAACAGGAAGCTCAAAACTTTAACAAATCATATCTCCCGAACTACATGTCACAAAGTAGTAATATTTGTTCTGTAATATTTGTCTTGTTTTGTAGCTTACAACACTTTCAATTTTTTTTTATGTACAACGGTGACCAAAGTTTGACCTTTACTTCCGGTCTAAAACAAGATCCGATTTGTTAAACTATATACACTGTGGTGATCACTTTTGATAACAAGTATTCATTTCGAACAAGATTACACCATATACACAACATACAGAATCAGTTCATATCTTTGGATACAAACCTTTAAGGTCAACAGAACGGAACAGCTATGTGATTGTTAGTTACAATCACTATCTCTAGTTCCGTGCCAACTCACCTGATGGGTCGGCAGGCTCTATGGGTGCCATGAACACACGCAAAATTTTAGAATCCTACTCCTCATAACTTTTGAGATATGACCCCCTAAAAAATTAAGCCCCGCCCTTTCAAATTGACTTTTTGTGTTTTCGGCATTTTTAGAGGTCTGTATCTACAAATGGAGATACGATATATGGCTACAAATTAATTTGAAGGGTATCTGGTATCCCATCAACTAAATTATACTGTCAAAAGTAGCACAGGTCATTTGTATATCACGGTGTAGGTCTTTAAAAACGGACATTTTAGCCTGCGTGATGACTTTTCGTCATTTTTGAAACCCCCTAGAGCCCAAGTGAAATGTCCGATTGCTTTTATATTACATTTGGTTATAAACTAGGTGCATATGTGTGACCTGATATGAGGATTGACCAATCACGCCTTTGATGGGTACTTGACAGGGGTCTGAATATGGGTCCACCTGTAAAAATGCCCCCAAAAAACCTTTTCAAGTGGTTATTTGACATTACTGACATATTTCCAACTTTGTTTTCCCAATAACACTTTGTATCCAGTCTACTTGTGTGAGAAAGAAAAAAAAAGTTTTTCAACTCCTTCACGTAAAAAAAACCCCAGTGAATATGCCTAGATTAACGTATTTGCTGTGTATGCTATTTAGTGACAGCACTTGTTTACAAAAGAGCCACAGAGCCTGGACTTCTGTAGGCATTGTTTGTACACTACGGAAGCGTAGTGCTGCCGCTTGAATAAAAAAAAATCCCGCTCTTATCATACGTACACAATAACTATCATGTACGTACATGATACCTCATACATACATTATATCTATCATGTATGTACACATTAACTCCAGACTTAATATCATGTACATATACGTTAACTGTCAGGTTCTTACATAATAATTACCATGTATGTGTACGTACACGATAATTACCCTGTATGTGTATGTACACGATAATTATGATGTACGTACACGATTCTCTTCAGACTTGTCATGTCTTACATGATATTGTGCAGCATCTCCATGTGAAAAAATACTCCCAAACAACCCCAGATATATGCTTGTATAATTATACAGAGATGAAATATTATTTGTTTGGATTTTATTAGGATGTTAAATAGTTAACACCAAACATGTTTTGGATTATTCTTTCGCATGGCTTACATACACTTACATGATAGTTATCGTGTACGTACAAGATAATTATCGTGTACGTACATGATCATTATTGTGTTCCTACATGGTACATGTACAAACCTGATAGTTATTGTCTACGTTCACGTTCAGTCTGGAGTTTATATGTACATACATGATAGATACAATGTATGTACAAAAATGTATATGGTATCATGTACGTACACGATAGTTACTGTGTACGTACATGATAAGATCGGGATTTTTTTATTCATGTGGCGGCACTACGCTTCTGTAGTGTACAAACCATGCCTGCAGAAGTCCAAGGCTCTGGTGGCTCTTTTGTAAACAAGTGCTGTCACTAAATAGCATGCACAGCAAATACCTTAATCTAGGCATGTTCTATGGTGGCCCTAAAGGGACATCAAACATATATATTTACGTGAATATTTGCGCAAATATTCACGTTTTTTGTCCCGATTCGCAAATATTCACGTGAATATTTACGTAATTATTTGTGATTTGGGGCACAAATCACAAATATTTACGTAAATATTTACGTAAAAATTCACGATCTGGCTCTCAGCCTCAAATTTTTACGTGAATATTTGCGAATCGGGGCAAAAAACGTGAATATTTGCGCAAATATTCACGTAAATATATATGTTTGATGTCCCTTCAGGGCAAAAAACGTGAATATTTGCGCAAATATTCACGTAAATATATATGTTTGATGTCCCTTCAGGGCCACCATAATGTTCACTATTTTTTTTTACGTGAAGGAGTTGAAAACCATTTTTGTTCTTTCTCACACAAGTAGACTGGATACAAAGTGTATATGAGAAAAATTTGTAAATATGTCAGTAATGTCCCACGTTCAAATAACCACTTGAAAGGGCATTTTTTGGCATTTTTACAGGTGGACCCATATTCAGACCCCTGTCAAGTACCCATCAAAGGCGTGATTGGTCTATCCTCATATCAGGTCACACATATGCACCTAGTTTATGACCAAATGTAATATAAAAGCAATCGGACATTTCACTTGGGCTCCAGGGGGTTTCAAAAATGACGAAAAGTCATCACGCAGGCTTAAATGTCCGTTTTTAAAGACCTAAACCGTGATATACAAATGACCTGTGCTACTTTTGACAGTATAATTAAGTTAATGGGATACCAGATACCCTTCAAATTAATTTGTAGCTAAATATCTTTTCTCCATTTGTAGATACAGACCTCTAAAAATGCCGAAAACACAAAAAGTAAATTTGAAGGGGCGGGGCTTAATTTTTTAGGGGGTCATTTCTCACAAATTATGAGGAGTTGGATTCTAAAATTTTGCGTGTGTTCATGGCACCCATAGGGGATCGTTTAAAAAAAATACTAGCAAAATCTGAGACGGAGCCTGCCGAACTTTTCACCTAAAGTGAGTTGGCACGGAATGACCCATGTGTGTTCTAAGCGTTGTTTTGCATAGTTCCCGATAAGCAATTTTTGTTTTATTGCAATGAAACTTTCAGTGAAGAAAGGCATTGGTGCAATAGTGGTCCTAAAAGACCATGCAAGTCTCGCGCGTATTCGAACATTTTTGGGACCACTGTGGTCCCACGTACATTGCTTTATTGCGTTAAAGAAACAAACTCACGCGCTTTAACGGATCCCAATGTTCGAATACGCGCGAAACTTGCACAGTCTGTAGATGGACGTCATGATGACGTCATCACCTGTCATGTGTCGTCATCTTAAAGATGTATATTTTAAATATCTGAAAATGCGTATCAAATCAGCCACAAGAGACCGTAGGTTTCCGTTTGCGGGATTGGGTAGGGATTAATAAGGGCTTCATTTTATTCAGAGAGCGTGACCTAACGTGACCTCTACTTTCGGTCGAAACCAGAAGTGCCCGCGTAATTAAAAAGTGGCAAAGGTTATGAAGTTGCTTTTAACGATGTTAATGTGCGGCCAGGGTCTACTTAACAAAAATACCAATGACGTCATAATATTAAGAGCGCCCTCTAGTGGCAGATGCACTTTGAGAAGATGTGTGTGGCGAATTTGTTTGTAATCGATTCAAAAGTACACACATGATGACTGTCAGGCAGCCAACAAATGTATGAAGTTTTAGATTGATTACGTTATCCAGGGGTCACGTGACGTTAAATGTGCACTTTTTGAAGTCGTATATCTGCGAAAGTATAAGTCTGACCCTTTAAGTTATAAATTGCTAACGGAACATACAATTTTTATTTAAAACAGGCATGATGATGTCAACTTGTTTTTAAAGCAGTTATAATGTATCAAACATTATAACTGCTTTAAAAACAAGTTGACATCATCATGCCGTCACCATTTTGATAAAGGTACAGTTTTACAAGATATATATAGACAACGATTTCGATCTCACAAGGCATTAATTATTGTATTATTAACTTGATTATCTCTGAACCACACATGACGTCCATTTTAAGAATTAATACATCTTTGGAAAAGAATGTAACAACTTAAGAAACGATACACAGAATATGACCAAATTTGGCCTTGACATCCGGTTCAACCTTCTGAACAACAAATTTGATTTTTACAATCTTTACATCATTAGAAAAGTAGTAACAACTTAAGAAACGATATACAGATTGTGACCTATACAGATTTCTTACCTGTATTTCAGATTGAAACCGGAAGATGAAGTTTAGTATTTGAAAAAAATTAGAACTCCTAAACCACACATTGGATTTTTACTTTTAATACGTCATATGCAGGGCTCTTAAGACTTAAAACAAACAATTTAAGGTGTGACCTCATTTGACCTTGACTTCCAGTTCAAACCGTAATTTGCACCAGTCGCTTTAGAACAACCAAGTTTTTAGTACCAAATTTACAGAATTCTGAGTGCAATCTGAGAGTTTAAAGTTTTTCGTCTCCGATTAGGCTGAGATTGAACCAGTCGCTTCAAACACCCATCATTCTTAGTCTAAAAATCATCTTATTGCAATATGAAAAGTTTTAAAAAATGTCGTGTCCGATAAGGCTGAGATTTGAACCAGTTGCTTCAAAACACCCAGCTTTCGTATAACAAAAATCATCTTAGTGCAAAATGAGAAGTTAAACATTTTTTGTCTCCGATCAGGCTGAGAGTGAAACAGTCGCTTCGTAATAGTCATGTTTGTTATTACAGAATTCATCTTACTGCATTCTGAGAAGTTTAAAAGTATTTCGTCTCCAATCAGGCTGAGGGTGAACCAGTCGCTTCTGAATAGTCATGTTCTTATTACAGAATTCATCTTGGTGCTTTTTATACAGTTTAAAAGTTTAAGTCTCTGATCAGGCTGAGATTGAACCAGTCGCTTTAAACACCCAGCATCCTTAGTATAAAAATCATCTTATTGCAATATGAGAAGTTAAACATTTTTTGTCTCCGATCAGGCTGAGAGTGAAACAGTCGCTTCGTAATAGTCATGTTTCTTATTACAGAATTCATCTTACTGCATTCTGAGAAGTTTAAAAGTTTTTCGTCTCCAATCAGGCTAAAAGATGAAAAAGTCGCTTCAAGGTAGTCATGTTTCTTATTAAAGAATTCATCTTAGTGCATTCTGAGAAGTTAAAAAAAAAAATTGTCTCCAATCAGGCTGAGCGTTGAAACAGTCGCTTCTTAATAGTCATGTTTCTTATAACAGAAATCATCTTAGTGCATTCTGAGAAGTTTACAAGTTGTTCGTCTCCGCTCAGGCTGAGATTGAACCAGTCGCTTCAAAACACCCAGCTTTCTTAGTACAAAAATCATCTCAGTGTCAATATGAGAAGTTAAAAATATTTTGTCTCCAATCAGGCTGAGGGTGAACCAGTCGCTTCTGAATAGTCATGTTCTTATTACAGAATTCATCTTGGTGCTTTTTATACAGTTTAAAAGTTTTAGTCTCTGATCAGGCTGAGATTGAACCTGTCGCTTTAAACACCCAGCATTCTTAGTATAAAAATCATCTTATTGCAATATGAGAAGTTAAACATGTTTTGTCTCCGATCAGGCTGAAAGTGAAACAGTCGCTTCATAATAGTCATGTTTCTTATTACAGAATTCATCTTACTGCATTCTGAGAAGTTTAAAAGTTATCGTCTCCAATAAGGCTAAAAGATGAAAAAGTCGCTTCAAGGTAGTCATGTTTCTTATTACAGAATTCATCTTAGTGCAGTCTGAGAAGTTGAAAAAAAAAATTGTCTCCAATTAAGGCTGAGCGTTGAAACAGTCGCTTCTGAATAGTCATGATTATTAGTAGAGACTTCAATCTTGCAGTTTGAAAAAACATCTCAGATTAGGCAGAGATTGAACCGGTCGCTTCAAAACACCCAGCTTTCTTGGTACAAAAATCATCTCAGTGTCAATATGAGAAGTTAAAAACATTTTGTCTCCAATCAGGCTGAGGGTGAACCAGTCGCTTCTGAATAGTCATGTTCTTTTTACAGAATTCATCTTGGTGCTTTTTATACAGTTTAAAAGTTTTAGTCTCTGATCAGGCTGAGATTGAACCAGTCGCTTTAAACACCCAGCATCCTTAGTATAAAAATCATCTTATTGCAATATGAGAAGTTAAACATGTTTTGTCTCCGATCAGGCTGAGAGTGAAACAGTCGCTTCATAATAGTCATGTTTCTTATTACAGAATTCATCTTACTGCATTCTGAGAAGTTTAAAAGTTTTTCGTCTCCAATCAGGCTAAAAGATGAAAAAGTCGCTTCAAGGTAGTCATGTTTCTTATTACAGAATTCATCTTAGTGCATTCTGAGAAGTTAAAAAAAAAAATTGTCTCCAATCAGGCTGAGCGTTGAAACAGTCGCTTCTGAATAGTCATGATTATTAGTAGAGACTTCAATCTTGCAGTTTGAAAAAAAATCTTCTCAGATTAGGCAGATATTGAACCAGTCGCTTCAAAAGACCCAGCTTTCCTGGTACAAAAATCATCTCAGTGTCAATATGAGAAGTTAAAAACATTTTGTCTCCAATCAGGCTGAGGGTGAACCAGTCGCTTCTGAATAGTCATGTTCTTATTACAGAATTCATCTTGGTGCTTTTTATACTGTTTAAAAGTTTTAGTCTCTGATCAGGCTGAGATTGAACCAGTCGCTTTAAACACCCAGCATCCTTAGTATAAAAATCATCTTATTGCAATATGAGAAGTTAAACATTTTTTGTCTCCGATCAGGCTGAGAGTGAAACAGTCGCTTCGTAATAGTCATGTTTCTTATTACAGAATTCATCTTACTGCATTCTGAGAAGTTTAAAAGTTTTTCGTCTCCAATCAGGCTAAAAGATGAAAAAGTCGCTTCTGGGTAGTCATGTTTCTTATTACAGAATTCATCTTAGTGCATTCTGAGAAGTTAAAAAAAAATTGTCTCCAATCAGGCTGAGCGTTGAAACAGTCGCTTCTTAATAGTCATGTTTCTTATAACAAAAATCATCTTAGTGCATTCTGAGAAGTTTACTAGTTTTTCGTCTCCGATCAGGCTGAAAGTGAAACAGTCGCTTCAAATTAGTCATGTTTCTTATTACAGAATTCATCTTGGTGCTTTTATACAGTTTAAAAGTTTTCGTCTCCGATCAGGCTGAGAGTTAAAACAGTCGCTTCTGAATAGTCATGATTATTAGTAGAGACTTCAATCTTGCAGTTTGAAAAAAAATCTTCTCAGATTAGGCAGAGTATGAACCAGTCGCTTCAAAACACTTAGCTTTCTTAGTACAAAAATCATCTCAGTGTCAATATGAGAAGTTAAAAAATTTTGTCTCCAATCAGGCATAGAGTGAACCAGTCGCTTCTAAATAGTCGTTTCTTAGTAGAGACTTCATCTTGGTTATATTTTGAGCAGTTTGAAAAAATCTTCCCGGGTTAGGCTGAGATTGAACCAGTCGCTTTAAAACACCCAGCTTTCTTAGTACGAAATCATCTTAGTGCAATATGAGAGAAGTTAAAAAAATTCTTAGTGCATTCTGAGAAGTTTAACAGTTTTTCGTCTCCGATCAGGCTGAGATTTGAACCAGTCGCTTCAAAACACCCAGCTTTCTTGGTACAAAAATCATCTCGGTGTCAATATGAGAAGTTAAAAACATTTTGTCTCCAATCAGGCTGAGGGTGAACCAGTCGCTTCTGAATAGTCCTGTTTCTTATTACAGAATTCATCTTAGTGCATTCTGAGAAGTTAAAAAAAAAAATTGTCTCCAATCAGGCTGAGCGTTGAAACAGTCGCTTCTTAATAGTCATGTTTCTTATAACAAAAATCATCTTAGTGCATTCTGAGAAGTTTACTAGTTTTTCGTCTCCGATCAGGCTGAAAGTGAAACAGTCGCTTCAAATTAGTCATGTTTCTTATTACAGAATTCATCTTGGTGCTTTTATACAGTTTAAAAGTTTTCGTCTCCGATCAGGCTGAGAGTTAAAACAGTCGCTTCAAAACACCCAGCTTTCTTAGTACAAAAAACATCTTGGTGCATTCTGAGAAGTTGACAAGTTTTTCATCTCCGATCAGGCTGAGATTGAACTAGTCGCTTCAAAACACCCAGCTTTCTTAGTACAAAAATCATCTTAGTGCAATATGAGAAGTTTAACAGTTTTTCGTCTCCAATAAGGCTAAAAGATGAAAAAGTCGCTTCAAGGTAGTCATGTTTCTTATTACAGAATTCATCTTAGTGCATTCTGAGAAGTTAAAAAAAAAATTGTCTCCAATCAGGCTGAGCGTTGAAACAGTCGCTTCTGAATAGTCATGATTATTAGTAGAGACTTCAATCTTGCAGTTTGAAAAAAAATCTTCTCAGATTAGGCAGAGATTGAACCAGTCGCTTCAAAACACCCAGCTTTCTTGGTACAAAAATCATCTCAGTGTCAATATGAGAAGTTAAAAACATTTTGTCTCCAATCAGGCTGAGGGTGAACCAGTCGCTTCTGAATAGTCATGTTCTTATTACAAAATTCATCTTGGTGCTTTTTATACAGTTTAAAAGTCTTAGTCTCTGATCAGGCTGAGATTGAACCAGTCGCTTTAAACACCCAGCATCCTTAGTATAAAAATCATCTTATTGCAATATGAGAAGTTAAACATTTTTTGTCTCCGATCAGGCTGAGAGTGAAACAGTCGCTTCGTAATAGTCATGTTTCTTATTACAGAATTCATCTTACTGCATTCTGAGAAGTTTAAAAGTTTTTCGTCTCCAATCAGGCTAAGAGATGAAAAAGTCGTTTCTTAGTAGAGACTTCATCTTGGTTATATTTTGAGCAGTTTGAAAAAATCTTCCCGGGTTAGGCTGAGATTGAACCAGTCGCTTTAAAACACCCAGCTTTCTTAGTACGAAATCATCTTAGTGCAATATGAGAGAAGTTAAAAAAAATGTGTCTCCAAATCAGGCTGAGAGTGAAACAGTCGCTTCTGAAAAGTCATGTAACGAATGTATCGTCTGTAAACATTGGATTTCCAACGCCCCATAGTCTGAATGACAGACTCGGGTAAACCTGAAATACAGATGTAGCCGCTGACGTTGCCGCCCCAATACGGAATGAATGCAAGGTGAAGCGCGGGTCTCTAAGGCCAACAAAATCAAGAGACCGCCGTGAATTTGGCGCGTGTGACCGGGATCATTGCTTCAGCTTCATTGTCACACCAAACAATTACCGTGTTATTCCGCAAGGCGGGACTCCATAATCGCAGAGCAAGCGTTTTAGGGAACAGCTCAATCAATGATATAGACACTTTTAATGAACGAATCGCATCCGGCCAACGACCTTGCGACCATGCCATAAAAAAAATGCCCCAAAACCTAATTCTGGTGAAGCCTCAGTAAACAAATGAAAGTTACAATTACACATCCAAATATCGGGTGAAACATTAAAGTGTGACAAAAATTGTTGCCAAGCAAGTATATCTTGCCCGGGCCCCTATTGTAACACGAATGCAATGATGTGGGTTAGTAACACCCCGTGTCATATCAAACAAGCGCCTTAGAAAAGTACGACCTGGCCGTATTTGCCCTACACACGAATTTTGCTCGGAGCATGGGAGGCACCATTACTTCCTGAGATATTCTATTAATTGATAAACCAAGGAAAGTCAATGTTGTTGTCGGTCCCTCGGTTTTCTCCACAGCCAAAGGCACTCCGAATTCTTTGCAATAAACTGTTAATGACTGCAGGGGCAGGGCACGCTCACAGTCGTGAGTGGCCTGCCTGCCTACAAAAAGAAAATCATCAAGATAATGCATAATTTGCGGGGTGACAGCAACCTTGCGGGCACCTGTATTCAAGGAAGGTGCTAAAACGCTCAAATGTGGCAGAAGAAATAGAACAACCCCATAGGCATACATTTGTCGAAATAGAAGTGGTCATCAAGAGTGAAACCTAGCAAATTGAAATAATCAGGGTGAACCGGAAGAAAGCGAAACGCTGATTTGGCCATAAGAGCACAGGACCAAAAAGAGCCACCATGGCAACAGCATCATCAAAACTAGGATAAGTGACTGAAGTTAAAGATTGATCAATGTGATCAAGAAAGGTTATGAATCAGGCGAAAATCTCCAGGCATTTTTGCTTTGTTACAAGACCAATTGGGCCAGCCACCCAGCCAAGCTCAACCTCACGGTCAACCGGTTGCCTAACCATGGAAGTCTCCGTCTTTGTTAAATTTTCCTTTAGATTTGGGTCTATGGTTGCCATGATTTGTTACCAGGTTAAGGGTTGGGATGTAGCCTCAACTTGGTAACCACTAACAACCGCAGAACTTAGGCACCTTCAAAGTTTACAAACGGCCTCTTCTGATGCGAATAGCATCCCCTTTGACTATGCGCAGACCCACTCTACAAGCTTTAAAAGAGTCAAACTGGATGCAAAGAATATTCCAGACTCAGGAACTAGACAGTAAAACACCCAACACAACCCAGGTTCTAGTTCAAGCTCACAAACAAGCAACAGGGGTTATTGCAAGCAACTGGTTTGAAAAACTTCTCAACCTTCACTGAGCCACATTTACCTGCAAGATGTCTTGCAATAATTGTTCCATAATTGATTCATGCACTTTTTCAATTAGTACAATCGTACTGTGACTGAACTGATCTAATTTTAACATAATTACGCAATAAACAGATAAGACCTCAGCAAAGTTTGTAAACTGATTGAGATGTAAACATCGTGTAAACGTACAAAACAGCAACAAAACATTGTCTGTCTTGCGTACCATAAAAAGCTTAGTATGAAGTTCAGTGTATTTTTAGGGTTATGATTCTGTTATGGTATTTACGTCACTAATAAAGTGACGTGCAATGCGTCGTTGTTGTTCTGTAAACCATCAATATTGTTACATGGTGGCAGCGTGAAGCTCCGTTTTAATCTGCAAATTTCTAGAGGGTTCTAGTTAGAACCCTCTTAAGTGATCGGATAGACACGGGAGTGTGACTAGAAATGGCGACAGGATATGCAGGATCGCCATCAGCGGAGGACAATGTCGGTGGAAAGTTAAATGCCGAAGGCAACATTGCGCCGGGCAACCAACATGGCACCGTGCCGAAGGGACCTGCACCCGTTGGCAGAATTCGACCATCGGCCCCGATGCAAGTTTCGCGAGGGGGTCATTGACAACTGGAAAACATGGAAGCAGATGTGGAGTAACTATGGCATCGTTACATAGCTCGAGAAACAGACGCCTGCATACCGCACAGCCTTGTTCCTGCATGCAAATTGGATCACAGGGACTTGAGATTTATAACAGTTTCAACTTCCCCAACGAAGACGATTCCAGAGATTTGGACAAAATCATAAAGGCATTTGATAAATATGCCATAGGAGAAGTGAATGGGACATACGAGCGGTACTTGTTCAACAAGAGTCAACAAGAATCAGGTGAGAGTTTTGAAACTTATTTGACAAAGACATGCAACTTTTGTGAATGTATGTCAAGCAGCCTGCTACGTGATAAAATTGTGCTTAGAATTGGAGACTCTAACACAAGAAAACGCCTACTCCAAGAACGCAACCTAACACTCATAGACATATGTAAGAGCATGGAATCAGCAGATTCACAATTGAAAGCGTTCACGGCACCCCAAAACACAGATGATGGGGGCACAAGCAGTGCACAGAGTCATGGACAAAGCGCAAGGGGTCCAAACAAAAATACAAAACACGGTCAAAGCCGGGAAAAGTGCAACAAATAAGACTGGCAAGAGCACACAAGAAGTGAAAAAGTGCAAAAACTGTGGAAAGTCACATGCAAAAGACAGAAATATGTGTCCAGCATACGGTCAGACATGTAAAGCATATGGAAAGAACAACCACTTTGCCACGGTATGCCGAAAAAAGATGTCCATGCACTGGGCACAACCTACGTAGACAGCTCAGCCAGTGATTCGAGCACCGAGTACATATATGATGTGACTCTTTTCAATGCGGTACAGCCAAATAAAGAGGATGTGTATGTTGAAATGCTCATCGATGGGAAAACCATCAACTTTCAAGTAGACAGTGGTGCTAGTGTCAACATCATCCAAGAACTGTCTTAAGGGCACTACGTACACCACAACAAAGAACCCAAAGACACTGCTCATGTGGAACAAATCAACACTACAGGCAGAAGGGGTATGTAGACTGATATTGCTGAACCCAAAGTTGAATAAGAAATACTCTTTGGAGTTTGTTGTTGTAAACAACGACCTTACCCCACTGCTTGGCAGTCAGGCAAGTCAGCAGATGGATCTCATCACAGTAAACAATGAGAACTTCCACAAAGCCCATATTAATAAAGTGTTCACATCATCAGACCCTGATAAGCTACCCGAAGAGCGATACAGCACAGTTTTTGATGCTAAGCGGGGCAAACTCCCTGGAGAGGTACACTTGTCGTTCTGCCCCCCAGGAGACTACCACATGCCATCTAAGCCAAAGTCGAAGATGAACTTGAAAACATGGAGAGATCTGGAGTGATCACAGCAGTGCAAAAACCAACACAGTGGGTAAGCCAGTTGGTAGTAAGTGGCTGAGAAGAAAAATGGTTCACTCAGAATATGCATCGACCCAAGGCCACTGAATTAAAGCACTGAAGCGTGAACACTATCAGTTACCAGTAATTGAAGACATTCTGACCGACCTTGCTGATGCAAGAGTCTTCAGCAAATTAGACTTGAGCTCAGCATTTTGGCAGCTAGAGCTGGATGAGGCCTCCAGCATTTTGACAACCTTCAATACATCCTTTGGACGCTATCGCTGGTGTCGTCTGCCTTTCGGCACTTGCGTGTCATCAGAGATATTCCAGCTTAGGCTTCATCAAGTTGCTTGAAGGACTTTTGGGCATAATCTGTGTTGCTGATGATATCCTAGTCTATGGGACAGGTGGCTCCCAAAAAGAAGCAATCACAGATCATGATGAAAAACTTGAACAGCTACTGAAAACGTTGTGCAGACATGAACATCAAGCTTAACAAGGCCAAATCTGTGTTCCGTTTGAATGAAATACTATTCCTTGGACATATCGTATCAAGCAAAGGCCTCAAAGCTAATCCTCAGAAAATATCTGCAGTGACAAGCATGCCAGCTCCCACAAGCGTAAAAGAGGTCTGGTTGGATTTGTAAACTACCTGGGCAAATTCCTGCCAGGATTATCGGAAACCTTGGAGCCAATTCGACAACTTACCAAACCAGACATAGCGTGGGAGTGGTCAGGATGCCCAAGAGAATGCCTTCATCAAAGTAAAGAAGATGGTATGTCATGCACCCATATTACAATTCTACAACCCGAATGATGAACTAACTGTTCAGTGTGACGCAAGTGGTGTCGGTCTTGGGGCGGCTCTACTGCAGAATGGACACCCTGTAGCATACGCAAGCAGAGCAGTGACTGACACTGAAACACGATACACATCTATTAAAAAGGAGATGCTTGCAGTAGTCTTTACGATGGAGCGTTTCCACCAATACACCTTCGGAAGATTCACCAGTGTTGTCAGCGATCATAAGCCTCTCGAAATGATCATGAAAAAAAACCTGGTGAAGGCCCCAAAGCACCTCCAAGGCATGCTCCTACGCCTCCAGAAATATGACTTCGCAATTACTTACTGCCAGGGAAAGAGAATGTATCTGGCCGACACATTATCACGAGCGGTTGGTGAAAACAGCCCTCACCCTTGGCCAGGGAGATTTTGAGGAAGTCAACATGGTGTCATATTTGCCCATACGTGAAGAAAGACTGACTCAAATACAAAGAGAGACTGCAAAGGATGACAATTTACAGCTACTCAAGCAAACCATCACTCAAGGATGGCCAGATGAGCGAAGCACACTCCCTGAGCAGCTAAAGCCATACTACAGCTATCGCGACGAGTTGGCAATCCAAGACGGTATGATTTTTAGAGGAGACAGAGTGGTCATAACCCGAAACGCTCAGGAAGGAGATGAAAAACAAAACCCACTCATCCCACTTGGGCATTGACAGCTGCCTAAGACGGAGCACGCCAGAGCCTATTCTGGACAGGAATGAATAGCGAGATAAAACACTTCATCAGCACTTGTGATGTATGTCGTTCGATGGAGACATGGCAGCAAAAAAGAGAGCTTTATCTCTCATGAGCTTGCAACAAGGACGTGGGAGCAAGTCGGAACTGACCTGTTCTCATTGAATGCCAAGGATTATTTCTGGGAAGTGGACAACCTTCCAGACACGACTAGCGCCACCGTCATTCGGAAACTCAAGGGACATTTTGCTCATTATGGCACTCCATCCCAACTGGTGAATGACAATGGGCCACAGTTCACATCCACACTCTTCAGCCAATTCTCCAAGGAATGGGACTTCGAACATCTTTGCAGTAGCCCAGGAAATAGCAAAGCTAATAATGGCAAAGCCGAGTCCGCGGTGAAAACAGCAAAGCGACTGCTCACCAAGAACACAAAGTCACACACTGATCCCTACCTGGCACTCTTGGACCACCGCAACACGACCACACAAGGTCTCGCCACAAGTCCTACACAGAGACTCATGAACCGCCGCACAAGAACCTTGTTACCAACAACCGCCAATCTACTAAAACCCAAGGTCATTGACGAGCATGAATGCATGAAGCAACGCGTGCGCAAACAGGCTGATTACTACAACAACTCAGCTGAGACGCTCACACAACTGGAAGAAAGAGACAGTGTACGCTTGCAACCCCTCATCCAAGGACAGAAAGGCTGGGACAAAGCCACAGTTATGCGCAGACTTGATGAGCGTTCGTACATTGTCGAAACGCCTACTGGGAGATATCGTCGCAATCGCGTGCATCTGCGTAAAACGGCAGAAAAACCCACCAATCTCACCGAACGCTAACAAAAACAACAGCTGCAAAGCTAGTCACGGAGACAGCAGCTCACCCAGCAGTGTGTACACAGAAACCAGTGAACCATATGGAAAAACCCGGACCCTCGCAAACAAACAAACAAATGAACATGGACAAAAGCACACCCAAACAAAAGCAGGACACTAATACTGATTTGGAATGCACCTATCAAAACCCGTTCAGGTCGCGTAGTTACGAAACCAAAACACCTGAAAGACTATATCCCATAATGCACATGCACAGGATACTTTTACTCCGATCATCGTCAAGTGATCTTTTGCAACAAAACATTGGACTATAAATATAAGTCAAGCACAGAAGACAGCTTGTTTTTAATCATTTGCAAAATTGTCCTCCTTTAGTATGCATCCCATTGTTTTCAGGCTAAATCAGCAGTTCCTTTTTAATCTGCATACATTTTGTTAAGTTTCTCGAAAAAGCAAAAAACTGCAACCCAAAACATGTGGCTATTTGAATACAGAGTTTGCACTGAAATGTTAACATGTAGTACACTGAAGCCAGCAAATTCGCCAACAAACAAATGAAACAAAATTAAAGCCATAAAAATGAAAAACAGTTGAGATGTTTACATAGTGTAACGTCCGAAACACAGCGAGGGTTCAATATAAAAATTATACGCCCATGTTCTTTTAAAAATGTGAACAAATTATTGTACTTATTCTAATATCATCCATTGTTTACATGTAAAAAGTTTTTATCCCAAAAATGTATGTATGAGATTACCAGACAAAAACTTGAAATGACCAAACCAACTATTTGTGGCTAATTTTGACTTTCAAGCCATGTAAAAATGCAAATTTTCATGATAGAAACTCAGTATTCGGCATAAATAATCTCTGATCCCTGCTTCTCACATGAAACACTCATTTCTAGAGTGGTTGGTAAAACATGAGCAAGTTATCACACTTTTTAAATATGTAACTATTTGCACTAAAAAAGAGAACTGTTGTTCATGGATGTTTCACAAGTTTAGAGATAGATTTAAGCTCAGACCTCTGCATTTCCCGCAAAATATAAGAACTTTTGTTGTTAAAATTGTGCGTTTAAAGTGTGTTGATATAATTTTGTATTTTCATTTCTTACCCTCTTGGTTAACATTATTTTGTACATGTTTGCTAATCCTCTCCTTCAACATTCAAAATGTAGTTAACGATACTTATTCTATTCATGTTAAATATTGTGTGTTCGTTTACTGTACTCTCGTTCCCTTCATTTACTAGCCGAGCTTCATTTTTATCAATCTCCCCTCCCCCTCCCCTAATAGATACAGGAGTGGACAGAATTTGGTGGGGAGTAACCAAACGGTAATTGACAGGAATGGCTTTTTTTTTTCAGGAGGCGAGGTGCTCATTTGAGCCTGTTGTTTGAGACCAGCTATAGGTCCCCCTCAAGCTGCATGAACATTTCGCTATCTGACGGGCACATCTCGAATTCATAAACTCGATACAAAAGGTGGGACTACAAAGTTGAAACAAAACCTCGATCTGCACGGGGCGATACACCAAAAGCACATTGAAGATCGGGTCTGAAAAGACTCCTTTATATACACTACGGGCCTTTCCTTTCCCTTTATTCTCTTTTGAGTGTGCGACAAACCTCATACAATACAATCTCAAGTTAGTCCAAATGGAGGTAATAGTGAAATAGAGTTAGTTTTTTACCCTTACACCGACGTGTAATTTAGCACATGGGCTTTGTGTTCTTTCAGCCTTCTTAGAAGGTTGCAAACGTGGACATTTCATGTGAAAAGACTGGTGTAGCATCTTGGAAGGGCATTTGAGAACGCCAAGTCCGCCTGGTCTTTTCGGCGTCCTTTGCCCGTGGCCCCTGTCCCACTAAACACGGAGAAGGCTTATTTGGTGATTTACCTTTAATCATATGGAGGAAACTTTCTCCACTTAATTTAGTCAAAAGATCATCCCGTGATAACTTCCTTTTGGCATGCTACTTTACTAGGAGGGAATGTGGACCATTTGAAATTGTTCATTATTTTGTTGGCGTAGTAAACAAAATTTGTTTGCAAACGGACATTTTAATAGTACATTTTAAACTTTAAACGGAAGTATTAAAAGGTCACAGGTGGTCACACTTTGTGTAAGATTAAAAAAATACTCCAGGGTCTTTCACATGGTCCAAAGATCTTGAATGTTGCAATTATGTTTCTCCAGATTTAATTTTGTATCAATCATCAATGAAATTACCTCCATTGTACCACGCAGCGGTAAACCGGCCGTTTTCGACGGGGCGCCTAATTTGTATTTGTGCATGGCCGAGATTGTGGGTGCCAAGTTTGCAAGGTGCCGAAGTGACCAGTTACCCTATGACATGATACAAGCTTCACAACTCTGCATTCACAACTCGGGCAAACGACCTGAGAGGAGGTACAACTTTTAAAATAGACCTTAGTTTTTGTATAAAAAAAACAGGGTGTTCAGAATTACGTTAGCTCCAAAAGTTAATCTTTCAATTAAAAAGTTAGATCAACTACATACTTAGCTCACTTAGCGTATGTAATTGTGTACATTAAAGCCTTAAAAAATGTACCTTAAAGGTGATGTCACGGAACACCTAGTGATAACGTCATCTTGGAATGACCTACATTTTTTTGATAACACATGCCAGCTTGAATTGAAGGTTTCAGCTTGATTGCCATCGTTCTTTATATTTTAATCTTTGTGGTAATATAACGTAACAATTGATGATGTCATGGAGACGTCACTCAATATTTTATGCATACATTTGACCTCCCAAGCCTGATGCAAGAATAATTTTTATTGGACCTTTTTTTGTTCCAAAGGTATGTAATAAGTGGTCGAAACTTGGGTAAATCATAATTTGTTTTGATACTGAAGAAAATTAAAGTAAAACGAAGTATTAAAAATCCCAGTGAAAATGAAATAAGTTTTCTTTTTATTGTTTGTATATTGAAAATGTTACATACAATATTCCTCAATAAATCTCTTGATGAAAATACAAAATTAGAAATTATGACATAATAAAAGTAGGTAATTGGGCATGAAAGCGATACAGGACTAATAATTTCTGATTGAAGATCCACAAATAAAATGAATCAAGCCATAGAAAAAAGGATTGTAAATGTTGAAGACCATCAACATGGTGAAACTTTTAAAAGAAATTAACATTTATCATAAGCTTTTTAGCTAACCCAAATAAAACTTAAACAATAATGAACAAAATTACCTTACAAAACGTAGATTTGGTGCTAATGACAAGTCCAACCTTGTTCACATTATTAAAGCATCTTCTTAAGATGAAAAGACTCGATGTTAGGGATACTAATGCAGAATCCTCTGCGCCCTTACTGGAGTAACTTCTCAACGTTTTGAATTTGGGTGATGTTATTTGTTAAAATGAATGCTCAAACTAATAAATCTATATGACTAGTTAATTAAATGAGAAATGCATTCATTTCTCATTTAATTAACTAGTCATATAGATTGACTTGGCTTGGCTTGACTTGGCTTCTGAACAGCAAACTCATTCACATACCTAAATTTCAACTAACACAATATGGGCTTAAGGAATAACTATTAAAGCAAGTGTAAAAGCAGTAGTAACAAATAAGCAAATATTTATACTGCCACTGTTGCGATTTAGTAAAGTGTTACTGAAACAATGTACCACATCTTAATTCTGACTACATTTTATGTTTTAAACACTTTCTTCCTTTCATTAAGATACATACAATGGCAGCCCGTGGAAACATTAAGAAATTATCCACAAGTGCCCAATGCCCAGATAACCAGCATGTCAAGTGATTGATGGGTGTATCAGCAATAAATGTTAAAAAACATCTAAAGAACAGAGAGAAATGGAACAGTACACCTAGCAACATAAAGATGCCCTTTAAAGATTTATACATTTCTGTGTGTCCAAACTTTTAAAGAAGTGAGGGGAAACCCAGAGTGACCAGGAAAGTCAGTAAACATTTTCATTTGATTATTTTGTGACATCAAGCAACTTGTTAGTTACATTGTATATGTTTAAAAGGCAAACAGTTTAAAAATCATACTTAAGAAGAAAAGATAAAAATACGTAAATTTTAATTCTTTTTAATTTGAATGACCAAATGGTGCAGATGATTGTCCACAAATGAATAAGAAACAAAAAACATGGTTGAACATCTCATGCGCTGAGACAATTGCCAATTTGAATGCTTTGAAAATTACAAGGTGCCAAAAACTTAGTGTAAGAATGCTACACTGTAAGTTTTGAATGCACCAAAACAAAATTGAATGCTCCAAAATGAAACAGAAACCTCAATAAAATTCTCGCGAAATTACATGGCTTATAATGAAAATGGTTAGAGGTTTATCCAGTATAAGAATATTCACTCAGTTAAATCATTCAATTGAACTATGGGACTTACTTGGTGACTGTTTAAGTTTTGAAACATCAGCTGTGATAACTTTTCCTCCAAACTGAAGCCCATAAGGTCCTTACGGGTAATAATACCAACAACTCTGTTACGGCCGTCAACCACTGTGAGATGGCGAAGTCCCAAAGTCCTGAAGAGTATATATGTACGGTGCAATGAAAAATACTCTGGCACTGCAGGAGCTGATACATTTATGTAGGGCACCTTAAAATTAGAAGGTGAAATAACAAGCAATTAAAAAGGGAAGCTGTATAAAATAGATTTCTCCAATCACTTGTTATATCTCATTTTATTAGATATAATTAATATCTTAGTGAGGTTGTACATTTTGATTGGCTTTAAAATATACAAATCCTTCAATAAAAAGACCAAATCTACATAACAAATTCAAATAGAATTACACAATGAAGATTTGCATACATGTACATATCTGTCAGATCTCAACTCCAGTGTTTCTTGCTGTAGAAATGTCAAATGTTATATACCTTGGTCTATGCTCAAATACATGTAAAGCGGAAGGAAACAAGGCCAAGTCTTTTGAGTCAATCTAGACACCAGTCAGAGCAAACCAAAGCACAATGAGGACAACACTCACACCCAGAAGAAACCAACAGGTCAGGCTGGTCATGATAAGTGACCTTGACTTCGCTGACAAAGTGGAATCAACGTGCAAGAAGATCGGCCTTCAGCTCAATGTCAATAAGACGCAAGTGATTGGATGCAACGGTAGCGACTGGCGATGGGAAAGTGGTAGAGGTGGATGGAGGACTTAAAGTACCCCCTGGGCCTACATCGCCTGGTGGGTGCAATAAGCTATGGAGAAGGTGTGGAAGGCCAAGCCCAGCAATTATCGCAAGAGACGACTTCTTCATGGCAACACTCGAATCAGTGATACTTATGGTGCTGAACTGTGCAGCAGAAGAGGTCAATAAGGGTGCATACACCAGGACGTCAGCTGGGAAGCAATATCCACAAAAAAAGCACAATATCTATCTGTATCCCAGCCCGCCACATCCGCCACCTAGAGAATGCACCATCGTCTAGGAGCTGGCTCCGGGATCTGGCAGAAGGCTGGAGGCAAGCCACATATGTTGACATTCTGTGGCTGGATGTTGGACTGGGTGACACAGGTGGCGGGTGGCAGACCAAGCCAATTGTAAGCCATTAGTGGACAGTATTTATTGATTTATTAAAATAAGATTTATGCAATATATTAAATGTGAAAATGTGTGATTAATGCAGCCCTTACACACGCCAACTTACGGGGTACTTTTAACAATAGAACAATGCTACCCCACAAGGTTTTCTTTGTTCAAGTGGTACCCCACAGAGGATTTCTTCAGAAAAGGGAATAATAGAACAACAATGGAAGTACCCCGTAACTGCCATATGTAAGGGTGTGTGTACCCATATAATAATACGGCATAAATCTACTTGCCCCCCCCCCCCACACAGGTTTACAGTTACACATATACACACATTCGCATACTAGTAATACTCAGTTCTGATAAAGCGCATTTTACACCCGTTTTGTCTACATGTATGCAAAGGTATCTTTGAAATTATGAGACCCATTTTACATGTATATTTAAACAAGCAGCACCTTGTAGTTTACAAGGTGATATGGCGTAAACTTAATGCAGCCTACAATGCCAGAAACACCATGGCAAACCCCTTCTCTTTATAAGTATGACAAAAGTGTACTGGGTTGTTTTATGTGCAGTACACAACTCATGAAACCTACAGCTTTACGCCCCATTTAAAGGGCGAAGCAATAATGGTCAAATGTGTTGCTCAAGCACATGAGTGTCAAGACCGGGACACAAACCCACACTCTGCAGATCAGAGCTGGAGACCAGTGTGCTTGACCACTCGGCCATGCCCATACTATTTACATACACATTGACTTGGTAAATTAAGGACTTCTTTTTGTTCTCCTTGCACGGCTGATTTCCGACGATTTATATTAAACTTGCTATAAGTAAAGGTTCATTTCACCAAGTTCTAAAAAATCATGACAGATTTTTAAACAATTTGCTGTTATAGGGCATTTTGTAGGTTTGTGCCCATTTTTTGTCAAAATAAAAGTACTACTTCTCTTATTTCTGTGTTTGTTGTCAAAATGATATTGAACTTGTGTAAACCTGTGTATTTTGACATATTCAATAACATGACACTATACTTTCTTACTGGGGTGCAATAGTCGATGCCCAGTGTGTAGTGATGAGGCCTGGTTGACAATGCATTAGTATTTCTTGGCCTGAAAGTTGGTCATTCGCATGTTAATAATATTCCATTGAAAAAGAACTTGATATAGTCTTAACCGCTAAATACAGGCTGAAAACACAAATAACAAAAAAACATGGATATGGCGTCCATTAAACATTTCAACAGCAGGTCCTGAGCGTTTTAGAAACAACTGTGCTATATCTCTCACCTCAATCTCATCCCCACCCCAGCAACAAGCCCCACCCCATCCATTTCCCTTCCTACCACCATCCCCAACCCCAGCCCTCATCAACACCCCTTTGCAGTGGTGTAACCAACAGGGCCCCCTCTTGACCCCCCCCCCCAATGAGATTGACGAAATTCCCAAATGATTGATTCTATATATTATAAAGCCCCCTCAAAATTATATCTTTGCCTCAGCTATGTAGGGCATTATAATTCAAAGCGTTACAACGCCGTAATAGGTCGTTGTAATGCTGTAATTTTTAAGTGTTGTAACTACATAATAGGCCAATACCACCTTAAATTTAGAGCATTATAACATTGCAACATGGTGTTATAACACAGACTGAAAAAGTGTTTTGTTGTTGGTGGAAATCAGCCACCCCTTCGGACAACTGTTTACTAAAAAAACTATAAAATGACCAACATATTTAAATGCTAACACTCTTATTGTTACTATTGTATGTAAATAACGCCCAGAACAAGCAAATCTTCTGATTTTTCTTTAGATGTTTTACATTTAGGAGGTGTTGTAGGTGTTGACTCTTAGTCAACTCTGAGTTAATATGAATAATCTTTAACCTATCAATGCCAACTGAATCTTGCTTGCCAATTATTTTGATAATAAAAAATGTACTCTTTCTCTTAATGATAACGTACAGGCATTAAATAATGGTTTCTTTACAGAATATACGCATACAAACAAGTGCAGGGTAAAACCAAAATTAATACAAACAAGTGGCTACATGTAAGTCAGTCAGTATGAATACGACTTGTGCGATTCTGGTTGTAGTTCTGATATTTGTCGACGCAAATGATAGACGTACTTGGCTGGGTCTAGGCTTTCAGCATTTTAGACAGGAATTGAAAGTTTACCAGGTAATCTAAGAGAGGATCTAAAAACTAGTTCAGTAACACTACAACCAAGGTCAACCTTTAGTGATGGTTGGATACTTAGTGACTCAGTCAATCAATTCACTCTGCATTTTAAAAGGAGACTTAAGCTAAGGTTCCATCAATCCGTTTGCTGATCTGTTTTCGTAAGTAGTAGTAAGAATGTGTTTGCTGCCTACTAATGGTGATAGTTGTTGAAACAAATTAATTTTAATAGTCTCCCTCTGTCTGTGGTAACTATCAATCAATCAATGCATCAATCTTGATAAGGTGCGATGTCACAATACTAATTACTATGGCAATAATGACAACTCTTCTTAAGATGAATCTTAGTGCTTTTGTGAAATTGACCCCAGATGTTTTTGTTTTTTTTACTTTCCGAGGAATCTGGCGATGTTTGTTAACAACTCTCAAAAGGATTCAAGTTCTAAAAATGGTCCTTGAATGGTTTACATGATGAAGGGATTTACCAACAACAAAGCGACATACAGTAATGGTTGGAAAAATACTGAAAACATAAACAATTCAGTGTCACTTAAGATAAATTATTTTTGAGCTCTTGAAATAACTTTGTTCTCACCAAATAATTTTGTTCAAAAACATTCCATGCTTTTGAAATCATTTTGAATGCTCAAAATAATTTATTTGTTAGAGCTCGAAATAAATTTGCAGAGTGAATAAGGTACACATGTGCGGTACGTATTCAATGAGTGCTTTGATACGCCCCTAGGGGTGTGATAAAGCGATATATAAGAACCCAGTATTGCTACTAGAGGGTGAAGACTTTTGAGGATGATCAAATTATTCCCAAGCTGAGCATGTGATTAAATTCTGCTATGGCTTTATGTCTGAGGACGAGAAATTACGTGGGCCAGTAGTAGTAATATGATGCAAAACTATGTTCTACAGGATTTTCTTGAACATTTGGTCGAGTTGTGTCTGAATAGACTGTGCAAGTCTTGCACAAATTTGAACATTGTGACCCGTTAAAATTTGTATCCTTCATGTATTAAAGCCATGTACTTAGGACTCATTAGTACAGTTTGACTCATGATATGAACATGGTTTGACACGTTTTGGTTGCTTGTTTCCGAATCACCAATGGTACCAACACTCACCCATGCCACATCTTTAGACTGACTGAATCGACTTTGGTATTCCCTTTTGAGTGATCTCTGCTATGACTATGCCTACTGTTGTCTACTTGCAACTAGGCCTTGCACAAATGTTTTGGTTAATTTGAACTTGTGAGTGGCCAATTCTTGCATCTATTGCTTTGAGCAAGTGGCTGCTGCTGGTGGGGATGCCACTTCTACAATTTTATCTGTTATTACAGTAATTGTTCTAGATTGACACTGTGACTAGAGGGCTCTAGAATTAAATGTACAATTTGAGGTAAATGTTGCAGGAACAATTGTCTCAAAATACTTTTAGTGTATACTGAGTGTTGTTTTATTGGATGATGAAGTCGGGAAGGTATTGCTAAGTTCTTCAGAAATTATCAATTGATGAAGGGGTTTTTGCTGTGATTTGGAAGTACATTTAAAAAGTTCTTATTTTCAGTTTGAGACCTACAGCTGCTAAAGGTGCTGAAGCTTCAAGTGCCACAGTTATCTAAAAGGTTACCTAAAAAAGACTGGGCGACTCATGGCAAATAATTTATACAACAAAAAGTACATTTGGTGTTTGACCTAATTATAATTTATGATTTGGCCAGTGGCATAACCAGGGGTGGGAATGTGCCGACATAATTGCCTCTTTAAATTTGATCAGCTTGTGAATGTTTTAGCACTCTTTTTTATGAAAACAATCATACACAAAGGTTGTTTTCATATTTTATTCCAGCAGCTAATTTTACTATAATTTAATCAGACATAAGTTTGAAGTTTACGAATACCAGGACCGACTAGGTTATAATTCTGAGCGCAACAATTGAAACTATGTCAACAGTGAATGAAAAGTCTGGTAATTTGAATACTTATTCAAATTGTGTCCTCAAGAATGTGCAGAAATAAGCATCAAACCATCACCAATAAAATGAAAAGAAAAAACCCACTTCCTTCTGAAAATATTGATTGAGTATACAATTTCATTTGAGGGTCGGGATCACCAGTTTTATGGTGAATGGTTCAAACAAAATGTTCTTACCCTATTTCTTAGCAGTAGATGATTAACGGCCTTCTGTTGGTGGTGAAAATGCTAATCTGCTCTACTCCAGTTAAATTAAATGATTTTATTAATATTTACAGCTAATTAATTTTAAACCTGCTTAAAGCATAATGGGTGCCCTCTAGATGCATAGCTGCTGTCTGGAGTGTTATCAAGCCTTTGGAAAACCATTCACAAACAAAACCTAAATATGAATAGAAAAACTAATGTATATGAGTGTGAAGCTTTACACGTGTCTATGCTGGAGGTTGGAGAGGGTCGCCAGAGGGTCTTTTTGTCTTCATGTATTTTAAATGTACTACAATATAAGGATAACAGTGTGCTCTGGGCATGCACAAAAGAAGTTATTTATTGCCTTTACAATAATTATATACCATTTTTTACTCTTCCTAGCTAAGACAGCAAATCTATTGTGGCTATTTACATTCTAATAACACTAATGGAAAGGCAAATACATCACTGCAATATGGAGTTACGAGCATTCGGATGTTCATTGTTTTAGCTCATTCAACTGGAACTGGTGATATAATCATGAGTTTTGTTTTAGTTTAAACAATATCTGCATGCCTGTTGTCTTGTTCCATGCCAATTCAAGTTTAGTTTCTAAAACATCAACATTTAGTCTTAAGTTGGCTATTTATAGTCTCGAGGGCAATGTTTAACATTGTAAAGCAAACTTCAAAATATATTATCAAATTCAAATTTTTTTTGAATTTCTGTAAATAAAATGGTTTAGAAACACAAAACATGGCTGTTACTGTTTAATCGTTTCCCTTAGGGCTTTTAGATTCAATAAAACAACTCAAAGTATAAATATTGTAACATCTAATGAATGCGGAGGGCCGGACAAACAGATGATGGAAATTGTCGATACATAGTTAGGCTAACTCTTCTTGCAACTCACCCTCAAAACATGGAAAACAAATTGCCAGAGGCTTTCCTATGAGCGTTGAATCTGTTTTAACTGATTTTGAATATAATACCATTGAATACCCTGAGCTGTGCCATTACACTGAATTGTTCATTAGGTTTGTAACCAATTGTTGTTTACAGCACCATGTTGCAGTCAAAAATTATCTATTCCACAAGTTCTGGTGAATTAACTATTTGCCTGGGTTAAATAAATGTGTGTGTGATAAAAACTTGGCAATCTAGTTCTGGTTCAGTTCATTCTAATGTATACAATTATCTTAGCTTGAAATTGTTTTTCTGGGTCCAGAGAGCCTCTATTACTAGGCCCCCCCCAAAAAAAAAAAAAAAAAACAAAAACCAAACCAATTGTTGAGTTGCCCAAAAGTGCTGAAATCTTGGGTCATTTTTTGTTTGTCTCCCCTGTCATTCATATTTACTGAAACTTAATTTTCTGTGTATTATATCTCTGAAACCCAAATATTTTAGTATTAGTTATACTTAAAAATGTGCAAAACATAGATTCTTAAGTATGCAGGATGTTAACTGTATTTGTACTACTCCACTAACATATGCGAAGCATGCCCATCATACAAGCTGTATGTTTTAAGTGTACATGTACATAGGATCCATTCCATATGCAAAATGTACATGAACTGCAGAATGCTGGCGTAATGAGTGCATGGTATAGATCGCATCTGCAACCAGGGACCATGCTGGAACATGCAGTCCAAATCTGGATGGATTCGCTGGTACACAATACTTGTTTTGAGGATGAGTACCAGACAACATCAGCTGCTGTCATCAAACAGTCATTTTTAGAACTTGGCTAGATGCTTTGGTAAACAGAACAGATTTTTCAAGTGCAAACAAATCACTGATACAATTCATTTTACACAATTTTACAAACTAAACATTTATTTAACAAAAATAAATAAAGTCATATATGAAAACCTAAAATTTCCCACTTCTGATTATAAGCCCAGGCGCCTAGATGTCATATTGAATACATGAGAAGTACCACTAAAGTTCCAGAAATGGTGAAACCAGCAGGAGTCCAGCAATTCTGGATCTACACCCTTACCCGCCATGGGTCACATGTGCATAGACAGGTGAACAGGATCATCCTCCTATGACAGTAGCACCTACCAACACTTGTTGAAATGCCCGTTCCCTCCAAAATCTTCCCATCCTAGGAAGTCAGCAATGAACTAGTACTTCTCAACATTGACGTAGCAACACTTGGTGAGACCTGGCTTTGTGACAGCAGTTCAATTAAAGCAAAAGAAATAGTACAATATAGAATATAGTGAAATTTTCTATACAGAAGTATAGTGAAATGTATAAAAACATTTTAATAAATGGGCTGGATAATTACCAGATTTATATACAAATCTTGATACTGTGGCTCTTCACAATACTTATGGAACAGTTCTTCAGATGCAGTTTGTCTTCCTGGTTTCTCAGCCTTTACCTGATCATGCAAAATTGGTAGAAAAAAATGGGAATGTAGAACTCATGAAGTTAAAGCCCTTTCCTTTTTGACCATCTTATTTGTGATGTATGTGACAACAAGTGCCTGTAATTTTTGATGTTAGCAAAAAATTAATTCTATTGCCCAATTTCAAAGAGACGCTTAGGCAGAAAATAGTGCTTACAAATTTCTACTGAGCAAAATTAAGCAGGATATCAGTCACAGACTGTACATATGAAATGCAATTTTGGCTTGTAATCTCATTCTGGGAAGCACTATTTTTTTTGTGCTTAGCTACTTTTTGATGCTTAAGCAGCTCTATGAACCTGGACCCAGATGAAAATGCCAATGCTGTGGCTCACATTTCTGCGGTTATCAGATTGAAATGTCAAATTAGAGCAAATATATGATGTAAAACACAGCACAGTTTAACCTGGCGAAATCCTGCACATCACAACCACATCTTAATCAAAAGCAACAGTTACAAATTCACTTGCCATTTTAACAATTATATTTTGCTAATTTAGGTGTAATGGACTGTAAATATAAAGCATAGGGTGGCCACAGTCAAACATACATTTTCTTCATACTTTCATATATAATGGTCCTTTGCCCGCAACTAACAAATATGGAAAGCATTTCAAACAAAATAACTTTGTTGCCATTGCAACAACTGAATTACAATATCAGGGTGATCTCACCGTTTTTCCCTATTTTAGAATAGTTAGATGTACCAAGCAGCAAATGGTGAAGACAAGTTGTGGCGCCTGCGAGTGTGTAGCCTGAAGCCCTAACGGCACGGGCTCTGGGCCCACTTCAGGCAGATTCTAGATGCTCAGTGGTGTGATCTCAGGCAATCTCTGACCACTTTAACCAATTTCTTTAAGCAAGATCATTATTGGGAGTCATTGAATCGGCCATCTTGAGTTACAAAATCAAACTGCAGGCTACAATATTTATTCTGGGATGAAAAAAGGTGTTGGGGGAGACAAACAATATAAAACTAGACATTCAGTTTTTGTTTACTACAAAAACAAGGTGTTCGTGATCGATGTCATCAAATTATAATTTAATGATATTTTATTTTATCAACTCGATTTGTTGTTCAGGAGCAAGGTTTTGTTCCAATATAAATCTTCAACTTCCAATTTGAACCAAAAGTTAGGTCAAATGAGGTCATACTGTGTAGCGCTAGGTAAGTGCTAGGTAATTCCCTTTGTAATGCCGTGTAGTTGATAAAAATTTAATGTGTGGTTCGGGAGTTATGATTGTTTCAAGTATTGAATTTGATCATCCGGTTTGAACCGGAAATCAAGGTCAAATTGGGTCACATTTTTGTGTCAATTCTTAAGTTGATAAATACTTCGCCAATGATGTAAAGATTGTTAAAAAAAAAAAGTGTGGTTTGGAAGTTATGTTTTTTTTAAACATTAATGTTTAGCTTCCAGTTTGAACCGGAGGTCAGGGTTAAATGAGGTTACACTGTGTATCGTTTGTTAAGTCTAAGGAGCTTTTTCTGATGACGTATACTTGATACAAATATTACATGAACTATCATTAATTGGGTGTGCAATATACAATGAAATAGCAAGCGACGCCAACTGTATTCCTACTTGCAGTGTATATGACTTAAAATAACGGAATTGTTGATGTAATAAAAAACAAACCTTATCTTGCTCACTTTAGTTTTTGTTGTATCGAGTGTTAAGGACACATACAATAGGACTTTGACCCTTCAACCATCCAACTACCCAAGTGATCCTTACCATGGTTTTAAACATTCTTCTGGAATAAAAGTATTGATCTATCAGATGCCCAATTATGAGCATCATAGCTTTAAAATTCACGAAGATACAGCGAATAGCAAATGGTCAGTTTTCAACTTTGAAAACCTTCTAATTCGACACCTGATGACGTCATCATGACGTCATCAATTCTGTGCCGTCTTCGTATTAAGGTTCAATTGTCTGATAAGTTTCAAGGTTCAATTCAGTTTCAATCTTGAGTTATGCTGTAGAGAAGAGTTCCGTGGAAGAAGAAGAAGAAGAAGAAGAACTAGACATAGAATTTTTGTTTATTACAAAAATACGGTGTTCGGTTGAACGTTACATGATGACGTAGTTCAAAAACATTGAACATAAAAAGATGAATTTTTATACAATGTGTCGTTTTTTATAGTTAAACTTGTACCACACTTTGTAACAACTCCCGTTTCTTGACAATTGTTTATGTTTGTGTTACATTGGCATCAGGTTTTTTGGTTTTATTTTGCACCTCAAAGCCCTTTAAAATGTTCGCTCATCTGGCAAAGGATGTTGTGCATTACAGATTTGAGAATCCCATTGAAATGTTTTAGAAAAGTGTGCCATAATGCGATCGTTAATGCAAAGCCACTCCGGATTTTTAGGTTTAGTTTTTCAACTGAAAATCTTATGTCACGATAAAAAAGCCGGTTCTAAACGAAAGCAAGGTCAAACACTAACAAAACACTTTTGTCATGGAAAAGACCATGAAAATAGCTTATTGGTAGCATTTGTGGTTCTCAAGATATGAATTTTCTAGCTATTTAATGTAATGACGTCATCAATCCAAAAAAGTGGTGGTTTTGGTGCGAGACGTTATCACTCAACTATTGCGATTTTCCGCTCTGCACATAGCGCTCAATGTTTCTAAAATCTTTATTCCCAACAGCGCCCTCTTTCGTTGGACCAAAGAGAGCGCCGCTGGATATTCCCCCAAAAATTCGCGCCATATGATTTTTTTACAAATTTTAAACTTTGATTCATTGTAATTTAACGCCCGATGACGTCATTATGACTGTGGTGTCTTGATACCAAGGTTCACCTATCTGTTGAGTTTCAACGTTCAAATCAATCTCAATCTTGAGTTATTCCATAGATAAGCTCGAAAGTTGTTTTTTGATGAAAAACACGAAGGCGAACTTTGACCCAGGGTAACGACCCGGAAGTTAAGGTCGTACGATTTTGGCGTTAACTTTTCAAATGTTGTCCAAGTCTTTATCTATTTGATGCCTAAGTATGAACATCAAAGCTTTTCTACTCGTTGAGATACAGCAACAAGCAAATGGTCTTTTTCAACATTAAAAACCTTGTCATGACGTCATCAATGTCGTCATCATTCCAAAAAAGTGGCGGTTTCATCTACTCACTATTGCCTATGTACACAGTAAGTTTTAAGTTTGTACAAGCTTTACTTTTGTTTAAAATTGCTGGAGAAGGTTCAGAGGGAAAGAAGAACACAAGGAAAAAAAAATATACATCTTAAACTTCCGGTTTGAACCAAAAGTTAGGTCAAATGAGGTCATACTGTGTAGCGCTAGGTAAGTCCTAGGAGCCCTTTGTAATGCCGTGTAGTTGATAAAAAACCAATGTGTGGTTTGGGAATTATGGTTGTTTCAAGTATTGAATTTGATCATCCGGTTTGAACCGGAAGTCAAGGTCAAATTGGGTCGCATACTGTGTGTCAATTCTTAAGTTGATAAATACTTTGCCAATAATGTAGAAGTTATGATGTTTTGAAACATTAATTTTTAACTTCCGGTTTGAACCGGAAGTCAGTGGTAAATGAGGACACACTCTGTATCGTTTGTTAAGTGTTAGGAGCTCTTTCTGATGACGTTTACTTGATAAAAATACAATGAGTGGTTGAGGAGTTATTAATTTGTTAACTATTAAATTCATCTTCCGGTTTGAACCGGAAGTCAAGGTCGAAGGGCATAACATTTTGTGTATCGTTTCTTCACCTGTAATTTACCTTCCAAATGATGCATAGATTGTAAAAATCTAATGTGTGGTTTAGAAGTTATGATTTTTTGAAACATTAAATTTCAACTTCCGGTTTGAACCGAAAGTTAAGGTCAAACGGGTCACAATTTGTGTAGCGCGTGTTTAATTTATCAGAACCGTTCAGATGACGTATGGATTGTAACAATCCAATGTGTGGTTGAGGAGTTATGAATTTTTCTAATATTATACGGACTACCATTATTTGGATGTGCAATATACAATGAAATAGCGAGCGACGCCAATTGTATTCCTATATGTGGCTTTACAGTTTCAATACAGACATGTTAACTTAAACCATGCGCGCAATGTACATGTGGCTGTATGGACGTGTAGCGAGACTACACGTGCATCGTACACGTGCATCGTACACGTGCGTGGCTGGTACAGGTTTGACATACATTGTATTTACGTGTAGGCCTACACTACCGTGTGTTGTCGTACAAGGTCGTTCAACAGACACATGGGCTTTGACGTCAAGTTTGAACCAAATGCAAAGGTTAAAATGTTATTATCTCTGTGCAAAAGTTTCGGCAGGATAACTCATCTATAATCTGATGCAAAATTTACGTTAAAATATTACGTAGTTTTTGAGATATGAATTTTTCAAACTTTCAACTTCCGGTTTGAACCGGAAGTCAAGGTCAAACGGGGTCATGTTGTGTGTAGCATTTGTTGACCTTTTAACGACCAATCCGATGTTGTGTAGATTGTAAAAATCCAACATGTGGTTCATGAGTTATGATTTTTTACAAATATTAAACTTTGATTTAATGTAATTCAATACCCGATGACGTCATCATGACATCATCATGTTTGTGGCGTCTTGATGATAATGTTCAATTGCCTTATGAGTTTCAATGTTCAAATCAATTTCAATTTTGAGTTATGACAAAAATTTGAATTTTTTAACGAAAAAACACAAAGGCAGACTTTGACCTTCCGTTAAGACCTGAAGTGAAGGTCGTACGATTTTGGCGTTAACTTTTCAAATGTTTCCCCAATCTTGATCTATCAGATGCCCAATTTTGAGTTTCATAGCTTTCAAATTCACGAAGATACAGCACATAGCAAATGGTCAGTTTTCAACATTAAAAACCATGTCATGACGTCATTAATGTCGTCATCATTCCAAAAAAGTGGCCGTTTCATCTACTCACTATTGCCTATGTACACAGTAAGTTTTATGATTGTACAAGCTTTACTTTTGTTTAAAATTGCTGGAGAAGGTTCAGAGGGAAAGAAGAACACGAGGAAACTAGACATAGAATTTTTGTTTATTACAAAAATACGGTGTTCGGTTGAACGTTACATGATGACATAGTTCAAAAACATTGAACATAAAAAGATGAATTTTTATACAATGTGGCGTTTTTTATAGTTAAACTTGTACCACACTTTGTAACAACTCACGTTTCTTGACAAATTTTATATTTGTGTTACATTGGCATCAGGTTTTTGGTTTTATTTTGCACCTCAAAGCCCATTAAAATTTTCGCCCATCTGGCACGGGATATTGTACATACAGATTTTGCAATGCCAGTTGTATTATATTATTTCAATTAACATTTTGTGTATCGTTTCTTCACTTGTTATCTACCTTCCAAATGATGCATACATTGTAAAAATCCAATGTGTGGTTCAGAAGTTACGATCTTTTGAAACATTAAATTTCATCTTCCGATTTGAACCGGAAGTTAAGGTCAAACGGGTCAGAATTTATGTACCGCGTGTTTAATTTAACAATACCGTTCAGACGACGTATGGATTGTAACAATCCATTGTGTGGTTAAGGAGTTATGAATTTTTCAAATATTACACGGACTACCATTATTTGGATGTGCAATATACAATGAAATAGCGAGCGACGCAAAATGTATTCCTATAGGTGGCTTTACAGTTTCAATCAAAGATCGTATAGCGCCGTAGGCGGTAACGATCTTTGGTTTCAATACAGACATGTTAACTTAAACCACGCGCGCAATGTACATGTGGCTGTATGGACGTGTAGCGAGACCTTGACTACACGTGCATCGTACACGTGCGTGGCTGGTACAGGTTTGACATACATTGTATTTACGTGTAGGCCTACACTATCGTGCGTTGTCGTACAAGGTCGTTCAACAGACACATGGGCTTTGACGTCAAGTTTGAACCAAATGCAAAGGTTAAAATGTTATTATCTCTGTGCAAAAGTTTCGGCAGGATAACTCATCTATGTCCTGATGCAAAATTCAGGTTAAAATGTTGCATTGTTTTTGAGATATAAATTTTTCAAACTTTCAACTTCCGGTTTGAACCGGAAGTCAATGTCAAATGGGGTCATGTTGTGTGTAGCATTTGTTGACCTTTTAACGACCAATCCGATGATGTGTAGATTGTAAAAATCCAACATGTGGTTCATGAGTTATGATTTTTACAAATATTAAACTTTGATTTAATGTATTTCAATACCCGATGACGTCATCATGACATCATCATGTTTGTGGCGTCTTGATGATATTGTTCAATTCTCTTATGAGTTTCAATGTTCAAATCAATCTCAATCTTGAGTTATTCCGTAGATAAGCTCGAAAGTGGTTTTTTGATGAAAAAACACGAAGGCGAACTTTGACCCAGGGTAACGACCCGGAAGTTAAGGTCGTACGATTTTGGCGTTAACTTTTCAAATGTTGTCCAAGTCTTTATCTATTTGATGCCTAAGTATGAACATCATAGCTTTTATATTCGTTGAGATACAGCAACAAGCAAATGGTAATTTTTCAACATTAAAACCTTGTCATGACGTCATCAATGTCGTTATCATTCCAAAAAAGTGGCCGTTTCATCTACTCACTGTTGCCTAGGTACACAGTAAGTTTTAAGTTTGTACAAGCTTTACTTTTGTTTAAAATTGCTGGAGAAGGTTCAGAGGGAAAGAAGAACACGAGGAAAAAATAAAAAAACAAAACAAAACCAGAACAATAACAATAGTTGTTCAGCTGTTAGCCGAACACCTAAAACCCCCCCCCCCCAAAACATAACAATAACAATAGTTGTTCGGCTGTTAGCACCTAAGAAGATGGAGAAGAAAAAAAACCCCAGAATATCAAGAGGTGTTCGTGCACATGTTGCACGAACACCTAAAAAAAAAACCAGTACAATAACAAGAGGTGTTCTTGCACATGTTGCACGAACACCTAACAAAAACAAGAGGTGTTCGTGCACATATTGCATGAACACCTAAAAAAACAGAACAAAATCAATAGGTGTTCGTGCAATTGTGCACGAACACCTATTGATTTTGTTCTGTCTGTCAATTAGTTGTAATATACTTAAGAGGATTAGAAGGTAGCACAAAATATGTACCTACTGAGAAGAATGACCGAGCAAAATGAAGCTTATCAAATTATGTATATCGTGGTAAGTGAGCATTTTTATTCAGAATGAAAGAGCGTCAGGTATGTTGTGTTTGGCGCATATGTTCATTGTAAGAAAAGTGTTGTAAACACAGACAGATTCACGAATAAATCCCCACAAGAAAATGTCCGTCAGTGAAAGGTGAAAATATTGTAGGCTCATTGCCCCCCTCCCTCAAATAATGTTAAACCCAGTTATGACATTATCCCAGTGATTTCTTGTAACTCTGACCGTTGCAGGTGGTCTAATTTGATATAAAATTTATTTTCTTTACAAAAATATGACTTACAAAGGTTCAAATTAATTTTCATACCTTCAACCTGCGGGCTAACTTTGCTAACATTGAATTTCAAAAAAATGGGAAAGAGTCTGGCAACACTACAAAGAACTACTTTTTTTTCAAAACCTAATTTCTTTTCATTTTCAGCTTGCATAAAGTATCTACCAACCCCAATACACCATGCAGGTTATAAAGAAACAATGCTACTAAACCCAACCTTCACCTGAAAGTTTTTTATATTTCAATAAAGAAATCCCCCACAGTAGGTGTGGGTGAATCTACAAATGAATACTCGCCCAAAGAGCCATTTTCTGTAACCGACAGGTTGATAAGATAAAGAGTTTTTTAACAATATATATTTACACACAACAGCACCCTCTCTGGCCCGACCCCAAACTGCCACGTGGCCTGGCCACCATGTCACTTCCTCTTTCTCAAAGGCTATCCCAGAGGTACCTCCAGAGTATTGATCTTCCAGGACGGATGAAAAGGACTTCACCTCCGGCACAAAAATGTTTGGTGGCTGAAATGATGAAGATAGCTTTTCTTTGTGGAAATCCACCCGAGAAATCAGTTACATGACACCCTGTTCCCAACAAATGTGTAGAGAACCGATTGTCAGTGATTGGGGCTTCCTCTTTGAGAGGAAGCTGGCCAGAGGCTCCACGGGATGCTTTGCTGCAATAGATCCCAGGAGGGAACTAATTTCTTGGCTGGAGGGCGCTTGACAAACATGCCCATGACCAGCTGGGACAGGGCTCAGTTGTCCGACACTTGTTTGGACTACAATTCTGTTGGAACAATACTTGCCTACAACAGCACATTGGTGAGATTGTTGAATTTACCTGGGACGTGGATTGCTATTTTGTAGTCCCTGCACCATTTGAAAAGCTTCCACACTAGGAGGCACAGTTTGTTGGACCAAAGACCCCCCTGTGCTTTCCAGGATATTTGACCAGGATGGGTGTCTAAGACTTGAGTCTTGGCCTAGGGTGGAAGTCAATGTCACTTAGCTCAGGATTAGATTGAGTCTTGAAAACCAGCCCTGATGTGGCAAACTCTCTTCAGATCATCTGAATGGCCAATTAACTCAGGACTGGTAGCCAATCAGTCTTTGTGCTTAGCAGCAAACATCCTCTAAACTGGACCAAAGTACTCTGCCACTGAGTAGCAGTTTTTACCAGTGAGCATGTGGATCAGGTTGTGTCTGGTCCGAATTTTGACTGCCACTTTCTGTAGGTGAGTGTAGGGTCACCACAATGATTTCGAACAGCTACAACTTCAACCAGATCAACACCCCCAAGCCCATCTCCAACCTCAACCAAAGGGTTTCCTATACCCAAAGGTCAACCACAAACAACTCCTCACTGTCTTCAGTGTATCTTCCATCCAGCAGGCAGGAGGCTTAACCTCCACCCCAAGAAAGTTTATCACACTGAGGGAGACTTTGACAGACCACCAAGTTGACTAAGATACTGCAGAGCTCGTCACTCTCATCCAGCCGTGGCACCACGAATGCATTAGAGAGGTCATTGAGATCTGGCAGCACAACACCGTTCCTCAAAACCTCAGCCTCCAGATTAGTGACATTTGGCTCCAGCTCTATTTTGCACCTCAAAGCCCATTAAAATTTTCGCCCATCTGGCACGGGATATTGTACATACAGATTTTGCAATGCCAGTTGTATTATATTATTTCAATTAACATTTTGTGTATCGTTTCTTCACTTGTTATCTACCTTCCAAATGATGCATACATTGTAAAAATCCAATGTGTGGTTCAGAAGTTACGATCTTTTGAAACATTAAATTTCATCTTCCGATTTGAACCGGAAGTTAAGGTCAAACGGGTCAGAATTTATGTACCGCGTGTTTAATTTAACAATACCGTTCAGACGACGTATGGATTGTAACAATCCATTGTGTGGTTAAGGAGTTATGAATTTTTCAAATATTACACGGACTACCATTATTTGGATGTGCAATATACAATGAAATAGCGAGCGACGCAAAATGTATTCCTATAGGTGGCTTTACAGTTTCAATCAAAGATCGTATAGCGCCGTAGGCGGTAACGATCTTTGGTTTCAATACAGACATGTTAACTTAAACCACGCGCGCAATGTACATGTGGCTGTATGGACGTGTAGCGAGACCTTGACTACACGTGCATCGTACACGTGCGTGGCTGGTACAGGTTTGACATACATTGTATTTACGTGTAGGCCTACACTATCGTGCGTTGTCGTACAAGGTCGTTCAACAGACACATGGGCTTTGACGTCAAGTTTGAACCAAATGCAAAGGTTAAAATGTTATTATCTCTGTGCAAAAGTTTCGGCAGGATAACTCATCTATGTCCTGATGCAAAATTCAGGTTAAAATGTTGCATTGTTTTTGAGATATAAATTTTTCAAACTTTCAACTTCCGGTTTGAACCGGAAGTCAATGTCAAATGGGGTCATGTTGTGTGTAGCATTTGTTGACCTTTTAACGACCAATCCGATGATGTGTAGATTGTAAAAATCCAACATGTGGTTCATGAGTTATGATTTTTACAAATATTAAACTTTGATTTAATGTATTTCAATACCCGATGACGTCATCATGACATCATCATGTTTGTGGCGTCTTGATGATATTGTTCAATTCTCTTATGAGTTTCAATGTTCAAATCAATCTCAATCTTGAGTTATTCCGTAGATAAGCTCGAAAGTGGTTTTTTGATGAAAAAACACGAAGGCGAACTTTGACCCAGGGTAACGACCCGGAAGTTAAGGTCGTACGATTTTGGCGTTAACTTTTCAAATGTTGTCCAAGTCTTTATCTATTTGATGCCTAAGTATGAACATCATAGCTTTTATATTCGTTGAGATACAGCAACAAGCAAATGGTAATTTTTCAACATTAAAACCTTGTCATGACGTCATCAATGTCGTTATCATTCCAAAAAAGTGGCCGTTTCATCTACTCACTGTTGCCTAGGTACACAGTAAGTTTTAAGTTTGTACAAGCTTTACTTTTGTTTAAAATTGCTGGAGAAGGTTCAGAGGGAAAGAAGAACACGAGGAAAAAATAAAAAAACAAAACAAAACCAGAACAATAACAATAGTTGTTCAGCTGTTAGCCGAACACCTAAAACCCCCCCCCCCCCAAAACATAACAATAACAATAGTTGTTCGGCTGTTAGCACCTAAGAAGATGGAGAAGAAAAAAAACCCCAGAATATCAAGAGGTGTTCGTGCACATGTTGCACGAACACCTAAAAAAAAAACCAGTACAATAACAAGAGGTGTTCTTGCACATGTTGCACGAACACCTAACAAAAACAAGAGGTGTTCGTGCACATATTGCATGAACACCTAAAAAAACAGAACAAAATCAATAGGTGTTCGTGCAATTGTGCACGAACACCTATTGATTTTGTTCTGTCTGTCAATTAGTTGTAATATACTTAAGAGGATTAGAAGGTAGCACAAAATATGTACCTACTGAGAAGAATGACCGAGCAAAATGAAGCTTATCAAATTATGTATATCGTGGTAAGTGAGCATTTTTATTCAGAATGAAAGAGCGTCAGGTATGTTGTGTTTGGCGCATATGTTCATTGTAAGAAAAGTGTTGTAAACACAGACAGATTCACGAATAAATCCCCACAAGAAAATGTCCGTCAGTGAAAGGTGAAAATATTGTAGGCTCATTGCCCCCCTCCCTCAAATAATGTTAAACCCAGTTATGACATTATCCCAGTGATTTCTTGTAACTCTGACCGTTGCAGGTGGTCTAATTTGATATAAAATTTATTTTCTTTACAAAAATATGACTTACAAAGGTTCAAATTAATTTTCATACCTTCAACCTGCGGGCTAACTTTGCTAACATTGAATTTCAAAAAAATGGGAAAGAGTCTGGCAACACTACAAAGAACTACTTTTTTTTCAAAACCTAATTTCTTTTCATTTTCAGCTTGCATAAAGTATCTACCAACCCCAATACACCATGCAGGTTATAAAGAAACAATGCTACTAAACCCAACCTTCACCTGAAAGTTTTTTATATTTCAATAAAGAAATCCCCCACAGTAGGTGTGGGTGAATCTACAAATGAATACTCGCCCAAAGAGCCATTTTCTGTAACCGACAGGTTGATAAGATAAAGAGTTTTTTAACAATATATATTTACACACAACAGCACCCTCTCTGGCCCGACCCCAAACTGCCACGTGGCCTGGCCACCATGTCACTTCCTCTTTCTCAAAGGCTATCCCAGAGGTACCTCCAGAGTATTGATCTTCCAGGACGGATGAAAAGGACTTCACCTCCGGCACAAAAATGTTTGGTGGCTGAAATGATGAAGATAGCTTTTCTTTGTGGAAATCCACCCGAGAAATCAGTTACATGACACCCTGTTCCCAACAAATGTGTAGAGAACCGATTGTCAGTGATTGGGGCTTCCTCTTTGAGAGGAAGCTGGCCAGAGGCTCCACGGGATGCTTTGCTGCAATAGATCCCAGGAGGGAACTAATTTCTTGGCTGGAGGGCGCTTGACAAACATGCCCATGACCAGCTGGGACAGGGCTCAGTTGTCCGACACTTGTTTGGACTACAATTCTGTTGGAACAATACTTGCCTACAACAGCACATTGGTGAGATTGTTGAATTTACCTGGGACGTGGATTGCTATTTTGTAGTCCCTGCACCATTTGAAAAGCTTCCACACTAGGAGGCACAGTTTGTTGGACCAAAGACCCCCCTGTGCTTTCCAGGATATTTGACCAGGATGGGTGTCTAAGACTTGAGTCTTGGCCTAGGGTGGAAGTCAATGTCACTTAGCTCAGGATTAGATTGAGTCTTGAAAACCAGCCCTGATGTGGCAAACTCTCTTCAGATCATCTGAATGGCCAATTAACTCAGGACTGGTAGCCAATCAGTCTTTGTGCTTAGCAGCAAACATCCTCTAAACTGGACCAAAGTACTCTGCCACTGAGTAGCAGTTTTTACCAGTGAGCATGTGGATCAGGTTGTGTCTGGTCCGAATTTTGACTGCCACTTTCTGTAGGTGAGTGTAGGGTCACCACAATGATTTCGAACAGCTACAACTTCAACCAGATCAACACCCCCAAGCCCATCTCCAACCTCAACCAAAGGGTTTCCTATACCCAAAGGTCAACCACAAACAACTCCTCACTGTCTTCAGTGTATCTTCCATCCAGCAGGCAGGAGGCTTAACCTCCACCCCAAGAAAGTTTATCACACTGAGGGAGACTTTGACAGACCACCAAGTTGACTAAGATACTGCAGAGCTCGTCACTCTCATCCAGCCGTGGCACCACGAATGCATTAGAGAGGTCATTGAGATCTGGCAGCACAACACCGTTCCTCAAAACCTCAGCCTCCAGATTAGTGACATTTGGCTCCAGCTCTTCCTGACCAATGGCTCTCCCTCTATCCACAACACATTACCTACCCTGTAAACTTGGGTCGTGCTGGTAGATCTCAATGGCCTGTCATATACCCTCAGAACCTCCCCCCACCCCACCCAACCTAGGCTCACTCTTCCTTTTCCCTGTGCTTGTTACCTATTCTGACACATACAGCTCAGTGAGCATTCCACAACCTAATCCCAGCATGATCCTGTTCCTGTTTCCAGACTACGCTCATCATCTAGCTAATCCTTATCCATAGTACTTAGGCAGGATGTCATCAGAATCCAGCATTCTACAAAATATGGTTAGAGCTTACTGATCAAACCGTCCAGCTATAAAACCAATGGTTCTTTTCAGAACCTCATAACTCATAGCGAGATTATTGCCATGGTGTTACTGCAAACGTTTCTCAAAAATGCAAACAAATCTGCTATTTTAAAAGTTACTTTTTTTTCTGGCCTGCATGGCTTGTGCTACCAGAGCACACTGTGTGAGTAAGATGGTGTGATATTTGAGAGCATGAGCTGTACATAGCCATGACGTAGCCGATGATGTGCATGTATATCTGAAGTCACGACTAAGACACGAATAAGGACATTTCTTTGTTGTTGATGAGATTGTTGGCTGCTTGTGTATGCTTGGCTGTATTGTTACATACAAACCTACATGTATGTTTAATTGAGATACACCTCCATTTAGTAATCTGGCCCCACCCACAACAGCGGGGGTAAATTAAGAAATTAATTAAATTCATACAAATTTGTTTTTCTTTCATAGTATTTCCATTTAAAAAACATTAATCAGTTTTTACAAAACAAACACAAAATAATGATACTTCACTGAGATAAGACTTTGTTTTAAAAATGCCCACTTAAAAAAATATTGAATCTCCGTCCACAAAAGGGCAATTGTTTACACTTATTTGTTTCCTAACTTATAATAATGATTTTTAAGTTTATATTTCTGTTAAAAAAATACAATTTTTTACTTTTAAGCATAATTTTGCCCAATATTTATATCCTAGACCCCCCTTTTTATGCAAATGTGACTCCGTCCCCAAATAGGAAAGACCCAAGGTGGGTCCACGTCTAAAATTGATAATTAGCCCAATACGAACCATCATAGCAAATTTCATGCTTTTACCACAAAGTGCAAAATTGTTTCCTTAGCAGCTGCACTAGGTGGTTGATGTAGGTGACTACGTTGGTGCTGTCGCATCTGATGCGAATGTGGTGGCCCTGAATCAGCTGTCAGAATCTTTCCAGGTAGTTCAAGACAGCCCACATCTTCGGCAGATTGATGTGAGACAATAGGGGCTCTGGCTCCTGTAATTCCTGCGACTTGGCGAGGGGGCAGTGATGGGCCCCAGCCTGTCAGGGAAGCATTCTTCATGACCGTGACCAAGGGCTGAGACTGTACAAAAGGGCAGGCCCTGAGTCATGGCTGTGTCTATAGAACCAACAGTGCAGGTTGTTGGGCCATATAGGGACTGGGTGGTTAATTGGGCACTGCTATTGATGATTAAAGTAAAGAATTTGGAGTTGGAGAGGGAGCGTATGGAGCCTGCAAAGCGCCATTAAGGAAAAACACATTCCTATATATTTGACAGACATTCCGCTGTCATGAGAGATTGAATCTCCTCTTAAAGCGCCTCATGTTTTGTCCGCAGTGTGGGAACCTGCATCTGGTGAATAAGGGACATTGTCAAAATTAGTCCTGGACAACCAGTGGATAAGTACCATCCGACACAAATTGTTTACCCGCCGTTAATTCACCTTGTTTGAAATTGGGTGTCTGAGAATACGTGAGAGAAGTTGATAGTGCCTAGGGTTACATTTCGTCACCGTTTTCACGAAGGGACAATATTGTAAAAAATCGATAAAAAACTCATTTGGATTTTTTTGGTGGTTTCGATTAAGTTTAACGGTATCTAACAATTCCCTAATTTATAGACCTAAAAGTAGTCTAGTTTCTTAATTATGCTAAGATGGTGAAAGACAAAAACCTCAAGAACCTGGAATTGCGTTTTCACGAAGAGCCAAAATCCCTTTTGTGCGTTGAAGACACGGCTGGCACAGCGCCAAATACGAGTGCTCCGGCTTTTTGCGTTTTCACAAAGTGCCAAAACCTTTGACCTACAATGTTTTACGCGCGCGCCCCAAACGGCCAAAACTTATTTTGTTTTGTTTTTTCACGAAGAACCAATTTGTGTAGTGCTCTAACGCGTGTTTTTTTCCCCTGGCACAGCGTAAAAAGTAAGTGCTCCGGCTTTTGCATTTTCACGGACAGCCAATTCGTTTAAACATGACGTGCTGCACACAGACCACGTTTTGCACAGTTTTCACGAAGAGAAATTTTGTTAATTGAATAATTACTCATTAATTAAACCGTTATGGACAAAATTGGAAACAGATTTGTATGATTTAGGATCTATACTTTCCTGATATGTAAAAATTTCAAAGATTAAATAGCGAAAAGTCTACCAACTAGTGATTTCAAAATCAGCATAACTTCAAACGCGGTTTTCTCCAAACATACATTTTTGGCTGCAGGGGACAAATTGTCCCTTCGTGAAAACGGTGACGATTTGTTTACAAATGGCAGAAAATCACACTAAACATCTTAGTTAAATACAATGACCTCCAAACCTTCCAGATCACTCCAAAACCACAAGTTTGTATATACTACATTTAATCAACCAGTCAAACCTGTACTTAACTGGGTTTTACCCTTACACTTACACAGAGAGTGCTCAGTGGGGTGCTTTGCATAGAGCATGTCTTTAGCGCATCAGAGAACTGTGTGTCTTTCAGCTAGTAAAACCATGTCTTTCATAGAAAAACAGTCTGACAGAAATCCAACAAAAATTTGACATCAGAGAGTTGTTATCCGACTACCTGTCCTTGATTAATTTTGACAAGACCCCTAAGTGTACCTGACAGGGGGTGTTTGAAAATTCCAGAACCAACCTTCACTGACTGTTCGAAGCACCCACTCATTGAGGATAACTCTCCTCCAGGACCCTTGGAAGAATCCCAGGTATCCCCTATGGGTCCTATGGGAGGGGCTGAGTCATTTATGCCACCCTAAGAAAAAAAGGGAGGGTGGCGCCTTGGCTGTCTAGGCTGAGTTGGCGTGTGGAGTGCAGTTCGTCCTCGCTAACCTCAGAACATTTTGAATGGGCAGGGGAATATGAAACCCCATCCTAGTTTTTTGGGGATTGCTCCCTCCTTGTGGGGTCCTGGGTTTGCTGAGGTTAATCTTCTCCATGGCATCGAGACGTTTGGCCTCCTCCTCCATGGCCTCCTGGAATTTATTGTTGAAAAGGTCGGTTTCTAGGAGTGGGAGTGCCACAAGGGGCTTCCTTGCTATGTCAGTCAGGAGGAAGGACTTGAAGAATATTGCTGCGCTGGGTCAATGTCACCAGGACAGAGACTCTCGCAAACTGGCCTAAACGAAAATGCAGGCCCTCCTCCAGGTAGTTGAAGGCTGCTATTAGCATACTGGCAGGGATTGTCAAGATATTCCGTCAGGACACTTTCAAAGTCTGCCTATGGAAAACGGTAGAAGGAGTTGGAAAGTTGTCGCCTCAGTGATGGATTTGATGCCATCTGCAGACAGAGTCAAGAGGCAGGATCGGGAAGACCAATATGCGGGGTTCTTGCTGGCCAGTACGCCTATTGAACGACTGGCGTGCTGGGTGTGGTGAGTTCTGAGCTGTTGGCAGGTTGGGCACACAGACCACATACCGCTGAACCAGGCACAGCTGGGTTTCAAACACAGAGAGATGTTGCATATTCAGGGAATATTCGGATTCATTTGGGTCATCTTGAGGAGTGCCTGGAGTGAATCACATAAACTACCACATGTTGCCTCACATGTGGTCTCACAGAGTTCTTTGCACACAGGAGTGTGTTGTTTCCCTTGGATTCTGGTGTGAAGTCTGGAATGGTTGTCAAATGGACAGTACATGAGTTTCCATGATGACCGAGCCATCCTCAGACCTGTCAAACTCTCCCGAAGGGAGGTCTGCTCTGGGTCTGGGGAGACTCAGCTGGTCGCCATGTAGTCACCCTGGGACAGCGCCCAGTTAAGCACTGGCTCCCCTGCAGGAAGTGCTGTGTCAAGGGTGAATTTCAGTGGCACCCCTGCAGCTCTGCTTAACATAGCAGCCACGTAGCCTGCAATGGAGCGGAACACTGTCATGAAGCCAGCCTGGGATACTGAGTCCTTGCGCCTGGTGAGAACCTCAAGTCACCGCAGGGGCCGCTGTGCTAGATCCGCTTCTCAAATGACCCTCTTTGCTAAGCGTTCCATTGAGAAATCACCAAAAATACACTCCAAAAACAGCTTACTAGTAAAACCCCCCCCCAAAAAAAAAAAAAAAAAAACCCACCCCCACCACACAGTATTCTACACTGTAACACAGTTTATTCAAACATTATTTACTCTTAATGTATACTCAAGTCTTAGAGCAGGTTAAAACCACATGTATGTTGGATAAGTGCTAACAGAAAAAATAACTGCAGGGCAGTAAAGGTGGTGCCAGAAAAGCCACTGTTGTGTGTTGTTAAAATACTCTCAGTAAACTACACCGGTCGGTTAGGGAAAATGCATTACCAGTGGCTCTACTTACCAGTGGTAAACTACACCGGTCAGTTAGGGAAAATGCATTACCAGTGGCTCTACGGGTAAGATACAGCATTTTCTATGTGACTAGTATGTTGAATTCCATCTTTGATGGCACAACAAAATAGTCAATACCAGGAAATAACAGCGATGCTAAGAAACCCATAACAGCGATGCTGTTGAAACCCCTAAGCCCTTGTAAATTCTAACTATCAACGATATCCACAAACCATGTTCCTATACAAGAGCACTGTGACCTTGACTTGTTGACTTAAAAACAATCTCAAATTGCCTTATCTCTATGATTAAGATGCAGAAAATATGTAATAATGAACCACTGTGACCTAATTGACCTTTGACCGTTTGACCTAAAAAGGAATCACAACCTTCCTTTTTCCAAGGGCAATCCACACCCAGGTTACAAGTCATATGTTACTTGTAACTATTAAAGAACTTGCTAAGGACTCATTTCTTTAACCGAGCATATAATTAGTGATATTATACATGTCCCTCAAACCCAGTTCATACTTCACGATAATTACAAAAGCGAAACAAATTTCCTTGCATTACATCTAAAAACAGCGCGTACTTGATTATTTGCGTCATGTTATTTGCTTCACTTTTTCTTTAATGTGTATTGACTTGTTCACTTCATGATTTGTATCATCGTATTATATATGTTTCTCTGTTATCCTGTCTTTTATGTGCTGCGCATTATAAATGCTTCTTTTATTATTATTATTACCTAGAGTTACGGTCCAGAAACGAAAGTGCCTAGCTGGATGGGTGGATGCCATTGGTAATGACAATACCCCTCCTTCAGCCTGAATTAAGCGGAAGGAAACAAGGGGCTCCCACTCCAGCCGGAATGCTGTATAATTCTGGTAACAAAAGAATAATTTGAACTTACTGTTTGGTAATCAAGTGGTGAAACTTCTGGCTCATCTTCTTGCACAAAATTTACAGGCTCAAAAAGGTGATCATTTATCAGCAGTATAGTAAGCTCCAACCTTCAATAAAAGTATAAATGTTATAACATTCTTACAAAATATGAAGATAGTTTTCAAGTAAAAGAGAACAAGGGATTGCATGATTATTGTATATTAGTTATCACACTAATAATATATATACACACAACATTGCAGACCCACCTTGTTGTGTGCAGCGTTCAAAGCCTCTTTCCTCTATCAGTTTAGTTCAAACTTCACTCCTTAACAATTTGTTGTTCTCAACAACTCACCTGACTTGAAAGCTCTATCAGAGCAGATTGAAAAATGACATTTCTTCGATTTCTTTAATTTACATGGATATTTCATTACATTGACCATCCCCCACCTCAAAGGCTGGGTGTCTATGTTCAACAAACTGGTTTTTGATCCTTTCTAGCTGATCTGCCTTGGCCATAGGCTCTAAGACTTGGTCCTGATTTAGCAGCAGATGAGTTATCCCAATGGATTACACATTATGAATGTTGAAACAACGGAAACGCACAGCTGCGTACATGCAACAAAGAGAACAGGCCAATAAGCAATCTTGTTACCTCTTATCAGAGGGACACCCTACTCAAAAGGCTTGATGTGCATAAACAGTTCATGGCCTGTATAATTAATTCCATGGGTGCCGTAGCTTATGGCACCAATAGAATCCCTGTAATTGTTCGGAAAATGTGTTTCCCAGAACTTCCACTTTTTTTGCCATCTGTGCAATATGTTCTTGGCAGACTCAACGTTTCCTTCATCTTGGAGAGTTGCATCAATTGTCCCTGTCTCCATGAGCAGACTGAATCTTCCTATTTTAACAGTGTGCTTTCCATAATAAGTAAGGTTTGGAATAGCTTTGTCAACCAACAGCTCTTTAGATACTTGCAGGACAATGGCCTTCTTACCGACTGCCAGTATTGGTCTTGCTATTCCCACTTGACTGCTAAACTGCTGTCCTTCATTCTTATCTATATTTTTTTTAAAGGTTTTCTCTGCTCGCTATGTATCTGATGATTTACCCTCAAAAAAATGCCAGCAGACAATATCATTGAATTTACTAGTACAACTTTTACATGATTTGTCATGAATACTTACCTTGTTACAAGCCCAAGAAACTGTTTATCATCAAAGTCAGTGCCACATTTTACCACAGGGAATCCTCCATGTGTTGTGTCTAGAAGTAATTGAGCTATGGCGCTCACAGTTTCTTTACTTTTAATCACATGGACCGGGCATGTCATAGCATCACTGGTCTTGAAAAATTCCAAGTTCATACTGTACCGGTACAAGTAAACAGTATAGAATGTTATTCAGAACATGAAAATAAAGTGCATTGTGACATGTATAATTGATTGATGGCTGAATTACTAATATTGATGGATTACACATTACTTCAAGTAACTATAACTAATTTGAGTTGATTGCTTAATTTGTAAAACCCTAGCTTTATTTTTCTTTTTCTTTTCTTTTTTTTTTTCTTTTTTTTTTGGGGGGGGGGAGCAAAGAAATAAAAAATGCCTGGTTCCAAATGGGTCAGAGCACGCTTGATACACTTTATACTTTTATTTTTGGTGTTTTAAAAACACTTGTTTTAATTTCATCCATGTGTTCTCCCCTTCTTTCTTTCTTTGGACAAACAAATAAGGTTTAATAAAGTTTAAAAGGCTGCGAGCTCTAGAATTTTTATTAGGTGATTTGACCCAAAGTTATATGAATCAACCCTTTACCCATATGCCCCTTTCCAAGATACTTTGAATTTTTACCAATGATCACCTGGACAGTATTGGGTCAGATAATGAAAACACAGCGATTTTATTCTCCCGCCTTCTGAACCCAATTGTAGTCAAACTTGTACAGATACGTAACCTGCGACACATGTGCTGTGTTCACAGATTATGGCCAATGGTCATTTACAGCTATTTGTCATAAAATGCATTTATTCACACCATAAATATGCTGATATACATGGTTACATCACCCCATTAACGCCTTAATGAGGTCACAGGTTTAACAAATAAGCACAAGAAAAAAACAAATTGGTTATCTTCGACCAACATAATCTGGTCTTGCCAAATTAATAGAAATGAACCTCTCTTTTGCTTTGTGATGCTTTGTTTTGTCCTTCTTTATCCTCTTTCTGTATTTTGATTGCACCATGGGATAGCAGTTTGGAAGGAATCCTTTTTATGAGATGGAGATGGTTTATTTGCAGACAAAGTTTGTACCAGCGATCAAAGGTTAAGATTCATCTTTGCCCTAATTGTACATATTAAAGGAGTGCTCTTTTTTAGCGAAGAATCTGTGTTTAGGAAGATGATAAACAAACAAACAAACAAAAACAACAACAAAACCTGATAAAACCTGACATGCCTTCGCAATTGGAAGTCATGAAAGTTTGAAAAATGACAATTGAATGGGAAAATACAGGCCTATTAATTTAAGCCTGGAGATGAATGCCTACTCCTACATGTATTTTCTCATATGACAACATCAAATCCTGTTGCTAAATATGACAGCCTTTGTTTTCTTTCCTTTGTCAAGTCAGGGTTTCATTTGGCAATGATAGTTAAAAGGAAAAAGATTACTCAAGAAGCTCCAAAAAGATCAGAAAAATAACATCGCAAGTGGGTAAAGAATTTTTTCAAGATTACTGACATGAAGTGGTTAAGCAATGTATACTCAGTACTTCCCAGAGTCCTGTGAAAAAAATCCACAGACAAATCAATCGGATGGGATTGAACCTATGACCTTTACCATTCTCGGTGACTTGGAAAGTACGGAGTATACAGTGCTTAATACACATCGATGTATGGGTAAAACACAAACATTATTCTTAATCCAGGATGAAAATTTAACATCTTTTAAAAATTGCTGCTGTACCTGCTGCTTAAGTATAGTATTTAAACTACCTTAGCTATACCACCCACCCGAATAGACGCCCACCCAAATAATATCAGGATTAATCTACGGACACTCTACCAAAATCAAATTTCTGCCAACAGTTGGAAAAATCTCATCCCTGTAATATGCCTGCAGATTTTTTTCACAGGGCTTTGGGAAGTACTAAGTATTACGTACAGCACACATTGGGGTAAACACAAATATTTAATTTATTAGTTAGTAAAACAATCAACTTACTTTTGTCCTTCATGCACTATTACTGGCTCAGAGTCCAAAAAAGGGATGCATTTAACCTCAAGCAAGGCATGATAGAGAGGATGTGTTATAAAATCTCCAATCCACTTGGCAATCATTATTGCTACCATAATTGGAAGCAGAAACTGAATATCATTTGTGATCTCCATCTGAAATATAGAAGAACTTTCACCTGATTATTGAATATATAATAGTATTAATAAATTAGTTAATGAAATAATTGCATTAGGAATAAAGACTAGAGGTTTTAGAGTACTGCAAGAAAACAAATACACAGGTCTACGTCACTCTACTTACCTGCATAGCTACTACATTTACATTTGCATATTTTCCACGCCACCTAGCGCAATTGCTAAGATTTTTACACATAATAGCGCCCCTGTTGACTCCCCCATGATACCGACATAGACGGCACCTTTAGCTTTCCCTTTTCTCTTAGCGCCCACAGTTACTAGATGTGTTTCTGTGAGCTCCGTCAAAGACACACTACGCTGAGAAGAGAGAGTAATTTGTAGTTATTTATTGTTATTTATTTCTAAATTATTGTCTATTACTTGTTTATTTTGTATATACAGAAATAAGTAAAAAAACCTTTGGCAGGGGGCGAGACCGTCCATAACGGGGACGATCTGACTCCTCAGAGTCCTGTATTGGTGACACTTACTCGTCACCGGGTCCATAGGCCCCAAGCCAGCACTCAGGGCAGATGGAGGCCCCAGGTGCCAGCAGTCTCAGTGGCTGAGCTGGGACACTATCTAGTCCTCTGTCCCGGTGTGCGCTGGCAAGGTTAAATCTTAAAAATCCTCCTGTCCCAGAGACGACCCAGGCAAAAAGGGCAGTCAAGTAGAGCGGGCCCCTTGGAATGGGCCCCGTGGCCACTTTACCTGGCCCCTTTACCCACTTCCCTGAACCCAAGCATGGGCTTCATTGGCCAGTAGTCACAGCCCAGTGAGCACCACTCCCCCACACTCTCCCCACTCTGTGGCCATGGCCACTGGACCGTGAGATGGCTTGCTGCACTGGGTGGACCAGGCAGGCGTGCTGTCTGATACCGCCCGTGAGCAGTGTCCAGGGGGACTACCCCATTCGCAAAAAAGAAGAAGTTAAAGGAGAAATGCCGGGCTCGATCCTCCTCTACATCAAGCTCAAGCTCTTCCTCGGGGCATTTGCACTGGGGCAAACAGCACCGACATCACTGCTATGTTCCAGCGGCTGACTTAATGCAGGCTTTTCCATCGTTAAATGCTTTGCTGTCAGCCATGGCCTAAGACACCTGCCAGCTGCCCCAGCCCCCAACACCAGACCCTGCTCAGAGTCAGCCCTGGGTAGTGAGCCTTGCCTGTCTGGGTTGAGCATCCATTCTTTGATGGCCTTTGCTTCGGGAGCTGAATGCTCAGACGGACGCAGGCGCCCCACTTATTTTGGCCTCGCCCTTGGATCCAAAGAATGACTCGGCCCAGACCTCACATTGTACGAGACACGTTCTTCAATGAGACATGATCCGTGTCCTTTAATTACCCCAGCCGGATGAACTAGCCGCCGAAGAACGTCAATCTTTTAAGTGCCAAACTGCTGGGACCGAGCCACACACCGCTCCAGTTTTTCCAGCGCTCCCGCTGGATCAGTTGTGTGCCGACCGGATAGATGCCGTAGCGGGGGAAGCAACCTGGAAACCATACCAGAAATGGGACTTATCATACCTTTTCTGGTAGCAGACTTTATCATTTTTTTCTCATCAATTGCCCTCCTGGACCCCGCCAAAGACAAATAGGCAGCTGACAGTGGCGCTTCATCTGCCAAGTTGGCTTTTCAGATCAGATCCGAAAAACAAATTTGAGGAAACCTTGCACAAGGTTGGCTCGGCCTCCTGTTTCAGGATGGGGACATTGTCCTATTTGCCTAAAAGCCAAGTCCAAGTCGACCTTTCTTATCCCCCACCGCCAACCATTCAAGGCACGTGGCTGTCCTCGCAATTGTGGCAGAGGCAGGGCCGGTTTTGGCAACACCCAAACTCAGCCCACTGGCCGCCATTTAAAAAAAAAAACTTGAGGCGCCCACGCATCAGCCTTCCGTTTTCCAAGGGAGTGCAAGTGAGGCCCCTTTGTTAAGGCAACCCCCCATCAACAGACCTGTGGGTGACCGCCTTAAAGAGTACATGGGGTTCTGGGCTCAGATCTCGCAGTTCGTGAGATGTGGGACATCGCTTCGGACATGGGTTTTATCATCAACCCAGCCAAGTCCCGCCCAGTCCCCACACAATGGCCAAATTTTCTGGGTGCGAAACTCCACCTGTGCACCTGCAAGGCTCGGCGGACCGATGATCTTGAGAAAAGAGGAAGCTAACGTTACGAACGTCTATGCCGCGGGGCATCATGGGGAGTCAACAGGGGGGGGGGGGCGCTATTGTGTGTAAAATTCTTAGCCTTTGTGCCTGCCGGCTTGGGAAATATGCAATTTATGTAGTAGCTCTATAGATAAGTGTTGTTTGTAGACACTACTGTGGGGAAGGAGTGACGGGTGTAAAATTTAAACTACTGACTTCTCTGCCATCTATTATCTATTATTTTTTAGAGGGCTGCACAGAAAATTTGATTCTGTCTCACGTTTGTTCTGTTTTTGTTCATTTTCAATGGATTTTCAATCCTTTGATGATTATTTCAATCAAGCAACATCCGAAGGAACATTGGTAACTCCAGGTAGTGGCATTATTATGAGAAAGTGGAGAAAATATTGTTTTTGAGTGAAAATCTGAGGTGGAAGCGGATTTTTTTTGGCCATACTACAAGTATAAAGTGGTAATAGTCTGGTGAACTGATATTGTGCTGTTTTTATCGCTATGGGATGCATACGCTGCACAACCTGTGTTTATCGCTATGGCATGCATACGTTGCACAGCGTGCAATGTGCTACTTAACATAAGCCAAGCCACCATGCCTGCAATTGAAAGTCTTGGTTAGAAGCTGCAGAGCTGGGAAACTTAAAAAACAAAAATTGTTGTAAAAATAACTGAGCTAATTGTTGTGGAATCATCGGTGAAACTTAGCTTTTCTAAAAATGGGTCTAGTATGACACCACCACTTGTGAAAGCACCCTAAATAAAAATGTTTAAAATTCATATTAAAAGTAACATCTTCTGAGCCACATAACCTCCCCATGGTTGTGGTTTCTTCTGGCTGATACCCCAAGTAAACTCATATTTAGCTACATGACCCGACTTGACCTCACCTTCCGGTCAAAATAGGGAGTTCCAAAAAAAGGTTTGTACACAACTTTGAAATGATGGTTCTACACCAAATGTGAACGGTTTGGATGTCCTTGTCTTTGTGTGTAACATCAGTGTGGTGCAAATTTATGCAGTTTGGTTTTGCACAAAAGACCAACAATCTTCTGTTACGCAAACATCAACTCATATCCTGTGTATCCCTGTATCCCTGCGTATCCTCTGCATATAACCGTGGATATACTGACCAACGCCCCTTACTTTAGGCTCATGCACCTGCTCATGCACCTGCATTTATCAAACCTGAAATTTGCTGATAGACGATGTCGACAGACAAGAGATGCGCATCTGACACAATTTTAATTTTGGAAAAAGTTCAAACACTCCTTCGACGAAAGGTTTGACGCAATATCAATGCAAAAAAGAGAGTCCATTTCCATATAAGAACTTAGAAAAAAACTTGAAGCGAAGGAGCTAGAAAGGCCAGGCAAACATCCAGCAGTTCAAATTCTGCGGAAAGGTAGACATTGCCCTGGACAAACCATAGTTGGCTTTGATAAACAAATCTGATCCTGACTCGTCGATTGAAGTGCTTCAAGAGGCCGAGGAGTTGGTAATTGAACACAAAAAGAAGATCTGCATTGCTGATGGAGCCAAGGCTGGTTTGGTGATGGTCTGGAAGCTGGAGGAAAACGGCAGGACACACCTATCTGCAGAGCAGCAAAAAACCATCAAAATCACATAGAAAAAGGCATTGAAGGACCTACATAGCTGAAAACTTAGGAGACAAGATTCTCAGTATAGTCAGACTAGAGTCTGACAATACTCTTACTGATCATCACCTTTTTTAGGTACAAGTACACATTTGTTTTCAGCTTGCATCATTGTACATGCAAGCCTACATCCCATGCTGTCTGAATAAAAAAAAAAATCATAATGGTGTGTCCTGGCCAAGTGGATAAGAGCACCGGAATCAAGCTCTGAAATCAAATCTTTGTTTTAAATTAGATCTATGAAGAATTCTGAATGATAAAATTACGCATTACAATTTGTATAAAATAAGTTTATGTTTTTTTATTAAATACACATAATTTATTGAAACAAAAATTATACTCTTGAACAAGGATGTTTATTTTGTCTCAACTTTTTGGAAATTCCTTTTGTAAACATTCGCGCCAATAATGGGCAACTACTAAAAGCTGTTTTATTTGTGGAAGTGCAATTGCAGCGCGGGCCTAAAATTGATGTGTGAATGCGTGACGCAGTTTAAAGTGAACGCTGATGCCTCAATGACAAATGAAATGGCCTTTCATTGCATGCGGCCAAAACAAGTATTTACATAAGTTTTGTGATTGGAGATGGGCACAAATTCTTAATTTTTTGCAAGTAACTAGAAGCTAGGGTTAAGTTTAATTCTCCGGTTTTCTTCGTTATTGTAATGTAGAATTGTTTTTACTTTTATATTTTGTATTACATAGCATTACATTCCCAACAACATATATAATATTCATGGTCATAAAATACGCTAAGCTAAAATAACTGATGAAAAAAATTCTTGCCCAAGTAAAACTCCATATGGTTGGGTCCACAATGGTCACGGAAAAGGTTTGAATACGCATAAGACTTGCACAGTACAAATACCTCGGTGTGACCCTTGATAGGACTTTGTCCTATATAACTCACCTTAAAAAGCTAAAAAAGGGAAATAGAGTCAACCTCATCAGGAAAGTAGCTGAAACAAAATGGAGATTGAATGCGCCGACCCTGCGGACGTCCATTCTGGCTCTGGTTTACATGCCGGTCGAATAATGTGCCCTAGTCTGGCGTGCAAGCTTGCATACACCCAAGCTGAACATGGAACTAAACGCCTCCATGAAACTAGTCAGTGGTACAGTTAAATCAACATTCATACCGCTTTCAAAGCCTCTTGCTATTGTATTTTCCAATATCAGTGGCTTTCGTTCCAAATTCACTTGTGTTCAGTCTTTTGTTCTCAACAACTCTCCTGATATGCTGGCTCTATCTGAGAGAAGACTGAATTTTGACTATTCTTCTATTTAGTTGCCAGACTATATCTATCGCAAAGAAAACTAAACTACTATTCATATTGGTCCATCGTCTTTCCAATGTAGTTCTACAGATATTTTCATGGTAATCGTGCCACCAGTATGTCCAACCTAGACCCTCCTGTCAGGATGTTTGAGTGTGAAACCAGGCTTTCTGCTTCTTCTCACCCATACACTGTTGCCTTGCTGAGATGTAAAATAAAGACTCATTCCAGCAGCTTTATTCCATGTACTGCATCTCTTTGGAACTTATAAACCTGGTGCATGTTTCCCTCCATCCTACAATGTAGACTGTTTTAAGAGGAATATCAATTCCTTCCTTTAGCTCTCCCGAATTTTTCTTCATGTAGCCAAGAGTGGCTTTTAGCCTTGTTTGAGGTGAACTTGCATAAAATAAAAACAACTAAACAAAAACAAAGTCCCAAACCACCATAAGTCTCATCTGTCTTACATTTTGCAAAGTTTGTGGCATTAAATTTAAAGTTAAAACAAGAACTACACTCAAAAGGCATTTCTATGGTCAAAGATCCACAGTCAACACCCGAATGCTGGATACATCTGTCCGACATTGCAAGAATGAGCCAATCCTTCCTGATACATCCTGCAACCAGACTTTAGCTGAGAAATTCTCGCAGTTCTTTGTGAATAAAATCACGATGATTCGCGACGACATCGACCTGCATGGTGAAATTAAGACAAACCGTCTCAGTACAGCGCTCAAGGGGGTCCATCACCGTCTACAATATTGCTGAACGACTTCATCCCTTCTTCTACTGCTGAAGTAAAGAAAGTTATCATGAGTTCACCAACATCATCATGTGAACTTGATCAAATTCCCACAGGCCTCCTCAAGGAACATGTTCATATCTTTGCCCCATACATTGCAGAGATAGTAAATAAGTCTCTCCATTCTGCCATTTTTCCAGCTTGCATGCAACATGCACTCGTGAAACCTCTCTTGAAGAAACCCCGTCTCGACAAACATGACCTTGCAAGTCCTGTGGCGAACCTCAGCTTCCTCTCGAAAGTTATTGAACGAGTTGTATCCGTTCGTCTTCAGTCCTACTTGAAAGATAATAACTTTCACGACAACTTTCAATCAGCGTACAGAGAAAATCATAGCGTTGAGACTGCCCTCCTACGAGTACAAAATGACATACTCACAGCTATGGATGGTGGAAAGGTAACTGGTCTTATCCTTCTGGATTTGAGTGGTGCATTCGACACTGTTGATCACATTATTATGTTAGAAAGATTGCAGCAGATTGGCATTGGCGGGAAAGCTCTCAAATGGTTCAGATCCTGCGAGGCCGAGGCCAAGACCGAGTCACAGCACTCGAGGCCGAGGCCAAGGCCAAGGCCACAGTGTCCGAGGCCAAGGCCGAGGCCAAGGCCAGTTAAATTATTATAATATTATGCACACACATACGGGTAGAAAAAAAGCAAACGTTTACGCAAAGGTGATACTTTGAAACGGTTTTATTATTTCACCATGAAGGTACAATGAGATTGACAAACTACGAGCATTTACATGTAGGGACACGTTGCCTTAGATTGGGCAATTTGGGCAGTTTTGTGATGTAAAAAGTGTTTTTTGTGATATGAAATATGGTCGGAAAGATATTTTAGAAGTAGAATTTAATGATTTAAACAAAATATGCCTCAAATATGTGTGATTTTCCTTTTACTTCGTGGACTAACACGGCCCGCCATTTTGTACGACCAAATCTTTGACTCCACAAAATGGCAAACTGTGTTTAATAGTTCACGAAGTAAAAGGAAAACTACACAATTTTGAGGCATATTTGTTTGGATCATTATCAGTCTGATCATTATATTCTAATTTTAAAAGATCTTTCCAACCATATCCACTTCATAACAAACACTTTTATAGCTCAAATCGCCCAATCCGAAGGCAACGTGTCCCTTTAACATTCCAAATCATAGATTGTATTATGTATTTTACCAGTACTGTATCTCCACTCCTCAAAGTTTGTGTTCATTACACTTTAAAAACATAAGGGTTCCAAAGCATTCGTATCTAAATACATTGGGCTGGTTTCTATGCCGCGTCATTACTTTCGGTAATGCCGGTAACGAGCAGGAGCCAGTCTATTTCAAATCTGCAATCTTTGGGGTCCGGTTGCGCATGTTAGTTGTGTCTTTTGCGCTCGTAAAGTATGCGCAATTTCGTTCCGCGAAACCTCAGGAGTCCGCTTCAGTAATTGTATTTTTTCACGAGATAATTTTTTTAAAAAAGTAAATGGTGGGAAATTTGAGTAGAAACTGGCGGCCTCGAACCGGCCTCGGCTTATTCTTCGAGGCCAGAAGGTGCCGAGGCCAAGGCCAAGACCGAGTCATGACAAGGGGAGGCCGAGGCCGAGACCAAGGCCATCCAAAGTCGGCCTCGAGACCGGCCTCGAGACCTCCAACACTGATCAGCGATATCAGGAAGTGGATGCGAGAGAGCTACTTAAAATTTAACGATGCAAAAACCGAATTTCTCTTGTTGGGATCAAAGCAACAGATTGCCAAGCTTGAAGTCCAAGACGTACGCATTGGCAACACATCAATTTCCCGTGCGGGTAAAGTCAGAGATCTTGGGGTCATTTTTGACTCCAACATGACAATGGAGTCACAAGTGTCTAACTGTGTTAAACTTGCATTTCACAGTCTTCGTAACATTCGCCTGATTCGAAAATATCTCACTCCAATGGCTACTGAACAGCTCGTTCACGCTTTTATTACATCTCGAATTGACTGCTGCAATTGTCTACTGATAGGTCTTCCAAATTACCTAATTCAGAAGCTCCAACGGGTCCAGAATGCCGCAGCCCGTCTAGTCACAAACACACGGAAATACTCGCACATTACTCCAGTCCTCAGAAGCCTCCACTGGTTGCCAGTTGAACAGCGCCTTGAATACAAAGTCCTTCTCATCACCTTCCGTGCATTAAAGTTCTCATCACCTGAAAACATCGCTTCTCTAATCCACATACATAAGTCAAATCGCTCTGGTCTCCGGCCTTCAAGTGATTTTTCTCTAGTCGTCCCCAAGTCAAAACGATCATGGGGTGATCGAGCATTTGCTTCCGCCGCTCCTCGCTTGTGGAACAAACTCCCTAACTCAATCAAGACATGTGCAACTATTGATAATTTCAAAAGCAAACTAAAATCTCACCTGATGACACGTCATATTTAATTACTATTTATTTACTATTCTTCTTGTGAGCGCCTTGAGCATCCTTTGGGTGGATATGTTTTGCGCGTTATAAATGTCTTTATTATTATTATTATTATTACCTATCGCTCACTTTCTGACCTGATTTTACAGGGCATTGAAGCACTAAACAACCACAGAGAGACTGTCCATCTGAGTGGGGAGAAACTGTGGAGAAGGCACCTCTAGATCATTAAACCCCATGGTCTGAACTTTTTGTCTTGGCCTTTTCTCTTTCCAATGGATGTCTCCCATTAATTCTTTCATAAATACAGATAAATAAATGATCAAGACAAAATGTATCATTAATTGTAAAACATTACAATACAGTATGAATGGGGGTGACATCCAGAGGACTGGCCTTCTGTAGTAGATCACCTGAGACTGCAGTCAGAGTGAGCAGTTTGGAATATTACAAGCAATGAGTTCCCAGATAGGGTTATAAATGTGGAAAGTTCAAAAATAAAGTGAGCACATTGTACATACTTAAATAAACATGTTAAAAATAAAAGTAAAGAAGGTAATTAATGTCTTGCTGAATGTAGGCATGAGTAGTAGTTGAGACTTGGAACAAACAAATCATTGTATTTATCAAAATAGAATTCCTTTAGGAGCTTTTTACATGAACTGACCAGAAGAAGTCTAAGTTGATCAGAAAGACCATTAACAATTTTAGGCAAAATGTTACGATAACTAGCAGATGCAACGTCCAGTCTGAATGTAATACTACAATGAATACCGGTGGTACCACCCATAGGACAAGGGGTCATGTCACCTGCACAACCACTAATCTAATCTAATCTATTTAATATCTTGTAAAGTTTGTGGTGTTCAATATAGGTGAAACGAGAACTACACTCAAGAGACGTTTCTACGGCCACAGATCCACAGTCAACACCCATAAGCTGGATACACCCGTAGGACATCATTTCAATCTTCCTAATCACTCCGCCATTTCTGACATGATTTTACAGGGCATTGAGGCACTAGGAAACCACAGAGAGATTGTTCGTCTGACTAGAGAGAAATCATGGATAAGACGTCTCCAGACCATTCAACCCCATGGTCTGAACATCCAAGAAGGAAATGATTAATAACTTTTTGTCTTTGCCTTCTCCTTTTTACCACAGATAAGCCCCCCCCCCCAGTCTGCCTCATTCACCAATAAATGGCTTTTCTCTCCTTCTCCCCATCATTGACTTAGTCCTTTGTGTTCCCCACCTCTTATGGTCAACCAGCCCCTTCCCCCAATCTCCCTCCCTTTTGTTACCCTCCTTTCTGTTCAGCCTCCTGCTTTCTCTGTGTATTTTCCTCTCCATCATCTATTTTCACTTGACTGCTTTTGTTACATCAGTAATGTATACTTGTACCTGTTTATGTTTGTAGTCTTGTCATTTAGCTTTCGAGAAAGACTCTGCTAGGGTCGAAACGTCAGGCCACTAACTATTTTTTTGCATTTATACCATAGGTCCTTTTGGTTGGTAAGCAGTTTGCAACAGCTAATACTATTTTTCAATTACTTGTCTCGTTAGAATAATGGGTAGTCCTGATTTAGTGGGAAAAAAGACTGACAGCCTAAATTCTCAGGAAGTGATTTCTGAAAGTAATTGTAATAATGTCATTGAGTAACAATGTGTACATTAAGTACATCACCAAACTTATGAATTCTAAATTGATTACAAAGTGGAGTCACTGTGGTATGCGCATTGTATTTAGCATGACAGGCACCTCCTTATACATTTCTTTTGTAGTGTAACAAGTCTATCAAATAAAGAAGGATCAACCTTATACATGCTACTTCAAGCCAAGACACCACAATTTAAATAAGAATTAACCAATGTATTATAAATCAAAAAGTTGTCTTTAATCCTTAACAAGTTCTTAGTTCTATTAAGGATGTAGTTAACTTTGGAAATCTTATCAAGATTTGTTCCTTCAAAAGCATATTTTTGTCCGTTTCCAGTCCCAAGGACCTTGTACAAGAAAGAACATTTTTGAGAACACTATTTTCAAAATGTAACGTCACGTTGGGCAAAAATAATTCCTTTTGTGTTTCCAACCTTCTTAGGTTTAACTAGCCCATTCCCTTAAACCCCCTCCAAATGTCCATTGTCCAGTTGTTAAGTTTGTCAAAACCTTTTGCTTGACATAAATATCGCCTAGAGAAGCCTACCATTTTTGTACCCCCTATGTCAAATGTCAAGGTCATTATGGCTAAAACAAAAGATATGTTGTCTTAGCGATAACTCAAGAAGAATGAGATCAATCTCATTTTCTCTGCAGTGCACCGAGGTTTCTACCTCCATGAGAGAACATACAGAGGAGCACTTTTCCACACTGGAAATACGTACACCGTAACGCTCCTCACACAGACTATGTACACTCGGGCAATGCCTAATAGCCTAGAGATGGTTTCAGCCTTTTCTGTAATGTTTGTTCCCAATTGCAAAAGGGTGATTTTTTTAGGTAACCTGACTTAAAATCTGACTGCAAGCAAGTCGAAATCCATATTGCTCCCATAGCAATGTCAAAGCGGCAATTGCGACTTTGTTTCTCTATATTTTCCTACATTTTTATCAGCTGTGCTCTTACTAAATAGAATTGACTGTACTTACCATGATAACAGTAAGAGACATGGTTAATCTCGATACACCTCCAAAAAAAGATGCTGCACCAATCAATGCAAAGGCCCCTGGGTCCATCCAAGCCCAATATGGATCTGTCTCAACAGTCTTCACTCCAAACATGGAGACCAGAATCAAACCTATAATGCGACCATAAAGAGCTCCAATGTATCTGTAGGGGACAAAATTACAAGATTATTATTATTGTTCTTTTAATTCATATTATTAATGTCAATGGAAACAGGCCCAAAGATTTGTGTGAGAAATAGAATCCTCTTAGATTTGAAAGGTTTCAAACACAAGTCTCTGTGATGTGTGTTTTTTTTATATCAAGTAGTAAACCACAAGGGAAACTGACTGGGTAAATTGAAAAACAATTTTTGTTGTTGAAATAATTGACTAGAGTGGGACTTACCTGAGACCTCCTCATTAAAGTGCCAGCACTGTACCAACTGAACTATCTAGCCCAAATGTTGGCATTCTCCCTATTATGCAACATTTAGTACTTTGACAATTTACAGAAATTAGCAAATTGTTTTAACATCTATGAAGTACTTCAATTTCGATAATGAGTTGGTAATAAAAAATATTAAAAGAGAAGAGAACTACTCACAACATTGGTACAACAAGACCAGCTGAGATGTGTGGTCCACATGACCAGCAGGCCATTGAAAAATACAAGAGCAGTACAGTCACAAGTGGAATGTAGCTGAATTCCCAATGTGTTCCCCTTGAAAAGAGATGTTGGATGGCTTCCTCTCCAGAAAGAAATAGCAAAGAAGCAACTGCAAAAAATAAATAAGTCACACATTTTATCGCCTAAACGATACAATGCTTTGTACGCAGAGGTATGAGTGTTTTATGTCATGCATGTCATGCTGTCGCCCATTCGTGTTGTACTGTTGTGGATAAAATGTTACCAACCTAGGTGTGTATTAAGGAACACATTGGTGCAGGCATCCAGTGGATCAAATTCTAACAAATGTAGGTAATCATCAATTTGCGGGCAAAACCATTGCTGTTCTGGACAGTTTGTACTATTAAAATAGTTGTGGATTTGATCATTCTCGCCATAGTCTTGCAACTTGAATAGACGTACATACAGAAATTCTTAGTGAAAAAATATTTTCAAATTTCAATTTTAAATGCATTCTTGCAGCAGGAAAGCTGTGGATTTCTCAACAGTTTCTGCTCAGAATGGACTTTATTTATACTTGTTATTTTTTTATCTGCAACTGCAACAATTTTGGTTCTTGGCAGCCTTATTTCTTCAGCTCTATGGATTACCCTGTTTCTACATAATGTTTTTTAAGCGTACAGCTTGGCTATGTTGCAGATTGTTTGCTTCTTTGCAGTAAGAAGTTATCCAGCTGCACTTTTGTTTAACGTAATTTTACCAACTGATATTAGTCATCTGGCGATTTTTGGTCGTTTTGGTGTTTTGTGTAGGCTAGCCGTTTATGGATGAGCTAGCCTAGGTCTAGTTATACAAAGTAAAGTCAAGACAAGCATTTTCTCTCTCCAAAATCAACAGATTTGTATGGCTCAGTGACTAGTGCCAGTGGCCAGTGCCAGTGTCAAAGTCCCCAACAGCTCATCATCAGGCAAAACATGTTAACATCAAGCAGCCATTGGAGAAACATATGCACCGGCAGCATTCCTTTTTCTTGGTTGTCCTTATCAGAGCTGGACTGTGATAAACGTATGGACATGGCGGAGGTGGACATGATGGTGTCCCAGTCCACGATGCCTCGGGGAGTCCTCACACCAACATGACCAAGTTTGGAGTGCTACAAACCCAGTTAAATTTTAAAAATTTGCAGTTTGTTTCAAGTCTATAATTATTGAATGTGTTATATATACATATATGCAGTTTCATTATTAGTGCTTTGTTCGAATTGTACTGCTTGTGAAGTGTGATATAAAACTGTTGTGTTGTTGCATTGGTGCATTTCTCACCTCCACAGTGAAGTGTTGAGGGAGTTGACTCTATACAATAATACTCTATCATTCAAAATTTCTTCCTTTAGGCCTAGTCCTGTGAGGTGTGTTTTGTTCTACATTGTACATGTAAAGTGCGACTGATTTGAATCTTTCATATTCCAGCCAATGACGGAATATGCTGGTTGCTTGTTTAATATTTGTTAAATTCTACATAAGCAGAGATTTAAGTTTCAATATATGTACTATACAATGCTATACCACAAAAAACTATACTAGGCCGATTCTAGGCGCGGATACCCGGGTAAAATTTGAAAGAAAAGAATATATCATTCCTATAATAATTTTCTTTTTTAACTTCCGCCTGTTTAAAAATTAGCCACAAGTGTCAGTGGTGTAGTTTCTCCCCCCAAGCGGCAGGATAGATTTCTTGTTCATCCTATGCCATTCACATTTTTTTCTTTCTGCCAAAATGAATCTGTCATAATATGTCACTTGTAATTATTAAGGTTGCAACAATAAAATAAGCATTTGAAATCTGACGTGTCAATTTGTCCGGAATAAAATATATTTCATGTCGTTCCCGCATTCAAGTGTAAAGACTATGCTAAACTTGAATTTGAGAAATGCCAGATTTTACCCACTATGTTTTTTATGAATATGCATGAAACCAGATAGTGCAGCGTCCAGATCCAGACGCAAGATTTGTGGGGTTAAATTTTTTTAGATTAAAATTAGAAGATTGATATGGATCAGAAGTGCTCAAAAAGTGCGTCTATTTCTCTGTTGTTAGGCACACAGAGGCTTGATTTTTCACCCCTCAAAACGTGAAAAAGGTCAAAGCTTCCGGGGGCTTCGCCCCCTGGAAATACTGGATCCGCCCCTGTATTTATTTGCTTTCATTGGTAGTATGCTCCTTACCTTATGTAAAGTGTTATTGGAGTTTACAAACCGCTTTTTATGTATCTCGAGTTTTTAATCTTACACGTGCTAGCAAGTCGCACAAAATTGTCGCAGATAGAACCCGATCTAAAGGCATAATTATGGAGTGAGCTACTTCCAAAAGTTCAAAGGTCACAAATTTATTATATGGTGTCCCTTGTCATAAAAAAATGCAAAAAATTAGGCAGTCCATTAGAATGATTAAGCAGTCTGTAATTAGTTAGTGACAACGACTGCTTAATTAGGGGGCATAGGGGGCCTATAATATTACTGCATAGATAGTGTCCTGTGTGGTAAAAAGTTTGAATTTCAACTGGCACTCATATTGAAAGTACAATGGCTTACTGGAAGCTGCTTGTGTTAGAGGTGTTGGTGTGTAGGTTTTTATACCACAATTTAAAATGTAAAATCACTTGCAAGCAATGGAAGTTATACTCAGTGGAAATTCAACAAAACATTAGAGAAACAATGACCAGAACATGGACGATCTATTGATCAGAGTTATCATTGATATAAACATTAAACAGTATGTATGGTAAGCTGTTTTTTGTTTTTCTACACTAGATAACGTATGACTTGTATGTACTACAGTATGTCTGGGTCAATATCACTTTGTTTTTGTCAATGTATTGAAGCATGGAGATTATTTTCCTTTGATGATCGGAGAAGCCATGGATTTGATGCTCATCAATGTGATAGATGTAATGTTAAATCATCATGGCGTGTATGCTGTTCAGTAGCACTTTAGTAGCAAGGCTACAATGCATCTTGCCCCCTATGCAATGTGTACTATGTGCTAAACAAAAACCCCCAAGAATGGTGTGTTGACAAACACAAATGCCCCGCTAAGATTAATCTCTTTCTTGAGTTACCTACTGCTTGGACAGCATTTTTTTTAAAGCCATGATACCCTTGACATTTGACAAGGGGGTTCAAAAACAAAAGGCTTCTCAGGGATCCCAAGACCAACCCACAAACCAAGGTTGGAGTTGATATACCAAGTCCTTCTAGAGTTATCGCTCGGACAACATTTCTTTTGTTTTAGCCATAATGACCTTGACATTTATTGTAGGACATCCAAAAACAAAAGGCTTCTCAGGAATCCCAAGACCAATCCACAAACCAAGTTTGGAGTTGATACATGTATACCAAGTCCTTCTTGAGTTATCGCTCTGACAACATTTCTTTTATTTTAGCCATAATGACCTTGACATTTGTTGTAGGGCATCCAAAAACAATAGGCTTCTCAGGAATCCCAAGACCAATCCACAAACTAAGTTTGGAGTTGATATGCCAAGTCCTTCTTGAGTTATCGCTCGGACAATATTTCTTTTGTTTTAGCCATAATGACCTTGGCATTTGTTGTAGGGCATCCAAAAACAATAGGCTTCTGAGGGATCCCAAGACCAACCCACATACCAATTTTGGAGTTGATACGCCAAGTCCTTTTTGAGTTTTTGCTCGGACAATGATTGCAGATACACACACACACACCCCCAACCTTATGGATCCGGTTTGTGGGGTACTGCTATTGTTGTTCTATTATTCCCTTTTCTAAAGAATTCCCTTGTGGGGCCCAATTGTTCCTATTGAAATTACCTTGTGGGGTCCATGGTTCCATTGTTAAAAATACCCCGTAAGTTGGCATGTGTAAGGGCACACACACACACACAAGTGTGTAAATACCTCCAATCGGGGACCTCCTATTGTCCCTCTTTTGTTTGGACTTTAACTTTTTGGCAACAGCTCCCATTGGTTTTGTACACAATTTCCAACTGGGGACCTTTACCCAACCGGGGACCCTATTGTCCTCTTTTGTTATAGGTCCCTGGTTTGAATGTGAAAACAAACTCACACACCCAACCTTACGGATCCGGTTTGTGGGGTACTGCTATTGTTGTTCTATTATTCCCTTTTCTAAAGAATTCCCTTGTGGGGCCCAATTGTTCCTATTGAAATTACCTTGTGGGGTCCATTGTTCCATTGTTAAAAATACTTTGGTGTCAAGTGTTGAGTTGAGCTGAAACTAATTGGCATTGTACCTTAAATTATATTTCATACTTCAAAACAATGCTTTTGTTGACATTTACTTAAGGTCCATCCATGGAGGGAGGAAATAGACATATTTCCAATTTGGTTTGTTTACTTGTCATTCATGTGGTGTGTGATTTGAGATCTATCTGTGACTTATTGCAGGCAGGTGGACTTAGTTAATGTAAAGTACGTGAAACTGTGAAACCCAGAGTCAGTGATGACTTTGATCATTTACAAACACCATCCTGTTTTTTCTTTGATGATTACAGTAAACATTAAGTGTGGAAATTATTGTTGTAACACAAGCTCTAATTGTGTCTTGATACGCTACAATTTGAGTGCAGTTAATTTAGTGACAAGATTATTTTGTGATACTTTGATTCATGTGGTTGTGTGCCCAGGTTTTGTTTGCACAAGTAGCATCTGTGATGGGCATGTGTGCCCAGATGCCCGTGCATTTGTGATATATTGTGATACATCAATTCCTGTGGGTATGTGTGCCCAGGTTTTACTAGTACATTTAGCATGCAGAAGTGGGTTGGTGGGACAGATTTACGTTAGGCCTACTTTATTTGATTGAATCAGAATTGGCATCGATATTGATTAACAAGATCAACAAAAAAAGCTTGGTTTGTTGTTGTAGCATTCAACCATCGGGAGCTGCTTTCTAAGTGGCTGATTAATGGATATAAGCTTTTGGTATCACTTTCTTACAATCACTGCATGCTACAAATACACTGATATATACAGTTAAAGAGCAGTTCTTGAGGCTCTCAATATTTTAATTATTACCTTTTTATGGCCGAATAGACATCACCGGTTAATATCTATTTTACACTTAAAATTTGCATTTAGTAATAAAGAATTCAAGTCGAAAATGCACCTCTCCGCGAGGCTTTATCAGCGAAGTGAGATTTGGTGATGCAATGGTTGGTAACACGCCGTTTTTCCAATTGTGACGCAAGAAAATTCGCTGAAACACAGCTCTAGAAAAAAATAGACCCCTCATTATTTTCATTATCACAAGTTTTTGGTTTAAAAAAGTAGAAACCAGTATCGAGAGTTTTGCCTTACAGTAAGCATAGTTGTGGCCACTGTGTGTTAGAATTAGGGGATTTTTCTTTATACATTATTTTGGCTACAAAATAGATTTAAACATGACTCTCAAGGTCTTCCAGGAGTACAGTAGAACGGTTCCTTAAAGAAATCATGAAATCGTGTCATTTTTTATCATTTAAAACAACCCCAAAAACTAAGGTCAAATGGTCATGTGTTATTTTCACTTTAAGTTGCAAGAGTGAAAACATTTTGACAATTCTGCATGAATGAAGAAGTCAGCTTTATATTGGCTATAAAAAAATCAAACAAAGAATAGTCAGCTAACTCCAAAACAGTTTTTTGAAAAATAGCGCAACTTCAATCACTATTTTCTCAAAAGATGGAGTTTTTAAGATGAGGAGACCATATAGGTCATTTCATGGGACCAGTGACGAATTCAGTAATTAGATCAAGGTTACATGTAGTTACCAAAGAAGCTGCTAACATGAACTTTGATTTTTAAAAGTGGTACTAATCTCACTGTGATCATGGTTCTTTGATAAAATACCTTTAAACTATCATTTTGGCTCTTGGGCCTTACATGTTGACAAATAAAGATTCAAATCCCCAGAAAACAAGAAAAGTTGTGTTTGGCAAACACACATGCACTGTAAGCCAATTCGTTTCATATGACTTGATGTTGACATTTAAACAAAGTCCATTGCACCATGTAGTTTTGTGGACAAATAATTTTGACCTGGGGAGCGGCAGGATAAGAATCACAAAGATATTGACAAAATAGGGTGACCGCTAACAATAGGGCTAGATAGATAGCTCAGTTGGTAGAGCACCAGCAGATAATCCGGAGGTTGCAGGTTCAAATCCCGCTGTTGTAAATTGTTGTTTTTTTTCAATCCAGAAGTAATTAAAATTTACACAGTCCGTTTCTCTGGGGTTTATTACTTGAAATTCTAATCCGAACACTTTATTTTTATTTTTTACATATTGGTCAAGGTTGGCCCTAACAATGGGAGTTGGGATGGGGGGGGGTAAGTGTAGCAGAATGTTCAGACGAATCCATTGTTCTTGAAAAACAATGAATTTAATATGTGCTTTATCTGATTTACATGTACTTAAAGACGGAACTTCACACTAGTCTCCAACGTATCACATACAAACTTCGATTCAACATTAATGATAATTTCTATCTGGGTTTCATTCAAATTCAGACAAGTTGATATTTAATGTTCTTATCTTGTGCATTCCACTTTGGAGTAAAACAAATCCATTTACAATGGCATACCTTGATTGAATGACTTGTTTGAGTATGCAATTGATCCGTTTTCATAATAGATGATTTCACCTTGAGGACATGTGTAAAGGCTGACATTTGCTTCAGTTACACTGTCCACTTTTTCAGTTAAGCATCTGGGGCTAAAACTTTCTGGGCTGAAAAAGGAAAAGAAACAAGCATTTATGACAAGCTCAGTCAATGTGACGGTGTTCACATGTCACTCATTACTAACCTTTGTGTCATCCTCCACCTGTGTAACATAGTTTGCCCTACAATGTACCCCCACGAATTGTGGTTAATCAAATACAGTTGGCATTATATGGGTGTATGCCCTAAATCATGTCAGAGCTCATTTCCCAATTGGTGTTGAAAGTCAAATGAGAGCTATCTCCGACCACATCCAACACGCCTGAATAATTTAGGGTTTATCCAAGAGTTTCCAATTACAAAGTTCCCAACCAACAAGTTCCGACAGCCAAACAGTGTCCCAGGTCAATTAAATTGGTCCTTTTGTATATAGTATGTTTGTGTTAGTTACAATGCATCACATAAACTTAGGAACAATGTTCAAGTTGTGACAATAGTTTGGAAGTCAGCTTTGAACCTGTGTATGACTTAAATGCAGACATTGCTTCCCTAATTTGTATTTGTTGAAAAAAAAAGTAATAATAAAATTTAAATAAAAAAAAATGTCAATTACGGCTTAAAATGCATGGCATAACATGTATTTAATACAGGGCACTAATGGGGTTAAGTTCTTAAATAAAACAAACTCAGAGTCTATTCATGCAGAAATTTCACATTCACATTAAGCCTCCACATCACAACTCAAAATCCTGTATTGAATCCTGCCTTAACTAGGGTAAATAGTTTAGGGGGCACAAGGGATGCATAATTTGTTTTGCCTTTTTCTTTTCCCTTTCCAGTGTCTTTTTATTATACTTACTAATTTTATAAGATAATCTGGAGTGAGTGTAAAAACTAATACATTGTCCGTGTGTAAATGAAAAATAGTAAACAAATAAAAATAAAATGTTCACATGTAAGCGCATAAAATGTAACAATTTCCAGTCCCAGGTCCGGGGGGGGGGGGGGGGGGGGGGGGGGGGGGGGGCAGTGCCCCTTTGTTACGCCACTGATACTGCATAATTGAAGTCACTACAAACATAATGATTTAACTGTAACTCGTTTAACGGTTGTCAAGTCAAGGACTAACTTCAAGTTAAACCTTTTCAAGCATATAATATAACATGGGATACATGGGCCATAATCCACTCATGCTTGTGGGATAACTTATAGTAAGGAGAAAGCTGTCAACTTACGGCAGATTGTCACCATTTGGATAGCATGTGAATGGGCTGCAGCTGAATGCAGAGGGCAAAAGAACACTGGCAGTTGAAAACAAAATCTGCAATACAAAAATAAAACAAAACAAACAGCCTTGTAAAATCAAATTTAATTGTGTAAAATGAAAGGAATGAAAAAAAATCAATCTAGGCCTACAACACTTAGGATGATTTTGCAGTGAAAGACAATCTTGGACATCTTAAGAACTGAGTGATCAAAAAGGCTGTTGTAAATTTGTTTATGAAACAAAAAAAGTGTTAGTTAGAAAGCATTTGATAGAGCGCACACCTCCCCCACCCTGACTTGACTGGTGCAGAATGCTTCAAAGTTATATGGTTATGTCCTTATCACGGTCATATAAAAGTTTAGACAAACAGCACCCATATAATAGTAAGATACTGTCATTTTTATGACACATGACTAAATCCCAAACCAAGGGGAATTTCAATACAAAAGTCTTGTTAAACCATGTCTGTAAAGTTGCCATCTTCAGTCGTGCTTTGTGAAAAAAAAAAACCAAAACATCAACAACGATTTCTGTGCATGGTTCAACAGAATCAACAATTTCAGTTTGGAGCCCGTAATATTAGCCTAGCCTATATAGATACATGAAAGTTTGCTCCTTGGTCTCTCAAAAAAATGTAATTTTGACTGTTGCACAATGACAGCAGACATCTTCACTTCAGAAAGATTGTTCATTGAGACAGTCTGTTGAGAGAGTCTGTTGAGACAGTCTGTTGAGACAGCCTGTTGAGACAGTCTGTTGAGACAGCCTGTTGAGACAGTCTGTTGAGACAGTCTATTGAGACAGTCTGTTGAGACAGTCTGTTGAGACAGTCTGTTGAGACAGTCTGTTGAGACAGTCTGTTGAGACAGTCTGTTGAGACAGTTTGTTGAGACAGTCTGTTGAGACAGTCTGTTGAGATCGAGTCTGTTGAGACAGTCTGTTGAGACAGTCTGTTGAGACAGTTTGTTAACACAATCTGTTGAGACAGTCTGTTGAGATAGTCTGTTGAGACCATTGATCTCTTTTATATTGACTGGATAGGACACGTTGAACGCATTTGTACACGTTCGAATAATCAATGGTGCGACACCCGCTCGTAAGGGGCTTGCTCACACACAAATGTACTTCACAAATTTACATCACGTCTGATGTCATTTGGTCGTAAAACAAAGGAGTTTGCTTAATAAAATACACATGCGGAGGAATTTATTCCAATGAAGGTATCACCAAGACTGCTGAGACAGTCTGTCGAGACAGTCTATTAAGGCGGCAATACTTTAAAATGACCTATGCAACAACAGAGTTCCAAGGGGAGAGTTCCCTTGTTTTCACTTTTCACTCCTCACTTTCTCCCATTTGTAAAATAACCCACTCTAACTATCATACATGTCATATTCTTCAAACATCAGATCGACTTCAATGTGCTGTACAGGAAGAAACCACAGTTGCCTACAGACACCCACCAAGTATCAGCATGGAGGTCTCAGGGATCTCATTGTCCGGGCAGAAGTTCCCCCCATTAGTTATAATGTTAATCCTCCTTTGCCACAGGGAACTTTCAGGTGTTCCAACACTTCCAAATAAATTGTCTGTAGACAACACATCAGAGATTCAGACTCTTTCACCAGCATACAGTTGGTACCGCCCGTAAGACACGGGGTCATGTCACCTGCACCACCACTAATCTAATCTATTTAATATCTTGCAAAGTTTGTGGTGTTCAATATATAGGTGAAACAAGAACTACACTAAGAGGCATTTCTATGGCCACAGATCCACAGTCAACACCCAGAAGCTGGATACACTCGTTTGTAATCACTTCAATCTTCCTAATCACTCCATTTCTGACATGATTTTACAGGGCATTGAGGCACTAGGAAACCACAGAGAGATTGTTCGTCTGAGTAGGGAAAAAACTGTGGATAAGGCGCCTCCAGACCATTCAACCCATGGTCTGAACATACAAGAAAAAAATGACTAACAACTTTTTGTCTTTGCTTTCTCCTTTTTACCACAGATATCCCCCTTCTTAGTCTGCCTCATTCACTAATTAATTACCTTTTTCTCCCTTTGTCACAAGCGAATTGTATATTGTACTTATTAGTTTTTATTTTGTAGATAAACCACTTTTTTGTTTTTAAAGCCCAGTGCATTTCGTGTTTGCTTAGAAGATGCATGCTCTATTTGGTTAGCAGTTGTAGACCCACTGAATATTCATATAATTTATGCACTAAACAGCCAGGCTAGTTCAGTTGAATGATCAAGTCCTTATTTGAAAAGGTATGCGTGAGTTGACTGAGCGAGTACATGTGTATCGATGCATGACTATATTATTCTTGGGGTAGTGGCATGGTTAAAGAATCTTGGAATGTTTTGGCAACCTTAAGTTGGGGGTGCTGTCCAAGTCATTTGTATGCAGATTGCAGAATCTGCCAGCAGGAAGGTGGCACATACAGAACCTTTGAGCAGATAAAATTTCAGCCAACACGCCAAAGAATTTAAATTTTCAATAAAAAAATTGCAATAGCAAGCAGACACCGTTGTAGTTGAAAAAAAGGAACATCTAGCCATAACTTGTACATTTTGTTGTGAAATTCTATTCAAGATTTTCAATACAAAATTCATAATAAAAAGTTACCTTTTGATTACTGATGGAAAAATGTACTGTGCAGCCTTTGAATTAAGTAGATGGGGTAAATGTGTTTGATGTATTAATTTTATAGATGGCACTAATTCTAGGCTAGAGGCTGGTAATGGTATGAGGGCAAGAACACCTGAACATCTCTGGTGGAATTGACTCTACCCCTACCCAATATTTGAACTTTGAAGAGACGATCTGCAACTGGAGAACATTTCATTCCAGAAACCATCAAAAGAAAGTGCAAGTCATTTATTTTGGTGGAGGAAAAGCATACTGATTATCAACTATATGTAATCATAGATTGGTACTTTGGAGTCAGACCAATGTAACATTTCTTGATAAGAAAGATACTAATTGTTGAGATTGAGATACAATTATTAATCGTTGAGATTGAGATAGTAACCCTTTGAGATTAAAGTTTTTAAGGATGTTGAAATTTTGCAGAGTATCTTGATATGTTTCGGTTGAAACACGGAACCATAAATATTTCCTGAGAGATTTGTGTTTTGTTTTGTTTGATTATTGGGTTTGAAATTGTGAAGAGTATTGTTAGTGGTTTTGGTTGAAAATCGTAACCATAATAATCTGAGAGAATTGGGTCGTTGTACATTATGAATCTTCCTTTTACATGAAATGTCAAAATCAAACATGACATTTGTTTTGTTCATTTCTTTTTGAGTGAGAAGAGGGTCGTATAGACCCAAGCAATTATTAAGCAAAGTTAAGTAAGCCAAGTTGGAATAAGTAATTTTTGTTCTGGCTTAAGGAAGTTCCTCAGTGATACAGAAAATAATAAAAAATTGTGAATTCATCTTGAAGAAAGGAGTTTAGAGTTAACTTCATCTTAGAAACTAATTTATTGACGTCTTTCCCGATGGCTAGAGGCGGGTTTGAATCCTTAGCAGCGGGTACTGCAATGATTTAGAGATGTTAATATTTGCATCCAGGATAAAGTTTGAGTATTCATTTATTTCATGGGTACATATTATGTTCATACTTTTAATTTGTCAGTTGGAACCATCGGTTGTGTGACACTCTTCCCATCATTGATTTGTCTTTTGTCTTCCCCACCTCTTGTGGTCAAACGAGACCCTTCTCCAACCCCCCTTGTTCATCCCCATTTTTTTTCTGCGTGCTTTCATCTCTGTCATCTCTTTCCACCCGACTGCTTTTGTTACACCAGTATACCTGCTTATGTTTGTTGTATTGTCATTTAGCCTTCAAGAAAGACTCTACTAGGGTCAAAATGTCAGGCCACTAACTCATTTTTGCATGCTAACAATACATTGACATATAACTTTGTCACCCATACCTATGAACATGTAATAAAAACTACAAACATTACATGTACGGGTGCTTCCCAGGTGCTGCAAAAAGCAAATCAATTGGTAGAAATTCAGCCTCCCGTTTTGTTGTCAAGTTAAGTTGTCTATGACACTTATGAGTGTTTATTTGGGAAATTTAAAAGGGCAATTGACAATTAAAAATAATAAGTAATATGAACTATGGTTTACTTACAATAATAAGGCATGGTTCCATTATCTTCAAAGACCTTTTTTTCCATTCCTTTGAAGTCTTAGAAATAAAGGCTTGCCTTAGTCTTGCAAGCTTTAAGTTGATGAAAACAAACACTCCTCCAAGCAGACCACCGACAACCCCAAGGACAACCGTAGGAATGAACATGATGATATTAACATCAAGACTGTCCATGACCTGTAAAAGAATCAAATTTGAGTTGGTTACAAAATGCTGGTGATAATGGGCCCTCATGACCTGTTTGGGTTTAACTCTTAATCTAACAAAACAATATTACATAGAACCCAAAACTTTCATGACAATTTTAAGTTCTATTAAAAGAAAATCACTTGCCTTGAAAATGATGTAATTTTGAGATCGAAAAAGACCAAAATCCCCCTGATATTTGAAGTTGTGAAAAGCTGAGTTGAACAAATCAGTAGTGAATGTAGAAATCATACAGCAGAAGAAGACTTGCCAAGATAGCTTCATACTCCAAAAAGATGACACCTCTTCCATAGCAAACAAAAGGCCACCAACTGGTGCACCAAATGCAGAAGCAACACCAGCAGCTGCACCAGCAGAAATAAAGTTCCTCCTGTAATAATGTAAGAAATTTAATGTTTGATATTTCTGGTGTAAATTTAACTGAAGTCTAATTATTTCTGACAATTGAGTGTTAATGAGACATGACAGTTATAAATGTAGTTATAAATGAAATGATGAGCTTATGATTGTCACCGTTAGACTAATTGAAATCAATGTTGTACTTTTAATAGAACAAGTGACAAAGTTTAGAAGTAAAGGAATGATACATCATTGTGGGTTTTTTTCCAAAGATTAGCACATCATATGATAAAACTGATTTTTGTTTTTCATTTTATACGGTGGTCATGTTTATGAGAAAACAGGGATAAATAGTTTCTGCTTTATTAAAACTTATTATTACTAATTTATTACGCGTGAAAGCATTTTAAACTGTCAGCAACTTCAGCACTTTGATGTGGGGCAAGCTGGTGGCACTGGTCCCATTTGCAGGATATCTGGAAAGAGGGACATGTTTCCCCCAACCTCACTGTGTGGTGTCTGTAGATGTTGAATACCAGCTAATGTCTCAGATTTTCTTTGGTGATGCCATAGAGCTAACAACATGGTGACAAGTATCTTGATAAATATTTTTTCTAATTTCCTAATTTTGTGCCCTTGAGCAAGGCACTTAACCATAATTGCTTTGTAAAAAGTTTAGAACATAGTGCATTCTGCTCTCGAGCCAGGCTCCTAGTGAATGATACCCATGCCTACATGTACATCCTTACTGACTGTGAAAGTGGTAGTAGCCCTGTTTCAGCCCCAGGAGTAGGTACGATGTGCCCCTGGTGACAGTTGATTTGGGCTGCCGGCACAAATCAGTTAAGTATAGCCCTGTCTTGAAGTGGCCATCCGGCCTTGTGAAGTTAGGTGATATTTCATGGGGGAAAAAAAAAATGTACATACAAAAAAAGAAAGAAAGAAATTTGACTTGGACATTCACATATCAAAGTCGAACATCAAACAAAGATTACAAATTGTAGATGAAGGTGCTACAGTAGAATTTCTGATGTTAAAAGAGACATTTTGAAGTTGTGACAAGACAGTCAACAGTGTCAAAAAATGCAGAGCCGAGGAGCGTAGCAAAAACAGCTTTCCAAAGCACAGAGATTAACTGTTTTGACTTTTAATAGTGCAGTATCTGTAAAACTGTGCATGACACAATAAGCAGGCTGAAGGTCTCATTTAGGTATTTTGACCACTAAGGTTCGTTGGAAACTGTTCTGTAGTTTCTTAATGGATTTACATTAGAATTTCTTTAGTATGGCTGTGATGATGGCTTGTTTAGGAACATTATAGAGATAGGTTAACAATAAAACTCGGCATTGGAACAATGATGCTGATGCACTTCTTCTCCACTTTCTTGAGTACGTCAGCTTCTGTCCAAAAGTGTTGGAAAAGAAACCCCTTAATCTTGACATCTCTAAAGCTACTAAGCCCTGCTATCATCCTTAAGTGACATAATCAGTTGTTAATTTACATAAATTAAAGGTTAAACATTTCCTCAAATTTCAGACATCAATTGTCAATTGTTCAATTGTCAATTGTCAATTGTTCTTGGCTGAGTCGTCGAGTATAGAGGAGGTGATGTCCCTGGAGAATGAGAACGATGGACCGAGGGTCAAGCAGCATTGCATTGGCGCCCCGGCACCGAGTCAATATCCAACTCGAGAAAAAGAGGACGCTAATGTAGTGCGCATGTCACCACAGGGCGCTATTGTGTTTAAAACTCTCAGCAAGTTGCAAGTTACCCACAGTCAACTAATTTCCTTGAATTGATTGAGGTTGGTGTCAGCAGAAGTTTGACCCACATTCATTATTTATTAAGACCTTTTGAATTTGAGAAGGCTTTTTGGTCTTGACAAAATTGTTAGATCTTTCATTATTTTATTCAACATTGATGTGTGAAATGGACAAAAATTAGTGGATGCTGGAGAGATTTTTACATATCGAATTTTTTTTTCTTTTCTTGTAAATAGGTATTTCTGGTGTCATTTGTCTGCAATTATTAAAGTTTACGTTGAGGTCTTTCATTCGTGGCTGCCTCAAGGGGTTAGCTGTGACACTCAACAGAATATATTCTTAATAGAAATTAACTATGAAGAACGATTGAAAAGATCCTGACAAATGTAACAGAGCCATCCTAAAACGTGTCTGATCTAATTCCTGATCTGTTTCTGATGCTAAGAGCAAACATGACAAATTATTTGTCATGATTTGGTAAACTTTGTAGTTCTTTACCCTAGATGAAGAGTTGGATGATAGCAAAAGAGACACTCAGTAACCAAAACAAATTGCAAACATTGTTATGAGAAAGCTGTGTGGTTTGCTGGCAATGTCCCTCCCCACAGTAGTGTGGGAGGGGTCTATGAGTGATACTTGATATTTTCACTTTATTGCCATTAATATAACTTACCTGTCTTCAGGATTGCGAAATCTCTGAAAGAAAGGAATGTCAAAGTTCATCGTGTCTGATTTGAATTGGCTCATCCCAGCACCAATAAGGGACCTGAAATTAATTAAAAACTGACAAAAATTAATTACATACAAAGTGCATGGAAATCTTTTAAAAAAGGTAAAATATATATGCATGTATAAAGTGACGGTAAGTTTTCGAAGTATTTATTTTCAACATATTCTCTCATAATTACACCTTGTTATCTGATTAAAGGTGCTGTACTCGTCTGAGATCCACCTCCCTGGCACTGTACAACAGTGAGTTGGCATAGTCAATGCTTGAAAGTACCAATGATCTGACAGCGTTATGACATGCATCCTTAGTAAGGAGCCGGTTTATATGCCACAGAGTGCGTTTTGTTTTGATTAAGCTGCAGCCTGTTTTGCACCATCCAAGTATTAATCTTAGAAATACATGTGGACGTATTACAAAGAGCATAATTGGAATCACCTGCAACTTAGGGATCAAATTTAGTATAGAACTGAGGGTCATCAGCATAAACATGAAAACTGACAAAGTGCCATATGATAATATCACTAACTACATGTAGATGGGTATACATAGTAAAGTCTTGTGGTCCAATGACGGAGCCCTGGGTGAGAGCATGCTCTACAGATTTGACAATCCTAATGGCACTCTGGTTTCAATGAGGTAGGACCTAAACCTAGCCCTAGGCAGGACTCTTCCTCTGTGCTGTACACATTTACAGAGTCTTCGATATATAGGTCCATTTCTAGGGAGGAAAATTTGAACTGATCACAGAGATTATTGTTGTTAACATGACTGGTAACTTGACATGAAGCGGCCTTTTCGATAACTTTGCCAAGGAATTTGATGTAGGAAATACATGTAGGAAACACATGCAGGCGTCCTTCTTGGGGACCAAGAAGAACATTGACATGAATCACGACTACACCCACACTGTGCCCTTTTCGAAGAGGGAGGAGATCTCCCCCTCGAGGGACGCGTGTTGAGCCGGGTCGGTCGAGATCGGCGTAGGCCGAACCACAATGTCCGATGGAGAGATGCTCGTGAACTCGAGCGCATAGCCGTGATCTATAGTCTCGAGCACCCACCGGTCGGATGTAACGTGAGTCCAGGACCGATGAAGTCTTGCAGACGGCCCCCCACTGGTTAGAGGGTGGGAGGTCGCCACCAGTCTGCGAAATCATTTGCACCAACCCCCGGGATAGCAGGGGGCAGGCACTCGGAAACCGCTGCCGGCCTGCTGCCGTTGCTGGCCAGAGAATGCTTATGAGTTGACCCCAGTGATCGTGAGCTGGCTGGACTGTATCCTCAGGCACAAGAGACATCGAAGGATGCAGGCTGAGGACCGTTGGGGACGGCGGCGCACGGCTGACCGTGTGCTGTGCGTCCCTTTGTACTTGAGCCAACCAACCGTGACCGATAACGGAAGGTTGAGCAGCGTACCCAAGCAGTGCCACTGGGCCGTCCACCGCGGCCATCTGCCGGGGGCAGAGAGGGCCGATAGTGAGGCGGAGATGGTCTGAAAGGCCTGTGAAAACTCGGTCCGAGAAACACTGTCACCGTGGTGACGCTTTCCCCAGCGGCTCGAAGAGCTGCTCGAGCATGACGAGGAGGATGAACGGCGAGAACGCCGGCCAGACTTCCCTTTCTTATGTCTCGAGCGACCCCGGGAGGACTCTGATAAAAAAACGAACAACTCCTGGGGGACCAGGACCCCCGAACACCGAGTAAAACCCGATGCGGTGGTTGGCCCTTCAGAGCGGGGGCAGGCCAGCAGTCTGTCCCCCAAGACAGACTGCTCCAACCCCCTCAATCCCTGCCTGGGCGACAGTGCCTCGAGCCCCGAGGGGCGGAGATCGGCTGTAGAGCCCGGGGGCCCGTACGCCTGCCAACCCCGTGGCTCTGTGGCGTACACTGAGTGAGGTGGGGGGGGCGTGGGCTCGTCACACCAGATGGCCCCGAGCTTGGGGGTGGGCCGTTGCTGGCCGGAGAATGCTTATGGCTGGGAAACCTCCCTCTGTTTGCCTTCACCGGTCTATGCCTGGATAGTAAACGACGCCTTCTTAGGCTGAGAAGAGGGCTTTGTGGTTGAAGGCTTCTCGAGATTAATTTTCTCGGTTGTTTTCAACCACTTGGCCTCGGCCCGCATCAACTCCTTGAACTGGCCTGCAAAGAGATCCATGCCGGCAAGTGGGAGATCCTCAAAACTTTTGGGCGCTGCAGGAGAGGGCAGGAACAAAGTGTTCAGCACATTCCCACGGCGGGCCGAGGTCATCAGAGTGGAGATGCGTGCAAACTAGTCGAGGACCACCACAACCCCTGATCCAAGCAATAGAAAGCAGCTTGCAGCATGTTGGCTTGGACCGCTCCGTCATCATCCAACCCGAGACCAAATACTCTGAAAGGAGTAGAAGGAAAGAGGTGGAGCGCATACCGAAGTGGGAGGTGGTGTCGGATTTCCGCAACGTTTCCTCGAACTTCTCCCGGACTTTGTCTGAGAAGATGCTCTTTTTGTTGTGGCGCCTGCATCGGCGGCGAGCTTGTCTTTTGCACCATCGGGGACAGTAGGCACGGCGAAAATATTTTTATAATCCGCTGGCGGGAACTGGTAGTAATCCTTGGTTCGGCGGGTGACGGCGGACCACTTATCTGCCTTCATTATTTTTTCCATATGTTCAACGCACATCTGGTCGAGCGGGAGTACGTGAACAATTTTCTCCGAGCTCGCCGCCGGCCCAAGGGCTTTTGGAGTACCAACACATGTCACGCTGAACCAGATGCAGCTCCGTTTCCGCGATGGAAAGGCGCTGCATCTGTACGAACTCCTCATCCTCTGAGGTCGAGTCCCCCGAAGAGGTGGGTTGAGTTGACCCCGGTGATCGTGAGCTGGCTGGACTGTATCCTCAGGCACAAGAGACTATCCAGCCCTATGTTGGCGGTCTCCCTATTAGTCAATATCTTTGTTCGGGGGTGCCAGTCAGAAGCCATACAACCGTAAGCTGCCGTGTAGCCAGGGATCACACCCAAGTTTTCAATACAACTTGGGAAGCGGCAGTCATGGGATCACCTTAAGGGGATGGGACTTTCAATATTAAATATCAAGTAATAAACAACAAAGAAAACTGACTGGGTAAATTTTTAATAATTTGGGTCGTACCGGCGTTCTACCAACTGAGCTATCCAGCCCTATGTTGGCAGTCTCCCTATTAGTCAACATCTTTGTTCGGAGAATAAAAATTAAATACAATTTTTCCAAATTCATTGATTCCATTTGTTTGATTCTCAATGGTTTGTCTTCCTAATGTCAATCTACAAATGTAAACACCAGTCTGAGAGAACTTGCTCTACGTGAGCTAATGATAAATTTCTATCTTTGTATTGATAGTTTTTTATATTAATCATATAACTTGATCTGCACATCAAAATGATGGATCTGGAATAAAATAGTCGACCAAATCAAAAATCCCCTCACCAAATTGAGGTGTACACCCCATTATTTGGTGCAGTTTTGGTGCGCATTTGGTGTATACCTTATTGAGCACCACCTTTATGCAAATGAAGTGACTACACCAAACATACACCACAACAAATCTTAACCATAATGGTATATACACCAAAAGTACACCACACAAAGTTATTGTCTTAGCATGGCACCAAATATTTACCAGGTAAACTTAAGTTTTGGATTTTGTACATGATGACCTATGAGGTTCTAGGATAGCCAAACGAACTGCATAGTTTTGTAGGAGTACATAGTAACTATCTATACAGTCAAGAAGGACGCATCGTTAAAAAACCTGCAAAATACTAATATGCACAATGTAATGAACCAGAACCAGTGGTCAGTAAGGGTTGATGATGCATGACCCAATAATCAAACTTGTGGCCTGCACCGCGTTTACACTAGATCCAGAAAGGTGGATTGAGATCCGGCATTTTTTTAACGACCGCAGATCAAGATCCGGTGTCGCGTTTACACCAGCGCTTGATTTGGCTCCGATCCTACTTTTGAACCGGATGTATATTGGTCACAACGTCACCGCTCCTCACAAAGAGCTCAAGGGTTACGTGGCAAAGATCAAAGGTCCAATTACAGCGCGCCACTTCTAGAAAAATTATCAATGCGAAGGTAGAATGCAGAAAATACAGTACAGCAAATGATACGGATAACAACGACCATGCAGGTAGAAATATTGTTTAGATGGGAATTAACAAAATACAACAACAAGGCAAGCTCCGAACGTAACGATGTATGTATAAGGACGCTGAAAACAACAAAACGTTTCACACACGCACAGTCCACACGCACACAGCTTGACACAACGAACACACACACACAAATATAAACAGCGACGGATGTCCCACCACAGCACAAGCAAAAAGCGCGCCATTCGTAGCAAAACCGGAAATGACTACATCAAATTGCCGTGTCTGATCCACCTTTGCGTTTACACTTGTATTTGGAATCTACTTTGCCGGATCTGATCCACCAATTGCCGGATTCAACCCTCCTCAAAAGGTGGATTAAAATTGCCGGATCGTGAATCGGGTCTGATCCTTCTTTTTTGCGCTTACACTAGCCGATAATCCACATTGCCGGATCAGACCCGGGTCTGATCCACCTTTCTGGATCTAGTGTAAACGGGGTCTTACTTGAGTCCGCTGGACAAAAATAACCTTATCATGTGAACACATGCTAAGTTTGGAGGATTAAGTCATGTTTATCTTGTGGACACTCAAGGTGCTTGGTTTAGGGGTCAATTTAACTCCTGGTCTGAACCTACCCATAGATGGAATGTGGCCAAGTGGTACCAAAAGATGTGAGGTCCATCTAATGGAATTAATTTTCCCGGAACATGGGCACCATAGTAGTGCTTAATTGCTGAGTACTTTGTAAAATCACCAATCTAGTTTGTTTTATCTCCCTGCAGTGGTGATGCCAGTGAGAACTACTCCATTACCGCAAGATGAAGATCTTCCCAATGAATCAAAAGTCGAACTAGCAAGGCCGTGTCTTCTCTGGCTATGTGTCAAAGACTAGGGAGCCCACGCCGAAACAACTTTCAACAGGTAAAAAGTCCATCCAAATCAAGTGTCACAAGTGTCCTTCCATTGGGGCAAAGTTCATGTAAATATTGGAGGTCGTGGAGCTTAATCTTCATGCACTTAGAGCAAGGAACAAAATTACAAGGGGTGGGGTACACCAAGCAATAACCGTGCCCGCCGTACTGGAAAAATAATGTTCCACAAGAGGCTGGTAAAAATAAGCCTGAAACACCATCATAAGAGAGTTGGAAACTGACTTAGGAATCTGAACACAAACAATGTATCATTAAAATACACTTTAATAGAACTAACAAACTAAATGGGAAAAAACTTCTAAAGCGAGTTAAACAAGCTAAGGAAAAAAAACACTTCCAAAAACACATCAAACCTGAATGGTTGCAAGAAGAAAATAGGATGCTCAACTGCATCTGGTAAGTAGGCTCGTGAGAGTGCTGTGCTACATGCATGTGAAAAACCAAGCAGGTGAGGCCTTCAGCTCAGGGAATCAATTGTAGAAATTAGAAGGTAAAAGAGGTCCCCAAGTGGACAAAGCCTTACCCCATGTGAATCATTGGTCCTTCTGGTCCAACCGGCAAGCCACTTGCAACAGCACAAATGCAGGAGACAAACTTCACGGCAAGTGTCTTCACATTGAAGATGTGTCTCACAAGTGTGCCATTTAGAAAGCCAATCAACTCTGGTAAACCTGAACCTGCTGCGGAGGGTCTTAAGATCTGTAAGTTGTATGAAAATAAATGAACACATCTGCACAATTATTACACAATTAAATTTCACCACAATTCTTGTCATAAAACGTTTTACAGGAAGCAAGGTCAAATTGGGTCACCATTGCATACATCAATCCTAAACAAATAAAACAAAGATTAAATATTTTTTATATAAACTCTGTGGTTATTCTGATATGAATGTTTGAAATAACAAACTTTAGAATTATTGTAATTTGTCCCCTTATGACATCGTGAAATCATTGCTAATTTCTCATCTGTACGTTATAGTGCTGGAATATTTTTAAGTTTAAAACAATTTTGAGCTTCAAACCTGGTTTTAATTAATTTCTAATATGTACATAATAGTACTGAACTATTTTAAAGTTAGAAACAATTTTGAGCTTGAAACCTGCTTTTAGTAACTTAATGTCTTTTTAAAACCTTTTGCCAGAAAGTGCTGGTTTATATGACAACGTCATCATTAGTATATTTGAAGAGGTCAAACTTTACACATTAGTTTGAATTCAAAAATTCAAAAAATATTTTTTTATCAGCTACAGACCGCAAAATAGTGCCAGGTAATATTTTACAAATTCTTCTTCTGTGTTTAACCGGAAGATGACAAATTGGGGTCAAAGGAATGTAAATGTTTTTGATTTTTTCAAGACCTTTCAAGATATTGTGAAAATCCATCATATAGCCCAGAAGTTTTGACTTTAAAGAAATGTTTAAGTTTAAATTACCACTGTGACCATAAATGTTTCACATGGTCAATTTCCTTCAAATTTCTAATAGTCTATACAAATTTTTTTAAAATTTGGTTGGACACATCTTGAGTTTGAAAAAATAATAGAATTTTAAGTGTTGCCCGAGGGTGCTGCATCTTTTGATGTAATTAATCATCGAAAGGGTAAAGAACTACTTGTCATTTCATACCAATCTCTAAATTTCCTTTTTATATAATTAGCTAAAACTTTGGAACAGAAGACAAGGTCAAAAAGGGGTAACTTCTGTGCAAATGTCCTTTTGTTTGCCATGACCTTTCTGATGATGTATATATATGGAAATTTAACAGTTTATGATTTAATGTATTTTGACACTGCATGACTTCATCATGACATCACATCATTTGGTATCTACACATTATGTTCTGAACACATGTATGTGTACTTTAAATGTTATGTGAGCATTGAAAGTGTACTTTTGTTATCATACAATGGCAATTTGGAAGGAGAAGAAGAAGTTTTGGGCTTCACACAAACACCTGATAGTTATCTGTCAGTAGATCAGATAGCAAAAATGTTTGCTTAAGAAGCTCTGTGAAATGGGGCCCAGCATTGATTATATCTTATAGGCAAGAGTAAGAATTTTCCTATTTGCAAAATATTAAAGTCAATTCTCCTTTTCAGTAAGTTCACTAGACCATACAAAAAGGAGAAGCAAAATTATGTTCAATGTACATGGTATGCATTCATGAAATAACAAACGAAAACAGTTTATTATTAAGTTATAATTAATAGAAAGTCAGCTTCAGCTGGAGTGCCGCTTCCACCGTCCAAGAACAACTCAGGACCAACCAATCATTGAGGTACATGAAGATCAGAATACCTCGCCTTCGCAGTGCAGCCCTGGGTGATCTTCACGATCTGGGTGGTCTGAACACCCGTGGTGAAGTGGAAAGTCCAAACGGGAACTACACAAATTCGTACATGATATCATTGTGTGCTCAGGCATGATTGGTATTGCAAATACGCTTCCTTGAGGTCCAGACTTGCCGCCAATGTGGGTGTTATGATTGATTCCAGAATGATTCATAGCAGTGAGATGCGACACTGGGGAGACTCTGGGCGAGTCGCGGTGGCACCCCGGTGGCTCCGCTTGACATAGCGGCCAGGGAGTCCGAGATGGAATGGAAAGCTGCCATTAAGTCGGCCTGGGATACTGACCACTACGGCTGGGTGACTTTCCCAAAGAAGAGCCCGAGGAAGAATAGGTGTTCGTTTTCTTCTTCTTCGCCGTGGTATGGGATTTGTCAGCTGAGAAGGGTGCAGGGCCTCTTGAGGCCAGGAGCCAGGGTGGCTCAGGGGGTTGGAAATCCGAAGCCACCACCGGTGCCGCCCTGCTGGGTCTGGGGCTCGAGCAAGTCTGTTTGGCAAGCGTCCCCTTCAATGCCAGTCCAGCGCGGGGAACCTTCCTCTTGCTGGCCAGCTTGGCTTTCATCCCCACGTTGCGTTTAGTGGTCGTAACGGAAGACTCGCTCGAGCCCGCCGATCGACCTGCAAGGCGTGGCGTGTCGTGGCCGAGCGGTTTAGTTCATCAAACCCAAGTTCTGGTGTTGTCAGCAGCCGGGTGTGGGTTTGAATCCCGGTCATGACACTTGTGTCCTTGAGCAAGACACTTAACCATAATTGCTTCATAAAAAGTTGGGAAGGTAGTGCACTCTGCTCTGCCAACCAGGCTCCTAGTGGATGATACCCTTGCCTACATCCTTACGGACTGTAAAAGAGGTAACCCTGTTTCAGCCCCAGAAGCAGGTGGCATAGTCCCCCCTGGTGACAGTTGATCTGGGTCGACAGCCCAAATCAGTTAAGTGTAGCCCTCTCCTTGAAGTGGCCGTCCGGCCTTGTGAGTTGGGCGATATCTTCTTTTTTTTCCTTCTTTTTAAAAGACCCCCGACACTCACCAGTGCCAAGTGAACACCGTGCCTTGAAGTGGACACTACCGTGTCCCCCAGTGGTCCAGGGCGGGGTCAGAGTCCGGAGGCAAGCACATGATGCCTCCGGCTGGAACACCTGATGAAGGACCCAGGGAGTTTCCGGCTACCCTCTTACTGGCTGATGCATTCAGAGCCATATGATTTTCCATAGAGAAAAACCTTTAAAAAAACACTAAAAAAATACTTTAAAAACACTTCAAAAAACCAGCAAAAAACGCACACGTAACTCTATACTGAATACTGTTTATTCATTAACGTTAAACTCTTTACGAAATACCCAACCCTCTTAGAGCTGGAAAAAGCACGTCTACTTCGGGTTGGCACTAAGAGAAAAGAGGAATATAACATGGCAGCCAGGCCGCTGGGCTTCGTGGCTGGGACAAGAGAGGGCGCTGTTGCGTATATATTAAAAACTCTTAGCGATTTAAACCTGTCGGTTAGGGAAAATGCAGTAGTTGTGGTCCTACGGGTGAGCTGAGTGAAGTAGACTAACATAGTTTATGACCCTGAAAATTATTAGTTGTTGGGAATGTAACACTTAGTGATACAAAATATCATAGTAAAATTAATTCAATGATACTTTGTGCTCACCTCTGATCACGAACTTATGTTAACGCTTGTTTTGGATACGCGATGATAATCGCCAGATGCTGTTACTACAACATTGCAGTCTGTGGTTGTTGAGGCGCCAGCGTCCTCTATAAACTGCATCACACGCCAATTTAAAACACCCATGTGACCATCACGAATCCGCGTAAGGGGCATCTAAAAAGTTCAGATTAAATAGGCATCCTTGTCCCAGTGTTTGAATTTTGTTTCAATAATAATTAACACATTATGTATTTATTGTATTTTTATAAAAGGTATATTAAACTAATTTTATACAAATTGTTCTGAGTATTTTTGTTGTTCAGATTTTATCATTATAAATAATTTAAAACAAAGATTTGATTTCAGAAAAAAGTTCTTTGTTTTATGTGTTTTTCTCGTTCCGCTACGCACAAGACTCGCACAGTCTATAGTGAGTCATTCTTACCACAGCACTGGTGCAGCCAACATAATTTTCTGTGATCCAAGATCCATTTACAAAAGTATTCTAAAGTGGATTTTTATTGTTAAAGTTTGATAGAGAAGAAGCTTGAAGGATCACCTCATGGTAGTTCTTTTGTGACTAGGCTGGAGTAAGTGTATTTTACATTGTACTTCAAAGATTTTGTTGCTGCTTTTCTAGTCTTTATTTGTTAAGAAAGTTACTTTGATATGAAGCAGTTGCACTTCATGATTAACTTAGTAAACTTCTTCTTCTTCTTTTTTATTTATTATTTTTTAAAATGTTGACCCAGATCAATTGTCACCAGGGGCATGTTGCCACCTACTCCTGGGGCTGAAACAGGGTTACCGCCTTCACAGTCCATAAGAATGTAGGCATGGTATCATCCACTAGGAACCTGGTTGGTAGAGCAGAATGCACAACCTTCCCAACTTTTTACGAAGCAATTTTGGTTAAGTGCTTTGCTCAAGGACACAAGTGTCATTACCGGGATTCGAACTAACACTCTGCTGCTGACAACACCAGAGCTTGGGTCCTAAGAACTAGACCACTCGGCCACGCCATTATTACTTTATCAGAGTATTTCTTTTATTAGTGTTTTCCTTTCTTAAGTTCATTAACATTATTATTTTAATTAGTTCTTTGCGACCCACTCCACAAAAAAGGCATGTAAGTTGCGCTATGCCATTTTACGTAATGGGCTCTACCATGTTGGAAGGGAGAAATTATTATTATTATTTTTTTTCCTAACCCTTTTTTTCCATCCTTAATGTTTACTCTCTCATAACTTTACTTCAGGAAAGTTGATTTTGATCAAAAAAGATGAAAAACCTTGTGTTTTGTAATAATGGTTTACATGGTTTGGTACGATCAATTCCGTTCGACGTTACAAAAATGCTGATATTTCACCTGTGGCATTGCTCTTCCAGTAACCCCCCCCCCCTATTATAAATTTTGTATCATCTTGGAGGACACAAGAAATAAAGAGTCACATGCAGTATGCTATTCGGGTAATTTTTGCCCCATAAACAAACAGCGCTTGTTACTAAAGATGTAGACATTATATACATTAAAAACAATGGTATGTGTAGACTGTCAAAAACATATTCTAGAATCATTTAAAGTTTTATTAAATTTTTAAAATCTTACCACAACTATAGCACTTCCAAAGATAACCAATAAAAGACTGATGCTCACTGCCCATAGCCATGCAACTGCTTTACTGGAATGCTGCAAAAATAATTAAGGTTAGTTAGCATTATCATCAAATTATTATTGTTTTTGCTGGCTTTAATATTCTTTAAAAAGCTCACCTCTCTTACATAATGAGCATTTATTAAAACTGCAGTCATTCAATGCAAGTGTGTAGAAAAGGAGATGCAAGTTCCTGAAGGCAGTTCATTCAAGAAAACATTCTTTCCAATCTGTGATTTCAGCTCAACATTAATGTTTGGCTTTGTTGTAAGGTTTGAAAATGTTGCCCCCATATGAAGACAAAGGTAATGTTAGTAACTATAAACTTTCCACCTCATTTATTGATAGCATAAAAAAATATAAAAAAACCCACTGATATTTACAGAATGGAAAAATTCAACACCAACACTTGCATTTGTAACTTATATAAAGTAGACCATGATGTGGTCAGGTTATTATCCCCTATCAAGTTACACTAATCTTGTAAACAAACAGTTTCAACTGCTTGAAGCATAATGAAACATGTATATAGTTAAGAGTTCCAGTATACAAGAAAAAGTCCTTTTGTCCTATTCATAACATGATGATGCATAATGTCCTCACTTAATGTAAGATTTGCAACTGCCTAGTGGAGCAGGCAAATGAAATACTATTTGGGGGCATTGTGCATTTGATGATACAAGCATGGAATTTGGCACAGTCAGAGTAGCCTATGTCATGAGAAAGATATCTTGCTAACAGGGCCATCATGATCACAGGATGTGAGTTTAAAAAAATGTATGGGTGATTCCATTGTGACAGACGTTACATTTGCACAGAGAATAGCAAACAATTTGTCTGGCAGATTTTTAACCATGGTTTGCAGGGAAAGATAAACATTAGTTACAGTTTGATAGCATAACAAGTCACCAGTAATAAAGCATGGTATACAAGATCTTGATTTTCTGTAAACCTTGATAAAAAAATCAAAAACTTGTTGTAACAGATGTTACAAGCACCTATAAAACTCCTGACAACTAGTTCAAAATCCCTGTGAAGTATACATATTTGTGAAAAATCCTACTATTGTCATCGGTGTATGAGGGTCTGAGGTAGCCAGTACAAAATGTAAAATTTTTAACATCACATGGTTTAAGAAGAAATCCGCCATTTAAGCCTGTGACAGGGTTACACTTCTTCATGTGATGGACGTTACACTCTGTGAAATATGAATGTAATTTACTCCCAATGGAAAATTAAGCTGGAGTTATTGAGATTTATATTGGCAAAACTCACCTAATATCAAATTGGAAAAAAGATGGAAATCTGGTTTATTTTTACCTATGAAACTCCCCAGCCCCCTCCATCCCTAGCCCCCCCCCCAAATAACAATTTGACATTGCAATAAGCCCTTTTGTGGAGTTTGTTAGAGTTGGTCAATCACAAGGCCAAATCTAGAGGTCATGCAGTGACCCACTTCACAGCCTCAGTCTGCAGCCCTCTGTTGCTCCTTGCTAAAACTGAGAAAAGTGTGATTAAAATACTATGGTCGTATCGTAAAGTTGGGTTTGATCCCTGGCTACAAGGTAGCTAGCAGTTGTATGGCTTGTGACTGGCACCCCTGAACAAAGATATTGACATTCAGTTTTTGTTTACTACAAAACAAGGTGTTAACGTGTGGTTAAAGAAATATAAATTTTTCAAATATTACACGGACTATCATTAATTTGGTTTGCAATGTACATGTACAATGAAATAGCGAGCGACGCTACATGTATTCGCACATGTAGTACATGTACATGTCAACTAAAACTACACGTGCATTGTACACGTGCGTGGCTGTGTACAGTGTCGGCATATGTTTGTGTTGGCCTACACTTTCGTGCGTTGTCATGCGATGAAAATCAACAGACACATGCGCTTTGACGCCCGGTTTTGACCAGATGCAAAGATTAAAATGCTATAATCTCTGTGCAAAAGTTTCGGCAGGATAACTCATCTATAACCTGATGCAAAATTCATGTTAAAATATTACGTAGTTTATGAGATATGAATTTTGCAAATTTTCAACTTTCTGTTTGAACCGGAAGTCAAGGTCAAATGGGGTCATGATGTGTGTAGCGTTTGTTGACCTTCTAACGACCTATCTGATGATGTGTAAATTGTAAAAATCCAACATGTGGTTCATGAGTTATGATTTTTTTACAAATATTACACTTTGATTTCATGTTATTCAATACCCGATGAAGTCATCATGACATCATCAAGTTTATGTCGTCTTGATACTGAGGTTCAATTGTCGGATGTGTTTCAACAGTCAATTCAATTTCAATCTTGAGTTATGACCAAAAATTGATTTTTTTTTTTTTTAACAAAAAAACACAAAGGCAGACTTTGACCTTCCGGTAAGCCCAGAAGTAAAGGTCATACGATTTTGACGTTAACTTTTCAAATGTTGCCCCAATCTTGATCTACCAGATTTCCAATTATTAGCATCATAGCTTTAAAATTCACGAAGATACAGTGAATAGTAAATGGTCAGTTTTCAACTTTAAAAACCTTGTAATTCGACACCTGATGACGTCATTATAAAGAAATTGTTCAAGTGCCGTCCTCATGTTGAAGTTTAACTTTGTGCCAAGTTTCAAGGTTCAATTCAATTTCAATTTTGAGTTAAACGACAGAGAAGAGTTCCACGGAAGAAGATTCTGATGAGGGAAAACAAAAACCGGAACAATATCAAGAGTTGTTCGTGCACATATTGCACGAACACCTGATCAGGGAGACCGCCAACAAAGGGCTGGATAGCTCAGTTGGTAGAGCACCAGCTTATTTGACCAGAGGTTGTTGGTTCAAATCCCGCTCTAGTCAATTTTTCATTGGTCAAGCCCAAATTATCTACAATTATGGGTCTGACTTTGTGTACAGTTAAAACAAACAATTCTTTGGTTACAACATGTACAATGAAGCTTGTTTACAATAATATATATTTACTTGTATAACCTAAACGAAATTTGCAAGATTTTAGATAAAGCTGATCTCATGTAACTTCCATCACGTAAAGTCCATCACATTTCACCTATTCGAAAATAAATGTTGCTGAAGTTTTAAAGTTGCAATATTTGCAAATATTAAAAATTACCATGGGCAGACTTCAGCGGTTGGCGGCGGGGAATAATGAACGTAGTCTTGTTCTTACCCCATGTCGATCTGGGTGCGGGAATTGGAGGCTTTCTGAGGTTAATCTTCTCAGTTGTCTTCAAAAGTTTTGCCTCAGCCTTCATAAATTCCTCAAATTTACCTGCAAAAAAATCCGGACCCACCAATGGGAGGTCCTCGAGCCTCTTGCGGGCGCCCTGCGATGGCAGGCAAGGTTGAACTAGCGAGAGCGTCGGGAAAACGCTGGTCTTGGTCATTGATGCAGTGGAGGGTAGCTGCAGCACCCGAGTATATGCTGAATGAGCCGAAGCTCAGTCTCTGATGACGGATAGCCACTGCATCTGCTCGGCAACCTCTTCATTGTCCTCCTCGGAGTCCCCCGAGAGGGAAGCTCGAGATGTCCTGGTAACTGAGGGGCACTTGGTGTATTTGGGCTTGAAAATTGCACAGAGCCAAGGGTCACTGGCTGTGCATTGACTTCGGTATCAACGACATCAAAGGATGAAGACTTAACACAGGGATAGACGTCGGAGCACGGCTAACCATGTGCGGTATGTCTATAGGCCCCTAGGCCAGCCAACCATGGCCGATGGTAGAGGGCGGTTGGGTGGTAGGTTGAACCCAAACAACGCCCGCCTGGCGGGTAGAAGAAAGGACCGATAAAGATGCTGAAATAATTTGGAAAGCCTCCATGAAGTCAGCTCTGGAGATCGAGTCCTCAATCCAGTGCCGATGCAACGAATTTGTATTTTTGAAGTAAGAAAATTTTGTGACCCTCATAGAGTTTCTTGCAGAGACGTGTTTGAAGGAATAAAACAGTTCCAGTGTAGCATAATGGTCTTTCCGGGACACCGTAACATGTACTTTTTCTGATTGCATGAAAAACAGCACCTTCTTTTAACCACAACTTTTTTTATTTATGGCAAACTGTGGTCAAACACTTATTGAGTTCAAGATAAATAGTACAATTTTAACCTTGCCTCTGTAGATGTAAATTATTATATTAACCCTTTCCTTACCATAGGCGACTTTAGTCGACTGCACTCATACCCACTCTTCTTTACCATTGGCGACTTTAGTCGACCAAGCTTGCACACTAAAAAGCACTCAAGCCTGAGCAAAAAGGTAATTTGTAATAAAGCTGTAGTATTTTCCATGTTCACCCTTTATACCCAAGCTTAAAATCATTGGAAAGAGAGAGATCGGATCTTTCCAATGGTGGTAAAATAAAATAAGGTTGCTATTATGCAATCTCTTCAAATTGGAATAGGAATCAAGATCCAAAATGCCAAACACCTACGGAGTGCCATATGGTTGTGTACAAAAAAGTGTTTGAGATTACAGATTGCACTGAGGAAAAAAAGACCAAGTTCTTTGACATTTATTGACCAATCTCAATGAGTTTTAGATTATATGAAAGGGAATTCAATAAGGAAGAACTTTTGTATTACTTATTTTGCTGTAAAACAATATCTTCAAGGAGATAATGGAGTTTGTAAAAATGGCCTTTGAATGAAAGCTTTCTGTTGTGTAAGAATGTGTGCTTCACGCTTGAGTGGTCAAACAATGCGGTCACCAGCGGTTGTTTATGTCTAAACAATTCGAAAGGCTTAAGCTGTTATTATCAGCGTTATATTTGAAACAACCACAACCAAAATGCTGTCAACATTGTTGAATACAGAGCTGAAATTATGACTTTTTAATCATTTTTACTTTAACTACAGTTCTGAACCAGAAGACACGGTCAAATGGCAAAATTTATTCAGATTTCAAACACCCAGTATGTTACAATGTAGGTGCAGTCCCAACCCGTGTTGGATCACCGGCTGGTGGACCAGGAATTCCAAAAACTTGTAAAATTAGTATACTCATCTACTATGAAAGATCTACCCAGCACAAATGGAAAAACAATTGAAATTTCTGTAATTTCTTTGATGGGAAGTTTGTATATTTTCTAGAAAGAGATGATTGCAGACATGAGAACAATTTTAAAATTACAGGCATTAACCAAAAGAAAAACACTTCCAAACCACTAATCAGATGAAACTTTTCATTGTAAATGTACGTTGCAGTAATGTAAAGGAAAAAAAATGGTTTGATTATTTGTGGACATTTAAAACATTCTCGTTGCATTTCTAAAATATAAGCATGCCCAACATATCTGCTGACAGACTAGCCTGACAGGGTGCATGATAATGTCACCCATGCTAAAGACTCAGAGACAGACGACACTGGAACTGACAGCAAGCTTAAAAAGGGTGGTAGTTTCTTAGCCATTTGTTGCCAAAACTGTTCCATTTAACCCAGAGGGAGAGTTGCTCAGCCTCGTTCCCAGAGGTGATTGATCTCGCCACGCCATTTTTTCCCAGCATGCCTTGCTGGATCATAACCCCTGGAATTGGTTCATTAAAATGTGCTAGAATCTAGCACATTTTATTAGGCCCGTGGTCGATCCACTCTACGCGCCCACTCAAGTTTGATAACGTGCAAAAAAGGCATCAATTCAAAGAGAAACTGGTCCCCTCTCATTCTTCTTTGATATTGTGATATGTCGAACTGTATGCAGTTTAGGGTGATCGTGTAAAAACATGATACAATTGAAATGAAATGAAATATTTGCATTTTCACACATGCGTACTAAGCGTCCTACAAGCGCCATACAAGCGCTCGAAAGTATTTAACAATTAAGCGTGAATGCAAAGTAATCACTTTCGGGAGCCATTCAGAGTTTTGTTTCAGTACATCCCTACCAGGGATTAGTGACGAGAGGTATCGATACGGCGCACTGCCCATGGTAGCGAGGCTGAGAGTTACTTGCCTCCTGTGCGTATTTCACAAGCTGCCATCTTGTCATATCCTTTTTGGCAGCAACACCCAATCCCGAGACAACACCAAGCACCAACCCAAGCCTGTTTGTACAACACTGCAAAGGGGGGGAAGTGCTTTAGTCTGTCGAACTAGAATTGCCGTATCTCCGTTTGTGGTGTCGGTGTGACACATCAAACAGGTGCACCGGCCTCAACGACTGTGTGACACATCAAACGCAAGCTGCTGGCTCCAACATTTGGGAGACGACGAGGGCGTGTGTCAAAAACTGGGGATTCCACTTTAGACTTGCCTTAAAAGCTAACAGAGAGTCAGAAAACCTACCTCTGGAAGACTGAACATCACAACAATACAGTAAGCAAAATTTGCACAATAACTCTAATTTTTCATCAAGAAAAACTTCTAAAAAGGAGAAGAACGAGCTTAACTTATCCATGCATCTTTAATATCTGTTAACGAACCGAATGTCACATACATGTGTGTGCATCCAGTGTAGCAGCGTACCTAACCTCCATGGTATAACAGCAGTGTTGTAGGTCTCAAGACTGGTCTTGGTCTCGAGACCGGTCTCGAGACCGGTTTTGCCGGTCTGGAGTCTCGGTCTCGGTACCCCGAGGTCTCAGTCTTGGTCTCGGTCTCGGATATTTGGTTGGTCTCGCTTCGAGACCAGCCTTTTTTACCATTATGCAACTCATTAGAGAACATCCCAATCTCCCTCCCCTGCCTGCGCAATACGATTTTGCATCCAACCAGTAACATGTACAGAACACACACTGTGTAGCATGCACATGAAATAATCTTGCACATTGTACCATACATTACATATACAGTACATGTACATACACATACATGAACAGTATGCATTTTGCATGTGACTCTATACTTATGGGACCTAGTGTACTAGACCTCCTTGCCAAATACAGTCACCATTGGCATCACAGTGGAGGGGTTGCTCCAAAAAGGGATACAAGATGACAGCTTGTGAAACATCTACAGGAGGCAAAATGAATCTGCCCCTAGGTTAAGTGCACTACAGTTCCGGCAACAAAAAGAAACTACCACCCCTTGCGTACAAAATTCTGTCAGTTCCAGCATACTCTGCAGAGTCTTTAGCAGGGGGTGACATTATCATGCACCCCCATCAGGCAAGACTGTCAGTGGAAATGTTGGGCATGCTTATGTTTTAAAAATGCAATGAGAATGTTCTTTAAAATGTGCCACAAATAAACAAACCAATTTTTTTAGATGTACAATTATCGTGTTTCTTTCTCCTGACCAATGGTTTGGTAGAAGTGTTAAATTTGGGTTGAGTCCTGTGTTTTGTCATGATGCTTTCCCGATTCTGGGATTTTCTTTTTTCATATATATCGTCCCTTTCTAGGATACAAACTCCCCTTAAAATAAAAGATTTTGTTTTCTCCACTTGTGCTGGGTAGGTTTTTATACAGATGAGTAATACTAAACAAAAAAATCATAGAAGTTCACATGATTATTGATGTCTAGACCTGGTAGACAAGATGAGACTGCTTTTATTTCAGCACTTTTCTTTTTGATATGACGAGGAGTCGGGACTACATCTTTTGTTTTTTGTTAGTAGCTTGGTTTTTACCATTCTTTTCACATACATGTTGTTTACTTGTTTTCATGAGAATACAATTGTGTGCACATCCACTCATACAGTTTCACAAATTTACTTGACTCTTTTATTAATTAATTTATTCATTAAGGTCTCGGTCTCGGTCTCTGACCTTTATGGTCTCTGTCTTGGTCTCGACCATCTGGTCTCGGATCTTCAAGTCTCGGTCTCGATCTTGGTCTCGGACTATCGGGTCTCGACTACAACACTGTATAACAGGCCAAGTTGTATAGACCATGTAACCTGCGAAATCACATGTTGTCTGGACTTCATGCAGGCACAATTTGTACACACCCCAATGAATTCGAAGAAAACGTTAAATCCAATATTTTGTTGAGATTGCATTGCTGTTTTTATCAACTTTTGATATGAAGAAAGAGGGCACATCTCAAAACTTGGCCAGATGTAATTTTGTAACTCTTTTTGTGGAAATTGTGACACAACATGTAACATGGACTTTAGACCATGTGAACTTCATATGGGAATTCGTAATTTTGTCGTAATTTCCACATAAATTCACAACTTTTAATGTAACAGCTGAACAAGTTTTGAGATGTGCCCCCTATCTCCATATAAAAAGTTGATAAAAATCAGACAATGCATTCGCCATAAAATATAAAACTCAATATTTGTTTGTTTGTTTTTGTTTTTTCCATTGAGACGTGTAAAAATCGTTCCTGCTGGACATCCAGGCTATGTGGCTCTTTTGTAAACATGTTTATGTGACATGGTTACATGGTCTATATGTAGTGGTATTGACAGGATGTATATTTACAGATCTGGATCGCTCAAAACTGTGGAAAAAGTTTACAAATAAAATTATAAGAAAACAAGTTTGTGTTTAAAACAAAAAGTAAGTATACATTACGGTCTTGTTGACAATAAGACATCAACCCTCCCTGATTCTACAGAAAGTTCCCTGAAAATCAACCAATCTTTCCATTTAATAGATGTAATATTTGCATCGGGGATGACAAATTTTAATTTGTTTTTTTCCCTTACACCGATGTGTATTAAGCACTGTATACTCAGTGCTTTCCCGAGCTCTGTGGAAAAAATCCACAGGCAATCACTTGGGTGGGATTCGAACCCACGACCTTTGCATTGCTAGAGCAGATGTCTCACCACTAGACCACCGAGCTAGCCCGATGGCTAAAGGCGGGTTCGAATCCTTAGCAGCGGGTACTGCAACTATTTAATAGATGTAATATTTGCATCAGGAATGAAGAATTTTAATTTGGTTTTTCCCTTTCACCGATGTGTATTAAGCACTGTATGCTCAGCTCAGAGCATACAGTGCTTAATACACATCGGTGTAAGGGAAAAGCCAATCTTTCCATGTTCTGATGAACAAATTTGAAAATCTCCTTGATTATGGAAAACTTCGTCCCTATTTGAATGAAATTCTAAACATCTCCCTGATTGTTGTGTAAAATCTCCCTAATTGCAAGATGCAAATGTTGGCAGCTCTCATGTAATGTCAAGCAGCTCCTCGATCATTAAAATTGTTTTTAAGGAGCATGAAGAGTTTGTGGACAATACAGCAGGACAGTGGGAGGCATTCAGCCCCTGCAAGTTTTGTTTTTGATTTTAAATCATGTCACTGAACTGACAGGGACCAGTTCAGCCTTTATCAGATTTATAAGTTTTGTTCACAAAGTAAAGTAACAGGCATTGGCAACTTTACTTACTTGAGAGTAATCATATTACCCCCAAAATATTTGAACCAACAAAATGACCAGCTTGAAGTAGCAATGGAAAACTTTTCACATGTGGGCCTAGGATGAGGTGTGAGCAGTAAAAAGTAAAATGGGTAGTTGCCATGTTCGCAGTATTTTTCTTAGTAGAAATGGATGAAGCAATAATTATTGGAACTTATTTCTGTCCATGTTTAAAAAAGGAATCAAGCTAGTTTGGCTTGGACTTTTTGTTTTTGCCAAAGTTTTAACGGTTCATAGGTTCTTTTACAAAGTGTTGAAATTTTTTAATGAGGTCCCGGTTTCGGTCTCGGTCTCAGACTGTAAAGCCTTGGTCTTGGAAGATGAGGTCTCGGTCTCGGACTTTAAGGTCTTGACTCCAACACTGTTCATTACCATGGCAAACGCCCTAGGGGAGGAGGTCAAAAGTCTGAATTGGAGCGCTGTGAATAACTTCTGACAGATAGAGATATGTTGATAAGCATCCTGTAAGTCCAGAGTTGCTGCCAATGACTGTCCGTAGATTCCATTAAATGATTTTTAGTGTTTCAATCGAGAAACAACTCCATCAAAAAAACTTGTTTTGAGGCTTCAAGTTGAGTATAGGCTGATAGTGTTGATGGCCGGTAAAGACTTTGGCTTGAGTGCATGACCCATCCCCGTGAGCGGCATGGTCCCAAAAGCTACCATGAGTAGACTTAAATGGCTGACATTGGGGAATTCAGATTGCCGGTTCAGCTGTAGGCGTCAGATATGGTTTGGCTGTAGACTCTGATGGCTTCTTCAGATTGATCTTGTCAGTTGCCTCCAGTCTTTTTGCTTCGGCTTCCATTGATTCTTGAAATTTACCAGCAAAAGTTTGGTGCCCATAAGGTGTGCGGTGAATCGTATTGGTTTTGAGTAGACCAGCCATAGTCAGAATACAAACCAAGAAGATGAGGACGAGTAAGTTTAGGTTGTCTGTCTGGCGCCCGTTTCGAGCCTTTGTGAATCATCACTTTTGTGTAAATAACATAATTTGATTAATTGTAACTCAACATATGATGACATCAGAACTTCCTCAAATATGTATTTTTTCTGCGGAAAAAGAATTTCACTGAGAAGAGAAAATTTGTTTTCACTATTCAACAAAATCTTTATTTCAAAACAATTGTGAAGTCACCTATTTTAAAACAAATTACAGTGAGATGACTCAGAAACAATAAACTTAGGACAAAAAAGACCTTAAGACATTACAGACTATAAAATAAGTGGGGACACATCGTAATTTTCGGACTGGCTGCCCAGAATATAAGCCGCAGCACCAGAAGATCTCTGAAAAATTCTTTAGAGGTCGGTGTATACGCAGCCTGGAATATAAGCCGCATCAGCAAGTGCCCAATTTTCATATCACAAGCACGGGAGACATGGTTTTAAAAGCATTTTTATTTGCTAGATTTGTATATATGCCCGTGGAAGTTCACTACAAATACCATTGAGGAATGGTGGTACACATACATGTACATGTAATAGAGGATAGTCCATTCACATCACACAACCATGAATACACAGTACATAAAAAGTGGGTCCAACAGTTGGCACGTTGTGATTGGCTGTACATGTGTATATGTAACCTGTAAAAAAGGACCTCTTGAATAAAAATAATTAAAACTAAACACTTGTTTGAGGAAACTCACTTAATCTAAAGGATCGAATAGGGTCAAGACGCGAGGTAATGCAAGAAGTGGGACAAAGACTCAAAATGTAGGTTTCTTCAATAAAAAATAGCAATAAAATAACTTTATTGATTACAAATCAATGACCAAATATGCATAACCAGTAATTGTAGAAAATAGTAAAAAAAAAAAAAAAAAAAAAACACCTTTGGACCTTAAAACTGATCTTTTTGAAACCTTAACTTAAGCAAAAGAAAACCCAGTGAACCCTAAACTCAGAACAAATTAACAAACTGAACCTAGAACTCAGTGATAAAAAAGCCATAGAAACCCCCCCCAAAAAAAAAAAAATAGAAACCTAAAAACACAGTGCCAAAGAAAGTTACAGATTAAAATCAAAATGGCTTTAAAACTTGTGTAAATAAAAAACAAGAAATACATCGTTTAAAATACAGTTCTATCCAATTTATGAAGAAACACAATCCAAGGTTATAAGAAAAGTTACTTCCAAGTCAGGTCTTAAAAATACAAATTTAGAAACTAAATTCCAAAGAAATGCAGGAATAATGATTGTCAAAATAATAAACTAATTAAACAACATCAGTATAAAACAAGTTAAAGCTTACCGAGTCCATAGCAGTAGAAACTTGAAACAGGCAAACTTAGAACATGATGACAAATAAAATAGAGTGTTTCCCTTGCGCTGCCAGGCTGCTATCTGAAGTTAACTACAGGGCTGACTAACCACACTACCAAGGATTATGCAAAGGGTTCATTGTTTATATAAGAAAGGATTCCTAAGAAATTAACTAAAGGGGTGCTAGAAGAGCTTAAAGGGAAATACAAACAGTTGAAGGGTAATTAACTCTAACATCAACACTAGGGCTTTCTACACCTGTCACATATAGCGTATGTTCAGACAGCGTACTAAGTTAGACCCGAACCGGTTTAACTTTACGAGCAGCGGGGGGCTGTCGTAAAAATTAGTTCCCCTTGCGTTCAGACAGCACTGAGTTAAACCCGATACGGTTTATCTTCGGTTTTAAGAGGTCAACGCAGACGCGACCCCATTACTCAACATCCGGTTTATTCACGGAAACCGTGCGCCGAGATACTGCTGCCGAGTGCCTGCTGACCGTATACCAGCGCGCTGTTGTGAGTTAAACCGGATGTGGTCTTTTTTATTCTGTCCACACACAGTGTTAAAAGATAAACCCGAAGCGGTCTAAAGATAAACCCCCCAGCTCGACGGTCTAACTTTTCCGGGTTAAACCCGATTCGGTCTAACTTTAGAACCGTTCAGACACACAGAGTTGAACTCGATCGGGTTGAACCATGAGTTAAACCGACTTTAGTACTGTGTCTGAACGACCTCATACAAATCTGGATTTGTTTGATACAGATAAATCCCTGCTCCAGTAAGTAGTGTTGTGATATCAACTTACTAACAAATCCAACATCGCCAATCAAGTCTAGCCTAAGGAAAGTGTGGTGCCCTTTTTGTAGAGCGCATTTGCAATGTTCAAAAGAGTAAAGATTCACGCCACTGGGTTGAGCGCGCAATTTACGTTGCAGATTGTTTGCATCAGGGTAGCACTGTACTAAATTACCGTATTGCACAGGCATGGTACAGAACTGAAATAGGAATTTGCAACAGCTTTGTGTTTTTCCCTGATTTTTTTTAAATTTTGTAATTATATTGAAGATGGAGAACTTTGCTATTTAATTTTTAGTCAAAATAAAGCTTACTTTACATGTCGGTGTATGTGGAATTTTTATATAGCTTAAGCCTGAAAATCAATGCATACATGTATAAGCCACAACTTTTGGTCTGAAAATTACAGTAAGAAACAAAGGAGCCAGACACTCTTTAGAAGCGGTAGAAACCTGCACTCTTGAGGAACATTACCCTAGAATGCAAGACTCCTCCGACAATAAACCTGATCAAAGGGAGGAATAAACAGGAGTTTTGTTTCTACTTTTAAACCAATACACGTACGAAAGATATATAATTACAGGGTCAAGTTGAAATTAAACTGATACAAATAAAAAGGGAAGGTAGATTACAGAAAGTAATAAACAATAATTACAAAGGAATCATGAAGTGAATTGGAAAGACATTGTACAACATGTACAAGGGGACAGAAGACATCAGTGAACGGTTTCCCTTGTATCGCATTGCATTTTGCGATGCAATTGGAGCGATTTGCGATGCAATTTTACAAAGTGCATCGCACAATTTGCGATGCAATTTGCGATACAAGTTTTACAACATTGTTGAGTTATAAAAATAAGTTTACACCCACAAGGTTTCGGATTCACATTTACCAAAGCTGTGGCGGTGGGTTTGAGGACTTGCCTTTTGTTTAGCGTGACGTCCGACAACCTAAGACTAGAGCAGGGGAAACAATCATATCGTGCACGACGCCACGTGCTGTGATCAACATTCCCCCACATGATGGAAGCAGCATCGGCAGGGCTCGAAAGAAGCGGTCGCCAAATGCGATTGAAAACAGCGGCGGGCGAGTCAAAACCCTTCCCTTACTAGCCCGCCAGGCTAGTCAAAAGACTGTTCCTTTTCACAATAAATGAGGGGTACAGTTGTAAAATCCCAAAGAGAGATTATTTGTAAGTTCGTAAAATGGTTCAAGTCTTGATATTTGCTAGATTTAATGTGGCCGCGATCATGATCGTTCAATTCATAGTAAAACACGCACGCACTTGACCACATGGTAATGGTAGTGAGTATCCAACGTTTGCTCGCCCGCACGCACGCACGCACACAACACATGGTGTATTGTACAGTACAACAGCAGGTCCAAAGTCCATCCTAACCAACATTCCGCACGCTGTGATTGTCCCGTCAATAAATTCATATTCATAAGGAAGCTTGGCTAGCCTCCAACTCGGTACAGGTTCACGAGTCGTATAAAGAATTGCTGCACAATGTGGCGCACGCCCACGGATTCTGTACTATACACAGCCTTGGGTTAAGGCTATAAGCCACTTCAGAGTCCCGACTGCGCATGCGTCATAAACAAAAGCGCCCCGCGCATGTATACAACGTGCGTTGTGTGTACACACAGGCATACATGTACAATAGGCAGTGCAGTACTGTTCGACTGGAGTTGTAGAGCTCACTGTAAATGCGTTTTTCTAGCGATTATTGAACACAACACAGCAGTTTCTTGCCTGTAAGGCTGTCCTAATTATTATCATGGTAAGATGTTTGTCATTAAAAAAACTGTATCATTGAATTTTTTGAACCAAAAGTTGAGATATTTTCGTCTGAATTTCGTATGCAACCGTGTACGTTCGTCACGATGTACTGTACATTGATTGACATTACATGTATTGGGTTATATTGCACACGGACGTATTCACTAGTCGTAGCTAATGTCAGGTGTGAAGGCTGTCTGTAGTATTAAATAAAGAGACTGCTGGGATTGTCTTATTTTTCCTTTTTTTACATTTTATGGGTTGGGAGCCTGGCTTTTATGTGTTATTTGTATGAACAGCAGGGGACAAATTTTTGTGTATTCCACACCCCTCAAGTCACTTTGTCAATTCTCAAAACAGTAGAGTAGGTTAAAATTGCAGTGCTAGTGCAGAAGGTATGGTGGATTACATGCACTCGTAATATTTACATGACTACTATATGTTTAAGCAACTTGTTATTCCTATTACAACTCATGCAGTTATCTTTTTGTTTAACATTTTGAAAACTATAAAAGTTCAAGACTTGTTTTTGCTGAAGAATGAGGATATGTTGTGTTACAAACTGCGGCAACAGTACCTTTCAACTTGAGAAATGGAAGCAAGGATACTGTTCAAAGCATGGATGTCATTTTGGATTTGGAGCTTGTGATTGCTTACCACCTTTCCATCTATACCCATTTCCTACTGAAAAACGTGATGCAGACTCTCGACGTCGTTGGCACAAGCTGATCAACCGGAAAGATCCCAAAACAGACAGAAATTGGATCGCAAAATCACATCATAGAGTGTGCTCAAAACATTTTCCAGACAGCAAGCCAACAAAAGCACATCCTGATCCTTGTTTGAATCTTGGCTACACTACAAGTACACCATCTAGTCCAAGACGACCACCTGCTGATAGACAATTCAATCCAATCGAACCAAAGAGGAGAAGAACAAACAACACTGCTGATACCCATATAGAAGAGCTTCAAGTTGAAGAGGAGCAAACATCGGCTCTTTTGCATGACCACAAATATACATACAAGTGCAACTGTCAACCGAATTGTGAGTGCCCAGCCGTCGATTTCACCAAACTCTTCCTAACTTAGGATTAATCTTAGGACTTAGGACGAGTCCCAGCCTTGCATTATAACATGTAAACCTTAAGATTAATCCTAAGTTAGGACTAGTTACTCATCCTAACTCGAGATAGGATTAATCCTAGCGTTTCGTGAAATCGGCTGCTGGATGCGCAAGCAAAGAAGGAAAAATCCGTAGTCTAGAGAAAAGAGTCCAGGATCTGGAACATGAACTAGTTGCTTTGAAAGTAGCATCACTGAATATTCCTAAAGCTAAGAAGCAGCCAATCTTCTCTTACAAGGCTTTAAAAACTGACACTGATGTGAATCACTGTACCGGAATTAGGTCTAAGGAATGTATGGATGCTTTGTTCCAATATGTTGAACCACATGCAAAGAAAATGACCTATTGGGGTGGCACTAAAAAAACACCAAAGGTACGGTACACAAAAAGAGAAATTACAAGAAGAATCCGAAAAAGTCAGGGCCAAAGCATCAACTAGCCTTAAAAGATGAGTTTATCCTGATTATGATGAGACTACGATTGGACCTGACCGTGCAATTTCTTGCTTTATTGTTTGGAGTGGCACAAAGTACCTGCTCCCAGGTCATCATCACATAGATCCGATTCATGGCAGGAGTAATGAAACCTCTCATCGTATGGCCAGACAGAGGAGCCATCACTCAGAATTTACCAAGCACATTTAAAACCTCATGTAGGAAACTTAGATGTATCATCGACTGCACAGAGTTTTTTATTCAGAGACCAAGATCACTTCAGTTGCAAGCTGCGACATGGTCAGATTATAAGAAACACAACACTGTTAAAGTTCTTGTTGGCATCACACCAACTGGCACAATATCATTTTTGTCAAAAGCATATGGCGGTAGGGCATCAGATGTTTTCATCACAAGAAAGAGTGGGCTTCTAAACCTCTTGGACCCTGGTGATGTACTCATGGCAGACAGGGGATTCCCCATCCAAGAAGACCTTATGTTTCATCAGGCCACATTAGAAATCCCTCCACCAGCCCAGGAAAATCGGCAGATGACACGTGACAAGGTCAAACGGACCAAGAAGGTTGCTAATCTTCGTATTCATGTCGAACGTGCCATCGGTAGACTTAAAACCAACAAAATCTTAAATAGCACTTTGCCAATCACACTTGTTTCTTCAGCTGATGATATAATTACAGTCTGTGCTGCTTTTGTAAATCTTCAACCACACCTTATTACCTAGATTTAAGTTGTATCCTTTTTTTTAACACATGTAGGTTTAACTCATACAAAATTTATTGAGTTGCCTGCCCTACTCCACCGAACCAGGGTACAATATATTATGCTGTTATTCAAACAGCTGAAAAGAAGTAAAAACATTTGTTTAAAGAGGGGAAAAGAAAAACAGTAACATGCAAACAATATGAGATAAATCACGATTGAGGTGTAAATACATCCAAGGTAACGATAAAACAATTTATTTTAAAAGGTGCATGACTGAGAAAATAACTCAACATGTGCTGTAACTCGGTTAACATAGATATATATACAAAGTGGAGTACATTGTACAATGTTAGGCTGTTTGAATTATTTGATTGTAAGCCAAGGAAACAAGTAGAGTAATGCAATACATGTACACCTGAAAAAAGGGGAAATACTCCCCTGATACGACTATTTCATTTGCAAGTTGAACAGTTGCAGCAAGTAATATTGGGTGCTTATTAATGCTTATTCAGCAGATTACATGTATGTCTTAAAATACTTGTGTCCTCAAATAATAAATAATAAATAAAACCGATCCAAAGTAAGTTCTTTGCCAGGACCCAAATAATGTGAATTTTTTTTAATGAGTAAGGCACATTGATACTGTACATTCATTTAGGACTAATCTTACATACTTGGAAAGAAATGGATTCATAAAAATACAGATTAATAAAATTTGACATGTACAGTTTAACTTGGTTCCAAAAGGTCTTTCCGCATGGTGTTCGAAATTGCAAGAATTGGGCAAACAATAAATATAAATGTACATGTAATACTGGGTAATTGTTAGTTCTTTGGTAAAATACTGATACATGTATATAATGTACATTGCACATTTTTACTTTTACATGAACATAAATGTGTGAGTCATGCTCACATCTTTGGCATCGATTGTAATAGAACTTACACAAAATTGAAAAACATCTTAATAAATGTTAATAACGTTTGTACAGAAAGCCTAAAACCAAGTCCCGCCAGAGACTTAGGAAGATTTGAATAATTGCAATTTGGCAGAAATTAACAATTTTAATTTAATAGTGATTAGTTCTCAAGCAACATTTGGAAGCAATGTTTAATAAATAGCAAGGATTAACCTGCTCTGGCTATGTACATGTATGATATTGAGGTTTTTATCACTCTTTAAGCCGTAGGTCGAGCAATCGAGATTCATGATGATATTTGCTACAAGATTTGATTGATTAAAATTAAAGCAGAATGTGATAAGAAAGCCTGACAAAGGTCTGAAAATTTGCAACCCTGATTTAATTGCTGTCCTTACAACCTAAACAACTCCAACCACCAGATGGTGGTCTTGTAATATCAGCACAATACCAATGGAACCACAAATTACAACCGTCACATCTGATGCTATTATCTGCTACATCGCTTATGTTCTGTTCATTATTACATTCCTTGGAACATAGTGCACAAATGTACAATGGTTTGCTAACTCCTTTGAGAGGCTGTTTTTTAGACCGCTTTCCCTTGCGGGCTGGCGGTAAGACCAGAGATGAAGAGCCTAGTAATGGTTGGCCTGGAGGTGGGTCGCTGGTTGACCGGCCTGGCTGATTTTGAGGTGGCAGGCTGGTTGATGGGCGTGGCTGAGTGGATGGTACTGACGTCATGGTTTGTTGAATTTGTCGTTCAACAAGTTCTTGAACCAGATGGTTTTGGAAGAAGTCCTCAACTTCATCTTGAGCTACCTCCCATTCATCTTCATCAAAGTGAAGTCGTTCCATATGGAACCCCTTTAGAGTGAACACAAAAAAGTCACACCATTCTCGCCCTGTGCAGGCTAGCTGTGTTTGCACCTGCATGTAGTAGGCATGGTTTTTCTTTAGACTTCCAAATCCATGAGCCTCTTCCAGATAGTCAAAGTTCGTGGCAGATGGCACTTCGGCAGCAATACTTCTTGGGCATTTTATTTCGAGAAGTCCCTCCCCGCAACAAATGCAGCTAACAATAGCATCTAGAGAAGCTGCAATTGAAGGGTTTGTCCTTGTGCACGTACAAACCACACTCCTTTAAAGCAACATTCTGGTGGCCTCTTTCAGTCATTAAGGTCCTGTAGAATTCCCTTGCCTTTGGCTCCAAGAGGCGTCCATACTTTAGATTTGGGAGGTGTGGGGAAGGGCCTTCATAGCCCATGAGTCTCTTAACAAGGGGCAGAGGGTCTTTGCTTAGTGAAGTTGTTTGTTTTTGTAGTGTTCTATTTCTTGTGACGACAGATCTTAGATTTGAGGCAGTCACTCTCCCAGCTCTTAATGATTTCCACAAGTCACAATCACTCTGTCTCCTTGTTGCACTTTCTATATAGCTTAGCTCCTGTGCTGTGTACGGCTGTAGTTTCAGCCTGAATTCTTCCACTGAGCTACACGTAGCTGCAAGTTCAGGAAGACTGAGGGAGGACTCTACACTTGTGTGGATCTCCTCTTGCAGTGCAATTGGTGCATTGAAATCTTCAGCGGGAGAGTATTGGGGTGCTTCACTCGACTCCAAGTACCGAAACACAGAGGATTCCTTGCAGCTTGGAAAAAGTGCGTTGATAAGTCCCTCACTAGTGGGCTGGGATTTGCATGACCGCACAGGATGGAATAGCTGCTTGGTGACTGTTTTAGTGGTATCTGTTGAAGAAGCTATGTACATAAAGAAGAAGAAAATTTGTTAAAAATCAGTATATGTACTATACAAAATATCACATTAGTTGTCATAAAAATGCACAAGAGACAAGAGAAACAAAACTTGCACTTCGATGCCTAATAAAAATGTACACTATACTCAGATCATGTCAAAATGGAAACAAAGAGCAGGGAAACAACAAAATTGGAAAGGTCATGCACCACCCCTTTTTCTTGCATTGTTTCGTTATTTTTTTTTCTAGTGCCATTTGTTGAATAAAAATAAATGGGGGTCCAGCCCCCCCTGAACACACCTCGATTTATGATAGCATCCTTGTTTTTGTAATTTCAGTTTGATTAAAAATTGTATACATACCTCCTTTGTCATAGCTGGGCTTCACCCACTGAAGGTCACAAACTCGCTTGCCTTCAAGAGCTGATGAAATGTTGACACCCTTAAAGATGTTCCACGTACAGGGCTTTGATGGCAGGGTAAACTCCTAATCCCAGAGGTGCCACTCATAAATGCTGCATCTAACTTGAATATGATGGCTGCTACATGGTTGCAAGATGATCCAAGCCTATAAAACAAATTATTATTATTATTATTCTGGTTTATTAAAAACATTCAAAACTTGCGGCCCAAGGGCCGAGTTAAATCTGAATTTACAAAGATATCGGAACATGAAAAGGTTCCTAAAAACAAAGGATAAAAGATACACACACAAATTCCTGATTAAGAATTATTATTTGAAAGCATTTTAATAAAAAAAGAAATGGGGCTGTTTTCATACCTTTCGGTCCGGCAAAGAGGGATGGCATATAATAATATGATGAACACATTGTCATGAAAGAACAATTTGAATGTATAAGTTATTGTTCCTCTGTAATGTTATGCATAGGCCCCTGTTCTACACTAGTAAGACCGAAAGGAATTGTACAAAATCAGTTGCACCCCACAGCCCACTCACTGTTTAATATTAATAATTGACATCTACCCAACAATGATTAAAGTGAAAACAATAATTGGCAAATTTTTTCATTTTGTTGCGGTATGCAATCTAAAACTGTTGATCAAACTTACCCCGCAAAACAAGTACAGTAGGCGCTACGGATTTCTCCAGTCTTCTTTTCCACTGCAACCCACACTTTGTGGGGAGTGTTCCGCACACTCTGAGAAGGAACACAATCTGCTTTCAAAATGCAGTAGTTATGGTCTACAGTTATTGGATGGCAGAAAACCTCTTTCAGCCATTGACTATCATAATAGCTGTAGGCTTTGCCCTCCTTATAGTCTGACAAGAGTCTGTCCCTCAGTGTTTTGGGGCGCTTCCGTAGACTTGGTTGGCACACAGTTGGGGTGTCTTGAAGTAGCCACTTTGCGATCTCAAAATAACTAACCGGGGGCCATTTTTGAACGCCGTTTTTCTCTGAAAGCCACCCATCAGTCAAATCCACAAAAGGATCAGGAATCCTTATTCCATCAAAATTGAGAAGTTCTGAATACAATTTAGCTCTCAGGACGTCTTCTGTCACTTCATCAATTTTCAACGGAACGTTTAGCTGAGACGCCGAAAAAACTAATGCTTGAAACTCTCTCTTCCTCTCGGTGATTTTGAGACCTCTTAATCTCAAAAAATCCTTCAAAGCTTGAACATTTCACTGTTCAATTACATCTAATGATAGGCTAGAAGAATCCTCTAAAGACATTTACAAACGATGGCAAAAAAAATACTCAAAAGACTCGAAATAAAACAATCTTTGTACTGGAAAACGTGGCTGCTTCTGCACGTCTTTGCATGCATAACACGCGCGTCGCCAATAGCGACGGTGAGTGTTTATCTTCACTGACCCTTGACACAGCCCCACAATGCTTTGCGCGCGTGAGACTCCGAAGTGGCTTATTCAAGCATCAACAACTTTTGCCGATAGAGGGCGTTGCAGGGCAAAGTTCATTGAATTTTTTCTCAATGTGCGTCGTCGATCGATCGTTAACACGAAGATTTAATTGCAAAAGAAGTTCTATAAAACCGATTCTCAAATCACAAATCCATGAAAATGGTTGTTGATGAAAACAAGTACTATTTAGGGCAGAAAATAAGGGATAAGATCGTCAAAAAAAACCTTTTTTTTTCTTTTTTTTTTACGCTACAAAAATTGTGTGCATTAATTCACGTGGGGTAGTGGAAAAACTTGCGGGCAACCCAAAATTTTAGTTGACTCTAGTGAAAAAAAAGTTAAGGGAATAGGCCTATTTTATATTAAGTTTTGGAGCATCTTATTCTTTAATTATAGACATTCTGAAAGTAGCCTTGGCCTGAAATTAAGCTTTAAAAAAACACACAAATAAACCTGTGTCACAGGGTTAAATTTTTAACAATATTTAGGCATTTTTAAATTTGCTATACAAAATTTATAGACTGCTATGCAATATTTTGAGATTGCATAGCAGTTTTGCTATGCAAAAATTTGGGACCAAATCATTCTCTGGACATGTAGATGATATGTATACTTTTGAATAAATCTTCTGCTGCCTGCCTCAATTATAAAAAATCTTGGGGGCCTGTGGGTCTGGTTCTGGACTGGCAGAACCGTCAAACTCCTTAAATTCCGGTGAAATGATGAGGGGCTTCCTTTTCTTGGAGCTTACTTAGGAAATACTAGAAAAAAATTGCTACCTCAAACAAAAACCAACCTGCAACTCCCATTCACTCTAGAAAGGCATTGCAAGCTCTAGTTAGACTAAAAGATGCTGAGGAATTTGCTAAGTCATAGGGACGCCATCAGTTTGGTGGCAAATTACATAAAATCAATGTTTACTATTGTAAAAGAATCATTAATAATGTTCTCTACAATGGTTTTTTATAATCTATAATCATCAGAAAGGTTTTTGAAACTAAACAAAAGTTGCACAGATATAACCATAACCCTAATTTGACCTTGTCTTCTGGTTCAAACCAAAAGTTGAAGTGAACCATGGTCAAAGTGATTAAAAAGTCAATATTTAAAAAGTCAATATATTCAGAGAATTTGAACATGGTTTCAAGCATATGAAGTTAAATTTTGCTCATTGCCATTTCATACATCACATGTAATGTATATAACAATAGCGACATCATCACAACTGACAATACCCTTTGACTAAGCTTACCTACGACAAGTTTAAATTTGTATTAATTTTTGAATTCAAATTATTTTATCAATATTTTTTAGACATTCTCAATAAAAGCTTATTAGTGAAATTTGAACAAAGTTAACCAAGTTAAACAGAAGTTTAGGTGTTTTTGCGTGAACTAACGGTTTTTGCGGTCACATATTTTAACCCTCATCAATACCACGACACTAACATTTTTGTGCTTTTAAATTGTCTGTCATGATGACATCATCAGGTGTTGAAAAACCATAAATCAAAGGTTATTATTTTGTTAAATCATCAATCCTGAACCAAACATTAAACTTTAAAACCGTTTACACCTTTGGTAGGTCTTAGATCGATGAACAACCATTACAAAGATGCGACCCCAATTTTTATTACCCTTATGGTACAAACTGGAAGTTGAAGTGAAAAATGTTAATGTACTTTCATCTCTGTAATCAACATGAAATGGAATTTGGAGATGATTTCTGTGTAAGAAATAGCTTGACCTCTTCAGAAAAGTAACACTAATATCATCAAATTTAACATCTCCCTCTGTTAATAGTTTTCTAAAATGATAACACACAACGGGATGCAAGTCCAACTCAAAAACTGATTTGACAGAAACTCTTCAGGGCTCGAATTTGGTAGAAATATCCACAAGACCAAAGGGCTATTAGCTCAAAATGTTTTCTGGACCAGAATTTATTTTACAAGACCGGAATCCAAATAAGTTGAACCAGCACAAAGAGAAAGTCTACTCTCATTTGTCTTAAATGTGTAGTGTACTTCGATATACTGAAGAGAATTGACAGATATTTATCAGATTCCTAGTCAACATTTTTTCACAAAAATATTACACAATGAGGAAGCCTATTCAGTTGAACAACACAAGACCACCGGGCTTGTCCGGTTGTGAGTTAACTGGCCCGATGCTAAAACCACTGGCCTCGGGCCTGCGGTCCGGTGTTAATTTCGAGCCCTGCTCTTGTGTTGTGATGTTTATAAACTTTTGATATACATTCTACATGTTCCTGAAAACCTAGTGTACGTATGTCAAGTGCCAAATACAAAAAGCTCTTCTTTTTTATTATTTTGTGGAACATAAATAAACCTTGAACTTTACTCATCTCTTACTTCCTAGTGTACATCATGCAAAGCAAAAAATCTTACTTAAAGTTATGACTTTGTCAATTATACACATAGACTAGAATACTGTTTGGCTTACCGTAAGATACTCTTGAGTGTAATCCCATTTAAAGCTTGAAATGAGACTGATCATCTGGTGGAGTAGAAATCCAAGAAGGCCAGTACTGAAGCCAATCAGACCCATCATTACCCATCGATCCCAGTCCAATCTAACCATGAAAAAAAAAAAATAATACAAATTAGTTTGACAGAGAAATATTAAACACTTCCTACATCAGTCGGCACTAAAATATTGCTGCATTTTAGGATGTATAAAATGCAATACATTCATAAAAAGAGGTTTTACGAATAACTGAGAGTGTGATTTCTTAGGTAATGCTGGAAGATGTGTATACAAGCAAACCAAGTTCTTACAGACACACACACAGAAGACGGGTAAATCCATTTGAAAAAAATGTCTGTCATTGTGTAGCACATGAACTCGCCATGTTATGCTTTGTTTGCATAACAACATTTTCTCTTTTTCCAAGGATTTGTATTACCCACTATTAATAAATACCTCGGCGAGTTTACGAACTCTGATTGGTCGAAGACTGATCACGTGGGGGTGTATTAACATGTGATATAAAGACCGGCTCTGTAAACTAAGCAAATAAATGGCCCCTAAACAAACACAATGTTGTGTAAAAGTTATGTTTGCACGGTACTTGTTGTGCGGAAATTATCAAAACTGGGGTTTTTTTTCGCTTACTTTAATTTTTTTATTTTGACGAGGACAGATGGTGCCACATGCATGCACATACCACGAGTATGCATAAACGCGCAGACAATGTATCAACTTAAGGTAGCTGGTACGCGCATGAAACCAAGGTAATGCAAAGCATAAAGCTAAACACCAACCAAAGTGTTTTTTAATTATAGTGCTGTTACTTTTAAAGCGCAGTCTGGTTCTTCAAAATATGCACAAATAGTTATTATGTGTAAGGTGCCACACAAAAGTTGAAACAGCCTAAGTAATGGCCCTTGAACATGAGTGGAACATTTCTAAAATTAGCGGCGAAAGAAAAATCACAAATTCTGATGATTATTACCGTTTTTTTAAAGGTATTTATTAATGGCAATGACAGTGTTGGGAGCCAGTCTCACTGCGTGGTAATGACCTTGGTTGGTGGATGGCCGCTGTTAATGGACCGAGCCGAGGGCGAGGTCCATTAACAGCGGCCAGCCAGCGGCCAGCCACCAACCCGCTCATTACCACGTAGTGAAGACCGGCTACCTACACTGTTATTCCCTAATTCCAGACCTTCGTCTTTTTGTTGGACAAACCAGGATTACAAGGGATAGTTAAGCTACCACCAGTGTATTTGATGCTCAGCAACACAATCTCGGTGATCTAGTGATAAGACAATGCAAAGGTCGTGGGTTCGAATCCCACCCGAGTGATTTGCCTGTGGTTTTTTTTTTCACAAAACTTGAGAAGTATACAGTGCTTAATATACAATCGGTATAAGGGTAAAAACAAAACAAAAATTTCCCCGATGCAAAATTTTATTAAAAAAACAAATTACTCTCAGCAAGTTGAGAGTGTCAGGATCATCTGCAGACACAAATGGGATGGGTTTTTGCTTCTGCTGTATCCAGGGTGAAACAGAGATTACCGGAAAAGTCCAACAAAATTCCATGCTGGGCAGGCTACAATAAAACTCACTGTTTGTCTGCAAGCAATTCCGCCATTCAGATTGGAGCCTTACCACTACTCCCAGAGGTGGAACATGAGTGGTCGACCTTACTGACTGTGATCATGCAATCAAGTCAACTAAGGCACTTGGCAGTTGGTGAAGATCATCCGACTGTCATTTCATTTGACAAGGACCTTACCAACAGGTTGTGCTACTGCTGGAGGCTAGACTTGAAACACAATTTTAATTGCATGATGTCATAGCTGCTTAGAGAGTGCTTGGAACCTCCATGGATCATTCGGTATTAGTGATGCCTGAATAGAAGCTAACGCCTATTGTGCTGCTACGACAAGGCAAATTCTAAAATGCATCTATTTGTATGTAGCACCGTATGAAGAGGAACGAGAGGAGTTCTTCAGGTACAACCCACAATGAAGAAGGCATTTAAGAATTGGGAGACAGAGAGATCCAAGAATGCCATGTCAGGTCAACAATGAACACGGAGAAGCACTGAGCAAGATGTGCTATGGACATGTGCTATGAATTAGGTACATGTACAAGTGCCACTGACATATGTACGTGTATGACCTGAAAACTAACCAGCCTGTGACCTGGAGGGAACTTGAAGCAGGCAAATTGTCAGTCATGGAGAACAGCCTCCCGTTTGTATCAGTTGAAACAGACCATGCTTGTGAACATTTGAACAAACTAAATGAGGGCTCACTGTGGACTGCTTGGCATTTCCTACAATGCCAATGCTAGACAAAGGTTCTTTATGGCCACACCAGAAATGCCATGCCTGCCAAGACAGTTCAAGACGAGTCTGATTTGGAAGACAACAAAGTAACAAAACATCATGATCTTCGGCCAAATAAAGTCAAGAGGGAGCAGGACATATTATCGATAAAATAAAGGCTGCCATACTGTAAAATACAAAAAAATAGTTAGTGGCCTGACGTTTCGACCCTAGCAGAGTCTTTCTCGAAGGCTAAATGACAAGACTACAAACATATACAGGTATACATGTACTGAAGTAACAAAAGCAGTCAAGTGGAAAAAATTAGATGATAGAGATGAAAACACACAGAGATAGAAGGAGGCTGAACAGAAAGGAGGGTAACAAAAGGGAGGATTTTTTTTGGGGGGAAAGGGCTGGTTGACCACAAGAGGTGGGGAACACAAAGGACAAAATCAAAGATGGGGAGAGGGAGACAAAAGTAGTTTATTAGTGAATGAGGCAGACTGGGGGGGGGGGGCTTATACTGTAAAATGGTGATCAATTTGTCACTGAAGGTGACCAGCTGTACAACATTATCACCCACGCCTACATCTCAGATATTTATGTACAACAAATCTTGGATGTTGATGTCACTTGTCAGATATTATATGAAGACCACGTGTATGAGCGAATCCATGGTGATATCAGCCTTTAGGCACCATTGAAAAGACAAAAGAACAAAATGTCCATGTCTGGCAACAAGAAAACCACTGTCAAAATCTGAGACAAGATTGTAGATCTTAAAGAGACCAGGGATCTGTATGGAAGGCTGATGGTACTTGTCAAGTTAAAAACCAATAAATCAACCAAAAGCATACCATCAGCAACTTTGAGTTCACCCTGACACCAAGTGCCCTATTTGCTCCCAATGGAACGTTGTTCCAATGGAACGTTGTTGTCATGCACTGACAAGTCGATAGTTAATTCAAACACCAAAACACCACATCGGTAGCACTTGGATGGTGACATGGACATGTCCTCATGTAAAGATACTCACCCTAGTCACAAAATTGCAAAGATGGATGGTATGGTAGTTGTCCAGAAGCTGACAAAGAATCCAACAACAGTAGTGACAGTTAAAGATCTCAGTGATTGGTTCAATGATAGACTGATGTCTTTAACAAGAGACTATGATGAGATTGTTCTGGTGTTTGATACATACAAGGCTGATTCCCTTCAGAGTAACGCAAGGGAGAAAAGGGAACAAGGAAAGCAACAAATCCAATATCAGATCAGAGTTAACAACAACTTCAACACATTCCAATGGGCCGGTTCCTATCCCATGCCAAATAAAGTCTGATTTGACTGAGTATCAAGCAAGGAAAACCCTGGAATACAAGAAAGACTCCTAGTAGCTGGTTGTGACGTCTGCCTCATGATGGACAAGGAGCAACAATGATCTTCTCTTTGAGGACAACCATGAAGAGGCCAATACACTGCTGATCCATTAGGTAGTTTCAGCATCACAATGAAACACACATAATGCAAAGCTGAAGGTCTTTTAGTCCAAACACAGATGTAATGGTGTACATGTACCTTATAGCCCCTTAAAACCTCTTCCTGAGAAACACGCCAATTTCAAAGTACAGCCAATATGGATGGCTCCGAGTGCAGAACAAGCAAAAGCTCTGCCAGCTTTCATGCATTCACAGGAGAAGACAACACTTGGAAGTTCTCTCGAATACGTAAGACAACCTGGCTGCAAATGTACCTCAAGACAGGTGAAGATGTCATACATAGTTTGCAGATGCTTTCGGACCACCACTGATGTGACCAGAGATGTGATTTCCTTGCTACATTGTACGTACATTTGTAAGGGCATCCAAAACAAGAGCATCCCTGAGCTGTGGCGACCTCTATTCTGAAACCACCTGGCTGAAAGTGCCAAACTTCCCCCTACTCCTGGTGGTGCTCTCAAGCAGCACGTTCCGAGTGCCCACATACAGGCCAGAGCATGGGGTCAAGCAAGTATAGCCTGACAGGAATTCCTAGATCAAGTGCAACATAGGTGTCAGAAGGACAAAGATGGCGAGGTGAAGCCCGTCATAATGAGATATTCCCAGCATCCGCAGCTACATGTATCATTGAGATGATAAGATGTCAATGCAAAACAGAATGCTCTTTCAATCGATGTTCTTGCAGATCAAATGACTCATCCTGTACAACCCTTTATCAATGGAGCACCCAATGCCAGAACGATGAAGACTCACAGGACCACATTGCAATGGATGGATGGAAGTGATGACCATGATTTGTAAAGTTCAGTGAGAACTATAGCTCTTGAAATTAAGTCTAATCAGTTCATGGTAATTGGTGCCATAGATTCCTTGCCACTGAAATAGTAGATTTAGTCATTGGAATCAAGTCAATCATCTAGAAGAAATGATATTAATGAAGTTGACAACTACAAATAATAGTGATGGTTTGGTAGGCATGAAACAAAACGACCACTGTATGACCACCGATTCCTCAGCAGAAAGACCAAACTACACATCTTGGAATCAACTGTAGAATCCATCATAATGTATGGCTCAAATAAATGGACAGTCACAAGGGAACTGGAAAAGAAACTGAACAGGTGCTACACAAAACTATTACAGAAATGCCCAAGTGTACACTGGAGTCAACATATGAGAAATACTTAACTGCACGGCAATGAACCAAAACTATCCACAAAAATACAACAGCAATGACTGAGACTAGCAGGGCAGTCATACAGAAACATCAAAGAATTATCACCTGGTCACCAAAACATGGACATTTCTAGAAATAGGGGAAGACAAAAGCTCAGCTATACAGATAAGTTACCAAGGACATCAGGGTGCTTCCAACTGATCTCCCCAACTTTATGAGGGATAGACAAGAAATGAGCAAATCTCAACATGATTCCAACCTTGGTTGAATAAAAAGAGAGAGAGTTCACATGGCAATTCAGTCTGTGAATCCCTTAGAAACAACATTGCCATTCCCCATTGTCATCTTCTGCCATCTTCCCGCTCTTCCTACTCTCCTACCTGTCATTTCCTGAGATTAAGGGGCGCTAATCAATCACACATCCAGGCTGCTGCTGTAATTTATCCTCTAATGCCGATATTTATCCCCCCAACTTAAAAAAACCCACTTGTTTAGATTTGTTTTGATTTAATCCTCACCAAATGACCTGGGAGCAAGCAGGTGTGGGAACGATCCTCAACATCATCTTTTCATGTCTGTCTTTTTTCCCAGTTTTCCTGATGCTTCCGGGCAACAGTGATTTAGTTATTGTTACTGTATTGAGTACTGTACAGCTACATGTGGGAATACATTATTGGCGTCGCTCACAATTTCATTGTAAAGTTTGTGTAGTATTTGAAAAATTCATAACTCCTGAACCACACGTTGAATTTTTACAATCTATACGTCATCTGAAAGGTCTTGATAAATTAAACACGCAAAATGTGACCCTGTTTGACCTTAACTTCTAGTTCAAACCGGAAGTTGAAATTTAATGTTTCAAAAAAATAAATTTCTGAAACACACATTGGATTTTTACACTCGATTACATCATTCAGAAAGGGCTCCTAGGCCTTAACAAACACTGCACAGTATGACCTCCTTTGACCTTGACTTCAGGTTCAAACCGGAAGTGGAAATTATCTATTACAAAATCATAACTCCTGTACCACACAATGTTTTTTTTAACAATATTTACATCATCAGAAAGGTCTTTGAAATCTCAACAAGTGCAATACAAAATGTGACCCCATTTGACCTTTACTTCCGGTTCACATCAGAAGTTGATTTTTCATATTTGAAAACAAATCATATCTCCCAAACCACACTCTTATTTTTTGAATTTGTTAAGGTCTTCAATTAGTCAACCAACACTACAAACATTTTAACCAATTTGACCTTGACATTCCGGAAGTTGGTTTTTATTATTTGAAAAACTCCTAAACCCAAACATTGGATTTTTACAATTTATAAATCCTAAAATTTTTCTTCCAAAACTTAACAAACCCTACACAGAGTGTGGCCCCATTTGACCTTGACTTCCAGTTCAAACCGGAAGTTGAAGATTTATATTTCAAAATGTGTACACATGTAACCCCTGAACGAGACATTGGATTTATAAGGTAAAAATGTCGTCACCAATTCATTTAATCACAATTTGATGAAATCAATCACGAACACCTTGTTTTTGTTATTGACAAAAACTGACTGTCTAGTTATTATTATTGGTTTTTTTTGTGTTTTTTTTGGGGGGGGGGGGGTTTTGGGGGGGACATAATTAAGTATCTTTCTACAGTTTTATTGAAAAAGGGAACCATAACAAAAATCGCTATAATCACACTTTAAGATTTTGCAATTTACAATAACACCTTTGTACAATTACATGTACTGTTGTATAAAGACTACTGAAGATTTTTTTTTTATATTAAAAAATTGAATATAAAATGTCTGGTCCAAGCCACCCAAGGACAGGCTTGAGGCATCAGTATGCAAATTAAATTTAGGTTTAATAGTGGATAAAGGGTATGAGGGTTACACTACAGGATGAAGCTCTGGATCATGAACATTGTTTTACAAGAGTTGAGATTAGAGTCAGTGAGTAGGATTAGGGTCAGGGTCAGGGTCAGGCTCAACCTTTACAGTTAGTATTCTATTTGCATCACTGTGTTGTTCTCGGGCTCTAGCTTCTACTAGTCTTAGGTATGGGTGTGAGACGATTGAGCGTAGAAACCAGAGCCACTACCAAAAATGTCACCTGTTTCTGAAAAAGGGGAGGGTGGGCGGGAAAAAACCCTGGATATAAAGATTCACACCTAATTATAAACCTGTGCACGGATGGACTCTACCTCTTCACCATTCCACACGAGCACGATCCGGCAGAATCACGAATGGTGAAGAATCAAACGCCCTTAACGTTCACAGCGATGCAAATAGTATTCTATTTGCATCGCTGTGTTGTTCTCGGGCTCTAGCTTCTACTAGTCTTAGGTATGGGCGTGAGACGACTTCGCTCCCAAAACTCCAAATCCCGCGTCAAACCCCGCTAGCGTCCCCGACCCCCCCCCCATACCCCCCGTCTCTCACCCACCCCTAACTCCCTTTAGCCTAGGTCGAACCAGTCAACAGCCTAACTGCTGGAAAGGCTCTCTCCGCCCTGAAGCCCGAATTTAAGGATCGGTAGAAGGCACTGCTTGTCGAGGGGTCACATGCGCTTCTGCCTGCTCCAACCTAATCGCCCTCAAGTACTTTCGCACGCGGTGAGAAGTACACGGATTCCCATGACCGGCATGTCCCCACGGTTGTGTCCGTCCAATAGCATTCAGGCTTGCTCTCAGCTTACCTACATACGAGTCAACCGTTCCAGCAGCTAACCTTTTGGCACAGCCACAGGTCCAGAGGCCGCTCTTCCCCAGATTAACACAGCCAGTGCCATGGACCTGCGTTCTCCCCTTCTCATCTCGATCAATAAGGAACTTTACCACATCGTCTGGCGTGGCTGTTGAAAGGTCCAGCCCCTCCACGCAGTAGCCTAAACCGTGGTTGGCCTTCAGAAACTCCTCAAAGCTCCTGGCTAGACTGCTTTTTTGTTTATTGTAGGCCAATCCATCCAATCTTTCATCCAGTTCCCTCAGCCTTGCGGCAACACCAACAAGCTAATGATAGACAGAGAATGAAATGCAGATGCAATTAGACGGTTGGAAGGGAAAGATGGGTGACTTTTTTTTTTATTTTTATTTTTTTATACCCCTATGTCCATTCCAGTTCGTAAACCCAAGATTGACCGCAAGAACAACTGGAGCCGACGGTGCAACTTCAAGCTTCCCCAGGTCGTTAAATGAACCTGATCCACGAGATGCTCCTGGGTGATGTAGTCATTGGAGAGGAAATGCCACCCATTTTCTATGCACAAATGCTGAAATGTCACATTGGATGATGCCACCACCCGATTCGTGCCGTGGTCCCGCGTTTGACACATTCCTGATAGAACGAACCGAACTGCTGGAAACTGAGCCCGCAACCGTCTGGACAAAATCCCAAAGACCTTCAACATATCCTCTGACCTTTTCAGACGATTTGTACCCCTGCTGAAATCATTGATGCCCCCGTGCAGAATTGCAACAGCTGGCGCTCGGGCTCGACAGAGTGACGCCAGAACCCTACAAAGTGTTTCCATCTTGGCCCCCCCCCCCTACACAACTCAATCTTGACATCCAAGGCCGACGGCCAACCAAAGGTGACTAGCTCTCTAAACATTGAATCCGACACCAACAACACCTGGCTGCGTTCCGGTAGACGTGATTCCCTTGGCACGGTGTCATTTTTTGGAAAGTAACACTTAAGGGCCCATATCTCAAACGGAAGACCTAATTCATTGCTCCTATAACCCCTTTTTGAGGGGGTCTCTAGAACTCCAGTTTGACCGGCCTCCGACAGTCGCAGAGATTCTCTTGCAAAGGACTTCAAGTGCGGCCACCAACTCCTTGGATGCTTGTGTTTAGGAACCACCAAAGTCACAACTATGTCCCCCCATTCACAAAGAAGTTTTATCAGTGCTGGGAGGAGGACGAAAGGTGGGAAGACGTACAACTCATGGCCTCTTGGACAAAGCTGGGCAAATACATTAACCCCCGAGCTGCCATGCGCCGGATACCTCGAGAAAAACTTAAGAGCGGACCCATCTCTGCCTTTTGGAACATTAGAAGGAAGCGCCATGAGGTCGAATGTGAAGCCTGATTTGCCTCCTAGTTCCTCCTGTAGAAAAAGCCACAAGGATGACGTGAGCCGGGAGTCAGCCCATGATAACTCCCTGGAAGGACCGTCAGCCCGATTATCCTCAGAACGAACCCATTCCAGCTTTAAATCAAAATTCGCTTCCAGCGTCAGGGCAAAGATTAGCTTCAGAACACCCACAAGAGCCGGAGACCTTGCCCTCAAATGGCTCCAAGCATGATATAGAACCTGGGAGTCAACTTGCACGTCTACCCTGCGGTCCCAAAGAACATCAATGACAGAGAGTAGTACGAAATATAACGCCAACGCTTCCTTATAGCAGATGTCCTTTGTTCTCTGGACTTCCGGCGACCAGTAATCCCCAAAACTGACATCTCCCTCAGCAAGGATCAACACTCCTCCCCACCGGAAGCCAGACGCATCTGAACATAGCCGCAATCTCAAATGGCGCTCTAGTCTCCATGGCCTCGGCTCCGAGACTGAATCGATGAACCTCCAAAAGAGTACCTCATCCCTTACGGCCCGAGGCAAAGACACTGGTGCTGAATCATCATCTAGGCATGACATAAGTTGACAGCACTCCCGAGTAAAGAGGGAAGCGGCAGGGAAAACCAAGGCAAAGCTCTGACACTTCCCTACAAATCGCTGCAGAGTCCTGAGAAGTACAGTATTTTTGGCCAAAAGTTCCTCCCCGACACCTGCAAAAGACGATTTTTTCTTATCCGGTATCCAGAAGGATAATGTCTTTGAGCATATACCCAAACCAAGATGTACCATACTGGAAACTGGCTTTAGCTGACTCTTCTCCAGATTAACAAAGTAACCAAGGTAGGAATGCATGTGACACACTGCGTACAAGGCTCTCGAAGCTCTCATGTATGCTGACTCCCCGGGGTCGCCACTAGGACTCTGCAAACAAACACAAAGTGTAAGCAGAAATCATGCCAACACATTTTCACTTGCCCCTGCCTCTCCTATGAAGCGGTCGTCTATCCAGACCTCCGTGTGCACCCCCCTGTTCTTAAGCCATGTTGAGAGACAGAAACCAATGGATGAATATATATACGCACTGTTCTTGAAACCGAAAGGAAGTGTGGTGTCTACAAAGTAAAACCCCGCCCATTCAAACCCGCAAAATGTTCTCGACCTTTGTGTTAGTAGAACCTGCTTATATCCTTGAGCGTCGTCTGTTCCAGAAAAGAAACCCCCTTTGTTTATTGACCTTACAATTTCGCCAAGGGGAATCAAGTTAAATGGAGTGTCTTTACACCAAAGGTTGGGGCCCTTCATCGATAAAACCAGTCTGGGCTTACTTGGCTCCACGGTCAGGGCATTAACACATCTTGGCGGGGCCACCTCACGCAATGGGCCCAACACCTCAACTGAGCCCTCTCTGATACGCTTCATTATGGTCTTATTGATAAAGGGAACAAAGTCTTTACACACGGGGGCATTTGCAAAGTACATGGGAGGAGGAACATTTGAGTCAAATTCTCTTCCACGGTATGAGCCTCTAAAGGATTGGAAGAAGTCATATAAGTCAACTCCTCTAAGGAGCCAGTTCCTAACCATACGGCCATCGTCGGAGCATTCCTGAAGAACGCTTTCCCAACATTCCGGATTTTCATGTAAACCTCCGGCAACAAAACTGTCCGGATCACGAAAACGAAGCAATTCGAACTTTGGTAAGGAGACCCCGGACAAAACATCGGCTGGGCTCGGAGCACTTCCGCTCGGGGGGCTGGTGGGGTTCCCTGCCACGTCGACCCACGAAACCGCGCCCCTTGACCGCTTGCTAACAGAAGCCACCATTGGGTTGAAAGGCGTCCGAGATGAGTTCTCCCAAGCGTGACTCTTTAATATCCGTAGATACTGACAATATTCCTGAATAGGGAAATAGAGGCAAACCAAACAAATGCATTTCAGACATATTTCCTCGGGTCATTCTGCCTCATTTACTTCTGTAAAAATGATAAAGACCTTCATGCAAATACCCTCAAGGCAAACCATCCCCTAACGCCACAGACACATTTTTTTATTTATTTTTTTTAAATTTATTTATTTGTTTATTTTTTACGCAACAGAAACGACTCACAAACATCCTTGTCACCAATTTGCTTGTACCCTGACATATTTCACTTTATTTCCTTCTCCAAACATTATAACCCTTCGTTTGCTCTATACCAAACTTTTTTATTTTATTTATTTATTCTTTTATTTATTTATTTATTTATTATTATTATTTTATTTATTTGTTTATTTATTTATTTATTTATTTATTTATTTTTTAACTAATTGTTCCTCTTCATTATGTATACCGACCCATTATGATTTTATATTGTTTATTATTATTTCTTCTTACTTTTATTAATTCATTCATTCTTTCATCTATTCATTATTATTATTTTGTTTTCATTTATTTTTATTTATTTATTTATTTATTTATTTTTGTTGGTCCTGAATGTATTATTCTCAATACAAGAGCTCCCTTCTGGGCCAGTTTACCTTTAGGCATGTGGTACCTAAATCGGGTCATAGTAAATATAAATACCCCTTAAATTCGTTTTGCGTTCTTACCCCTTACAAGAAAATGCCTACTGATCTTGAATCCAAACCCCTGCGATAACCATCCAGAACACCCCTACATATTCCCTCAAATCCCTCTGATTTGCACCGTAAATAATCTAAATCATGTCTTTACACTCTGACATCGGTAGCACGTGGAGGTACCCAAAGCGGGGGCCCCTCTGGAACCAAATGCCCGATACTGCCTAAAACCACGTCTACCGGGACGAAAAGGCGGCCTGCCCCTAACCCACTGCGCCGACTCGCGGGCCCTAGCCTGAGTCTCTACCGGTGGTGAACCCAACCCCAAATGCTTCCTTGCGAAGCGAAGGCGCTTGTCTGAGTCCTCCCCCGTTACAGACTTATAAATATACATCGCTATGCCCTCCATCTTTGCATTTACGTGCTTTGTGCATTCACTCAACAAGTTGATATATAACTGCTTCTCCTTCCAATCCTCTGATGTAAGGGGAGTGAATTCCTCAATGTATTTCCGTAGGAGAGACATCACATAAGCAACATTACGATCGTAACCCGTCTCCGTGCACGCTTTCAGCAATTCCAGACGCAAAGGCTTGTGTACTTCCAAGGCAGACTTCGCCTGCATTCGGACGAAAAACAAAAAAACAAAAGACCCACATGTACTGACGTATTACGCAGCCGTTTGGAGGAAAATAGTTCCACTGCGGAATTCTATGCACCCTTTAATTGTAAAAGTTTTTTTTTTTTTTTTTAACCATTTCCTCAATCATTTCCTTTGCTATTGCTGTGCCCCACTGTTATCGCCATGATTGGCTACCTTTTGCCTTTTCTGTCCTTTTGGCCCTCCATTCTTATTTGCCAATTTCCCCTTTTTTCTTTTCTTTCTTCTTCTTTTTTAATTTTTTTATTTAGGCCAATCCTTTCTCCATTTCGGACTATATCCAGGCACCTCCCCTGTTTTTTTGTTTTGTTTTTTTTGCTACCTTTTGCCTTTCTGTCCTTTTGGCCCTCCATCCTTTACTTATTTGTCAATTTCCTCCTTTTGTTGTTGTTGTTGTTGTTGTTGTTGTTGCTACCTTTTGCCTTTCTGTCCTTTTGGGCCTCCATCCTTTACTTATTTGTCAATTTCCTCCTCTTTTTTTTTTTTTTTTTCCTTTCTCCATCTTTGCACTATATCAAGGCACCTTCCCCTTTCTCCTTGTTTCTTGTGGGGAGACCAACTTCGGGCCAATCCCTCTCCTCTTGACTGTATTTTGGTCCAGCCTCTGCTGCGAATACCCCAAACTTGGACCTGTCCCCTTTCCATTTCGGCCATAATTGAGGCCCATCTTCTTCCCCATTAAATACCATAAGACCAATTTTCTTTCCACCGAGGCCACCCAGGCCCCTCCTCTTTCCATTTTTCATTTGGGTCCATCCTTGTTTTCCTTTCCCCGGGCGGCATGACTGGGGCCTTCTTCCCTCCTCTTTGTGTCCAGGCTGCATTTCATCCTCCTTGCCTACTTTGTCAGGCTCCCTTTCTGGGTCCCTCCCATGATCCTATTTTGGCCACACACGGAAACACAGCCCCTCTGTTTTCATTGGCGTAACGGATCCCCTCCAATTTAAGGGGCCGCTTCCACCACTTTTCTTCTCTTTCTTCCCTTTTTAAATTTTTTTTTATTATTTTTTTTAAATTTACATTTTGAAATACTCCTTATAGCTATTGGTAATGGCATCGTAACTATTCTCATTCTATGGCAAACGGGAAAATGCTAGGGAAAATCCCCTACCCATATTTAGCTGTTTCGCAGCGAAGCACAGCAAAACAGCTCTTGTTTTGTTAAAGGGTTTTTTTGTTTGTTTTTTTTTTCATTCTTTTTTCTTCTTTTCTAAACGCTGTTTTGCATAGTTCCCGATAAGCAAATGCAATGAAACTTTGCCTGAACTTCCTAAATCAGCCTAGAGTCCAATGCAACACAATGCAAGCCCGATCATTTCCTTTGTCTGCCAGCGTGCCCTTGTCGCTATTATTAACACAGCCCTTTACCCCTGCCTCAAATTGCACCTGTCTACTTGCACAGCTTCTCCATTAATTAGACCTCGCCCTTTGCCCAGCAGTAATTTCGTAAATTAGACTTTCCCCCGATATCGCACTGATAACCTCTACGGCACCCTCCATATTTGCATAAATTCCACAACTTTGCTTGCCCGAAAAGCAAATCCTGATCCTTGGAACTAGACTGACACCTCATTATCATGAACATAAAACATATAATTGTCTTAATTGCCTATAAGGGGCTTACATTGTATTGCTGTGTCGCACCCCGTTATGCGAGGAATTTCAACTAAAGTACGTGACCATTACCCATCCGAGCCCGATTGTTTGTCCATTCTAACAGTTGCTCGGAATCAAACCAATACATTTATCGACCAACCACCTCCGCCTACAATGCCTATAATTTAACAATGAAGCCTAATGAAACCATGCCCGAGAACCCAATACAGTCATTCATGCGCTTCCCCAGTAACAACTTTTACCTGGTACACCCCATTGGAACCATGCCTTATACAAAACCAAAATCGCATTCTTTAAAGGGGCTTACGATCAAGTTCATCTAAAGACGGGAAAGAGCAAGTGCTCTGAGACTTTTGCGTAGTCATACATTAAACATTAAATGTCTCGTATTAACCAATCCTTGAAATAAACGGGAAACTAAACCCTATAGGATCGTAAAGCAAGCACATGCCTCCTTAAACCAGAACTTAAAACCAAGACAAAATTTACTAACCTCTATAATATCGCAAACGCCTGCCATAATTCTGTTGTTATGGTGTCCGGTGCAATTTTGTAATGGTGCAGGGGACGGTCTCCAGCTTCGTAAGTGCAACAATGAGCGGGGCCAAACTAGAGGTATGCACTGATTTGCATATAAATCAAAATCGCAGGTGTGCGCCCAAGCCAAATTATACGAATCGAAAACAGCAAAGAATCTTCGCTCCTTAAAATGAATGAAAATATGACCCATAACATCGACAGCCTGCTGATGAAACACCTGTCGAAGAAAAATTGTCCTCATACTGTAAAGTGACAAACAAAATTAAACGCAAAACCTTAAACGAATAATTACCAATTATGAAAACGAACACACCGTCATCTTCGCCTTTGCAGGAACCATTACAAAACCCCGCATCCCGGCACCCCATATTAAATTAGGAACATACCTGAACAGCACCCTTGTTTCCCCTCTTGTTCGGTAAGGTACAAAAAACCAAACAACAGTTTATCTCCCCTGGGTCCTCCACTTATTCTCAGCCATTAATACAGAACCACTGAGGAAGCTCTTTGGTCATACACGATTAGCCCGATCGCGAAGACGCCCGATCGCGGGACCGGCAGAATCACGAATGGTGAAGAATCAAACGCCCTTAACGTTCACAGCGATGCAAATAGGGCATAGATAGAGACAAAATAACAGTCTATGCTGTTTATGTCATGGTGCCTTGAATTTAGGGTCATTTTCTTAACTGGGTATGGGTCGTACAATCAAAGTGAAAAAATAATGGAACAGCTTTGTGTTTGTCCGAAGGACAAACACCTAATTTCTAGTTATTAGTAAAACTATTATCACAGCATGCAAAATACATTTTCCTTCGTGCCTGTAACTCCTTGAGTCGGCTAGATACAAACCAAAGCCTTAGATCTCAAGGATTTTTCTCAGGATCCTTGCTGTTCCCAAAAGCGCTGCCATTTGCAGATTTGTAACAGATCTACCCTCAAATTTGTCCCTATTTCACCTAGATGTTTCACCATTGCTTTGGGTATGGTGCCAAGTGCTCCAGCCATCACAGGGGATACTTTCATTTTCACCTGCCAAATTTCTAATTTTCCTGGCCATGTCTTCATGGTCTTGGTACTTTTTGATCTTTTCTACCTATTTTGGAGCTACCCTTATATCATTTAGCAAAGCTATGTCAATGAGATGACACATCTTCTTTGTCTTATCTAAGACTACAACATCTGGATGTCTTTGTTCTATAACATGATCAGTCTGAATGTTAAAGTCCCAGAGGATCTTGACCTGATCAGCTCAGTCTCTACAACTTTCTCTGGAACATGGTTGCACCATTTCACAGGCACTTGGACACTATACTTCTTACACAGATCCCAATGAATCACCTTGACCACCTTGTCATATCCTTTGTACTCTGTCTAGACCATCATGTACATTCGCTGACAATATGACATACAGTCTCCTCTGCTTTATCACACATTCTACACATAGGAGAGACATTTGCTTTCTTTATCCTTGCCTTTATTACATTTGTCCTTAAGAGACTGGCCTTGCGCCATAGTAACCAAGCCCTCGGTTTCCTTCTTAAGTTCTCTGCTTCTTAACTAATTCCAGGACTTGCTGCTGGCAACTTCTTCAGTACATCTCAAGAACCGGCCATGAAGTGGTTTGTTCCTCCAATCTTGATGTCTTTCCTCTTTCCTTTCCCTCTTGTACTCCTTTGGCCCAACTTCGTTTGCCCTTGTGTACTTTTGCACAACTTTAAAAAAGTTCTCCTTAGTCTCCTGACATGACAATGCAACCTCCTGTGCTCGATGTTGACACTGTCTGCCATGCTCAGTAATCCCCTTTCCCACTCTGACCTCGGGAGATAGAGTCTGCTGACATTCGCCCGATGAAGCATGCCATGCATGGTCATTAGTTTTCTTGTTCTCCTGTCGTGACATCTAGATCTTCTTTAGTCCACTCAACTATACCCACACCGTACCTCATCAAAGCCACGGCCCATGTGTTGATTGCCTTAATCATGTTCCCACCATTCTGTTTGGACTTTCTCAACCATCTGATGTATTCTGCCCTCAGCCTTACCTTTGATTCCTTGTGAAGGACATGGTCCGATTCAAGTACACCAAGATAACGATAGCTTTCTTTCTCACCCTTTCTGACCCTCTCTTTTTCACCTCATCTGGGCACCATCTGGCAGAGCGATGGGTCAAGTTCATGGATATCAGGCGCATTGGAACGGGGACAAAAACAGGAGAACAAAAAAGAAACAGAGAAAAGAGAAAGGGGGAGGGGAGGGGAGAGAGGTGAGGGTGAAGCAACAATTGACAATAACAAACTTCAGTTGCTGTACAACTGCGCATTTGTTATGACTACCGCAACGCCTGTTCAAGGTTGTCACCACGTCGGTTGGCGCCGGCCCATCCTGCCGGCACTCAGAGCTACCGACCGGGACTTTGCCTTACTAAGGGAGCATCTCAAAAGTCGGCAACGTTCCCGTCCAAATGGAACGTTCCCATTTGAACGTTCCGTTTTCGGTGGATCGCGTCCGCATGCTCGTTGGAACACGGCGGCATTATTTTTTGACGATTCTTGTGGGAACGTCCCAACGGGAACGTTCCACCTGGACGCTCAATTGGGAAAATTTGTGTCTTGTTTGCTTGGTGCCTGAGTGTGTATATGTAGCCCATCAAGGATCAAACTTGGTCAAGAATGCCTTTGCACATAAACCAATGGAACATGGGGGTCTCGACCCAGACATAGATGTGTTGGTCAACAATTGAATAAGGGTCATTCCGTGTCAAATCATCACGCCATCCGGGGTCAATCTCACGGATTTTCTTTAAATTTGCTGAATTAGTTTGGTCCTATGAGAAAACTCTGAAACCCAAATTTGAGCGTTCTGGGTCATGTGGTTTTTGAGTTACAGGTCGTTGAACTTTTGACCTTGTGTTTTTTTAACATAAAAACAAATGATTGTACCTCCAGTTATGAATATCGGACAAAGATGATTTTTAGCTTAAATTAAAGCCCTTGATATAAGAAATTAACTTATTGTCAAATATTTTTTTTTAAATAAAACATTCAGTTGGGGGTTGCGCAAAATAGACTTTGACCCTTGACCCCTCGGGGGCCGCCATTTTAATTTTTTTCAAATTTTGCCAAAAGAAGGCCTCGGGTGTTGCCATTAACCACACCAAATATAAAAATGGGATCTCTGTAGGTTTAGATGGGACAATAGTTTCTATGTGGATAGTATATTAAAAATACATTAAAACGTGCACATTTCATTGTATGTACTGTACATACATGTACATTTTTGCACATGGGACTCAAGTTGTATCAAAAATTCTACTTGTACATTGTCATGGGCGGCGTATGGGGTAGTTGGGGTGGGGTAGGGGTGGGGTAAGAGGATCGAGTAAGGGGATGGGGTAGGGGGCTAAGCCAATACGTGTACTTGTACTGTAAAACTGTACTGGTACATGTTTCAAAAAGAATGTTTAAGTTCAGCATATTATATGGTTTTCTGTGAGCCTTTTGTTGCCTAAAATCGTTCTCTAAGTCTTGTGTTGGCTGTAAGTGAGTCTTTTTTTAAAAGGTAAATGTTCTCCCTGTGGTGGTCAGTGGGGCAGCAGACTTCAAGACATCAGCAACATCAATTTCAAAGATGTCTTCCCTTTCTGGAAAAAAGAATGATGGAGCAGGGCCATGTGGATGTAAGAAATTGACCTTCACAAGTCGACTTTCTTGCTTCATTTTTACAACACATCCAAGCCACCAGAACCCATCATATTCTGCTGTTATGTAGCCACTGATTAGATCTACATTATTTTCTGAATGGGCAGAATACTCTGTGATGTACGCTCTTGTCGTGCTGCAGGGCTAGATGAAAATTTTCGCACTTCAATACAATTCCTTGATATTGGTTTGAAAGAATGCAATTTCTGGGTTCCAGGGATAGTGCGTGCATTTTGAAAGCGATCTTTCAGTAAAGTTGCTTCTTCACTGTGCTGGGCTGTTGTAGTGAAACAGAACTTCATTCAAGAAATCTCCGTGTAGGCAAAATCATACAGTTGCCAAGGTGTCATTATTTGTTTGTCAAAAGCTTTTTGTAGACTTGATCTTGAAGCCAGACGTTATAGTGTACCAGCAACACCATCACATGCTATTTTCCCATGCTGTTTTCCCACTCTGCTAAAAAACCAAAATCGTCCTGGTGACAACATAAGTTGGTGAAATTCTTAAGGTTTTTATACTGGGCAGCACATCTGTCAGAGAAAGAGATGATTCTAGATAGTGTGCCCATTCTCTCAATGAGATGACTAATCAAGCACTTTTGAAATAAGTGCACTGCAACAGTGTCATGGCACATACTGTCGGACATCACAACAAAGCTCAGATGATCAATAATTTCCATCATCTGCCTTGAAGTAGACTAGAAAAGGATGAATAGTTGCCTGAAGATTATTCCAATAAAAGGATTGGGCAGCATCTTGTACAGGGCAGTTCCATGGTGTCGGACGTACATTTCAGACACTTTAACTGAGTGTATTATTACAGTGCTATAGATAAAAGGATTTTTTATTCTGGATAGAGGTATAAGGTAGTCACTAAAGTTATTTAATTAAGAAATTATCCAGCCACATCTTTTAATGTAGAAGCCACTCGCCCAAAACACCATGGTGTCGGACGTACTCAGAGAAATGCCTTTTTTTGTAAACCGTTATTTGTATTTCAAACTCTGTGATGTGTTTGAACTTTGATGCAACTTTTTCTTATTTTTTGATTCATTAGACCTCTGTTAATACACTTAATCATAAGACATTTGTTTTTTAAATTTCAAATTTAAGAAACGGCCTTTAATATATGGGTGTCGGACGTACATTTCACAGTGTCGGACGTACCTGTACGAAATTGCATTAAAAAGTAGGTAACAATCAGTTCAAAATTGTACTTTTAGGGGGTTGGTGGCCTAGCATTCATATAAACAGGTCAAGAATACTTAATAAGTTGGAAATGATCAAACACAAACTACATACTTTGTATGCTACAGTACATATAGCAATTAAAGAAAATGTATTAAAATTAACGCAAGAATCTTGGACGTAAAAAGCCGTAAACTTTTACAATACTTGTGTTTCACAGTGAATTGTCCCCTATTTCCAGCAAGAATTGGAGGCTCAAGCTTTTGAAGAACATCTTTTCTGGCACAAAATATGTGATCTTCACATTTTGGCTATTTCCAGTGACTCGGACTTGCGCATGACAATGACATTCACTTTAACATCCACACTACATGTAAGTGTGTGACCAAAATATCGTACTGCTACCCAGCCACCAATATGCAACTCCATTTTTGTCCCTAAAGTTTATGTGACAAGTTCTGTCTGACTGAGTCAGAGAGTCATTGAAGTCAGCATCTTCCTCTTCCTCTAGAACTCTCACCTCTGAATACTATTTGAATCTGATGCAGGCCTATCACTTAAAATGACTTACTAGAAGAAGAGCTTTCCCTTAGTTTTCACACTAGTAGTTTATGAGTGTTGGGTACTGGAAAAGTTTTGTTAGCAGTGGGTTCCCAGCATTGTTTTATGCTGTTCAATTACAGTTTTTGGTATGAAGTGGATGCAAACATTTGGGTTTCTGTCTACAGCTACTTGGAAGAATGACATTGGTGTCACAGCCTGAGCCTTCCCACTTTGCACATACATTGTAACGCCAAACAAAGCGTTTGACAGTTCCCCCAAATCTGTCCACAACACCCTTTCCATGCTGCCATGGGAAGTTGTAAAGAAGGGCCGCACCCACCTGAGCTCTATATCAAATTGCTCTTCCCACATGCCAGTTGGAGAAAAAGAATTATCTGTGCAAATGACTGAAACAAAGCAGAAAACTGTTTGGCTGTTTTCCAAGTAGAGTTGGGCTTAGCCCACCTTTTAGAGCTACAACAGCCTAACAATGTAGGATAAACATCAGTCCTATCAGTATCATAGTCACCATTACAGCCCACCCTTTATACATGTCTTAAACGCCAAGTTTTTAAAGTATGAGCAAGTCATATCACTTTGATTGCAAATATCGCCCTCTTATAAACATTGCATATTGCTCCTACATGTACATACATGTACATACATGTACTTCACCTTATTCCTAATATTTGTGGAATTACTATGATAACAATTAGTTTGTCCGGATATGTTTTTTGAAAAGGACGAATAAAAAACTCTTGTAAAATATGCATTCAAATAAGTGGCAACTGGGTGCTGCCATCTTGGTTAAGTCACAATGCCTGTTGATCTTGAGAAGTCTGGGCACCAGACTTTAAGTATAATCAGAACTGCGCAAATCATATGCACAGGGTGACTATTTTGCACAAGGTGCATACGCAGGGCATGCATGCTGCGTTCATGCGCACACAACAAGAAAGTGGGCGACGTCAGCACAATGCGTATTTGTGATTTTTCTGTCATCCAAGCGGCAAGATATTCACGATACAAAGGTGGCATTGCCCAGTCGCCACGTATTTGAGCATACAATTTTTACTAGGGTACATACATGTACGTCACACTGTTATATAAAGGAATTAATCGCTTGGTAAGCCCCATCATACAGTGTAGTAATTCCCCAAATGTAAGGAATAAGGTGAAATATGTACATGTAGGAGAAATAGGCCTATGTGATAAGAGGGCAATATTTGCAATCAAAGTGGTACGACTTGCTTGTACTTTGAAAACTTAGCGTTTTAGACATATACTATATAGAGAGTTGTCTGTAATGATGACTATGATAGACCAATGTTAGAAGAGAGCAATAACAGCACAAGGTGGGCTAGGTTTGACTATCAAGTGTGGCAGTCTCTTTGAGTGTTGTTTGAATACAGTGAAGCGATTAGCAATACTTTCCATATATGTTTTGGAGGTGTCGGACGTTCAGGTGTCGGACGTACGAAAAAAATGTACGTCCGACACCAAGATTTTGTGCAGCTAAGAAGATTTTTTAAAGACATAATTCCATGTATGGATAGAGGGTATCAATTGTGCTTTGCAAAGTAAATTTGACCATTTTCTGCCCAAGGTTGAAATAGGGAGATTAAAAAATCCACCATTTTGGTGTCGGACGTACATTGAAAAAGTAAGTTTCCTAATATAGTGAATATCATAATTTTTTGAAAGAAAAATTACAATTTTTTTCCATCATTGTGTAGTAACTATGGCACACTTCAAACAGTGACAAAACCAAAAGAAACTCTATTCATTCAGGATAAAAACTTTGATAAATTTTCCGAAACATTATTTTTGACCCAATTTCGCTATTTTTAAAGTATTTTTTCAGTTGAAAATAACAGTTAAGCTGCTGAATATTTTTAGTAAAAAATTATATTTCAATAAAATTCATAAAATAAGCTTTAAAATGATGTATCATTTGTCACATTTATGCCATTTTGAAATTTTTGCATTGAGGTTTACATTTCCGTGGAACTGCCCTACAATGAAACTATACTTCTCTGAGAAGTCGGCCACAACTAGAAATTCACTATCAACTAGGGATGACTTTTTGTTAGCTAGGAATCGTGCTTGGGATTTGTCATGTCGAATGAGCTTTTCAAGCATTTCCATAAAAGTGTCAATGAATTCTTCAACTGGCTGAACTTTTGTTTCAAGACTTGACCTGTCCGTTGTTGTCCATATTTTGTACTCAACTTGGTCGATCATTTTATTCTCAAATGCATTATCAAGATTTTCTTTAAGTTCTTCTGATCCTGGACACTGATCACATGTTCCCATACAGCAACTAATATTTGGAGGGTTGCATTGCAGCGCTGCTAAGCAATTGTGATAGGTGGAGTGTTTTCCATCAGTGACACTGTCAATTCCCGCTAAAAAAAAATTAGTTTGGTATTCTGATGGGTGGTGCAGACACACACAGAATGTGTTCCACTGCCACCAGCAAGTACATACTGCTTTGGACGTAGCTCAGCGAATTTTGAAAAACCAATAGCCTATCCATTCCAGGATGGGTGACCTTGAATTGTTGATACGCTTCCTTTATGTTACATAAGACAAGGCGCTTTTGCTCATGATGCCGTTGTCCATCAGTCACCACGGATACAAAGTCCTTTTTCCAGGCATAACACGACTTCATTCATCATTCATGTAGAAATCCCTAACACTGGTTACTGTTGCATCTGGAAGAATTTTGCCTGCTTTTTTGTTTGGTGCTGACATGATCCCTTTCTCAGCTACTAAACTTTTCGCCCTCTGAAACTTTTCGCTCCTCAGAAACTTGCAAGATAAAGGAGTTAACTTGACACTAATGTTCTTCCCCCAACCAACCCACTCCCAGCCCCAACCCCCACCAAGTGCATGGCCAATGTGATATCACAGTATTATTTATTTAATTTTTTATTTAATTAACTATAAATACACAGCATCAAACCATTATGTTCATGTACATGTGTATCCACACATGTATACAAACATGTATGCCATTGAAATGTGCACGTTTTAATGTATTTTTAATATACTACCCACATAGAAACTAATGTCCCGTCGAAACCTACAGAGATCCCATTTTTATATTTGGTGTGGTTAATGGCAACACCCGAGGCCTTCTTTTGGCAAAGTTTGAAATTTTTTTAAATGGCGGCCCTCGAGGGGTCAAGGGTCAAAGTCTATTTTGCACAACCCCCAACTGAATTTTTTATTTTAAAAAAAATATTTGACAATAACTTAATTTCTTATATCAAGGGCTTTAATTTAAGCTAAAAATCATCTTTGTCCGATATTCATAACTGGAGGTACAATTATTTGTTGTTATGTTGAAAAAACGCAAGGTCAAAAGTTCAACGACCTGTAACTCAAAAAACACATGACCCAGAATGCTCAAATTTGGGTTTCAGAGTTTTCTCATAGGACCAAACTAATTCAGCAAATTTAAAGAAAATCTGTGAGATTGACCCCGGATGGCGTGATGATTTGACACGGAATGACCCATAAATAAGGTGCACCCCCCCTTCCACTCCCCTAAGAAAATAGTCCTGGATCCACGCCTGTTTGCAAAGGTGGAATGTCACCCCTTCCAACAACTGTCTTTTATACAGATTAGCATCACTGCTCGCACGGATTGTATGGCCGCACCACTTTTTAGCACCTTGCTACAGTACATGCCTGATGGATATGCTTAAAGTACATAACAACCTAAGTGCTAGTGATGACTCTTTAGAATTCCAATTACATTATTTTCCATTTGATGTCGACACATCACTTTTTAGCTATACGTAAAAAATGTATTGTATTCACTGACAAACAAAATGGTCAAAGTGAGACTTTTGTTTACTGTAACCCATCATATAATGCATTTAGTTTCATCATCATAACTTGGGTTTATTAACATTAGTAAGGCCTATAGCATTAAATGCTAGTTTGGCAAAAACTATTGCTGGACTATGGCTTTAAACAAGTCCTCTACTGTGAGAACGGAAAACTATAGGCTTGTTCCAACCATTCAACCTGCTAATGTAAATTGAGCAATGAAGGATGGTATTTGGCATTGTCTGCTGGGAACGTTTGCTACAGTGCCTTCACTTTTAAACTTTACTTGAAGTTTTCAAAACCGCATACAGTACCACTACTGTAGGTGTATTTCGCTGGATTGATTTGTTATAGTCTTGCAAAAGTAGAACAATTTTTGTCCGTCACGCTTCTGCCAGGATGCGATATACATGTATGATACTGCAAATCTCATACTCTGTGCTGAAAACAATATTTGAGTCAACACAAGCTGCTTTTAATGTAGATTTTATCCACCTGGAAAGTGTTTGGACTCCTACTTCTTTGTGAAGCGATACATAGCTTTAAAAAACTTTTTTTTCTTTCCCCGAAAGGAATGTCTTTTTATCAGTACTCCTTCAGTTATCTCACAACACAAAGTAAATTGTCATGTGGATAATTGTCTAAAATGACATTAACATTGATCTTTCCAACCTTCTGAGTCTCTTTTAACTTGTCAGTACAAAATAAAATGCAAGTAGTAGCGACCTGACCCCAAAAAAAGGATGGTGCAGGTAAGGTAATGATGACCCTAAGATTAGATTCTCCTCAAGTGTCTAACTGCTTGGCCAGCAATTCTCTTATCTGGTTGTTCATCACTCATGTTGAATTTCACTTAGTTATCATGCTTATTAAGAAAGATTGTGATACAATCCAGCATAAAAAAATGTACTGAGGAGACTGTGCCTCATTTGTGGTTTATCTTTAAGCAATTAGGCTCTCGATTGTGACAATAGATGTACATTCTGTGACAAATGAAATCTCAAGTCCTGCAGTGCTACATAGTGATGACTTGGTAAAAATACAATTAACTTTCATTTCATTTCATTAATTTTTAAATGAAATGTGTACACGTATGTATCAAATAATGAGCAAAAGATGAATTGACAAATTGCAAATAGCCATACAACAGCAGTACAAAATTTCAACTTTTAACATTGGTTTGTACACAAAAATGGATGTGCTCACACAGCTACAAAACACAGGACAAGTTAATAATGCTCTAAGACAATACAGTTATATCGTAAAAGCACATTAAATTAAATGCAAATTGTTCATACAGTTCACAACCTTAAAAATTTAAAAACTTGAACAAATACCTTTTTGGCTGCTGTCTCAGCCAATTTAGATAGACATGGCTATGTGGAGGTAGATAGTCAACACTTTCATAACTGGCAAGAAATTCCTTCTCTTGTTCTGTGTATTGATGGTTGACATATCTACTTTCAAAATCTCGTCCTTTAGCAAAAAACCCATTCTTATCATCAGTTGGATGTACCCCCTCTGTGTAATCAGCATGACGGGTGACGTTTGTTTGCATTGTTGACTATTGAGCAGCCTGGATGCTTCTATTAATGAAGTACTCCTTCCTATACAGTACATGTAGTTTCAAACAAAGACACCTTCAAGGAGAATCTTTCCCTGTGCAGAATTAAACAAACAGGGACAGCATAAATGGGCAAAAGGTCACATTTGTAGATTGAATCAATATTCCAAAGCTATTTTATGTAAACAGTAGGGCAGCAATCTTTAAGACATATTTTAACAAAATTAAATTTCACTGCCAAAACTTTTCAAAGAAACTGAAGTTTCAAAAATTTAACCACCCTCTTTTCAGTGATAAAGTTTCCCTTTACATGTTAGGAATTGAACAATAAATTATTCCTGAACGACCAGCTGTTAAACTGATTAAAAAGACCCATTGCAATGCTCCATTCAAAAGTTATTTGATAGTTTCCACATGTAGCAAAACCAGATGTACAACTTACATGATCTAAATTTTTTTTTGGTAACAGATCCCAGCTTGAATACTGCAAAGTTTCAGTTTGATCGCCAAAATTGTTCTGCACGTATAGATCTTGTAAAACAATACCTTTGGTGCTGATATAACATGACATTAGATGACATGAAGACGTCATTCCATATTTCATCTATAAAGCCTGATGCAAAACAACACTTAATTGCAGCTTGCTATATTGCTATGATATATAGTAGATGATACAAATTTCAAAAATTTGATTTACAAAATATGGCGAAGTCATCATGATGTCACTTTAAATGTAAGCAGTCAGAAGCCGTTGTCTCACAATACTTAACGCTTCAAGTCAGTCCAATTTGTGGTTTGGGTTTCAAAAAGTGCACATTTAAGGCAATACCATATGGCATGTAATGACATCATCAGTCTGCAACTCCACATATGTGTCTGCATGAAGGCCATTTTGTATACAATTGTGAAATGATTATCATTAACTTTGCCACCGACATCTAGCATGTCAAGTAAAAGAGTATTTTGAACTTGTCAGACTACAACATCGTTGAAAACAACTCAAAAAAAGTTGCCACTTTAAAATCAAAAGGCGCTTTTGGTTGCGATTGGAAGTAGAGACATTGAGACACACACAATAAAAAATAAAGACCTATAATACCAGTGTACTGTATATAAGTATTATGCATAATTCTGCAAAAAGCAACCTACATGTAGGGTCTCTTATCCTTGATTTGATACGGATTTTCAAAGATTAACATTTTTAATGATGTAGATTTTCGAGCCGGTATCTGTCACAGAGCAAGCCACTAATGTCACATAGTGGGATAAAAGCAAACATTAATTTGATATACATGTAGCGCCACCATGCATGTGAAATGTACTGCTAATGTTTCTGTTTTGTGGGACTATACATGTTGTACACCTCTAGGCTTTTGAACCTTTATGATCAATGGAGCAGAACAGCCAGCTACAGTGCTTTTCTCTATACAGGACACAAATTAAATGCGGGTTAATACAAACGATGGCTTTAACGCCCGTTTTGGACCAGAAGTTAAGCTCATATTGATATCATCTCTGTGCAAAAGTTTGAGCAGGATTACTCATCTATAACCTGATGTAAAATTTATGGTGAAACATTATGCAGTTTTTGAGATACAAGTTTTTTTAATTTTTAACTTCCGGAAGTCATGGTCAAATGGGGTCACATTCTGTGTAGCATTTGTTCAGTGGTCAAAGCCGTTTCCTTTGATGTACATGTATAGATTGTAAAAATCCAATGTGTGGTTCAGGAGTTATGATTTTTTCAAATATTAAAATTTGATTTAATGTATTTCAATACCTGATGACATCATCATGACGTAACTACTTGGTGGTTTCATCTTCTAATAAATATCGAATTATTTGTGTGAAGTTTAAAGCTTTTATGAGCTTGGGAAGTGTGCTTTTGATAGCAGACAATCGACAGGGAGAAGCAGAAGAATGAAAACTAGAGATTGAGAGTTTGTGTACAAACTCACGGTGTTCGGCTTGAACGTAATTAAGTGACTGCGTAATTGAAAATAAGGTAAATATTGTGTGCAAGTTTTTTGTCTCCTTGTGCTGTGGTGACGGGCAAAATATTTATGTACCTTTTGTTGATCTTTATGCAAGATCATAGCATGACGTTTGTCATATTAAACTTCAACTTCCGGTTTTGACAGGAACTTAAGGTCAAATGGGGTCACACTTTGTACAAGATATCTAGAGTTGCCCAATAGCTTTAAATCGATGTAATGATTATTAATGTACTACAATTCATTAATAAGATACACATTTTTGTATGTGCAAACTTATACTTCCGGTTTGGACCAGAAGTGAAGGTCAAATGGGGTCACACATTGTAAAAATTTGTAGAATTGTCTAAGGGTTTTAAAATCACATAATTATATTAATATACAATTTTAAGTAAATGAGAAATGAATTGTTATTTACAAAATTTCAATTTCCGGTTTCGACCGGAAGTAAAGGTCAAATGGGGGCACACTGTACATGTATGTAAGATTTGTTTAATACTTCAAGAGCTTTCATATGGTGCAAATATCATGTATGTAGCATATATGGTTCTTGAGATATGATTATTTTAATGCAAAAATTCAATTTTATGTAATGGCGTCATCGATGACGTCATCATTCCAAAATTTTTATTTTGTCATGTACAAACTGTGGTCTAGGCAAATAGTAAGTTTTAAGTCTGTGATTGTACCAATGCGAGTTGAGATGCTTTGGGATGCGGCGTGTCTTAGCAGGAGCGTGTGTATCTAGAAGATTGCCGAGGGTAAGATTATAGCGATTGACAACAGTATCAACACTGTCAGAAAAGGCCGGCTGAATATCACAAAGCTGTACGTTTCTAGCGAATAATAATCTGTCTATAGCCTTGATGTTCCTTAGAACTGATGTTCTCACACTGCGTGTTCGGGTTTCTGTAGATGTAGATGGAAGGTAATAGAAGCTGATATACCTGGTACAACTTGAAGATCAGAATGAACTTGATTATCTGACTTACGGGTAATAAAAACATCCAGAATGTGTCCTTTCTCATGCGTAGATGATGCAATGCCCTGTGAGAGACCATGGCCTGAGAGTAGGTCATTGAATCTTCTCGTGTTGGGCGTAGATACGTTGTCAAGGTGAATATTGAGATCTCCGGTAACAACAATGGGTGAAGATCTGAAAATTCTTTCATCCAGCATTAATGAGAATTTATTAAGGAAGTCAGAAAAAGAAGACTGAGTACCTGGGGGTCTGTAAGCAACCACAATGTCTAGACTGACACTGGTTGAGGTAAGAGTACCAAGCATCATTTCGAAACAGTGAAAGATTTCAGATGATTTGATGGTCATTTTCAGTTCGTTGCGAAAAAGAATACCAACTCTACCACCCCTTTTTGTAGTTCTGGGTTAATTCTTAAAGGTGAAGCCTCTAGGAACAAGATCGGCCACTACAGCATCATCAGTTGAGGTTAGCCAGGTCTCACAGACACACACCACATCAAAGTTGTTGTCTAAAACGAAGTCTTGAAATTCTGTTGATTTGTTTCGAAGTGATCGAGCATTCAGCATGCAGAAACGTAAATGATCACATTGTCTCTCCTGGATGTTATTAAGTGGGGAAGGTGAAGTTACTGAAGATTGAAGAGACTTTAGACGTGTGATATGCCGCTCTCGTCTCTTAGCACCTTTGCTCCCACGATGAGTTTGCCTTTTGCAGGCAATTCCAAGGGTTTTAATTCTTTGAAGAACTGTGTCGTTCAATCGGTTCAAGTTAGTATTTAATGAGTTCAATTTGTATTTAAGGAGGTTCGATCATACAAAATGTGCTGTATGTCCGGAAGCATTGTAGATGGACCCTTGATGAGACTCAGTCACAGGCTGTGATGGACCAGGATTGGGGCTGACATCACCAGATTTAAAAAACATTAGTTGGTAAGTTGCCACTGAATTGGTATTGTAGGCAATGGATGTCCCATAGTATTTCCTCACATGAGGTATTTCCACACTCACTTGTACAAAAGTTCTATCGAGTGCAGTGGGGTGCTGTGTGAGGCAAAGCCCCTCACATGAGGACAATAAGGATTTATAAGGTGAGTAGAACTGGTCATCCTCATTGTCAGTGTCCAGGTTATTGTCCAAGATCAATGGTGTTCAGTCAAGCTTGAGTTACCAACAAGTAGCAGTCAAAGGGAACATGGAGGATATCAACAAAATGTTGAACAACCTGAAGTAAAATTCGTCGGATTGGAAAAATAAGTTCTTAGCAAGTTTCATATGACACCCAGTTTGTCCTGTAGCTTCCACATTTACATGAATTAATGAGGTGGTGAAAACATAAAGACACTGTATCCAAAAATATAAATACAGCACAGAAACACATTGAAATACGAGCAGTGTGAGAGGGCAACCGTGAGGTGCACACGTCCCGCTGTAATAAAGTTTTTTTTAGAGTCTTGCCAGTTTACATAACAGGGATGTTTTTCTTTTGGATGATCATAGCTGAAACTTTTACAGCTAACCCACTAAAAATTTAAAAGAAAAATTAACTTAAGATGTCAGCAAAGATATTTGGTTTAATTTCAAGAGGCTGAGAGACTTTAATTTTTTTATAGTTATTTTGAATAATTAACATTTAGCATTGGTTGCTATAAGGAGCTTAGTGTGGTGCACTCTTTAGTTACAGAAGGTGGCAGCTCCCACATACAGGACAAAAAGGTGGAACATTAGTAGAACATTCCACATTTGTGACATGTAGTTTTCTGGATTGATTTTGTTAAATTTGTCAACAATTCTCCTCAGTTTCAAGAGGTAAATGACGGGTACAGTAACAGTGACCAAACAGGTAAATCTTGAATGTTAAGTTATTGTTTACCTTGCCCTAGTCGGTAATGTTGTTGTTACTAAATTTTAATAGTGCTGTTTTATATGGTTTAGTTACAAAAGAGTGCCTTTTCTATTTCTTTATCTTTCTGATTTAATTCATAATGATTTCTTTAGTTCAAAGATTCACACAGGATGTAATTTGATAGATAATAAGACCCCGTTTACACTAGATCCAGAAAGGTGGATCAGACCCGGGTCTGATCCGGCAATGTGGATTAACGGCTAGTGTTAAACGCAAAAAAGCAGGATCAGACCCGGTTCAAGATCCGGCAATTTTAATCCACCTTTTGAGGAGGGTTGAATCCGGCAATTGGTGGATCAGATCCGGCAAAGTGGATTCTATACAAGTGTCAACGCAAAGGTGGATCAGACACCGCAATTCGATGTGGTCAGTTCCGGTTTCGCTACGATGGCGCGCTTTTGCTTGTGCTTTGGTGGGACATCCGTCGCTGTTTATATTTTTGTGTGTGTCTTCGTTGTTGCATCATGCTGTGTGCACATGGACTGTGCGTGTGTGAAACGTTTTGTTGTTTTCAGCGTCCTTATACATACATCGTTACGTTCGGAGCTTGCCTTGTTGCTGTATTTTGTTTTAAATTCCCATCTACACTATTTCTACCTGCATGGTCATTGTTATCAGTATACCATTTGCTGTACTGTATTTTCTGCATTCTATCTTCGCATTGATAATATTTCTAGAAGTGGCGTGCTGTAATCGTGACCTTTGATCTTTGCCACATAACCCTTGAGCTCTTTGCGAGGAGCAGTGACCTCGTGACCAATATACATCAGGTTCAAAAGTAGGATCAAGCGCTGGTGTAAACGCCGGATCTTGATCTGCGGTCGTTAAAAAAATGCCGGATCTCAATCCACCTTTCTGGATCTAGTGTTAACGCGGTGCGAGAAGCCAAAAACAATCTTGACAGGGGGTCCATTTAAAGCTGGAGTAATAACTTGCAACCAGAAGGCCGATGGATTGAGTAGCTGTTGCAAACAAGATAAGTACATGACCCTACATCTAGCACCAACACTAACCCCAGCCCTAAACAATGCCGCAGCTCTTTAAATGTACCTTAAACCTCAGTAGAAGCCCTAATTCTAAACCTAACCCTAATGTTAGCCCTTCCCCCTTACTCTAACCCTAGCCTTAGTTCAAATCCTTGCCCTAACCCTCACCTAAAAGTCACCAAAATGGGTCAAAGAGCCATGACATGTCTCTAGGTAGGGGGTGGTTCAGATTTTTGTTTAAGGGAGAAAAACTCCTCCCCATCTCCCTTGAAAGCCTCCAACTCTTTGTGCGAGAGTACACATATTTAAGGGCTTGAAATTAACACTTGACCCCAGGCCCGGGGCCAGTGATTTTAGCCTTGGGCCAGTAAACTCAAGACCGGACAAACTTGCTGGTCTTGTGTTTTTCAATTGAGTAACAATAGGCTACCTCATAGTGCAATATCTTTGTGGAAAAACAATAATAATATATTTCAATTCTCTTGAGTATCAAAGTAAGCTAACAAAAAAGACAAATGAGATCTATGTAGATCTTTTCTTAGTGCTTGCTCAACTTATTGTGATTCTGTCTTGTAAAATAGATTCTGGTCTAGTAAACTTTTTGAGTGACAAGCACTGCAGTCTAGTGGGATTCCCCCCCCAAAAAAAAAAAATAAATAAATAAATAAAACATTCAAGCCCTGTGTATGAACATGACATGGTATGATACACCCTCTGGAGTTTGTTTGATCCTCAGTTTTATAGGGTAGGAAGGTTAGCCTGAAGCCAAGGGCACTTCCAAATTTTTAAGTCTATGGAAAACTTGTTTGAAGGCTACTTACGGACAGGGGGCAACAGAGGCCAATTCTAGGCAGGGGCGGTGCCACAGGGCTGGGGTGGCTGCCCCCCCCATCATTTGAAGAAAACAGAGGGAGCGGAAAGGAAAGGAGGGGGGAATAGAAAGAAAGAAGAAGACAAATTTAAAAAGAAGAGAGACTAAAAAAAGGGAGAAGGAGAAAATAATTGAGGGAATCATGTTACCTGCTCAGCCTAATTAATGTTAAAAATTAGGGTAAAAGTTAGTCAAATCACTATAGTAATCTCTTTTGCAAGAGTATCACCCGTTGTCACATTTCGATTTCCAATCCCCATGTGGACGGTAAAGAATTTAAGTGTTGAGTACCAATGATAATGCCAGACTGGCCTGTTGTTATTAACAAACTATAAGCAGTTTAATATTAAAACTGTAAGACAATTTGATGAAGAGACTAATTTTGAAATGGGCTCAACATCATAAGCCTTGAACGATGTCATGTCGACGAAAAATGTGAGATCTCTGCTTGTGTGGGCAATTTTACTATTACCTGTCCGTTTAACTATCATGTCACTTTGACTGATGTTCTTAAAACATGGAATAAAAATGCAAAAAATGCATAACGTCTCAGTCTCAGTTGGCAGAGGGCGATTAACCATACTTTCCTGCATTAGGTATGTATTTGCTGTTTCTACATAACGGCAAGCATGTGTCCCCCTTATATTAGCCAACATTTTTTAACCAAAAATATAAAAAAAATAATTGCTATTAAAAGCAAATAAAGCACATTTAATAATAATAAAAACTGGATGCGTTAATTGCCTGTAAAAAGTCCTAGATGGCACGGGAGAGAGCATCCGATAATTAAACAATTTCCAGGTGACTACAGCGGGCCCCAGAATCCATGCCATAAGGTGTTGCATTTGCTCATCGTTCTAGCAAGTACAACCTGGCTAGAATGCCATTTTTATTTAAACGTGTTGTGTGGCCCCTTATGGCTGACCGATTTTCCCTATGAAGAATTTAACCAAACATTTGTTTAAAGGCAAATAAAGCAAAGTTCAACTGGGTAAAACAAAATTGTGAAATGCCTCTGAAGTGTCCCAGAGAGCACTTAAAGTAAAAAACATTTCCCGGGCCCTAAAGGGGGTCCTGCTGGATCCCTTGACGTAAAGCTTTTTGCACTTTACTCGATTGTTCTTCGCGTAGAAGGTATGTAAAGGGATGTGACACATGGCCACGTCTAGGGCTCGAATTTGGGATAAAATTCCACAAGACCATAGGGCTTGTAGATCAAAATGTTTACTTGACCAGAATTTTGATTACTAGACCAGAATATTCACGAGAAAGAGCTTTGTACACAGTTCCACATGTTAATTGTTATTACTTGAACAAGCACTAAAAACTAAGAGATTTGTCTAATTTGTCTAATGGATTAGTATATTTTGATAGGCCCTACTCAACAGAATTGTGTTTACAGTGAGGTAATTTACTATTCAATTGACAAACACAGGACTGCTGGACTTCTCAGGTCATGAGTTTACTGGCCCATGGCTAAAATCACTGCTGTCCTGTGTCAAATTCAAGACCTGCACATTTGGACCAACACCCTCTCCAGTCATACAAGAATCTATGATCAGTGTTACTGCATGTAGTTAAATAAAGCTGGGGCGGGGGTACTCCTAGAATACTCCTAGAACTATTCGGTTCGTTCCGCTATCGTCTCCACGTGGAGACGATAGCGGAACAAGCCTTGGTAGTTCTAGGAGTACCCCCGCCCCAGCTTAAAAAAACCCTGGATCCGTGCCAGTTGTAGCACTGTAATCAGTAATAGGACAATAAGACTCTTTAAATTACCATGCACCATTGCACATAGACTACTCCTAGAACTATGCAGTTCATTCCACTATCGTCTCCACGCGGAGACGATAGAGGAAAGAACCGCATAGTTAGGAGTAATTCAGACCATGGAGGTAGAATTAGATTCTACCTCCATCGCTCCATCGCTCCATCCATGATGTTTATGCTGAATAAAACCAAAACGCTTCAGGTCCAGGGAGATCCGCCCCCTAAACCCCCACAAAGGGCTTTGTCCCCACCACCGGGGGCCATGCATTGTTAGGCGGTGGTGGGCTCCTGTACCTGGATCCCACGCGCCGTAGAAGACTCAACGCTTTCTCGCCCTCCTACATAAATACCCTCTGCCGCCGCCCCTTATTCTAGGCCTGCGCTGTGGAGCCCAACCTGGGCCCAATTTCATAGCGCTGCTTAACGGTAAGCAAATTTTCGTGCTTACTGTAGCAGAAAAATTTGCTAAGGCGTAAGCGTATTTCACAGGTTAGCAAGAAAATTAAGCGGCCATCTTGCACGTTCACCATGGATTTGCATTGTGACGTCAACCATTTTCGTGCAGTAAGCACCGGAAGGTTAGCATGCCTTTTCGTGTGCTTACGGTTAGCAGGGCTATGAAATGGAAACCGTGCAGTAAGCACAAAATTGGCCGTTAAGCAGCTCTATGAAATTGGGCCCTGTACGTGTCCTTGCTTGGGCTACTCCGCTCCCCGGCCCGCGGCCGGCCCCCGGGACCCCCACGCTTCAAAAAATATATTTAAAAAACTAAGACCACATACACAGCTTACACAGAATCAACAGGTCTGACATTAAATGAGATTTTTTAAAACCGAATTTTCCACCAATTAATGTTCACTTACCCTGATGAAGAATACATAGAAGCTTGTCTACTCTACTCTCTCTCAATCTCATTTAAAGGTTTATCGCGATAATCAGCAGCAAAGATCGTATAGCGCCGCGTAGCGGCGCAAGATGGAGAACTTAACCCACACGCAATGCAAATTCTTCGCTCGGCCCCAGCGGCCTATCCAGGACCGCTGGGATGGGCTAATCAGCTTGCACAGATTCTTGTTCAGGAAGTACGTCATGCATGCAGTGCTTGCAGCGTGAGTGTGATGCATGATGGGACTGAGCATTAACCAATGAGCGTGCTTGATACGTTTGCCCATCCCAGCGCCTTTGGTTTTAAGGCAAGGCGCTGGGGACGAGCGAAATTCGTGAGCTTTGTGCCCCGCAAAGCCCCCTCAATAGACTGTGCAAGTCTCGCGCGTATTCGAACATTGGGATCCGTTAAAGCGCGTGAGTTTGTTTCTTTAACGCGTTAAAGCAATGTACGTGGGACCACAGTGGTCCCAAAAATGTTCGAATACGCGCGAGACTTGCACGGTCTATAACCGATTTCTTTTCAACGTAAGCTGACGCCAGGGCCAAATCCATAGCAGCCGAGAAAGAATATGACTTCCGTCTATCTTTCTCTGACACAGAGCTTGCTGCCGACATTTCCATTTATTTTCAGCACTTCTAGAATTCTAGCAGACGACAATAACTCGTTCTAATTTTTTTTTTTTTGCTAGCAGAAGACCGTAATAATGGTGCGCGCGCAGGTAATTCGGGTGCTTAGCATAGCAACCGCAAAAAGGGGGTGGTGAAATACGCTAGCACCTTAGCAAATTTTTCTGCTACAGTAAGCACGAAAATTTGCTTACCGTTAAGCAACCCAGGGCCCAATTTCATAGCGCTGCTTAACGGTAAGCAAATTTTCGTGCTTACAGTAGCAGAAAAATTTGCTAAGGCGTAAGCGTATTTCACAGGTTAGCAAGAAAATTAAGCGGCCATCTTGCACGTTCACCATGGATTTGTATTGTGACGTCAACCATTTTCGTGCAGTAAGCACCGGAAGGTTAGCATGCCTTTTCGTGTGCTTACGGTTAGCAGGGCTATGAAATGGAAACCGTGCAGTAAGCACAGAATCGGCCGTTAAGCAGCTCTATGAAATTGGGCCCACTCGTCCTAACTCGAGATAGGATTAATCCTAGCGTTTCATGAAATCGGCTGCTGAACTTGCCCACAGACATACCTTTAGATGGATTGCACATGACGTCAGTGGCTGCCATCTTTGATGACAAACAATGGAGAAGTGCAGGCGTGTACGCGTTGCGCGCGACTCTCAGCCAATGATAGCCTTTCACGCGTGCACGTTTCATCAACGATGGCGGCCATTGCAAGGGGTCTATAGACGGACAGCAGGGGGGGGGGGGCGCTACACTGAAATTTTTGATTTTCTCAAACTATGGGCGGAAGTGAAGACGCGTCAACACTTTTTGTACACGTTTAGGCATAGCCGCGAGGCAATGCTCTCGTTTTCATGGATTTTTTTTCTGAATTTTCAGGAGATAGTGACCCGATGAGGGATTGTAAATTAAGTGATTAGTTTTAGGAAATTCCTATGATAACTGGAGTAATTAAAAAGTAGTTTGATTGACTTTTTCTGATTTTGGGTAAGGAAATCTGTAAAAAAAAAATTAACAAAATTATTATACATAGCCTAGGCCAAGGTCTACAGGACTGTCACTCTCTACGCGTTCGTGTCGTTTTCATTGTGAAAAGTCAAGTTTTCACCTTGAAGTTTTAGATACCACACTTCATGATTATAGGGGTTTTGTATGAATTTTTGTATGCTTGGGAAATTTCAGGTGGTCATCTTGGGAAAAATATATTTTCAGAGTGGCAACACTGATCACCGGCTACAGAGACTCTAGACATAACGATTTGCCCAAGTCTACACTATGGCCATCCCCCTTGACCTAATTAAATCTCGCGCGAACATTACTTCAACAAACTGGACAAATAAATTTACATGTTACGGTATTAAAAACAAAATGTGTTACCTTTGTACGTACTATAGTAGTTTAAGTAGTACTATGAAGTGTATATAAGTACAGGCTAGTGCAGTTCGCGTTGTGTGTAAGAAGTGCTGTAGTACTACACTGATCAGTACATCAGTAGTAGTACTAGTATACTGTAGTACTGTAGTACTACACTACAGAAACCGGCCAGATCATCATATCGGGCCCCAACAGTCCTGCTCCATCCATCCAAATATTCCTTGCTGTTCTCATGGTATGATTAGGCTAGGACCTAGACTTCGGAGGATGCCCCCAACCCTCCTGTTTTAGTCAGATTGTGCGAACGTATGCCGCCGACAAATAATCGTTAAAAATGCCGAAATCTTTTCTGGTAAAATGCTCAGTAACTCGGGACTGCTCCTACAAAACAAATCACAGTGGAACATCTTGTTTAGATTCAGAAGTAAAGTATGGTAAGTTTTAAGTATAAACTAACTGGCGTGAAGTTATTATTTTTTTTATTTCACGTTTAAACTGTAGTGTTACATGTGTTAGTAATTCAGTTTTCATGTTTTTTGTGACAAAAACAAGTTGTTCTTGTTTCTTTCTGAAATACTTTAAGAAGTTGTGTTTATTACGTTTATTACTCTCCGTAACCTGAGTCACCTCATCAGGATGTTTGAGCGTGAAACCAGGCTTTCTGCTTGTTCCCACCTATCCATATTACACTATAGTCTTACTGTCTTCACTGGTCTTTGCTGATATGTTGAACAAAGAGCCATTCCAATTACACCAACATGTTTAGTTGCGATGATCGTAACCCTCCATCCTCCCTCCGGTCTGCGACCGTCGGGAGGATGGAGGGTTACGATCATCGCAACTACAACATGTTTAGCATGCCCAATCATTCTCTTAATATTCCACGTATTGCATTGGAGCTCCTTGCCTGCGCAGCTGGGGCATGTTTTCCGCAATCCTACACATTGATCTACACTTTTTAACATGTTTAAAGACGAATATGTTTGTTATTCAATTCCTACCTTCAGGCTTCATGATCAGCTCCTTTAGAGTTTTTAGAGTTATTTTCATCTTAAAATTGAGTATTTTCTATTTGTCTGTAGCCCCTTACCCAAACTCAAAAGTGGCTTTTTTAAATAAAATTGTTTAGGGCAAACTTGCATTTCTTTAAAAGCGGTATCAAGTCAGGGCCAGCTGGGCACCGGGGTCAGGGGATCCAAGGGGCATGTGGAGGTCCAGGTAGGTGCGGATGCATCAGAACTGTTTTGGATTCAGGGTTTTTGTGGGATAAAATTATTGTATTCTGAAGCACTATTTGGGGTTGGGAAAATTCTATAGAAAACATTCTGTATAAATGAAATAATTCAATATAAGATGCAATATTAATATAAAACGAGTGATTTTTTTTTCATCAATTATAAATTTGTCAACGTGAATCGTCAAATCCTGCTATACCAACAAATCAAAACAATGCATGCCCACGGATGACAAATTGCACACTAGATAAAAACAATTAAAAAACATGAGCCAAGGTTTGGCCATGTCCCTACATTTAATATTGAGACCATCTCTTGGAAAATTTAGAAAAAAATGATTAAATAACCCGAAAAGTCTTCTAAATAAAGCCTATTCTGTGTGCACATGTAGGTTCAGCCCTAATGAGGTACTCAAATAAAATGTTCCTACGTTTTACAAGGACGCCCCCCATCCCAAGATTATTGGCCGGGATCCCAACAGCGCGCGCCCTTTGTGGAGAGTGGATGACAGAGCGCCCCACAAAAGATTATAGCTTTGTGGTTTTAAAAGATACAAAATCGTTACAGTAATAGTTGTAACTTGATACAAAGTGTTACAATTCTTCACTTTTTGCTTTGTACGCCGCCACACTTTTACCAAATTAATTCATGTTGTGGGGCTATCACTCTGCTGAAGTGCAGGATAATATTAATGCAAGGTTTCCAAATTGTTATGGGGCCGATGCGCTTTGAGACGGGGTTCACCGATTTGTTACATGTACGCAACTCTGAGCCATTAGCTATGGGAGATTATTGTGGGTGCAATTTTGTGTGATTAGTATTTCTGTCACATCAATGATAACATTCAACTAACAATGTAATAGATAGAAACAAACAAAAATCAGGAAACTTAAGAGAAAATTAAGAAATACTGCTCAACCGCCAACATCCGGCTCGAATTGGCAAATTGCGATATTACGCCGACTGTTGTGCTCAAACCGTGTCGAATGCGCTAACAAAACGAAGTTGGTTATAATTTTAAATTGGGGTATAAGCATTGATCTCTATTGTCAATATAATAGAGATCAATGGGTATAAGTGCTTCGTTGCTTTGCGCAAAAACCAACCTCGTTCCCAGGGTGTACGATCTCGACGCGCCATTTTGTTTTCTTTCCCAGAATGCCTTGCTCGATCATAACCACTGGAAGTGTGACTTTAAAATATCCAGGGGGGGGCGGACACGATATTGCGCAATTCTTTCCCGATGCTGTGTGAACGTACCATTAAAAAAATAGGGGTGTTTAATTTTTACACTAACACGAATGGATTAAATTAGATAAAAGTAAGGCAGTATTTTACCAATTATATATGTATAGTTTATTTGTCAGGTTTTTGGAGTGGAATAAAATGCAAATATTTGACAAATATCTAGTCAAGACTATTTTGAAAATGCATTCGTCCCTCCAACATCAGGCGCATGGCCAGGCAACAGCACCATACCGTTAATCAATGTATAATATTGCTTTGAACGAAAATTTTGATACCCCTACAACAGTGTCACAAAACGCGACGAAAGTGAAAAATTGAACCATTCTACCCCTGAGAATTTTCAAGTTCTTGTTTAAATATATAGTTTTCTAACATTGTGAAGTTTTAAAAAAAAATTCACCCATTCTACCCAATCGATTTTTATGATTTTCAAAATGTAACGTTCGAATTAAATAGTAACTTCCGTTAACGGTTTCAAGTGTGGACCAGTCGACGTCCGGAGTATATGTGTGTTGGTATGGTATACCGAGCAGTCAGGGTGACACACAAAGGCTGCGTTTCCTGATATGAAGCCTGGGACCAATCAGAGCGCTTTATTGCTGCGACCTGACTGCATGAACAGAGATTCGACTTGCATCATAGAGCTATAGCTCTATGGACTGCATGCATGTAAGGCATGCTCATGAATGAGACGAGTATCAACGTTGATGGCGCCTTTTCTTTTTCCGTGTCCGCCCCCCCCCCACAGACATATAATACCTATAGACCGACAGCAGGGGGCGCTAAACTGAAATTTTGGACTTTCTCAAACTATGGGCGGAAGTGAAGACGCGTCAACACTTTTTGTACACGTTTAGGCATAGCCGCGAGGCAGTGGTCCCGTTTTCATGGAGTTTTTCTGAATTTTCAGGAGATATTGTTGACCCGATGATGGATTGTAAATTAAGTGATGGAATTTAAGGAAATTCTTGTAATAACTGGAGTCGTCAAAAAAGTTGTTTGATTAACTTTTGCTGATTTTGGGAAAGAAATCGTAAAAATTTGTAAACAAAATTATTATACATATAGCCTAGGCCAAGGCCTACAGGACTGTCACTTTCTACACGTTTGTGTCGTTTTCATTGTGAAAATCTAGTTTTTACCTTGAAATTTAAGAAACCACACTTCATGAACTTTCCATAACAGCCGTTTACAATGTTGGGCGTTGAGGTTTAACCGTATAAAACGTCGTTTCTATAACTTCATTTTCGGGAAATAATCCCTGGACTCGCTCTATAACACAACGTTGTGCACACTTCGGCCCGCCTTGCATGCATGCCTTCGGCACGTTTTGCGTACGCTCGCGTGGAATGCACTTCAAACAATCGCGTATATCAGTAGCACGTTAATCTATAAGCGGTACGCGTCATCAGCGTCCGCGCAAAACACGCACCGACGCGCACTGGCCGGAAAGTGTTTGACGAACGAATTTTTGTTGATACGAAGAATAATTCCATCTACTTTTATCGATTCGGAGAAAGTTCAGTAAAAAGAGGAGAAACGGCAAACAACTAACGTCAGAAAAGGTATCTAGTTTTTGATTAAACATTGTTTCCAAGTCTGTTGGTGATTTTTTCACCCTTAAAACACAAATTTTCTATCATCATCCACCCGCTCGCCCATTGCTTTACACGTGTTTTCGCTTGCGTTTTCGCGGATTTTGCCCATAGTTTGGGTATGGTCGGGTACTTTCAAAATTACGGTATCCAGACGTTGATTTCCATAGGTGCTGTCGGTCTATAGGTATTATATGTCTGTGGCCCCCCCCCCCTGAAAATATCCAAACATATTGGATATTTTAATTAGTCCTGTGGTTGATCCATTCTATGTTAAAGACTACGCAGAGCGCGCTGTCAAAAGACGCATCAAGTGAGTCATGGAGCAACTGGTCCCCTCTTGTTCTTTTTTGATGTTGTGGTGCGTCTAACTGTATGCAGTTTAAGAGTGACCACGTAAAAACGTGATTCATGTGAAATGTAATGCATCGAAAAACGTGCATTTCTACATGCGCGTACCAAGCCCCCTAAAAGCGCTCGAATGTTTTCAACAAGCGTGCGCGCAAAGCAGTACATTTAGGTTAGCCAATCAGCATTGATTTTCAGTGTTTCCCTACCAGGGGTTAGCGACGAGAGGTAGGTATCGATACGGCGCGCTGCCCATGGTATATAGACCTTTCCATTGTTGATAAACAAACAGCGCTGGTTGGCATGGGCCGCCGAATGTTAGTAAAACATTCAATCGTGTTAAGAGATATTTTAACCAAATTCAACATTTTCGGCAAGCTTCTAATTAAATAAAATACCTCCCATGATCGGTTGCTTTGTTTCCAATAATTTCAACACTATTTTTGAATATTTGTGTAACGTTGTTACAAACTGTAGCTATCTGTTTTTGTTTTGCATTTGATGGCTTTCCATAGTTTTCCAACCTGGGTTGGCAAAAACTTGGGCTGTGACGTTGCAAAAGAAAGGTCTATAGCGAGGCTGTAAAGCAACTGACCTCCTCTCATTGTTTTTCGATCTTGTGATACGTCTTACTGTATGCAGTTTAGGGTGACCATTTAAAAACATCATAAACATGATCCATTTGAAATGTATTGCGTCAAAATACGTGCATTTTTATTTATTTATTTATTTATTTTCACTGGAATGCTGTCCTTTCCGGTCGGAGAGTTAGAATTTGCTAGAAGTAAACTGGGTTTTAAAACCTGTGGACTAGACGGACGACGAAAGCCAAAACCACTATGAAATTAAATTTAAAAACAGGCGACGCGACGGGTGACCTCACGGCGCGACGAATATTTGTCGTCTTTTTAGAACATCACTTATGCCTTCAATTCGTCACAAAAGCCAACGAATTGACTCCCCATTTTTGTTACATAGTTTTTAAACAATGTCCATCGATCGAGGCCTACCTTTTCATGAAGTTTCAACACTTTAGGAGCTTTACTTTTTATAATAACGATAATTATAGGAGGCATTGCAATTTTCCACCGAAACTGACAATTTTCGTCGCCACGAACTGAAACCAAGGTTCAATTTACCATTGCAACAAACAGCGTGCACCAACCTCAAAAGTGAAAAAAAAAAAAAACACGTTTCCACGAACTGACACCAACCTTGTGTTTGTATATAATGTAGAGGATAGGCCTATATACTTCAAAAAAGAAGAGGCTTGTGATGAACAAGTGTGGGTAGAAGTTAAGAAACGCAAGAGGGAACATTTGAAGTGAAGTCCCCAATATAATACATAGAGTAGTAACGTTTAGTCTCTTTTAGACTTTAAAACATTTTTTTATTGTACTTTGTTTTCACCTTTTTGTAGCTGCTGGTGACATTGATGTTGATGTACATGTACCAGTGAGTGGCATCATCTCTAAAGCACGCTCTCTTCATTGGTCTTTTGGAAAATCATATGATGATAAAAAGGAGTACTACTTTTGGCAACAAAGTATCTTATTCAAACATAAATCATCAGTGAAGTATTCTTGCAGCATCCATAAAATAGCTCAACAAACTGTATGTTTTGCTAGCCCCAAACTACAAGATGCAAGTAAGTTCTGGTTACCTCCCATGTCGACTACTGAAACGCCTTCTGTTGTGTTGACAACCAGACAAATAAACAACAAATCTAAAAGCGTTCACAAGAAAAAAGACAGTAAGAACAGCCACCTGAAAGTTCACACATCAAAGCAAAAGTGTCATGAATGTGTAACGGTTTACAGGACAAACGGACTGTTCAAACATAAGCAATCTCATTGTGGCGATTGTATGCTAGACGATCCCCAAAAGTATTTTACCTGCAAATACTGTAGTAAGCAATACATGTCTGTGGGAGCTTTAAAGATGCATATTCGAACTCACACATTGCCATGTAAATGTAAATTTTGTGGCAAGTCATTTTCAAGAGCTTGGCTCCTGAAAGGTCATATCCGCACTCATACAGGGGAGAAGCCATTTTCATGTTCCCATTGTCTGCGTGCCTTCGCTGATCACTCAAACCTACGTGCTCACCTTCAAACCCATTTTGACATGAAGAGATACAGCTGCCAGTCCTGTTCCAAGAGCTTCTCAAGAATGTCAATGTTGGTCAAACACCAGGAGACTGGTTGTTCGACTGAATTCCAATGTTCAAATGAACTTTACAGCTAGGTTTCCCTTATTTCGATGTGGAACTATCTGGCCATGGTAAGAATAACTGTTGAACCCCCGTCAACTCAATGTTTGACTCATTGTAAGAACGTGTTCTTTTTGTTATTCATCGGCGTTCAAGACGTTCTTTCCAGGAGTATGCTTTTTCGGGTTAGTTTTTGTTAGTTAGAATTTAATGCGCATGGTATGAGTAACCAATTTTATCTTAAATAATTGCCTCTTTAGATAATAAAAGAAAAGAAAAGTGGGGGAATAGTGACTGTGATTGTGACCAAAGCATGTGTCTCCTAATTGTACAACATAACGGCTTAAAAAAACAACACTCCCACTACTTACGGGACAATGTTTCAGACAAGAGCATGATCATAAAAATTTGCCTTACATTGTAACTTGTGTGTAAGTTCGAACTGTTCACAAGACTTATTCAGGTTGTACAAGGGACACATTGCCTTCGGATTGGGCGCTTTGAGCTATCTCGCGCAGAGCTGCAGTCTCGGGAGATAGTTGTGAGGGCCGTTTCGCTACCACCGTGACAACTTGTCCACAAGTCTAAGGCTGGACCGATGTACACCCTGCCATGGTGTGCAACTAATGTAAGGGGCAAGCTGAACCCAAAATATTGGGGGGTTACTGGAAAGGCTGATGTGCAAACATTACTACATTACTGCATCTCGCATTGTTGTACTCGCCTAACAGCATTACTGCTTCCTGGACAGGGCGGGATGCAATTTCATTTGTGCTCTGTGAGGTCGTTCAGACACAGTACTAAAGTCGGTCCTTCCTCCATGGTTTAACCATGGAGGTAGCCTCCATGGTCTAACTCGAGTTCAACCCGATCGAGTTCAACTCTGTGTGTCTGAACGGTTCTAAAGTTAGACCGAATCGGGTTTAACCGTGTGGGATTTCCTGACCAGAAATTGTAAAGGTATGATCGAACTTTGTCTTCTTCAGGGTGATGCAGAGGTGGCAACATTTTGTTATGTTGAAACTCCTGTCCCGTCTCTGAGCCCATTCAAAGACTGCTTGGAGAGTCTCAATTGATCTCTACAGGAATTGATGCACCTGTATACATTACACTGTCATCAGCAAAAAACCTAATTGTTGACAGAACACCTTCATATGTCATTGGCGTTACAGAAGGAAAAGGGCTGGACCAAGACAATTAAGGTACCATTGACTGCAACTTGCTGGGTCGTACCACTCAAGAAACCTTGGATCCATGCTTTGGTTCTGCCCTTGATGCCGATCTAACTTGTGCAGCAAGCATTATTAAATTTTTTTGGTTGGAAATATTTTTTTAGAAGTAGAGAATTCACACAAGTATCTCTCGAAATCGTGCAGTTTTCCGTTTACTTCGTGAACTAACACAGTTTGCAATTTTGTGGAATACAAAATTTCGCTCCACAAAATGGCAGACCATGTTTGTTCACGAAGTAAAAGGAAAACGACACAATTTCGAGGGATATTTGTGTGAACCATTATATTCTACTTTTAAAACATCTTTCTAACCATAATTTCATAACAAGGCTTTTATATAGCCCAAAGTGCACAATCCAAAGGCAACGTGTCCCTTTGACTTACAGTACATAAATGTTTTTGTTCATGCAGAGATTATTAAGCAATTAAGAAAAAAAAAGTTGGAAAAGAAAAACAAATGGTTGTGCTGGAGGGAACAGTAAGGTGTAACGAGTGTTGTCTGAAGATTTCCTCAGAAAGCAACACACGCTATGGGCCAATGTAGGGCCAATTACAAAATGGGTACATCGGACTTAATTACCTAATGCTGATCAACAATGTTGGCTCAATGTACCTTTTTTTTGTGACAGTATTTTGTCTGGCAAACTCGCCATGCATGTATTGAGAAGGTTCAGATCTGTGGAGATATCGGAATATCTTCCAAACACACCAACTTGTTTCAGGTAGCCTTTAATGAGGGGTCATTCATTTGATAATGTTGTGATTTTGAAACAGAACAACATAACATAGTATACCATGTATTATAATCATATGCTTTTTGAGGAAACAAGATAACGATCTTGAGAAAGCATTTTTTTTAATGGATCAAGTGCACAAAGTGTATTAAGATTCTATTCTTTGTTCCAACCCAAATTATTAAGCAATTACCCGGCCAGTTTCCCTTGTGTTTTATTATTTAATATTTGAAACAAAAAAGTTGCATCCCCTGGCTGCCGCTTTCCAGGTTGTATCGTAAACTTGGGTGTGACCCCTGGCTACACGGCAGTTATTGAAAAATATGGCCTCTTGATTCATCTGTGAAAAAATTAGAAAGAAGCCAATTTCAACTGATAATGGTCGGTATGGGTGTCACTAAGGCCTGCGCTAAACGTCGCACTTTTGCCGTGTCGAACTCAAACAATTAGAAAATGATGAATTAAATTCGACAAAAGAGCGACGTTTAGCGCAAACTTTTGATTTAAGTTCGACACTGCCGTGTAGCACGTCAAGCTCTGCCGTGCTACACGGTAGTTGTACGACGTGGTGACAAACGTCGCGCTCTTGCCGCGTCGAATCGAATTGAATTCTCAGTCGGGCGATGCTCTTTGCGAATACGCATGCGCAACGCTTTTGACAATGTTGTTTGTGTATTTTCTAATAATGTGAACGTTCTCCATGTTAGTACAGTAGCTGGGAGTATTCCGGGATGGGATGAGAAACAACTTCTGACTGGAACAAACCTAATTTGTAGATTTCACAAATAAGCTAATCGATTTTGTTTGACACTCTTGAAAACAGACGATGAACGCAACTCACCAACGATGGTAATAATAAGGACAACATTTAAGTTGGGAATATTTGAGTGTCACAGCTCGAATTGCCATCATGAAACATGACTCTTTAGAAATTTCTCCCGCCTCGCCATTTTGAAACACTAAAAGTGCGGCAAACTATTTGATTAAATTCGACGTTTGTCACCGATTCGTTTTAATTGCCGCACTTTTGCCGTGCGAAAATCATTTGAGTTCGACACGGCAAAAGTGCGACGTTTAGCGCGGGCCTAAGTTCCCAAAAAAAGTAAGGACGAATGGGGGGTGGGGAAAATTGTTTTTCGGGGGGGTCATTGAAACCGGGGGGGTCTTTGACCCAAATTTTGCTCAAAGTATGTCGTGTTTGGTATCAAATGAAAGGAAATTTAATTTACAATACTGTTAGTTGCGTCAATTTTGTCATTTTATCCTTCTGTGAAAAGTTACACTTGATTGAAGACGTGGGAATCAGTGGTACTAAAACTGAACTAGTTCCAGTAGGAGACAAGAAGGTGAACATCGAAAAGACAGCACTCTTCAACAGATTGATAATTATGGCAGAGCGAGATGAAGGGATTGAAGAGCTATTCAGCTTTGAAATGACCCCTGTTCCTACATCTCTCTTCACTATGGATCGTATGATGAGGAAACCCCAAAAGCATGAATTTGGCAGGATGCTCAAGGTAACAGCAACAAAACTTGACTTTGACATGAATAGCAAGATGCATGTTGTTGATGGAGGATGGCTACTTCATCGGGTAAAGTGGACCAACGGTGCAACCATCAAGACCATAGTTGATACCTATGTCAAGTATGTCCGAGCCAAATTCAAGGATTCTACTGTAGTGTTTGATGGCTATGGGGAAGAACCATCAACGAAAGACCATGAGCATATGCGGCGTATGGCTGGGAAGAAGGTTTGTCTAGACTTAAGTGTCACAAAAGAATTGACGGTATCATGTGACAGAGAAGTTTTCCTGGCAAATGAGAAGAACAAAGGAGCTCTAATAATGATGATATCTACAGAGTTGACAAGCCACAATATAGTTGTACATCAAGCAAAAGATGATGGTGAGACGTTTATCGTAAAAACTGCAATAGATTTGGTCAACAGTGTGAACACCCCAGTTGTTGTTGTTGCCCAAGACACAGATATATTGGTTTTGCTCTGCTATCATCGCCAAGTAACTGTTCTAATCTGTACTTACAATCAGACGTTGTTTGATGGTCTTTATGACATCTCTACCATAGATATCGGTGACCGGGAAGAGTTCCTTTTCAAATAATATGGCTGGTCTGGAAATGACACTGTTTCATGCATTCATGGACATACCAAATGTGCTCTCTACAAATTCAAATTTCCTGCTAGTGTCATCACTGCATTCACAAGTGATACTTCAACAGTATCCACAATTCAAGCAGCTGGATTAAAGGCAATGCAGATTACCTATAGCTGAGGGGATACTCTCCTTAAAAGGGCTCGTTATCAGAGGTTCCAAAAGCAAGCAGCCAAAGGTAAAATCGATCCCGATCGCCTACCACCCACACACAAGGCAACAGCACAACATTCCCTTCGTGTACATCTCCAAGTCGTGGTATGGAAGCATCTTAACACCTCCATACTTGAGACAATTGGAAGAGGGTGGGAGTTAGATACCAACAAAAAACTCCGACCGAAGATGCTTACTGGAGGTATCGCCCCATCTCCAAGTCGTGGTATGGAAGCATCTTAACACCTCCATACTTGAGCCAATTGGAAGAGGGTGGGAGTTAGATACCAACAAAAAACTCCGACCGAAGATGCTTACTGGAGGTATCGCCCCAGAAAATCTTCTTAAAGGAATTTGCTGCAACTGTAAGGAAGGGGAGAGGCAGTGTCAAACCATGCAATGCAGCTGCATGAAAGCTGGCATGTCATGTGTTTCAGCATGTGGAGTGTGCTGTGGACATTGCTCCAATGGGTCAGATAGAATAGATTCAGAAGAACTTGGGAGCGATGAAGAGGAAACTGAATAATCAAGCCATTTGTTTTGGCTAAACTTGTAGGCCCTATATGTAGCTAAAGGTCAGTTTTGACTTGTAAGTATCTTTTTATCAACAAACTGTTGTTTGTACTTAACATGCCTTGAACCATGTTGATATCAGCCCCAAAACAATGTGATACACTTATACATAGTAACGTATTATGATAGGCTTAAGGTTTTGTCTTTACATTGGAAACTGTGTAATGAGCTCGCTGATTCCTTGTTTACCAGCACCACGTCTTTAATCAAGTGTAACTTTTCACAGAGTGATTAAATGACAAAATTGACACCACTTACAGTGTTGTAAATTAAATTTCCTTTCATTTGATACCAAACACGACATACTTTGAGCAAAATTTGGGTCAAAGACCCCCCCCCCCCGGTTTCAATGACCCCCCCTGAAAAACATTTTCCCCACCCCCCCATTCGTCCTTACTTTTTTGGGGTACTTAATGACACCCATACCGACCATTATCAGTTGAAATTGGCTTCTTTCTAATTTTTTTCACAGATTGGCTCATAATAGGGCTAATTTTAGGTTACTATCTGACTGGCTCCCCGAACAATAATATTGACAAAGTAAGGATACCACCAACACATAGGTAGATAGCTCAGTTTGTAGCAGGCATTTTGTTTAAAATCCTGCTCCAGTAAATTTTGTTTGTTCAACTTCAAAATATTATATTATTTTGTTCGCACTCCGCATCGCGCCTTTCTGTTGTAGTCCCATTCCTTCATAGGGGCCGCTCCATGAGAGTTTCATCATTGTACATCCAATAGTGTACATGTTGTATTGTGAAGAACCCTAGAAAATTTGTGTCTTAGGGTGTGGCTGAAGAATCTGCTCCCCCTCCCTCCTGAGATTCTGCACTCCAGACCCAAATAGCTCTCTTATTATGTTGTATTTAAGATGATACCACCAGTAAACTGAAAATCATATAAATTTAAAAGAAATGTAATAGTTTATATCCAGCCCAAAATCGAAGTTATAATTATTAAATACAGCAAGCAGAATCAAGAGCAAATAATATCTTGTAGTATTTAATTTTTAATACATATGTGTTAAAAAAGAAGAAGCTATAACCTTAGTATTTTTAGTTGGAACAGATTCAGAGTACTTCTATTTTGCCCGATTTTGTACCACGCTTGTTTAGTTTTTATTGCAGTTAGTTTTCCACATCAAAAACAATTGTGGCAGTTTTCCCCTCCACCTGCGGTCAACCTCTGACAACATAAAATCCCTGTTAGTGAGCGGCTGCTGGCTGAAAAGTGGGCCTACGTTAGTCTTGAAATCAAGTCGGTAATTATTGTGCGGTCTAGTTGCGGGGACGGTTCACACATCCTCGATCCCAATATGTGTGTGAGTCTTTACCGTCTTGAATAGCTTGTACCCAGCTTTGTACACATGCAATTGGACTTGATACCAAAATTGGACGGAGCAGTTTGATTGGTTAAGAATCGCAAAAACATGAATATTCATCATACATCTTGCAGCGTATGGCGCCATGCAGCTACCAGGCGCACAATTCATTATTTGATAGGGGGTTTATTATAAATAGTAACATTTTATGATAATGCATTGGTCAAATTTATCTTAAAAGAAAGTTAAGAAATTGTTACAATGATTAAAATATTATGCTTTTTACATTGATGTTGGCAAATAAACTGTCATAAAAAATAAAAAAAAGCCAACAGAAAAGATACATTCCCATGTTTATAATGAATTCTTCCAATTTTGTCAGACGAGCTACCATTGGCCCTCTTTATGGCAAATTTTGCATATGCAATGTATAATTTACCATATATGAATATTCAGCTGGGAACAAGCTACTTAAAGCCGCGTTCGCATTGGACTTAAAATGGTTAACTTACCGCCGCAAATTGTTAACTTACCGATACTAAGTCCAAGTGCGAACAGCCGGTAAATTACCGGGGTGGTAAATTACCGCCACAGCGCTGTTAACTTAACAGGCCGATTCGAGTCGCGGTAACTTAAAACAATGTAAACTTAACAGGGACAAGAAGTCCAATGCGAACGCACCAGCCGGTAACTTAACGGTTAAGGAGTGCGCCCTTTCGAAATCTAATTTGTCAACCTACGCGGCGTCCCTGGTAAGTTACCGGACACAAATTAATCCAAGTGCGAACAGCTGTTAATTTACCGGGCCGGTAAGTTAACTTACCAGCCCGGTAAGTTACCAGACCCAAAAGTCCAATGCGAACGCGGCTATAAGCTACTCAAGTCGTTAGGTTGAGCTGACGGACCTTGCCACGCGCTACCTACGACCGTTGCATGAATGTATAATCGCACTGTGACTGTTGCATGAACGGCGGGATGTGTGTTTGTAATAGGCAGCGCTGGCAGACAAATAGACACTGACTAACGACTTGTCATCAAGTCTACGAACAAGCAAACACATGTAAAGCAATGGGCAAGAGGGATGGATGATGATAGAAAAGTTGTGTTTTAAGGGTAAAAAATTCACAACAGACTTGGAAAATATGTTTAATCAACAACTAGCACTCCACAGCATGAAAAATGTATGCTGTACAAAAATGAGTAGACATGGACATTAACATCTGTTCTAGAAAAACAACTTGATGGTTGCTACACCAGAATGCTACCCCAGGTGCTTGGGTCGGGAGGGAAGTACACATATCAAACACAGATCTCTATCTCGGGTTCCCCAATTTTTTTAGTGCCAAAATCTGCGCAAGAAGAGTGAAGTTTGCAGGGCACTGCTATCGCCACCCTGAGCTTCCAGCCAGCAAGCTTGTCCTCTGGGCGCCTAAGCAAGGTCAAGCTCAAAGAGGTCGAGGTCACCTGACCTATGTTGATCTGCTCAGAATAAGGGACACTGGATTTGTGACAGCTGGAGAAATATCTACATGCATGAGGAACAGGGAAATCATGTAACATCATGGACCGAGGACACACTCGAAATAGAAGAAGATACCTTTTCTCACGTTAGTTGTTTGCCGTTTCTCCTCTTTTTACCGAACTTTCTCCAAATCGATAAAAGTAGATGGAATTATTCTTCGTATAAAAAAAAAAAAATTCGTTCGTCACACACTTTCGAGCCAAAGTGCGCGTCGGTGCGTGTTTTGCACGGGCGCTGATGACGAGTACCGCCTACTGCCTGGGCGCTGACATTGGTCACGTGCTTGAGGCAACGCGCAACTTTTGAAATGGTGTGACGAGCATATTTCATGGGAAGGGCCATCCTCGTTCCCAGGGGTGATCGATCTCGCCGTGCCATTTCTTCCCAGCATGCCTTGCTCGATCACAACCCCTGGAATTGGTTCATTAAATGTGCTAGAATCTAGCATTTTAAAAATGGCTTCTTAAAACTCTAAACATGAATGTTGGGCCAAGCAACTTTATAACGATGTTCTCTTTTTATTTCATTATTTCATCGACAAAAGGATTGTTGGATTGGACATACACAACATTATTTTCCACCGGTCTTCGTTTTTACAGAATAAAACCTCAGATCAGCTGTGTGGTGTGCTGTATCTATCAATCTGCTCAGTACCATCTTGCTCGTATAATTAATAATGTGTCAATCTATACCCTAAATGTCAATAACACGAAATATAAAATTTCGAAGAAATTATGATTCTTGAAATGAGGTATACTTACTTCTGCCTCGACAATAACTTTTAGGACAATTCCTCAACCCCCCAATCAATCGTGCTTGAAAAAAAATATCTCAACCTCGTGCCAAACGACCCAACCTCCCTGTGACCCCACTTCAAGCATGCGCACCAGTGCTTCCTCCAAACCATAGTGTCTTGCAAACGTCTGAGAACTCCTCCAATCCGCTGTTTTCATGACTTCAACAATAGACGCTCCATTAAACATGGCCCATGATGTTGCCATGGCTCTTGTAGAGTGAGCCTGAATAGGGGAGGGAATATCAGCCCCCATCAACTGGTAAGTCTCTTTTATCGTTCTGACTAACCATCCAGAAACCGTCCGTTTTGATACGGGTAAACTAGGTTTCTTGCCCCCAAAGGACACAAACAAATGCTGTTCCCCTTTCTGAACCAAAGGTCTTGTCTTTACAAGATAATGCTCCAGAGCTCGCTTAACACAAAGCTTCTCGTTAACAGCTTCCTGAAACTCGGGTAAGAAAATGTCTTGACCCAAATGAAAAGGAGTAGCAGTCTTGGGGAGAAACCCCGGTACATGTCGTACTCTCACCCCGCCTGCCTCAAATCGAAGGTAAGGATCTGATCGACCCATTGCCTGAATTTCTGAACATCTTTTCGCTGATGTACTAGCTACAAGAAACACTGTCTTTAAAGTGCAGTGTTGCAAGGTAGAATCTCCAATTGGGCTCAAAGGGTTCCCTTTGCAAGCCTTCAAGAACAATATCGAGATCCCACGCCGGAATTAAAACACGGGAAGGGGGATTCTTATGGAAAGCCCCCTTTAAAAACCGGCAAATAATTGCATTCTGACCGATAGGTTTGCCATCTTTTCCATTATGGAACTTTGAAATAGAGGAACGGAACACCCCTAAAGTTGGATATGCCATACTCTTGTCAAGCAAGGACTGCAAGAACACACACACCTCGCTCACAGAGGCTGAGCATGGATTTGAACCCCGTTCAACACACAAATCTCTAAACATTGACCATTGCCTACCATACACCTCTTTTGTGGATGATCTAACATCACTCTGGATTGTGCTGATAACTTCTTCAGAAAGACCTGCCTGTCGGAGACGTTGGCGCTCAGTTTCCATGCCATAAGATGGAAGGTTTCCGGTTCCGGGTGCCACACAGTACCCTTCCACTGCTGCAAGAGGTCTGGTACTGCAGGAAGCTGTATTGGAATGTCTATCAACAGATCCAGTAAACCTCGGCAACCACGACCGGCGAGGCCAGTGAGGTGCTATCAGAATCAACACACATTTGTATTGTGTTACTCGATCCAGAACCAAATGTATCAGAGAGAATGGAGGGAACGCATAAGCCACTAGGCCGTCCCAATCGAGTGTCAATGCGTCCACATGAAACGCCAATTGATCTTGATGTCTGGAACAGAAGATGGGAACCTGTCTGTTCTCCATTGTCGCAAAAAGGTCGATCATTGGTTCGCCCGTCTTCAAATATAAGGTCTTCGCAACAGACTTTTTCAGGGGCCATTCTGTGTCCACCAAGCCCTTTCGAGACAACTTGTCCGCCAGAACATTTCGAACCCCTGGGATGTGCACCGCGGACAAGTTCACATGATGTTTGATGGCCCACTGCCATAGTTGCCATGTCGCAATACAAAGACTGGGTGACCTCGTCCCCCCTGATTGTTGATATAGGACACCACTGTTGTGTTGTCCGACTTCACCATAACATGCTTCCCTTCCAGCATTGGCTGGAAATGAAAACATGCTCTCATTACTGACATCAATTCCTTCATATTGATGTGCCAATTTTTCAGCTCCACTGGGGACCAGAGCCCCTGAACATGGTGACATTCCATGAGCCCCCAGCCATAATCGCTGGAATCTGTTGTCAGAATCGTGTCCGTGTGACTCGCTCTCAACGGAACTCCCGTTGACAAATTCTCCTCTGTTCTCCACCAGTGAAGATGATGGATAAGATGCTCGTTTATTGGAATCAGAGCTTCCAGATTCCTTGAAGCTGGTCTCCAAAAACTCAGGAGATATAATTGAATTGGTCTCATATGTAGCCTTGCAAAGTGAACCACCTCCATGCAGGCTGCCATTGGGCCTAACAAACGTAGGAACACCCTGGCCTCCGTCTGAGTTTGATTTACAAATTGAACTAGAAACTCTAACAAATCTTTCTTCCTCCCCTGAGGAAGACAAACTTGAAATGACCTCCTATAAAAACTAACTCTTTCTTGGGAGTCAAACTTGACTTTTCCCGGTTGATCAGAAAACCGCAACTTTCTAACAGAACAATTAACGTTTGAACATCTTTTTGAGCCTGACTTCTGCTCAGAGCTCGAATCAACAAATCGTCTAAGTATGGGAACACGTGAACCCCTTCCATTCTTGCTTTTGCCACCACTGGAGCTAGCATTTTCGTGAAAACCCGAGGGGCTGACGTTAGGCCAAACGGAATCACCCGAAATTGGTATACTTTGCCCCCTATTTTGAATCGCAGAAACTTTCTCTGGTTTTCCCGAACTGGAATGTGCACGTATGCGTCTTTGAGATCTACTGAACACAGCCAATCTCCCGCTTTCACTGCTTTTTTGACAGATCGCAGAGTTCCCATTTTGAAACTCTGCTTCTTCACCAACTGGTTTAGTGGTTTTAGATTTAAAATAGGTCTTAATCCGGATGGTTTCTTTTCCACCAGAAAGAAGGTTGAATAGAACCCTTCGTTTTGTTCTTCTTGAGGCACTGATTCGATAGAATTCTTTTCTAACAGTGCCTCGTCTAACAAAACGGAGGACTCTATTGATGATGCCTGTGGCATTGGAGTTCTTCTCACCCCGTTGAAATAAGGTTGACCTTGAAATTCCAGAAGATGACTGAACCTTACGATGTCTAAAACCAACTGATCGTTTGTTATGTGAGGCCAAAAGGATGCCATCATGGAAATCCGACCCCACTGGAATGTTTCGTGGATTGGATGGAAGGTGCTCTAGTGGCATGTCACTTTTGCTCTGAATGACGAAAAGATGAGAATTCTCCCTGATTCCCAGTTTTGCGAGGGAAGTTTCGGTTTTGACCACCTTGTCGCCCCTTGGGAGTCGATTTGAAACGAAACTCATTGTCAAGTCTGGCTTCTTAAATCGAAAATTCTGGTTGGAATGAGTACTTTGTGACCCCTGGGAGGTCGCTCTTTGGTGCTGGTCACCGAGCTTTACACCAAAATTGTGGCGGCCAGTTGCTTGGAACGGAATTCTACGTATCCCATCGGTACCATCAAGTTGACTGTCCACCAACTTGAAGTCCTCCAAAATTTCTTTCAGGCTGTCTCCACAAAGTTTGCCATCCCCAGAAATTGGAGCCTTTCTAAGTCTAGCCTTAGTGTTGTCTGACCAATGGGTCTGTTGCACCCACATGTGGCGCCTTGCTACCCTTGCATTGACCACCTCCCTAGCCTGGAGGTCCATCATATCCAAAGTGGCCTCTTGTGCCATATTAAGCATACGGCCCACGGAACCGATGTCTATCTGGTCCTTTAGACTGTCCAAACTCTGTTGGTCCAACGAATTCTGCAGGACGCTCTCAAGTTTTGAAATTTGCTTGGATGCTGCCTCAAGCAGCCATGACTGAGATACAGCACAGGCCATGCCAACATGTGCCTCTTTCTCAATATTCATAAATCTTCTGTCTGCCACATTCAGAAGTTTATTAGGAAATTTGGGTGAATCAGATTTAAATCCAGGCACCACTCTCCCTATAGCTCATGAACCAACCAAGGATCAAGACAGGATGGTGTCATTATGTCTTGTAATCTCCTCTATCACTTTATAACATGCCACTGCTGAGGCACGATAAAGGGAAATGCGCTCAGGATTCCCTGACCACACAGCATTTATCAGCTTCTTATGTCCCACAGCAAGGGAAGCTGGACTTTATTTCGTTTGTTGTCAAAACGAGATGAGGTTATCTGTGGTCCTTCTCCTGAAAGGAAACATTCTTTATCGGAAGTGCAGTGGCAGCCTCCTTCACTACCTCAAAAAACAAATCGGCATGGTTATCTTTGCCTTCAATTTCTAGAATAGTGCCTTCAATAGCACTCCCAGAATCAGCCATCTCCTCACCAACCTGACTGATAGAACCATGTGAAGAAACATCATCATGATCATATCTAGTTTGTCTGCGCTTGAAATTTCCCGATGAAAATTGGGATACAGCGTCATCAAACATATCCTCCGGCTGAGGATGGAGGAGTAAAATGTCGTCACTGGAATTAGTCTGATCCACCACAGACCCAGTGTCATGTAATCTGCCTTCACGCCTGCCCCCTCGAGGCAGAGCGGCATTGTTTATTTGATCATTTATATGGTGCCCCTTACAGGAACATCCGGCTGACTTGTGACTGTAATGCGACTTCCTGCAGAAGTTGCCAGTCTAGAGGGGATCCCCTCATCAGGAGGCCTAGTTGCAGTGCAAGGAACAACTGACAATTTTCCTTGAGCCATGCCCTGCATCATATTTTGCATCATCGATTGCATACGCATCTCAAAATTTGCAAAGCTCTGTTGAAACTCTGCTCTATCAACAAAGGGACCAGTCTGTGACCCAGACGGACTATGCCCAGAACTACGCCTAGCATTAGCAGACGCTTCATCCGCAAGCCTTTGCTTTATTTCTTTCGCTTCCCAATACAAAAGTAGTCCACAAGCCAGTAGACTGGTCTCCCATTTTAGAGCAGAGATCACATGAGTGGCCCTCAGAACCAAAACGGCATTTAAAACATAAAGAATGTTGGTCATCAAGACCCAAAACTCGCTTACAAAGTCTGCTGGAACACACCTTCGTACTCGGAGTTGTGCCGCTGGCGACGTGCTGTTGCTGTGTTGAAACCTCGGCCATGCTGCTTCGGTCAGCCGCCATGACGGAATTCTATACACTGTACATGTACATGTTCGTGTCACACAGGCACGTCAATACCAGCAAATGAGACGGCCCACAACTGTCCTGTTGTTATTTCAATGCCCACAACAGCGAAAAAACAAAAGAAAAACAAGAAAGAAGAAATCTCACACAACATTAACAGTTCCTTCAAGGTAAACTAAAAGTGAAGTTTAAAACTTCACACTAACAAAGAATCTTTCTAAAATGTGAATTTTTTACTGGCACGAAAAAAATACACGACTAACTGGGAAAGATGCTTAAAGAAATACTGGTGCGCATGCTTGTAGTGGGGTCACAGGGAGGTTGGGTCATTTGACACGGAGTTAAGATTTTTTTAAGCACGATTGATTGGGGGGTTGAGGAAATGTCCTAAAAGTTATTGTCGAGGCAGAAGTAAGTATACGAATGAGAAAGAATTGACATTGTAAATATTTTTACTCTGCGCGTTGCCTCAAGCACGTGACATTTTACTGCGTCAATGGCGAAACCAAAGTTTTTTTCTACACAGACAGAGCGCGTGCACGCGCGTATTCTATTATCTATATAGACTGACATTATTGTTTGGTGTGCCTTCCACGCGAGCGTACGCAAAACGTGCCGAAGGCATGCATGCAAGGCGGGGCCGGAGTGTGCACAATGCTGTTGTGTTATAGAGCGAGTCCAGTGATTATTTCCCGAAAATTAAGTTGTAGACACGACGTTTTAAACAGTTAAACATCAAAGCCCAACATTGTAAACGGCTGTATGGAATGTTCATAAAGTGTGGTTTCTTAAGTTTCAAAGTAAAAACAAGATTTTTCACAAAGAAAACGACACAAACGTGTAGAAAGTGACAGTCCTGTATATGTGTAGGCCTTGGCCTAGCTATGTATAATAGTTTTACAAACTTTTTACGATTTCCTCCCCAAAATCAGCAAAAGTTAATCAAACAACTTTTTTGACGACTCCAGTTAATACATGAATTTCCTTAAATTCCATCATTTATTTACAGTCCATCATCGGGTCAATAATCTCCTGAAAATTCAGAAAAAGTCCATGAAAACGGGAGCAATGCCTCGCGGCTATGCCTAAACGTGTACAAAAAGTGTTGACGCGTCTTCACTTCCGCCCATAGTTTGAAAAAATCCAGAATTTGCATTCTCCTGAAGACGAGCAGAGTATACTGTTCGAAACGTCGAGACCACACCGGCTCTTTTTCAGAGAGCCAACACTCCCTCAAAAGAGTTTTTATACATGGTTGTACCCGCAAGTTTACATGTATTTATATAGTTACATGTACTTCCAAAATTTCAGTTTAGCGCCCCCTGTTGTCCGTCTATAGGTATTATGTCTGTTCGCTCGTCCCCAGCGCCTTGCCTTAAAACCAAAGGCGCTGGGATGGGCAAACGTATCAAGCACGCTCATTGGTTAATGCTCAGTCCCATCATGCATCACACTCACACTGCAAGCACTGCACGCATGACATACTTCCTGAACAAGAATCTGTGCAAGCTGATTAGCCCATCCCAGCGGTCCTGGATATGCCGCTGGCCGCTGGGGCCGAGCGAATTATGTCTGTGGACCGAAGCGTGACGTCAATGTTCGGAGAGCGCCCCCGTTTATTGGTTTGGTGCCAGTATAGTCAGGAGCATCTATCTCAATTTTTGATACTGCTTGTTTTGTTCCCTTTATACTTAACCTCAACAGACACGACGGGTTACCAGTCTTCACAAAAGTACGTCGCCCCGGCCAGCCAGTTAGGTTGCAATAAGGATTTAAGACTTGGGGACTAGCTTTCAGAATTCTATCTTACAACTTAAGTTGTCCGATTTCACTTTAAACGGTGGTTGGTTTTAAACACATTTATGTATTTATTGAACACTTGAAAACCAGCGTACGAAGGCCTTTTTGTTGTGATCAGTCATTAGTTTACGATCATTACAATGTCGAAAACAGATCAAATTCTCGATATCGAACCTCCGAATGAGCTCAGATTTAGAGGTAAGCATTTAGCGAAAATTACATGTATCTATCGTCGTTAGCTGCGATAATCGTGGCTCTTGCAGTCTCGGTCAAATCCCTGAGACCTATATGAGTAACAGATACTATGGACCATGCGTTCAAATTTAGCAAATGTTTTGACTTTTTTTCCCTCCCAACAACTCAAGTGTACCCAATTTTTGGTACGTTTAAAATGTAAAATAAAAGACTAAGACAAGAGGTCAACAAAATTTGCAAAATTTGAACCTATGAATTTATATAGGTTACGTTTTTTGTTACTATCTGACCATAATGTTTATTGGCAGTTAACAGCAGTTTTACATTTAACTGTATGGTAATGATGGTGGGTGTTCCTCAACTTTTAACCTCTGTTTTTGTCCCTGTACATCCCATCCCTCCTAGCTCAAGTAGCTCCTTCCATTTTTCTTCCCATGCCACCCTATCCTTCCTACTCTACTCCTAGTCCTAGCTAGATGTAGTTGTTTTTGCTATCGTCTCCAGCAGAAGAAACAACATAGTTTTAGAGTAACCCTATCCCTTCCCTAGCTTCATTTTGACTCCGTATTTGTAGAGGCATGTTTATTTTGTCGCTTGTTTCTTTTAGTTTATGTGGAACTGTTAAATGTTATGTGCTATATTTTGTATTGATCAATGGTCAAATGAATGATAATAAAGGCGGCGCTTTTGGGAATAGCGAGGATCCTGAGAAAGACCCTTGAGATCTAAGGCTACGGAAGAGGAGCACAAAGAAAAAAAGTGATTTTTCTTTTGCATGCTGTGATAAAACGAAATAATAGTAATAACAATAATAATAATAATGATAATTATAATAATAATAACCCTTGGTAGTCCTCAAAAATTATGTTCAGGAAGTTGTCATTTTTTTTAGGATATGGGACTGTGTAGGCCCAAATAATCGCATTATCACTGAGCCATGCATACCGTTGTCCAATCTTTTCAAGTTAAAAATTTGATGTTGAATTTACCAATAGTGGAGGATTTGAGGATTCAGGAGGGTCTGTAGAAAAGTACTTTTTTTTTTCTAAAAGAAAAAATTATCACCCCAATTTATCCATAGCGCGTGCAAAGTAGCTTTTTAAGATTTTTTGGTTGACAGAGTTTTGGCTCAAGGTAGGTTATGTATTTATTTGTCTCTTATTTGTCCTGGGGAAACCTTTCAATAAAAGTTTCCCAGCCAGAACAACACAACGATTAGCCTAACTGCTGACTGACAAATTAAAACCATTCAAAAGTCCATTCTTCAAACTTGCCAATTCACTATTGGATCAAAGTGTACATAACCTTACATGATAATTGAGGTTTGTGAATTTTGAATGGTGGGCTCCACAATCTACCAGATAGTAGGATATTAATATAAAAATAAACAATTACAATGAAAAAAAAATAGATTTAGATTTCAAAACCAGAAGAGATATTAGAGACAGTAACTTAAAAATTATTCATAATTACCCCAGACAGTTTTAGCAATCCTTTTGGTTGGAATATGGTTACACGCATAATTACCCAGTCGTAAATCTGAGACACACCTGTAGCTGTTTAACATGTTTCAGACCTGTTGGCTAACACACGTTTGGCGCTCATAGCCATGTGAGTGTTGGCCCATAATCTTACTGGGCAATAATAACATGCAATATGATAATAATAACTAGACACATTGCATTTGTGCAGAAATGCCAAGCTATTTCGTCAATAACATTTTCAAATTACTCATCTGAATGTGAAAGTCTTATAGTCTTATCTGAATATGAAAGTCTTTTGACGTTGTTGACGTCATGATCGAGTGAACACGCTATTTTACGAGCTCTCCTTTTTAGCCTTAAATCCCGCTCCAAATCCCGGCATTTTAACAACTTTGCCGACTAACCTTATAAAACCTGCGATCTCAACCATAAGAGCTTCAACATAATTGATGATCATGCCTGCTGGAAAAAGAAATCAACAAAATCACCTGAACGTACCCTACCTCTGTTGTCACCACAGCCATTGGTACATACCCGACAGGACCATTCAAGTGACCGTGCTGCTACCACTGAGGGTCATGGGGACTTCGAGCGGTTCGTCCAGGCGGCACTGGCAGACATACCCCAGGGTCAAGTTGACCTCAACAAGCGTATAGATCGCATGGAGGAGAGTCTGAACACTTCAATTGAGTTCGAGTCCAAATGGATCAACGAACTTGAACAAAAGGTTAAGAAGCTGGAGAAAATGGCCAACATAGTGGCTCAAGCAGAATGCCGGATTGCTGACCACAGTGAAAAACTGAACAAGCTTGAGAGATTCAGTAGACGAAACAACCTCCAAATCATTGGCTTCCCTCAGGATAAGGGCGAAGATTGCCTGGCACTCACCTCCACGATGCTCAAGGACAAATTTGGAGTTCAAAATGTCAAACTTGAGCGTGCTCATCGGGATGGACCCAAGACACCTGGTCGTCCTCAGCATCTGCTTGTCAAGTTTAACTGTTATCAGGACAAAGTCCATGTCCTCCATGGACTTTGTCCAACTCTTTCAATTCTTTCTTTACTAATATTGGTCTGGTCCTTCACTGGCTACTAAAATTCCTCCCACTAACGCACACTTTCCAAGCTACCTGCACAATTTGGATGCTTTTTCTTTCTTTCTTACTCCAACTAATGCAGCAGAATCAATACGTGTCTGCGACACATTGAAGACCAATACTAGTCCCGGCTTCGATGACATTAGTTCTTTTGTTGTTAAGTCTATAATTTCTCCTATTGCTGAACCTCTTGCTTACATCTTCAATCTTTCTTTTCTCCATGGATCTGTTCCTCTGAATCTTAAGGTCGCTAAAGTTGTTCCTATCTTTAAAAGTGGGGACAATAAAGAAGTCGGCAACTATAGACCTATTTCCATTTTTCCTTGTTTTTCTAAACTTCTGGAGAGACTTGTTTATAATCGTCTCTACACTTTCATCTTCTATGTAATCAGCAATATGGCTTTCACAGTAAACACTCCACCGATATGGCTCTCATCGAGTTCATTGACAAAGTTACTACTGCTCTTACTAACAAACTTTTCGCTGTTGGCATTTTCCTTGATCTCTCTAAAGCCTTTGATGCAATCGACCATACTGATTTTCTCTCTAAACTGGAGCACTATGGGATCAGAGGAGTTGACTACTTTTAATAAATCCGACTCTTGCCATGTGTGCTGCCTTAATACTTCTCATGGTGTGCCCCAAGGCTCCATTCTTGTTCCTCTTTTATTTCTTCTCTACATCAACAATTTGTATCTTTCTTCTTCCTTGCTATCTTTCACACTGTTTGCTGATGACACAACTATTATCCATTCCAGTCCCAACTCTGCTACTCTGATCAACACACTGAATTCAGAACTTACTCTCGGTTCTATGTGGTTAAAGGCAAATAAATTGTCTTTAAATCATTCCAAAACCAGCGTTACTCTCTTTTCCAAATCTAATAATTCAATCAACCTTGATCTTCCCCCTGTTACTATAGACAATATTCCTATCACCAGGGTCTACTCTACAAAATGTCTTGGTGTTATTGTTGACCACAAACTTTCCTGGTCTGATCACATCTCTTCTCTTAAAAAAATCACTTCTCGTAATACTGGTGTCTTGTCTAAACTGCGTTATTTTCTTCCACCCTTTTCTATGGTCTTACTCTACGATACTCTTATTCTGCCCTACTTAAACTATTGTAATATTGTCTGGACTTGGTCGAGCAATAACAAACTGCACTCCTTCATTGTCACTCAAAAACGGGCTATCCGCGTTTGTACTTCTTCACATCCTCGTGCACACACTGCACCACTTTTTGCACAGCTCAACACCCTTACACCTTCTGACATAAATAAACTCCATACTGGGATATTTATGTAATTCCAGAAATCTTCTTCCTAGTACTTTCTCTGCTTATTTTTCTTCTGTCCAAGACCTGCATACCTACCAAACCAGATCTTGTCATAATCTCATGGTTCCTTTCACTCGCACCACCTATTCCATGAACACCCTTTGATTCTATGGTCCTCGCTTGTGGAATGCCATTGACAAAGAAATCAAAAGCCAACCGTCAGTGGACCGTTTTAAAGCTTCCTTCAAATGAGTCATTATCTCTTAGTCATGTCAGTATGTAACATAGCTTTCTTTCCATTGACTGCTTTGCCAGGTATAACATAATTTGTTCTTTTTCATATACATCATACATGTGTATTTTCATTTTAGTTAATTAAGCGTTGTTGTTGTTTGTAAGTTGTTTTGTTCCTATTCGTACGTCCTCTGTTTTTCCGTTTATCTTGTCTCTGTCTGTCCACAGGCTGATTACTACAAGCCTCGGCTTATCAAATCGGCCTCCATATTGTTCCTTTTCTTTGACTATAAACTACTCTGTTCGCTATTACATTGTACACGTGTTGCATTCTGTAATGCTGTTTTTTTGACAGTATGGAAATAAATGTGAATTGAATTGAATTGAATAGTGTGTACATAATCAAGTTAATAATACAATAATTAATGCCTTGTGAGATCGAATTAATTTTCTATATATGTTGTAAAACTGTACCTTTAAGGTAATATAACCTGACAAATGATGACGGCATGATGACGTCAATTTGTTTTCAAAGCAGCTATGACGTACCAACCCTGTTTAAAATAGAATTTTGATTATTATAGCATGTTCCGTTAGCAATGTATGACTTAAAGGGGCAAAAAATCATAAAAAATCTTGGGCTGGTAAGATAATCAGTAAGCAGACACTTTTTTGTTTGTTTTAGGGCTTACTGATTGTTACACGACTGAGTATAAATTTGGGCCTTAAATTTGAAAATATGAAAAAAGCAATGGACGGGTTACTTCAAAATCTTGAACAAACTCATCTGCATATTTTTCTAAAGGAGACCCTTTTTGGGTGTACACTGTACATGTGCTGTTCTTAAAATTATAAAGTAAAATATGTTTCTTATTGCAGGTCCTTTTACTGAAGTTGTGTCTTCTGAATTGAAGCTGATCAACCCCTCAGAAAAAAATGTCTGCTTCAAGATAAAAACAACAGCTCCCAGAAGGTATTGTGTGAGACCAAACAGTGGTATTGTAGGTCCTAAAGAGTCCGTAAAGGTCTCAGGTAAGTTTGAGACAGTAACTACCCAATAATAATAATAGTAATTACGGGCAGTTCTTACATAGCGCTTTATCACACCAGAGGGCTTCTCAAAGCACTCATTATTGTTTCCACAGGTAATGAATACATATGTGGCAATGTTTGAAATATAAGACACAACATAGCAATGTATGTTTGAACAAGAGGCTGTGGCACAATCTGCAGCCAACCATATCAGCAAACACCATGGCAAACCTTCTCTTAATGATAAGTTTGGGTTTTTACGTTTGGGTTCTTTGATGTACATTTCTCAAGGCACGAGATGTACAGCTTTACGTTCCATCCAAAGGATGAAACAATAGTCCCCCATCGGTCGAACCAACACTCTGCTATAAGCCACCTAGAATATAAGCCACAAGGACTATAAGCCACCTAGAATATAAGCCACATGGACTACATGTATAAGCCACCTAGAATATAAGTCACATAGACTATAAGCCACCTAGAATATAAGTCACATAGACTATAAGCCACCTAGAATATAAGCCACACGGACTATAAGCCACCTAGAATATAAGTCACATAGACTATAAGCCACCTAGAATATAAGCCACACGGACTATAAGCCACCTAGAATATAAGCCACCTAGAATATAAGTCATGCGGACTACAGTAGCCACTTTGACTATAAGCCACCTGGACTATAAACCACGCAGAATATAAGCCACCCAGAGTATAAGTTACCCAGACTATAAGCCACTTTGACTATAAGCCACTTGGAATATAAGCCACCCGGACTATAATCCACGCAGAATATAAGCCATCCAGAATATAAGCCACCTGGACTATGAGCCATCCAGAATATACGCCGCAGCACCAGAAGATGTCTGAAAAATTCTTTAGAGGTCGGTGTATACGCAGCCTGGAATATAAGCCGCATCAGCAAGTGCCCAATTTTCATATCACAAGCACGGGAGACGGGGTTTGAAACAGCGATGTGTTTCCTTTTGTTTGTAGTCTACTTGGCAAGGCAAGAAATCATTCTTGTATGTCACAATAAATACTGGGTACAGTGGTAAAATCTTTCAAACTAGACAGAAGGGGAGACAGAAATTGTCATTGTTTTTTGCTTCCTAAGATGAATTGAGAAGGGTACAACAGCAAGAAAGGGTTCCAGATTGACGTGGAAAAGGTAAAGGGACAGGTAAAAAAAGTGCCAAATTGGAAAGCTCCTGGTCCAGACCACGTGCATGGGTACTGGTTGAAGAACTTCCGTAGTTTGCATGAGCGAATGGCCCTACAATTGCAAGACTGTCTAGGAAATGGTAAGGTCCCATGTTGGATGACTGAGGCAAGAACGGTTCTGATCATGAAGGATGTCAAGAAAGGTAACATTGCTAGTAACTATAGACCAATCATGCACGATCTGTGATGTATAAACTCTTGACTAGTATGATTGCAGAAGACCTCTATCGTCATATGGATGTCCAGCAGTTGTTTCTAGAGGAGCAGAAAGGCTGTAAGAAGCGGTCCAGAGGGCCTGTCAGAGGATCAACTTATCATCGATAAGGCTGTACTGAAGGACTGCAGGAGCAGAAAGATGAATTTGGCTCTGTCCCTGTTTGTCCCTGTTTGTTCCGGCACTAATGCCCCTGTCGATGATTCTGAGGAAGGTGAGCAGGTTATGTAATGACGAAGGACGGATGTAAGGTCAACCATCTGCTTTTTATGGACGATTTGAAGTTGTTTGCAAAGAATGAGGCGGAGATCGATTCTTTGGTGCAGACCGTCAGGATTTTCAGCGATGAAGTTCGGCCTGGAGAAATGTGCTTCAATGACCATGAAGAGGGGAAAGAGGGTACATTCCGACGGTATCGTTCTGCCAGATGGTCCACAGATGAGGGCTTTGGGTGAGGAAGAGAGTTATCGGTATCTTGGTGTACTTGAATCGGACCATGTCCTTCACAAGGAATCAAAGGTGAGGTTGAGGGCAGAGTACATCAGACGGGTAAAGAAATGTTCGAAGTCTAAATTGAACGGGGGGAACATGGTTAAGGCAATTAACACATGGGCCGTGTCTTTGATGAGGTACAGTGCGGGTATTGTCGAGTGGACTAAGGAAGGTCTAGATGTCACGGACAGGAGAATGAGAAAACTGATGACCATGAATGGTATGCTTCATCCGTGGGCGAATGTGAGCAGACTTTATCTTCCGAGGTCAGAGGGCGGTAGAGGGTTGCTAAGTGTGGCAGACAGTGTCAACATCAAGCGCAGAGAAGCTTGCATTGTCATATTATGAGGACTGATGAGAACTTGTTGAAAGTTGCGCAGTACAGGAAGGCGGGCGAAGTTGGGCCGAAGGAGTGCAACAGGCAAAGGAAAGAGGAAAGACATCAAGATTGGCGGAACAAACCACTTCATGGCTGGTTCTTGAGATGTACTGAAGAAATTGCCAGCAGCAAGTCCTGGAATTGGTTAAAGAGCGGAGAAATGAAGAAGGAAACCGAGGGCTTGATTACTGCGACGCAAGACCAGTCTCTAAGGACAAATGTAATGAAGGCAAGGATAGAGAAAGCAAACGTCTCTCCTATGTGCAGAATGTGTAATAAGGCAGACGAGACTGTATTTCGTATTGTCAGTGAATGTAGTATGATGGCCCAGACGGAGTACAAAGGAAGACATGACAAGTTGGCCAAGGTACATCAGCCCTGATACTTCGGCTCTGAAGAGGCAAGGCACTTTTGCCTTGACTTTTTGTAAAAATTTAGGGCACTAAGGCAATTTTCAGAAATTTCAAAGGGCATCAAGGCAATCGTAAAAAGTTGCGAAGGGCACCAAGGCAATATTGGGAAAAAACACATTTCATAAACCAGGGTTCTGCCCAGGATTTTTTCAGTTTGAGGAAATAAAAAAATGCTACAGACAGGAACTGTGCTTTGTGATACATTGCAGTTATTGTATTCAGATATGCATAACATGTGCAGGTCGGTCAAGCTTTCAAACAACTTCAGCAAGAAGAATTTTGTCAACTTGTTTTTCAAATAATACTCCATTCCAACCCATTCTTAATGCCTTCATCAAGAGTTTTGTTGTGTGTTGCAGTCCTTCTGATTTGAAAATCCCAGGCGTGTGAAAAAAAAGCACACCTAGATTCTTCTAGGCGTGTGATTTTTGTGGTACAGGCTGGTCACTTTTAAGTCGGTTTTCTTAAAACTAAACAGCGGGTAGTGATGTACATGGCAAGGGATCTTGTGAAGGTAGAATTGGTTGTACACTGCACACTTTATCAACAAAATCTCCCATGATTGATACTTATTTATCTAAACACTCAAAGAAGTACGAGGCTACAATTTTGTATAATATATCACAAGAAGGAGGTCGCAATTAGACTCCACCGCACGTCTTCTTACCCCTGGAAAATCGAGTTGTGTGTTTTCCTACTCGCCTACGTATTGTAGTACGGGACATAGAGGAGAGAGCCAGACTAACAACGTGCATGCGTGTTTTAATGTTCGTATACTGAAATGAACGATCGCAGCTAGTAAATACCAAGACTAGGGACTTTATCGACAGAAAACGAGCTGGATATCTTGAATTTACCGGTATATTTTCTTTTTGAAAACCTAAATATTAAGTTAAATAATTAATACTTTGGCAAAATTTTAATTTGGCAATTAAGTTAATTCACAAAATTTGTGGTGGTACGTTGTTTCCATGTGTGTGTTCTGTGCGTGTTGTTCGTTGCATTAAATTTGTATGGGCTAAACGTATCACACAGACATCGCGACTTTGGACAGTTGCTTTTTCGGCTCATTTTCTGTCATTTTTAGAGATGAATGTCGAACTTGGGATATCGATAAATATATATATTTTTTCAGGAGAAAGGGCACGACGGCAATGACAAGAAAAGGGCACGGCAAAAATTGCCGTGAAAAGTGGGATTTTTGAAGGGCATTGCGGCAATAGGTAGGGGCAATGACGGCAATTGCCATCGTTGCCGTCGTGAAGTATCAGGGCTGGTACATGTAATTCACTGGGATCCAAGTTACTGCAAAATGGTACGACCATGTTCCGGAGAAAGTTGGAGGTCAAGATCCTCTGGGAATTTAACATTCAGACTGATCATGTTACAGAACAAAGACATCCAGATGTTGTAGTCTTAGATAAGACGAAGAAGATGCGTCATCTCATTGACATAGCTGTGTCGGGTGATATAAAGGTAGCTTCGAAGGAGATGGAAAAGATCCAAAAGTACCAAGACCTAGCCAGGGAACTTTGTAAGATTTTGCAGTTGAAAGTGAAAGTAGTCCCTGTGGTGGTTGGAGCACTTGGCACCATTCCCAAAGCATTGGGGAAACATCTAGCTGAAATAGGGATAAATGATAGGGTTAAGCCTGGACGATATCAAAAATTTTGACCGCCGATATGTCGATATATCATGAGGATTTGTGAAAATTTTAAGTACACTATAGAATTAAACAACAATGACTCAATCATATGCGAAAAAACAGTTTTACCACATGGAGGAAATGAGCAATTAACTATGCAAACCGCCGAGTTAAAATCACTGAATTAACATCCATATTCCATGAAAACAGAACACCGTACATTTTTGTGAGTTTTTTTATCACTGGTTACAATTCAATTAATGAATGGTTTCACCTCCACGATCAGACGTTGCGATCTCTAAAGGGTGGTGCCTCAATTTTTGTTCCAATTCGTTCATTGACATTGCTGCACCACCATACACGTTACGTAAATACATATTTTTTCAGTGCACCAGACGTTTCCCGACAATGCGGTGATTTCTCACCGAGGGAATTTCCCCTGCAGCTTGGTACCCACTGGAACACGCTGTTCCTTCGTCCCCCAATGATAAAGTATACCACACTAGAACGGTGGCGGCGGATAGAACATCTGCGGGATCAAGGTGGTAGATAGATACTACATGTACTATGGGATGGCAGCACTGCCAGAAGCTTTGCGTCATAAATATTCACACCAGTCGGCCAATCGGAAAGCGACCAATCAGAAACAAGCCAATCAGCCTGCGCCAACCACGTTCGTCCGGCCTGTGTCAGCAATAACCATCGTTGAAAAGAGACCACCATGGCAAGATGGGAAGATGTAAACTGAGACTTTGGTTTCCTTCCATTTTCAAAGCTGGATCCATTCTACATCTTAAATTCTATTCTTTGCTGCATCCAAACCCAAACAAGACTGTTTGGGTGGGTCGTCATCAATGGCTTGGACTATTTAAAAGCACTTTTCATTATAATTCAAAAACTGTAAAGCTTAAGAAGGTGGAGTAAAGATTAGTTTTAGCAAAAAACAGATGATATCTTTTATTTATTAAGAATATTGTGTTAGTCACGATATTTCAATATTTTCAAACCGACGCGATATTGAAGATACTGTTATTATCGTGCTATCGATATTATCGTGCTATTCTCCAGCGTTAGTGAGGATAGACCTGTTACAGAAGGCAGCACTTTTGGGAACAGCAAGGATTCTGAGAAAGACCCTCGAGATCTAAGGCTACAGGACGTAGCCCGACTCAAGGAGTTACCAGCACAACGGAAAATCTGATCTTTCTTTCATAAGATGAAATAATATAAATACAATCTGGGATTTGGCCGGTAAACAGGACAAACATTGTGCTCCGTAATTTTGCCTTAAGAGATCCCCTGAACAAAAAATTGTCAAGTTTGGAGTAAGTACAATTTATGTGACATAGACAGCACAGGGAAAGTTAGGAACTATTTTGACATAAAATTTCTGCTAAACAGAGGTGAGAAAAGTTGTTTTCATTAATTAATAAATGATACACTTAAATTTGAATTCAGTGGGGCATCTGTGTTCGTTGCGGGAAAAACACAACGCCCGTGCAGTATAAAGCATCACCTTAGAACTCTCATAACAACGCATAAGTCGGGATCTACACATGTACGAGCAACGAATTCTAGTTTCGCTTTTGTTGATGTCACAATCAACATTGTAATGAGCGCTATTCCAAACCCTGTAGAAGCTCAACCCCATTTGCACATGGCACAGACGAGGCAATTAAGCCTGTGCGTAAACGTTTTTTTTTTTAACCGTGTAACCGTTTCCGAAACAAAAAAATTGGTTCAGACGACCGAGCACGATGTTCACTGCCATCGAATGGATTTTCGTCGGGGATGAATCACATAATGGAAACTTGCTTGTAGGTGAAATTGTATCCAGTGAAATAAACAATCTTTGTCATTCAAGTGTCCGTGTTTCTTTATCAATAAAGTGCATTTTTAAGCCGCCGCACTGGCATACTGCACAGGCTTGGCGCACGCAACACGTGACCTGACAGGTGACCGACGCCAAACCTGATTACTCGACAGTGCTGATTGGATAAGAGTGGTTACAGTACATGAGCAGTGATAGGTCCAGAAGCAGCCAGTGGTGATAGGTCAAGAAGCAGCCAGCGTGCACTCTCCCACCGTTTTACCCTGTTATGTTATGTATAATATTTCTAAATCCACTTCTTTTGTGGAAGCCGCCTTTATCTAGGTAAGAAAGTTGGACGCTTCGGTGCCCTATGGTTTGGAAGTTCGAAAAGAGAATAGAGTTTCGAGTAGATATTTATTGACGACCAGCTCAAAGAAAGTTCAGTGTCGGCTAGTTTCCTTTGATGGTGAACCTGCTATTGAACGCGCGCACTCTCAATGGGCCGAACCTGTCTAAGATTTTCTTAAGACTTATCTTGCCTCTATTGTCTGCCACTTACCAGGGTCATTTTCGTAGACAAAACATGAAGACAAAGACTATTATTCGCGGCGCACCTCGTAGATCTGACATGTTTACGCTCACGCTTGACGAAAACAATAAATAAGAACTGACAGGAGAATAGAAGATCACGATTTGCGGTCTAAAACATTTACGGATTCACTAATTTCAACAAAGCACCATTTTTGGAACTGGTTTTACAGTTACCCGAACCGAAAAAACGTAAACGTGTAACCGAATAATCGGTCGGTTAACCGTGTAACCGTGTAACCGTCACAGGCTTAGAGGCAATGCATGTTTGGCAACCCAGCGATACAAGGGGGACTGCTGACTAGACACAATATGCCACTACAACTAACCAGAACAACAAACCGCATTGGTCGGGTCAATGTGGACCGCGATCTCCGGTGAGGAACCAGATTGGGATCGAAAAAGTATGCTGCTGGAACAAACTCTAACCAACAAGTACTAGAGAAACACCACGCCGAGGACGCTCCTCAAAGTGGCCCCCTATGTGCAACAACTGGAAACCCGAAAAAAAAGGAACAATACAAGAATGGTCTCGGGAAGAGTATTTAAAGATGTTGTGTAAGCATTCTACACCGCTTCTCTAAACCCGACTGAGACATCAACAACCAAAGCCGCCTACAACATCTGGCGAGAAAAACACCCATCAGACAGACTGAATCTGGATACCAACAAACTCGCCAACGTTAGACGTGATTTTGTATCCAAACAACGTCCAACAGAACGGGAACTTGAAAACATCCGAGGAAAGATAAAGGTGAGCAGCATCAACCCCAGCAACGTTATGGTTTATATTGACAACCCAGATCAGATATCTACTACTGCTGTGGAAGAAGAACAAACAGGAAATGCCACTGCTGACCCCCCAGTGGCGCAACACCAAACAGAGTCTACCAAAGAAAGAAACAACGTGAAAGTAAACGAAATGATAAACAACATCCAGCAGAAGTTGGAAAACTGATGGAAATGTCTTCCGAACAACGACCACAAATCCCCAAAGTAAAGAAAACACACAAATCCAACAGACTTGCCAATGAAGCCATCCAAAATATCCTAGCTGAGTTGACAAGACCTTTGAACAGAAATTAACCAGCTCATACACGCAGCTGCCTCAACCATTGCAGACACAGTGGGAGAGAAACCTAGACAAGAACGGAAGCGGAAGAGAAGGAAGCCTGTTTGGAAGCAGAACATAGAGAAGGAGATTAAGAAACTATGTGGACAATTATCACTCCTGAGCGAGGTTGAAAAGAACTCCAGCATAAAAGACAGGAAAAGGAAACATCTGGAACAAAATTCAACATCAAACGTAAGGAAGATATATCAACTGCCAAAGAAATACTGAAACAACAGATTCAAGCAAAGGCACAGAGACTCGGATGATTCTACAAGAGGAGCAAGTTCTTTTGGCAAAACAAGGTCTTTAGAGAAGATGCAAAGAAATTATATCGTGAGCTTAGAAATAAGAAGATAGATGTCATCAAGCCACCCACTATAGAAGAAGTTGTGGGGTTTTGGAGTAAGATCCTCAAGAACAACAAAAGACACAATGTGCGAGCTACTTGGATCCAGCAACAACAGGACCAGATATAAGGAGCCAAGAATGGTCAGATATACAGACATCAGAATTGTCTGTGATGTAATTTTCGGTGATAACAACTGTGTTAATTCAAGGTGAAAAAATTCTTTGTGACACATTGAAATCAAGTTTTTCACTTGCTCGCATATACATGTTAAATGAAAATTTTTTTTCGAAGCTTAAAAAAAACAAACACCTAAAACAGCAACGCAGAAGTGAAGTTGGCAAACTTGCACTTTTGAACAATCTTATCCCCTAATTTCTGCCCTTATTGAAACTGTTTTCATAAACAACCATTTTCCTGGATATGTTATTTAAGGATCCAATGTTTAGATTTTCTTTTGCAATGAAATCTTCACTATTTAACGATCGGTCGACGATGCACATTGGGAAAAAAATGTGCGGCGATAGCGTTGTGTTTATGAGTAAGAGGTTATAATTTTGCATGAAATATAACTAGAACGAGGTTGAGATTACACTCCATCCCACGTCTTCCCAACCCTGCAAATTTGAGTTGTGTGTTTCCCCAATCACTTACGTATTGGTGTATGGAACATGAAGGAGAGAGCCAGAGTAACAATGTGCATGCGTGTTTTATCGTGTGTATACTGAAATGTACGATTGCATCCAAATTAAATCTAGCAAATATCAAGACTAGATGGACTTTATCTCTAGAATTTGAAGGCTTCTGAGTTTGTAGAATGTTGTATTTGTTTGTTCTTGATTTTAATTAAGCCATTATTTGTATCTAGTATTTCAATATCTGTTGAATTCTGTTTTTTTGGTGAAGTTCCGTGCAGTTGAATCGATTCCGTGTTCTACACCAATTTCCGTGTTCACCGCGATGTGGAAAATTCTGAAGTTTGGATATAAACACCATTGAGACCACTGCAGCTATCAACAAAACCAAAAACTGGAAGGCACCGGGATTAGACAGAATTGCTAATTTCTGGATCAATAACTTGCCTAGGATCCACAAAGATCTTGCATGGGCCTACAATGACATAGTCAAACACCCAGAGAAATGCCCCGAATGGCTGACACGAGGAACTACATACCTGCTCCCAAAATCAGAAGAGACTCAGAACCCAAGAACTATAGACCAATCACCTGCCTACCCACAATATACAAAATCCTCACCTCCATCATAACTGAGAGGACCTATACAATGTAGGTTCCAACAGCATGGGTTGACTACAAGAAGGCATTTGATAGTGTGAGATCTACAAAATATGCCCTACTACTGTAAAATTCATAAAAGAGAGCATGATGTCCTGGAAAACCACCTTGAATCTCCACCATACTAAGGATCAGTAACATTAAGACCGATCAACATCAGATGCAGGATTTTTCAAGGAGATTCACTATTACCACTACTCTTCTGTCTAGCACTAGTACCTTTGAATAAATGAAGGTGATGGCATACAACACCCAGCCATGAAGGAGAAGGTCCAGAAATAGTACTTTAAAAGAGTGCGTATGATATTAAAGAGTGAACTCAATGAGGCCAACCGATTTGAAGCTATCAACACCATTGCGATACCTGTAGTCGTGTACAGTTTTAAAATCATCAACTGGAAACTGTCTGACATTAAGAGAATAGATGCAAAGGCAAGGAAAATATTGACCATGGAGAAGATGCACCATCCAAAAGCAGATGTTGACAGGATGTACCTACCGAGATCATCTGGAGGACGAGGCCTGACCCAGCTTGAACTGACCTCCAAAACTTCCACAATCGGGGCTAGATGCTTATCTGACGTCAAATAATGACCCACTCCTCCAAATTGTGAAACAACATGATAAAAAGAAAAAGCTCTACTCCATCAAAACAGAAGCAGTAAAATTCAACAGAGAGTTTGACTGTTCAGAAATCCCACCTTCAGATATTGAAGCAAAAACTCTGTATGCAAAACGAGTAAAACAGAAAGCATAAACCAAGTGTCAAGAACAACTTCAGAAAACCTGGGAAGACAAGGTATTGCATGGGAAGTATCCAAAAAGGACGAAAGAAGCAGGTGTAGACCAACAGAAGACATACCAGTGGCTCAGAAACACTGGGCTGAAAGCAGAGACAGAGGGCCTTTTCATTGCTGCCCAAGACCAGAGTCTCGCGACCACATCATTTCACCATTGCATCATCAAGGATGGAATGAACCCACAATGTAGGATCTGTGGAAAATATGAAGAAACTGTAGATCACATTGTCTCCGGTTGTCCAGTGCTAGCAAAGATTGAATATATTCATTGACATAATAAGGCAGTGGCATACCTTCACTGGAAGATCTGTAGCCATTACAATATTGAGACAAAAGGGGAGTGGTGTAAACACCAGCGGACAATGGTCACAGAGAATGATGTTGTCACCATCCTCTCCTGGGACATGTCATCCACACCAACACGGAGGTAAAAGCAAACAGACCTGACATCATCATCAACTTAAAGGACGAAAAGGACCAGAAGTGTATACTCATAGACGTGTCAATACCCTCTGAATGAAACACCTAAATGTGAAAGGTACAGAAAAGCTGTCCAAGTATAAAGACCTTGAGATCAAGATCAACAGAAAATATCAGTGGTCATTGGAGCTCTACACTGTAGGACTAGTGAAGAAGGGACTGGATATTTTCATCAACCGTATCCCATGTAACATTAGTCCAGAAGATAGCACTCCTCGGAACAGCCCACATATTACGTAGAATACTGTCCATTAAATAACATCTCCCCTTTAGCGCCTCAGATCCATAGTCCGGATCCGGCTCTATAGACCGTATTGAATATGACGTCACCATTCAAATATCTGCCCTACAACATGGCGTCTAGCGTGTGCGTGATGGTATTATATTCTTTATCTATGATGTGCCGTAGAAATCAAACCGGGAACGCTGTGTGCTTCATTGATGTACGCGTTTATACGCGCATACGGTTTGCCCTACAAGATGACGACTTTCATAGCAACAAAGGGGTTATTCAATACGGTCTATAGGATGAATATTAAATTGCATAAAGGAAAACATCATAATGATAATTATAATAACAATAATAATGTGTGGTTATTTGTATGTTTATTTATTTGTGTATTTTGTTGGTATGTGTTTTGATTAAGTTTTTATGAAAGTTATTTTCTTCTGGCCAGAATGAAATAGAGTACCGTAATCACTTTGACAAAATTTTCCTTTTTTCTGATTTAATAACAAAAAACAAAACAATATCCACATAATATTACAATAACAATGGAGTTGTTGTGACAGCACATTGACACAAGATTGTAGCATCCTACATATCAGCCCAATATACTCACTTATACATGGGTAGAACCTGAGGTGTAAAACATCCAGCACATGTTTTTGAAGTCTATTTTTCCAAGTGAGGTCCATTGATTGGCAATAACTGTTAAGTTTATAATCTATTTCTGAACAGAGATGTTATTAAACAATTTGCAGGATTCTAGAACATGTTTTAAAATGACAGATTGATACATTTTTTATAAAATGTGAATTGTATACTTCATAGCATACATTTTGTGTAATATTTTTGTTTTCCCCCTTTTTTAGTTATGCTGCAGCCTTTTGAGTATGATCCAAATGAAAAAAACAAACATAAGTTCATGGTGCAGTCACTCATTGCTCCTCCTGGTGAAGTGGATCAGGAATCCATCGTAAGTTTTTAATTTCTAATTTTGTTTTTATTTTAATGCAAGCTGATTTTGTTTACTTTTGCTTAATACAAGTACCCAATTAAAACCAAATTGATGGGCATGCACACAATCAAAACCAGGTCAAGGGGGCGTTCACACAATCAAAACCAAGTCACTGGGGCGTTCACACAATCAAAACCAAGTCAAGAAGGCGTGCAAACAATTAAAACCAAGTAAATGGGGCGTGCAAGCAATCACTTCAATGGGGCATGCAAGCAATCAAAACCAAGTCAATAAGGCATGCAAACAATCAAAACCAAGTCAATAAGGCTTGCAGGCAATCAAAACCAAGTCAATGGGGCGTGCAGGCAATCAAAGCCAAGCCAATGGGGCGTGCAGGCAATCAAAGCCAAGTCAATGGGGCATGCAGGCAATCAAAGCCAAGCCAATAGGGGGGAAGGCAATCAAAGCCAAGCCAATGGGGCGTGCAGGCAATCAAAACCAAGTCAATGGGGCGTGCAGGCAATCAAAGCCAAGTCAATGGGGCATGCAGGCAATCAAAGCCAAGCCAATGGGGCATGCAGGCAATCAAAGCCAAGCCAATGGGGCATGCAGGCAATCAAAGCCAAGCCAATGGGGCATGCAGGCAATCAAAGCCAAGCCAATGGGGTGTGCAGGCAATCAAAGCCAAGTCAATGGGGCATGCAGGCAATCAAAGCCAAGCCAATGGGGCGTGCAGGCAATCAAAACCAAGTCAATGGGGCTTGCAGGCAATCAAAGCCAAGCCAATGGGGTGTGCAAACAATCAAAGCCAAGTCAATGGGGCATGCAGGCAATCAAAGCCAAGTCAATGGGGCATGCAGGCAATCAAAGCCAAATCAATGGGGCGTGTAGGCAATCAAAGCCAAGCCAATGGGGCATGCAGGCAATCAAAGCCAAGTCAATGGGGCATGCAGGCAATCAAAGCCAAATCAATGGGGTGTGCAGGCAATCAAAGCCAAGCCAATGGGGTGTGCAGGAAATCAAAGCCAAGCCAATGGGGCGTGCAGGCAATCAAAGCCAAGCCAATGGGGTGTGCAGGCAATCAAAGCCAAGCCAATGGGGTGTGCAGGCAATCAAAGCCAAGCCATAGGGGTGTGCAGGCAATCAAAGCCAAGCCAATGGGGTGTGCAGGAAATCAAAGCCAAGCCAATGGGGCGTGCAGGCAATCAAAGCCAAGCCAATGGGGTGTGCAGGAAATCAAAGCCAAGCCAATGGGGTGTGCAGGAAATCAAAGCCAAGCCAATGGGGTGTGCAGGCAATCAAAGCCAAGCCAATGGGGTGTGCAGGAAATCAAAGCCAAGCCAATGGGGCGTGCAGGAAATCAAAGCCAAGCCAATGGGGCGTGCAGGCAATCAAAGCCAAGCCAATGGGGCGTGCAGGCAATCAAAGCCAAGCCAATGGGGCATGCAGGCAATCAAAGCCAAATCAATGGGGTGTGCAGGCAATCAAAGCCAAGCCAATTGGGTGTGCAGAAAATCAAAGCCAAGCCAATGGGGCGTGCAGGCAATCAAAGCCAAGCCAATGGGGTGTGCAGGCAATCAAAGCCAAGCCAATGGGGTGTGCAGGAAATCAAAGCCAAGCCAATGGGGTGTGCAGGCAATCAAAGCCAAGCCAATGGGGTGTGCAGGCAATCAAAGCCAAGCCAATGGGGTGTGCAGGAAATCAAAGCCAAGCCAATGGGGTGTGCAGGAAATTAAAATTGTTATGTTATCAGATAACTTGAGTCCAATGCAGTGGACTGGTCAGGCATAACACCTCTACAACAACACACTTTAACCAACCCAATACATTTGCAAAAAACATGTTCATGTTCACAGTTGGTTTATAGATTTGTTCTTCTTTATTCAGTGGAAATCACAAGAAAGTGGTGCTTTAATGGACACCAAGTTGAAATGCGTTTTTGAGCTGCCTGCAAACCAAGTCACAGCTGCCACTTCAGTGGTAAGTACATTATAATTATGGCAGATAGGTGTGCCCATCTTTTTAAAATTAATGTTTATTATTGAAAATTCAAGACATGATTCAAACTCATAATCGGATTTCATGACGCAAGTTTAGTGATGTTTAATCAAAGATCTCTGCGATACAAGGAGCTCAACTTTTTTTTTAAGTGAATTAATGAGGAGACACTAGGAAGACGAGGAATGAGGCTGATACATAAATCCGCTCGGTCTAAAAAAATGATAAACTAGACATAAGAATTTGTCTGATAACAAATTCGAGGTGTTCGGATTCAGGGAGTAATAATAATAATAATAATAGTAATATTTAAAATTTATATTGCGCCCCTTACATACAAAATGATCAAAGGCGCAGAACACATGTTAAAAAGCACAGAGAGGAAGAAAAAGACAAAGAAAAAAGACTGGTCACCAGGCCAGTGCCCAAACAAAAGTATGGGGATACGTCTGTCCCGCCAACAGAGAACTAATAGTTACTTATTACATAGGCCTATCCCTGCTGGCATCGGTAATGTTTTGACCTTTTCAGGAGACAGACGCCTCTAACCCTAATCTATGCTAAAATACAAACTAACTGGCAAGGTGACCATAGAAGAAGACACACTAAAAAGTGGTTTTAAAAAGGTGGGTTTTTATATTACATTTAAAAGAGATGAGTTTCTGTTCACTACGTATGTGAAACGGTAGCGCATTCCAAAGCTTAGGGGCTGCCACAGAAAAAGCCAAATGTAGTCAACATTTTACCAGAAGGATACTCCAAGAAAATACCATTATTCCCTGACCTAAGTTTATATGAAGATACTTTCCAGATGGAAACAAGATCCTGTAAGTACTTTGGAGAAAGACCATGAAGAGCTTTGAATGTCAACAAGAGGATTTTAAAATTAATCCTGTACGAAACAGGCAGCCAATGTAATTGACGAATTATAGGTGTGATGTGTTCAAATCGGTGTGTGTTGGTAACAATTCTGGCAGCTGCGTTTTGAACCCTTTGTAGTTTAGCTATCTGTGACTTTGGCAGACCATACAAAAGGCTATTACAATAATCAAGTCGACTGGTCACAAATGCATGAATTAGTTTTAAAAGAGAGTCTTGTGTACATGGTGTAAGGAATTGACTAATGCGTTTGATGTTGTGAAGATGAAAAAAGGCTGCAGAGCAAGCTTTATTGATGTGGGTGTTCATTGTAAGTTCAGAATCGAACCAAGACCCCAAGTTACGAACACATGTTGTAGGAAAAACAGTAGCTTCACCTATCATTATATCGGAAATATTAATTTTCTTCAACTGCTGCTTTGATCCGATAATCAAAAATTCACTTTTAGCATCATTAATTAAAAGCCGGTCATGTAACATCCATTGCCTGATGTCCCTAATGCAATCTTCGATTATAGTCACAACAGCTTGACAAGATTTGTCGTCGTCGGGTCTAAAAGATAGATACAGCTGAGTGTCATCGGCATAGCAATGAACATCAGGCAGATGATGCTCAACGATGTCAAACAATTTAGAGGCATAGACAATAAATAGAAATGGTCCTAAGCAGGATCCCTGAGGAACACCACAGTTGATGTTAAACTTCTCTGATAAGGTACCTTGAATGGATACACGTTGACTTCTATCTGACAAATAGGACGAAAACCAATCGAGGGCCTTGCCAGTGACTCCACATTTAGACTGAAGACGTTTCAATAAAATTTCATGATCAACAGTATCGAACGCTGCACTCAGGTCTAAAAGGACAAGCAGAATAACATGTTGGGAATTCATCCTCATCAGTAAATCATTTTTAACCTTAATAAGAGCCGTCTCTGTACTGTGATGCTTCTGGTAAGATGATTGGAGAACCGGAAACATGGAATGTTTTGTCATGTGACTATAAAGTTGGTCACAAACAGCCCTCTCAGTTAATTTAGAAATAAATTGTAAGTTACTGATTGGTCGGTAGTTTTCTAATTTCATATCAAGATTTGTTTTTTTTTAATAAAGGGCATATTAAAGCTTCTTTCCAGTCAGTAGGAAATGTACCAGAAACTAATGATGAGTTTATAATGTTGGTAATTACTGGAAGCAAAACATCAAGGCACTCACCCACAAGGTTAGTAGGCATGGGATCCAGAGCGCATGATCCCTTAGAGGAATTGACAACTAGCTGTTTTACCTGTGACTCGGTTAATGGTGCGAAACTATCAAACAGGTTATTACTGGACATTGTTTCAGGTGTAAAAGATAACGGTCTGTCAACAGAGGTTGAAACTTCCAAGTCATCAAGTTTAGCATGAATATTAGATATTTTCTTTACAAAAAAGCTACCCATATCATTAGCAAGAGTCATTTTATCTTTAAAAGGTGGATAGAGGACGTCAACACTATGCCCAAGCAGCTTTTTAGATGCTCTAAATAATTTCCTCTGGTCGGAACTATTACTTTCGATAAAGTCTTTGTAAAAATTGCAGCGAGCTTTATTAAGAAGAAAGGTAACCTTATTTCTTATAAGCTTATATTCTGAAAGATCAGAGACCATGTTTGTTCGTCGCCACTTCTTTTGTGCATGTCTCCTCATCCTCAAGGCAGAGTTGATTTCTTGACTAAACCAAGGTAGACGGGGCCTAGCGGTGACCATCTTAGACTTTAATGGGGCATGTGTATTGAAGGCACCAGCTAGCGTAGAATTATAGCACTTCATAAGCTCCTCAAGACCTTGAGGAGTGTCCCTGCACAGCCTAGAAGAGACTAAGTCACCTTTGAAGCAATTAATGTCAATGGATTTAATATCCCTATAAACAATCTGTTTAGCAGGAAAAGCAGACTTGTTTTGTTGCAAATTGCAAATAACAGAAAAATGATCAGAAAAAAGGTGGTGAGGTGTCGGGGGGCTATTAAGAACCATGTCCGATTTCCTGGTAATAACAAGATCTAGTGTGTGACCCATCTCATGAGTAGGTTTGTTAACATGTTGCTGGAGACCCATGGATTCAAGAAGTGACAAAAAACGTATAGTGTTTGGATCATCAGAGATGTCAACATGGATGTTAAAATCACCAGTTATTAAAACTGATTCAGAAGATAAAATAATGGATTCTAAACAATCAGCAAAATCATTGATAAACCGATTAACTGTACAAGGGTGGCTAGCTGAGTAAGGTGGCCTATAAATAATTACAAGTCGTAATTTACACGAATTAATCCCTACAGACCATTCTGAAAACTCAAATATGTCTAATTCATCTCCAGCAATTTTCTTGACATTCAAATGATCACGAAACAACAAAGCAGTGCCTCCCCCACACGGTTTTTCCGGGGATGATCTAGCAATCTAAAACCAGGTGGAGTTGCTTCAACCTTGTGGGCAACATCCATATCTGTAAACCAAGTCTCTGTAAGGGCAAACAAATCAGCCTTACTATTAATAGCATAAGAAACAAAATTAGCTGCTTTATTTTTAAGAGATCTAGTATTTAAGCAGCAGAGTTTAAATAGATCATCAGAGGCATCGGCAGGATTTACAACAATGTGTTTAAGGACAGGATCAGTGCGGTTTTCCAATACCCTAATATGAACATAATCAAGCCGGTGACCAATTTGAACAGGAATTTTTCACTTAAAGTACATGCCTAATGTAAAAAGCCTGAAGAAAAAAAGCACAAGTAAATACATTTGAGACGACGTGATCATGACGCTACTAAATTTGTCAGCAGTCAGTGTCGTTGTCCAACAGTACACCAAATTTCAACTCGGTTGGTCATTTGGTTTGGCAGATACATGGCTTAAAAAAAGTGCACATTTAAAGCGATACACGTAGTACGTGATGACGTCATCAATCTACATTTCAACACATTATGTTGTCTGCATGAAGGCCGTTATGTAAACCAATGTTGAAACAATGATAAAAACTCTGCCAAAGGCTTCTAGTAAAACTGTATTTTGAACTGTTTTTAACCTGTTCCAGATGGTGCTCTTAAATCTTATGTTTTTAACCAGACCCTTGTTAGACTACAGCATCGTTAAAATCAACTAAAAAAAAGTTGCCGCTTTTAATTACAATGCACTTTCGGTTTTAACTGGAAGTAGAGGACACGTAACTTCATGCAAACAATTAAAATCGAAGACCTATATATACCTTTGTATAATCCCGCAAAAAGCAACCTAGGGTCTCTTATCCTCGAATTGATAGGAATTTTCAAAGATTTAAACTTTAAATGACGTAGATTTCCGAGGCAGCATCTGTTCACAGAGCGAGCAAATAATAACATCCCAGAGCGGGATAAAAGCATGAACAGTTATTTGGTATAGCGCCATACTGCTTGTGGAATGTTTCCGTTGCGTGGGACTGTACACACAGGCTTTGTGGACAGAACGAGCAAATAATAAAATCCCAGAGCGGGATAAAAGCATGAACAGTTATTTGGTATAGCGCCATCCTGCTTGTGGAATGTTTCCGTTGAGTGGGACTGTACACACAGGCTTCGTGGACTTTTAACCTTATGAGTTTCCGTTACGTGGACTGTACACATAGGCTTCGCGCTGCACACACAGGCTTCGTGGACTTTGAACCTTATGATTCATGGTGCAGAACAGTCGGCTACAGCGCTTTTCTATTTACAAAGATTAAATGCGCGTTAATACTAACGTTGGCTGTAATGCCCGTTTAGGACCAGAAGTTAAGGTTATTTTGGTATCATCTCTGTGCAAAAGTTTCGGCAGGATCACAGACCTACAATCTGATGTAAAAATTGTGATGAAATGATCAGTAGTTTTTGAGATATGAATTTTTAAAATGTTCACTTTCCGGTTTGAACCGGAAGTCAAGGTCAAATGAGGTCGTGTTCAGTGTAGCGTTTTTAGAATCATACCAGGCCTACCCGATGATGTATAGATTGTGAAAATCTATTGTGTAGTTTTGGAGTTATGATTTTTTCAAATATTAAACTTTGATTTATTGTAACTTGACACCTGGTGACGTCATCATGACATCACTAAGGCGGTGTCTTCTACTCATACATATCTAACTATATGTGAAGTTTAAAGGTTGTGTGAGCTTGGGAAGTGCGTCTTTGTTAGCGGACAATCGCGGGGGATAAGAAGAAGAAGACTAGACATAAGTTTTTGTTGCATAACAAAAACAAGGTGTTCGGTGTAGACATTTTTGAGTTAGCAGGGGTAGTGTTTTCGAAGCGAAAACCGAAAAAACATAACTTAGTACGACAAATTGATACGTAAAGTGAATGGTAGATTTCGTATTTGAAATAAACAACTTTGATAAATTTAAAAACTGATGAAATCATTCCGTTTTCATAGCTCATTTTAATATCAAGACATTGAGATTCATAAGTACCTGCTAAGTTTTTGAAATTGTCACAGGCTTTTAGTTATTATTTTGCTGGAATTGAAAGTTCTATGGGTAAAACTGTATTTGATATAGAGGGACCATTTGATTTCAAGATCATATTGTTTGCAGGCCTCAAAACGAGGACCGGGAGTGATTATTTTCACTTAAGCTCTCGGTTTTGACCAGAATTGAAGCTCACAGAGAGACACAGTTTGTGTAATCATTGGGGATGGTGCAAGTTATGTATATAACAATTTTGGATAAAGGTTAATTTAATGTAAGGACGCCATCGAGTCGTCATCATCCCGAAAATAGCAGCGGTTTCATCTACACACTCGGGTCTAAGTATGTAAAGTTTTAGGTCTCAACCCTTTTTTGGTTAATGGGATATGAAGTCTTTAAGTATGGAATAAGCATCTTTCAGTTTCGACCACAGAAGTAAAGGTCACAGAGGGTCACACTTTGTGTAAAATAAAAAAAATACACTCCATGGTCTTTCACACGGACCAAAGATCTGGTATGTAGCAGTTATAGTTTTCCAGATATGTTTTTTTGTAAAAATTCAACATTGATTCAATGTTATGACGTCATTGATGACGTAATCATGCCGAAAACCTCTGTGGTTTCATTGACACACTAAGGTCTAAGTACATGGTTAGCTTAAAGTCAAAACCCTTTTTGGTTCACGAGTTATGTTTTTTTTCCATACACAGTACATACATAATATACCTGAGCGGGGATTAGCATCAATTCAATCCGATAGTTGAAAATTAAACCATGACAAAATAATGATTTTTGAAAGTAAAAAAACAAAACAAAAAACACTAGGCAAGTTCATGGATGAAACATATCAACATTATTGTAGACAAAAAAGGAATGCCCCCTCTTTTTAACGGTGATTTTGAAATAAAGCTTACCATTTTAATCACCGTGTCTGAAGGGCATACTCAGAGGGCCTAGAGCGCCTTTGGCAGGCATGGTCACGTCGATCAACGTGACGTGGGTCTCGGTGTTTGATGAGAAACAAACCAATATCGTTCTTTTTCAGTTGAAGTTTTTGTCATTTAGTCAAAGTCATACAAATCCCTAAAGCAGGTGGACATCTCAGTAAAACCTCCTCTTTTATTCCTTGTTTTCCATTAAGCCATCAGACGAGCACAACGGAACTAAATTCACACTGAACTTTGAATGAGTTTGAGTTTTTTATGTGCGGGACATGTGTTGTTACAACGTACAAGAATAAGCAACGCAATGATACATTTCCGTTGTGTGGGACTATACGCACAGGCTTCGTGGACTTTGAACCTTATGAATAATGGAGCAGACAGTCAGTTACATCGCTTTTCTCTATACACAAATTAAATGCGGTTAATACTAGCATTGGCTGTAACGCCCAGTTAAGACCAGAAGTTAAGATGATATTGGTATTATTTGTGTGCAAAAGTTTGAGCAGGTTAACAGACCTACAATCTGATATTAAATTGTGATGATATAATAAGAAGTTCTTGAGATATGAATTTTTGAAATTTTTAATTTCCGGTTTGAACCGGAAATCAGGGTCAAATGAGGTCACATTGTGTGAGGCGTTTTTAGAGTCATGACAGGCCTATCCGATGATGTACAGATTGTGAAAATCCATTGTGTAGTTTTGGAGTAATGTTTTTTTCAAATATTAACCTTTGAATAAATGTAACTCGACACCTGATGACGTCATCATGACGAGACCCAAAATGGTTTCATCCACTAATGAATATCTAACTATGTGTAAAGTTTCAAGTTTATATGAGCTTAGGAAGTGTGTCTTTGTTAGCGGACAATCGACGGCGAGAAGAAGAAGACGAAGTAAAAAACACCCCCAAAAACGAACAATAAGAAGAGGTCTTCGGACTTTTGTCCGAACACCTAAAAAAGAAGAAGTATTAACACACAAAAAAACCGGAACAAAAACAAGAGGTGTTCCGGGCAGATTGCCCGAACACCTAATGAAGCGGGCCCACTTTAGCATGGCCCCTTTTAAGTGTATTACACACACAAACCTGTGCCTGTTTATTATGACCAGTACTTATTATGACTACCCTAGACATCTACATTTGTGCACCAGGGGACATGTAGCCTTTAGTCAAGGCGCACGCAGAAGTGGCACTCCAGATGTCACGCCTGAAAAACGACCAGCGCAAGCGGTGAAGCGCCTTTACCAACTCGTTTAGCTAATCAGTTATTCATGATCATGAAATATTTATGTATGCATTTTTTTGACCAATCATCATCAGCTGGATATTAGACTCTTTTATATTGGTTAACACAGTCTGGCAAATATTTATTTTAATTTGACAATCGATAACATAATTAAAGTAGAACGATTTGACAAGTTGGGCCCAGTATTATGCTAAAAAAGAGAATATTGAGAGAAATAAATTCTGACAATGGAAAATAACAAATCATGACAAAACGCAACATAGGCCTGCCTCAACTGGCTATGCATGATCATGCATTTGGTAAGGTAGTAAAGGCGTTGTGTCCGAGATTAAAAACTCCAGACGGCCGTGTCTACACCCACCTGTGGGGAGATTTATAAATAAATATCTACGTTCCAATACATTTCTAATATAGCATGAAACTGCTGTGGCTTAAATTCACCGAAAAAATGTTCTATTGTTGAGCAGCAAAGCTAGTGCTTTGCTGAAACAATTTTTCGTCGTTTTTGTCGATATAGTAGTAGTGGGCACTGGTAGTTGCCATCTTGCTAATAATTTGCATCAAACGTTCATGCGACATCATGCAAGTAGTTGTGTCGCCTTATTGGCCAATATCAAAGCGAGCTATGCATTATGCATAACATTTCTCAACCAAAACTAGTAGCAAAAATTAAAGAAAAACATACAGCCCCAAAATGAGTTGGTAAATCCGCTTCATGGCTTCGCCGCCTGCACAGGTCTTTTTTCATGCGTGACATCTGGGGTGCCACAGCCACGTGCGCCTTGACTAAAGGCTAGGAGACATGCTACATGTAGATCAGTTAATGATGTGAAGAAAAACAATCTTTTGGCAGCTTTCCACAATGAAACTATTGTCAATAGGCGTGGCAGTCCTCATAACGGGTGTATTGATGAAAGTGGAATCTTGTTGGTTTTGTGAAGCAATTTAGAATAATGAGGAGGAGAACCATTCATAATAATACATGTATGTGCCATCCGTATCATACAAATCAGAAGAGTTCTTTTCTGAAAGAAATTTGTAAGCCTTTTCCACTTTGACCACACTTAACACTCATTTTGCCACAGCAAAACTGAAAAGTCTTTGTACGGAAACACCTGATAGGAAATAAATAAATTTGGTCCACTTTAGTGTGGACAAAATGGTTTTATCACTATGGCTATGAGTGTACTTAGTGTAACACTTAAAATGGGCGTCACTTAATTGTAGGCTGGCCGGTAAAGCATATAAATGAAACTCCGATAAACTCTTATCTTTGGGCTTTAATACAGAAGATAATTTATTTAAATCTGTATGGCTATGCAAAGATGTTCAGTGAGGTTCAGAGGTGAGCAAGCACGGATAGAGAATTCACAGGAAAAGATAGAAGAATACTGGATCGGGCCACAGTGCAAGATTTTGCACTGGGCTAACCAGGAGGGTCTGTCAATAAGAGCAGAACAGAGAAGAATAAACTAAAGATGGGATATAAGGGCATTTTATACTAAAGTTGTGGGGACAGACTAGGTGGGCATTAAGGTCATAAATTTGTCAAGTCCTAGACAGCCAGTCTGGACACTGGTGTCTGGGTGAGCATTGGATTAATTAGGATGGGGTGCTTGTGAGATTGGGGGAAGTGCCTATGGTAAAACAAAATAACCAGCTTACATTAGCAAAACACTGAGTATGCATGAAATATATATCAATGACAATTCCAGTAATGCATCCCATATCAGCATTAATCAAGATGGCGGAGAAGTTTTTAATTCAAAACTTCGTCACTGACTTTGAAGAGAATCCCTATGAGGACAAAGTAATTGGTTTAAAGAGGTCAGAATTACTTGAGGTTGCCAAATAGTATAACATTTCTGTAGCTGTCAGTATGAAAAAGGCTGCCATTCGGGTAGTAATTTTAAAACATCCAGTTGATCAAGAAATATTGGAAGAGTCACTTGATGACAAAAAACAAACAGTGGATGTAAATGGCCGCTCAGATGACAGCGGCGGATACAGGGGGGGCGTGGGGGCGCACGCCCCCCCTTTTGCTTGAAAAAAACAAAACAAAACAAAACGTGGAAAAAAAAAACCTAAAGGGGAAAAATAAGGGAGAGACAAAATTAAAGACATAGGCCTTACCTGGTATTTGTTTTTTAAAGCTACTAATAATCCATACCTCGTACACTTTGTTTCATTTTGTGGACCACTATTATTTCACTGACAGACATTGTCTCATAAGGAATTACACGAGACGTGAATCTGTGTGTGTGGACAGCGTGTTTCACACACTGAACATAAGCGCGAAACACCTGCACATGCCTGGCGCGAAACACCTGCACATGCCTGGCGCGAAAAAAGCTAACTAAATACTTTACTGTTGTAAGCTTCATTTTGATTGGTCATTCAAGAGTATTGGTGAAACCATACCCCTACCTTCGACCAAACAAATTGTTCTTCTCATGAATCCTTTCAATTCCGCCGGGATCTGCAGATAGCTGGCGACAGTGCGATGTTGGACTGTACCATTTATCCAGCAGGGATTGAAGTTAATTTTACTTCACATTTGTATAAGACACGGACATTTTTTGAGAGGAACTAATTTTAATTTTCTTACTTCTTTGCTGAAGTACTTATGCTATGTTCTTTTGATAGCGAAATATCATTTAACTTTCCATAGTATCCGCTTGGTATCGAAATATTGATCGACAGGGTCCGGGGGTGAAGATCACTCACCCGCAGCGTGAGTCAAACATGCCACCTGTGTGTGTACAATGTGCAAAGAAGTTTCTGTCTGAAAGGTCAGCATGCGCGCGCGCTCGGCCGCTCGCAACAATGTGACTTTTACGGAAACTGTAATCATGGAGTCTCACTCTGCTAAGAAAATCACAGATTTTTTTCATATTAAAGAAAGAGGGTAAACATATCCTTTGTGTTTCTATAAAACTAGTAATTATCAATTGTGCAGTTAGTACATCTATACAGGGTGAGGGCTGGGGAGGCCTATCCTCACCTTGTCGCACATTATTGTCATTAATGTTATTGTTGCTCGATCGCGCTGTCACTGAAGACAACTTGATCGTGAGAAAGATTAAGCCTATATATTTTACTTATTAGATTTAATAACAACTAATACTAGTTCTTTGTAGTAGCCTTAATACTAAACTTTATCATAGGAACCCAAGGTTAGGCCGAGACCTGTAAAGTATTCCTAAGCCTATTTTTATGATTTATAAAATTGAATTTGTATAAAACATTTATGAGTTGATTTAGTTTCTAAATTAGTTCATGAATATTTTATCATTTTGATTAAAAGGGTCTACCACCCGTAGGGGAACCCCTGGCTGATTTTTGTCTTGGTCTAATGAATTTTATAATTTATTGCACTACAGAGTCTTATGTTATAATAATAATAATAATAATTAAAACTTGTAAAGCGCCATCTATCTAAGACTAAACTTATTCCGAGGCGCATAAAAACCAAACAAAAAACAGAGCAACAAATTACGTAGCTTAGAAAGAAATAAGAGCACATTGAATAAAACAGATTTACATTTAAACGTGTCGGCAAAAACAAGTGGTAAAAAATAACAAACAGAAAGTCAATCATAAGAAATATTGAATAAGTGAGTTTTTAGCAATGTTTTGAAAATGTCCAGAGACTTTGTAGCTCGGATATGTAAAGGAAGAGAGTTCCAGAGTGTGGGTGCAGATACAGAAAAAGCGCGAACGCCGTTGGAAGTGGTTGTTTTAGGGACAGTTAAAAGAAGTTGGTTTGTAGAGCGAAGATTGCGAGTTGGCGTATATGGTGAGAGAATTTCTTTGAGATAGTGAGGAGCCCTATCATTCAAAGCTTTCCAGGCAAGCAAAATGATTTTGAATTTAATTCTTTGACAGACTGGGAGCCAGTGAAGCTGTTTCAACACAGGTGTGATGTGATCATATTTTTATGTGTTTTAGATAATACCCGAGCAGCAGCGTTCTGGACATTTTGCAGTTTTTTGATAAGATGCTTGTTATATACTTATTAGTTTATGAAAACTAATATACAAAAAGACCCGATTAATTTTGGTTAATTATATTGATCTCACCCAACACTTTTGTTGTCCCTGAATAAATATTAACTGTCGCCTGTATTTTGATTGTATAACTCAAGATGGCTGAATCAATGACTCCCAACTCGAAAATGATGTTTAAATATTGATCCTGCTAAAATAAAAGTGGTCAGATGCATTTAAGCGGGCCCCGGAACCAATGCCGTTAAGGCTTCACGTTATGCGCTCGCAGGCACCACAAATTGCTTTCACCATTTTGTTGCTTGGTAAATTTTCACGCCCCCCCGTTTGGAAAATCCTGGATCCGCCCCTGGATGATATGGCTATTTGTTAAGCTGGAACAGTTAGAGTTAGACATTCATTTGGAGCAGACAAAGACATTCCAATGGAGTCAGAAGCAAAGGCTCAAGAGTTGCAACTTTTTAAGTTGAACAAATTGATCGCACAATCAGGCTCTACTGTGTCACCAAAGTACATGTAATTAGATCCTACCAACTTTATTAAATTGGTCCCTCCTTTTAAAGAGAAAGATGTTTACAAATATTTTGTTCACTTCAAAAAAACAGTAGGTAGATTTGAATCGCCAAAAGACATGCGTTCTTTGCTTTTACAAAGTGTACTAGCTGGTGAAGCACAGGAAGTTCATTCAACTTTACCAGTGGACAAAAGTGCCAATTATGATTTAATCAAGGCTGCCATTTTGAAAGCCTACCAAAGCCATATTTTAATAGCAGTTACATGTAAGTATTCAATAATTCATATTTTAAGTTCATTAAATTTCCAATTTTACCCAGAAAAGTTTTTCCCGATGAAGGCTTTCCTTTAATAAGAGTAGGGAAAATAAATTGTTCAAAAAGCATAGTTAAAATTGTAACATACTGGTTGCTCAAACATGTTAGCAGTTAGCTCATCTGTTACAAGTTACAACCAGATAATCATCATTGTTTCATTGAAACTAGAGTATTGGGAGGTAAGTATTCTCCCCAAACTGCTCAATTGTACTTGTCTTCTTATATATAGAATGGTTTATTACAAAATTGTCATAAGCAGCCACATGCTGAATTGCAACAATTTACAATAAAAAAGCAAAACAAGACAGAAATCGTGAATTTAGTTTTTAAAAACACGCAACTGAGTATTTCAATTACATTAAATTGCAGAACTTTGACATTAAAATCTGATGGAAAAAAGGTCATAAAAAGTTTTAAAATATAAAAAAAAAAAAAATTGATGACAAATTGAAAAGGTAAGAACTGCAATAATTATAGTTTGACAATTACTGAGAATTAAAAAGTTTGATTAATTTAGGGACAGCACTATCTCCGAGTCTGCTAGTTTTACATTTTGGCTGAGATATCAAATTAGTTTTGTGAAGAATCCTGTGATATTGGGGGTGGGAGGAGGTGCAACATAGTCTCTTTAGCTTCCTATCCATACTTCCAGCAGAAGGTTGAGTTGTTGAGATTTTGGCATGCATCATCAATGACTGCTGAGAAGACAACTGGTCCAAGCCAAGTTCCTTGTGGTACTCCAGCATGCATATGGGTCCATTTGGATAGGACTCCCTTATAGTGGACACACTATTGACAATTAGTTAGGAAGTTTGCTATCCATTGAACAAGGCACGCTTAAACACCTAAGTTAACCAAGTTGGATAATGTTGTGGTCTATTAGGTCAAAAGTCTTGCTGAAATCAGTTGTGATGAGTGTCGATATTGTTTTGTTTCGGTCGGCATTATGATACAAAGTATTTATCAGACCAATTAGGCAGTATGTAGTAGAGAGCCAATTTCAATTCCCGTGGGTCAAGATGTGGTTCGAGGTCAAGTGTAGTCCATCTGGTGATAAAATCTTCTAAAACTATGGCAAAGTGGTCTGTTAACGCAATTGGCCTCAGTTTATCAACTGATTGATGCAGGGATTTTGGGAATAGGAATGATGACAGCTCTTTTCCAGACATCTGGAACAATACCAGATTGAAAATGTGGGCCAAGGGCGTGCTCAGGTTGCAGGCATACTCTTTTGGTTTTCCAGATTTGCCATGTTTAATGTGCTTCAGCTGGTGATAAACTTCCCAAGGATAGATGATTGAGACAAAGGTAGGCAGGTAACTCCTCCGCATTGATTGGAGGCCTCAACCTTTACAGCGGCCACCAGCGGCCACCAGCGGCCATTGCCGCGATGCCCCAGCGAATTGCCGTGATGCCCTTTTAAAATACACGTACCTTACGGCCACTTGGCCTTTTCCATTGATTCCATTATATTATGTATTCGAAAGTGTTACTAAAAATAATGTTAAAGTTGCGACCCATTACGAAGGTCAAATTGTTTCGGAACGTACGTAGCGTGTGAAACGTAGCGCACATTGGTTTTTCATAACGGTGCTTGCCATGTATCGCGCACCAAAATACTTGTGGAGAATGTGGCATGGCAACCATATCAAACGTAGTTGAGTTGCTTACTACTAAAAACATGGCAACAGACTACTCTCATGCATAAACTAGCTACAAGTCCCTACACTAAATTACACATTTTCGCAATGATTCTGTCTATTGCGATCTGCATTTGTAAGGGAAGGGGCCGGGAGGCGCACGGCAGAATCTAGTCTATGTTTTTCCCTCGCTATTTCTCTGGTGTCCAGGGCTTGTTCTGTTGGATGTTGGATGTTCTGTTGGTCTCAGAGAGTTGGGGTGGTGGGAGTTCGTTGGTCTCAGAGAGTTGGGATGGTGTTGAATATACATGTTAGACCTGAGTATGGGAATACTCCAATTTCTGAAAGTTGTCAGTCTACTTCACTCAACTTACCCGTAGAGCCACTACTAATGCATTTCCCTAACCGACAGGTTTAATCCGCTAAGAGTTTTATATGTACACAACAGCACCCTCTCTGGCCCTGCCCACAATGCCCCGCGGCCCGGCCGCCATGTTATCTTCCTCTTTTCTCTTAGCGCCGACCAACGCAAGACGTGGTTTTTTCCAGCTCTAAGAGTGTTCAACTATAACCTATAAGATAACGTTTGAATAAACAGTATTCAGTGTAGAGTAAGTGTGTGTTTTTTGGCTTGTGTAGCTGTTCCTTGAAGTGTTTTTTGAAGTGTTGTTTGGAGTGTTTTTTTGGAGTCTTTTATTTTTGAGATTTCCTTATGGAGAGACGTGTGGCTCGGAACACATCGGCCGGTAACGGGGCAGCCTGCAACTCCCCGGGTCCGATTGTTCCTTTTCCAGAGGCTCGAGCCGGAGGCAGCATGAGCTTGCCTACCGACTCGGACCTCACCTCGAACACGCTGGGGGACACGGTACTGTCCCCTTCAATGCACGGTGTTCGCCCCGCACTGGTGGGTGCCGGGGACCTTGCGGGTCGGACGGATGACTCGAGTGAGTCCTCCGCCCCGGCCAAAAGACGCAAGGCTGGAATGAAAGCCAAGCTGGCCGGCAAGGGGAAGCCTCGCGCCGAACCAGCAGAGAAGGGAACGCTTGGAGATCGGGCTCACTCGAGCCCCGGACCCAGCGTAGCGCCCCCAGCGGTGTCCTCGGGTTTCTACCCCCCCGAGCCACCCGGGCTGCTGGCCTCGCGAGGCCCCACGCCGACGGGGGTTGGATCCCCCCGGCCTACACCCTTCTCGGCTGACACACCTCAGACTACGGGTAAGAAAAAGAAGAAGAAGAAGAACACTCGTTCCTCTTCGGACTCTTCTTCAGGAAAGTCACCCGGCCGTAGCGGGAAACGAAGCCGGCACGACGACTCAGTGTCACAGGCCGACTTTATGGCGGCTTTCCAGTCCATCTCGGCCTCCCTGGCCGCTATGTCAAGCACCGTGGTGCAACCCGGACTCGCCCCAAGTCTTCCCGTCGTCCCTCCGGGAGCGGGAGGCCACCCCTACCCGGGCGCGGTCCAGGGCTGGCTACGGGGTGAGCAGCTGTGTCTACCCCAGACCCAGAGCAGGCCCCCACCGAGCATCAGCGTGAACCCTTCGGGTCAGCTTGACGCCTCTGACGACGGCTCGGTCACCATGGTGACCCAGCCACTGTACAACCAGATTGACGACACACGCGCTATCCCACTATCACGTGATAATAGGGATACCGCGTGTACAGTGACTCGCACTATGGGTGCGCCGGCACCCGATAATCCACGGGTCACCTCTCGATCTCACTCCACTCGCACTAGCGAGGACTATGGATCAGTTTCCAACGACGAGCCCGACGATACGCCAGACGTGCGCCGACTCTCTGTCTTTGAGACTCAGTTACGTCTCGTTCAGCGGGATATGGTCCGGGTGCTTAACCTGCCTACAGAAGAGAGCACTCCAACCCCAGCACGCCAGTCCTTTAAGAGACGCACGGGACCACAGGAGCCCCCTCGTTCTGTCTTCCCAGTCCTTCCTCTGGACTCTGTCTGTGCCGATACCATGCAATCCATCGCCGAGACCACGCCCTGGAAACCGACGGCGGCGCGTGCTACCTTGTACTACCGATTCCCACAGTCAGACTTCGATAAGTTTTTTTCGGTACCATCAATTTCTGACTCCGTCAAGGACAAGCTGGTGGCCGACGGAGCTGCTACTGCCCCGAGGGGCACCTTCAAAGACAAGGTCCGCTCCAAGACGGAGGAGTCCCTACACAAGACGGACGCTGCCTCCCGATACGGGATGCGGGGAGCCTCCTTTCTATTGCTCTATTTTCTATTCAGCAGCTGTGAAGAGGACTCATCGATCCCTCCCGACATGCTAACAGCAGCCTTCAACTGCCTCGAGGAGGGCTTACGTGGCATTCTGGGGCAGTTTGCCCGCATCTCAGCTATGGCAACATTGACCCGACGTAACAACATCCTGGACGCCCTATTCCTCCCGACCGAAGGTGCCCGAAAGCGCCTGGCGGCGCTCTCCCTACTCGGGACCGACCTCTTTAGTGACAAGTTCCAAGAGGCCATGGAGGCCGAGGCGAAACGCATTGACGCTACGGAGAAGATCAACCTCCGCAAGCCCAAGCCGCCACAAGGTGGAAACAAACCCCAGACATCCAGGGCGACCTTCCGTATTCCCCAACGCCGCCCTTTCAGGGCGTTCCGGGGGCGCGGACGGGCTGCGCCCCAGGCGGCTGCCCGGGGTGCACAAGCCCCCTTCCCAGCCCGCAAGCCTCAGTACCTGACGCCCCAGCCGGCCGGGCCGCCGACCTCCCGCTTCGGAGGTTGGCGTAAGTGACTCCGTACACTTACGACGGCCCCCTTCCGGACCCGTAGGGGGCCGCCTGCGACTCTTCCGAGGGTCCTGGAAGAGACTCATCCCCGACGAGTGGGTGCTTCAAACCGTCAGCGACGGCTACGTCCTAGAGTTCACAAGCACCCCCCCCGTCGGGCACACTTGTCCGCCAGACGGCAGTTCCCACACTGCGGGAGAAACGCGTGGCACTCGAGGGGGAGATCCAATCCCTCTTGCAAAAACTAGCCATCCGCGTAGTACCCCGAACCAAGAACTCATGGGCTTCATGTCAGTTTTCTTTCTGACCCCCAAGAAGGAAGCCGGCGCCTGGCGCCCTATTTTAAATCTGAAACCACTCAACAGATTTATCAAACCCAAAAGGTTCCGAATGGACACCCTCCGGGTGGTCCTGGACTCGGTACCGACACCTTCGTGGGCGGCATCCATAGATCTAAAGGATGCGTACCTGCACGTGCCGGTACACCCCGACCAATCAAGGTTCCTTCGGTTCCACTACAAGGAGAGGACGTACGAGTTCACGACCCTCCCCTTCGGCTTATCAACTTCCCCCAGAGTTTTCACGAGGATCGTGAAAACCCTGGGGGCAAGACTTCACAGACAAGGATTTACGACCTTCATGTACATCGACGACTGGCTCATCGTAGGTCACTCAAAAGCGGAGGTAAGCAGAGCCCTCGAAGCCACTACGGGACTAACCTCCTCTCTAGGGTTCCTTATCAACGAGGAAAAGTCACACCTGTCCCCAACACAGTTTCCGAGCCTTTTGGGGGCAAGGATTGATCTCCGGACTGGGATCGCTCGGCCGACAACGGAGCGCCTGTCAAATTTACGACAGTGCGTCCACCTCTTTTTTCAACGGTCAACCGCACCAGCAATATCATGGTTACGGTTGTTGGGCCTAATGGCCAGTATGGTGGACCTAGTACCTTTTTGCAGGCTGCATATGCGCCCGCTCCAACTACACCTCCTCTCCTTTTACCGGCCGAAACTGCACCCGATAAACCATCAGGTTCCTATAGGGCCCCCATATTCTCCAACACTTCCAGTGGTGGTTACTAGAGGAGAACGTGTCACAGGGCCTGTCTTTCGTGCAGTCCCAACCCACGATTACCGTCACTACAGATGTCTCCCTGACCGGTTGGGGTGCGTCACTGCCCCCCCGCCAAGTCGCGGGGACATGGGAGCTGGACCTCCGGTCGGCTCACATCAACCTGCTCGAGATGTGGGCGGTCCTGAACGCCCTAGAACGCTTCAGACAACTGATCCGGGATCGACACGTTCGCGTCAGATGCGACAACACCACGGTTGTGGCCTACATCAACCACCAAGGAGGCACTCGATCCGCCAAACTTTGCCTCCTTACATGGAAGCTTTTCCAGTGGTGCCGGGAAAACAAGACGGCGATCACGGCGATCCACGTCCCCGGCAGGTCCAACGAGCTCGCCGACGCTCTGTCCCGCGGAAGGATTGTCCCTACAGAATGGACACTCCTTCTGAGCATTGCACAGCTCCTTTTTGCGCGGGTAGATCGCCCGCACATAGACCTGTTTGCATCAGCAGCGAACGCACAACTCCCGGTGTACTGCTCCCGGGGGCCCGACCCCCTAGCATGGCACACGGATGCGCTCGCAATGACATGGGACGGAATGCTGGCGTACGCATTCCCGCCAATCTCCCTTTTGCCGAGGGTGCTGACAAAAATAGAGCGCGAGGGCTGCAAAGTATTGCTCATTGCCCCCTTTTGGCCCCGACAGCCCTGGTTCACCAGGCTAGTCAGACTACTAGTCGGGCACCCGATAGTACTGCCTCGGAGACCCGACATCCTGTTCCAACCATTGTCGGGTCTTCTGCATCCAGATCCAGCGGGTCTTCACTTGACTTGCTGGACCTTGTCAAGAGATCTCTGGCAACAGCAGGCCTTTCAAAGGACGCTGCAGCCATTGCAGCACACAGCCGGCAGGCGTCGACCAGAAACGTGTACGCTAGCCGACTACGCCATTTTTATAAATGGTGCAAGGGGCAAGCTACTGATCCCACCAGTGCGCTTGTAGGGGAAGTCGGGGACTTCTTTGTCTACCTGTTCCGCAAGCCCCTTGCCATTGGAACCATCCGCAACTACCGCTCGGCGATTGCGGCAATCCATACGGGCTTTGCAGACAACTCCACCGTGTCAGACAACCGGGCCCTGTCCCAACTGATCCGGGGCATGTTCGTGGAGCGCCCCCCGGCCCAGAAGTTAATACCCTCCTGGGACCTACCCCAAGTTTTACAAGCTCTGACAAAGCCTCCCTTCGAGAATCTGGGTCAGGTCCCTCTCACCAAGGCATCGATCAAGGTGGCCTTTTTGCTAGCTGCGGCCACTGCCCGACGACGAAGCGAACTCCAGTCACTGACAATTGAATCTGGACACATCCGTTGGGAACAAGGAGGGGTGCGACTGATCCCCAGGATGGGTTTCCTTACAAAGAACCAGTCACCATCCTTTCAGCCTCCAGACATCTTTGTACCGGAGCTTAAGTCAGTGTCATCAGTCCCGGAAGAAAAACTCTGGTGCCCGGTACGGGCATTTAAGTGGTACCTCAGCCGTACGAAACAGCTGCGTGGTGATTGCAACTCACTTTTCATCACATCCATTCCCCCATACTGCTCGGCCTCGAAGGACACGATCGCCCGCTGGATAGTTCAAGCAATTAAGGCAGCATCGACAGACGCCTGGCCTACACCCCCTGACACACCAGCCCATGCCCACGAGGTCCGAGCTATGGTAGCGTCGTGGGCATTCTTCAAGGGTGTCCCGATCAACGACATCATCCAGGCAGCGTGCTGGAGCACGTCAAGCACCTTCACGTCCTGCTACTTGAAGGATGTCCTCCAACAGGAGGGAAGGCTGGGGAGAGCAGTGCTGGCAGCGGCAAAGCCCCCTACCAACCGAAGAGACAGGCCGGCCGAGGACCAGTAGTTCCGCCGATTCATACGGTGAGTACAACCAATATTTATTGTCTTTCTCTTTTTGACGTAAATACGTAAATAAAAAATAAATAAAAAAAAATAAATAAATAAAAAATAAACAAGTGGCCTCGGTGCCCCTCGGGCTCAGTCTGAGCCCCGGCCCGGCCTCCCTACTCACAGGGAAGCCAGGCTTACGGTGGCGCCCTATTGGCCTACGCAACAGCATCTCGCGTCCCTCCACCTTCTCCCGGTGCGAGTCGATGCATTAGTAGTGGCTCTACTGGTAAGTTGAGTGAAGTAGACTTCCAAACCACAGGAGTGTGGTAGGAGTCTACGAACGAATACTTACCCGTAGAGCATCCCTCCCTCCTCCCCACGACGACTCGATCCTCTGGAGGTGCCTTTGGGTGGCCTTCGAGAAAAGAGGAAGATAACATGGCGGCCGGGCCGCGGGGCATTGTGGGCAGGGCCAGAGAGGGCGCTGTTGCGTACATATAAAACTCTTAGCGGATTAAACCTGTCGGTTAGGGAAATGCATTAGTAGTGGCTCTACGGGTAAGTATTCGTTCGTAGACTCCTACCACACTCCTGTGGTTTGGAAAACAATTGCAAGCCTAATAAAAGTCAACTTCACACATGTTGGTATTATTAAAAAAAAGAGTCACTCTTACTGCAGCTGTCGTACACGTCCTGGCGTAAAGTATACATAAGTCATCAACAAATACAATTTTGAAAATGGCCTTGGTGCCCTTTCAGTTGGCCTTGGTGCCCTTTCAGTTGGCCTTGGTGCCCCTTCTTTTTTGGAGCTCTTGATGCCAAGTGGCCTTGACCCTCTGAAGCTTAAGGTTGAGGCCTGGATTGGTGGTAGGTCACTTGCCACAGAAGCAAACTGGTTGTTTATGCTGTTAGCAATATCAAACAAATTGTTGGTCTCAATTTCTGGCACTTCTATTGGTTTGCTCTCTTTGTTGGAATTTGTAATTATCTTGATCTCCCGGTACCAAGCAGTTGGGTTGGAAACTTTCAGCCTTTTAACTTTGATGTGATAGTGCTCACGTTTTGCTGTGGAAATGGCTCTGACTATTTTATTATGCAGGTACTTTCAAGTACAGGTGTTTTTTTAAGGAAAGCATCTTGGCGTTGTCGAATGAGTGATTTGATAGATGGAGTCATCCATGGCTTGTCAATTACATGAAGCTTGGTTGTCCAAATTGGGAGGTATTGTAGAAGGCAGTAGCCTATTTGTTGGGGTCTGCTGCTTCCATGATTGGGAACCAATCATGGTTACATGTCCAGGAACAAAACTGTTGTATGTTGGAGTCACATAGAGGTCTGTTGATTGGCGTTACACACAGCTAGTTTTCAGGGGTGGCCGAACTACATGCTGTGGTCACTCCTTCTGAGGGGGGTGCAAACCTGTGGCACAACATATTGGTTTGCCACATTGGAGATAATCTTGTCTACTGTTTTGTCCTCTCTAGTGGGCAGGGTGACAACTTGTCTAAGTTATGGGTCAACAAGAAGTTGTGTAAGGTCCAGCTGATTGAAATAACCCATGATGTACCAGCTAACTGATTGTTGGTGAGAATGGTGTCAATCGTTTCATGGAGATGAGCAAGCAAACTATCAGCAACAGGACTGTTTGGTGGGTAATACACCACAGCAACTACAATGTGTGATATAGTTCTTGGTAGGCGTGTTGGGCGGATCTTGATCCACAGCACCTTGAGACTATCAGGGGTATTAACATTTAGTTGATCAGGATTTTGATCATCTTTTGCGTTGAGCAATTCGTGATTTGGAGAACATGGAGTATCTGGGGATTGACACAAGATCACATGGCAGATCCGATTTAAACCAAGTTATTGCGGCAGTGTCAAAAGTGTATTCCACTGCAGTTGAGTACAATTCATCAAACTTGTTGTAAAGTGATCTCACATTGCATAAATGAAATGATGGCAGTTGATAAGGTTGCCTATAATAAGGGGTTGCTCTAATCTTTACAATTTGTCTCTCATCAGAAATGTATTGGTTTTTGATAATACCAGTATCAATATTACGAATTTGAGATTGTATAACTGGTATCCGGCAGTGGATGTGTGATCCAGCACGACGACCGCCACGCATCTGGAACAGCTAATGGCCTAATAAGATATCAGTTTAACAGTAAAAAGGTAGACTCGGCAAAAGAAAGACAAATTAAGACTTTAAAATGCAAACGAAAAAAGGGCGATGGCTGCAGCTGAACAGCGCCCTTTTTTATTTGGTTATTTGGCCAGTTTTTCCAAGGTACATCATTTTGTGCAATACAAAAAAATTAGTATGAAAATCCTGTACATGTGTGTGAGTGATAAAAATGTAAGTTTGCATTCCTTAATGAAAATCAAAGTAGATACATGAATTTGTTGTTGTATTTATTTATGTATTTCTACAAGTGAAATGCCTCATAAAATTTGCTTTAATTGACTAGATTTCTTGTTTTATTCCACAAAGGAACATACCCCCATCACCCTGGGGAAGGGTTACAACAATATTATAAATAAAGGCCCTTTACATAATGTCAGAAGAGTTGGAAAAGAGCAAACAACAAAGATAAACAATACACTAGATGGGGGGGGGGGGGTCCCTTGCCATTTTGTATTTGGTATCTTTTGAAAGTGGAAAGTGTGGTGTTTTTCCTAAACTAATTACAAAGCCTCCTGTGAACCTAAATAAATTAAATCTCAAAGGGCTTTCAACTGAACCTGACTTTGCCGAATGACATAACCACACCAGTCCCAATGTACGTATGGAGTCGGTTTAGCCAGTATTTAAGGCAGCAAGCCACAGCGACCCCGCAATACTAAATACCATGCTGTCAGTTGTCACACTGTGTACGTACGTTATAACCGCCTGACTTCTGGTGCTTTTGTTTAAATTCAATTCAAATCAATTCATTGCTCTCTTGCTCTGCACCTAACATAATAAAGATACGTTAAAAATCATTAAGGAAATACAAAATACAAATACAGTTTAAAGAAACTAACTGGAATAAACTATTTACATAGGTATGTACAAAAAACAGGCATGAGCTTGCCATAGTACTTCAGAATTTTTACAACCCAAATCATTATGTCTATAATTGGAGGTCGCAAGTTTAAGTCCCACCCTAGTAAATTTTCCTTTGTTCAACCCCAAATTATTAAAAATTTACTCAGTCAGTTTCCCCTGTGCTGATAGCAAGTTGAATCGCCTGAACCACTTCATGTCCCACAATGTCTTTATCTGCACTTGTTTTGGGATGGGTCAACTTCGGGTCAACATCAGACAGATGGCTGATGTTTTTATCCACCTGGACTTTCCAGTGTGACAACAGGTTCTTGAAAACATGCCTTGTAAAATTCCTTTCCGGAAAAGTGTATTTTGTAACCCCCAATTCCAGACCTTTGTCCTGTTGTACATATAAGGCATACATACAACAATCGGCAGGCTGCCACCATTGTTTGTCATTGTATTTGGCTCAATGAGAGGCAAGTCCAAGCGTTCCGAGATTCCAGCATACCATGGTAAATTATCAGCTGTGGCTCACAGCTGAGGTTCTGTGAATCATGGTAAGTGCCTACAGAACATCACAGGACATTGTCAACTTCCGGAACTAATAATGATAACCTTTGTTTTCTTTCATTTGTCAAGTCAGGGTTTCATTGTGTCAACAATATTTTCAAAGGAAAATGATACGAAGCACGAAAGTTCTGAAAATAATATTATCACATGTAATAATAATACCACTGACAATTTAAAAAATACAAATGTGAAGTGATTAAAGTGATCTGTCTGCTGCCACTTCCCAGGTTGTGTCGTAAACTTGGTTGTGATCCCTGTCTATACGGCAGTTACAGCTTGGATGGTTTCTGACTGGCACCCTGAACTAAGATATTGACAAAATAGGGAAACAGCCAACATCATGGCTAGCTAGCTCTGTTGGTAATGTACCGGGCATTAACCATGAGGTCCCAGGTTCAAGTCCCGCTAATCAGTTTTCATTGTTCAACCCAAAATTATTTTCTACAATTTTTGATATAATCGCCACTGTCCACAGCTAAATGAAACAATGAAAGGTAATCACTCATTAAACACTGACTGGCACCCCGAACAAAGATATTGACTTATAGGGAGACTGCCAACATAGGGCTGGATAGCTCAGTTGGTAGAGCGTCGGTACGTTAATCCGGAGGTCGTTGGTTCAAGTCCCGCTCCAGTCAATTTTTCTTTGTTCAAACCCAAATTACTCATTAAACATGGCAACAATTGCAAGGACATTGCTATAGCTAAATTATCAGGCCCTTATGCAATTATGGCATTGTGATCACCTACATTACATGTTATGTTCCATTTCAGACCTTAATTTTTTAAGAATCTCATCCTGAATGTGAATGGGAACCCCAAAGTACCCCAAAATGTTGTGTTGGACAGTCAGTTTGTATAGCAAATAACATAGAAATATGTACAAATCCACAGCCTACAATTGCTTCATTCCCGTGTGCATTCACACTGTATGTTGTAATACTTCATCATCTCTGGTGTTATAATGCTGATCAGTGTATTAATGATTGTACAAGCTTATTTACATGTCTTGTAGGAGCTCAAACCTTTAAAGTTAACCTTTTGATTGATGCTATAGACATGGGGTAATGCAGAGATATTCTTTTGATTGATGCTATAGACATGGGGTAATGCAGAGATATTCTTTTGATTGATGCTATAGACATGGGGTAATGCAGAGATATTCTTTTGATTGATGCTATAGACATGGGGTAATGCAGAGATATTCTTTTGATTGATGCTACAGACATGGGGTAATGCAGAGATATTCTTTTGATTGATGCTATAGACATGGGGTAATGCAGAGATATTCTTTTGATTGATGCTATAGACATGGGGTAATGCAGAGATATTCTTTTGATTGATGCTATAGACATGGGGTAATGCAGAGATATTCTTTTGATTGATGCTATAGACATGGGGTAATGCAGAGATATTCTTTTGATTGATGCTATAGACATGGGGTAATGCAGAGATATTCTTTTGATTGATGCTATAGACATGGGGTAATGCAGAGATATTCTTTTGATTGATGCTATAGACATGGGGTAATGCAGAGATATTCTTTTGATTGATGCTATAGACATGGGGTAATGCAGAGATATTCTTTTGATTGATGCTATAGACATGGGGTAATGCAGAGATATTCTTTTGATTGATGCTATAGACATGGGGTAATGCAGAGATATTCTTTTGATTGATGCTATAGACATGGGGTAATGCAGAGATATTCTTTTGATTGATGCTATAGACATGGGGTAATGCAGAGATATTCTTTTGATTGATGCTATAGACATGGGGTAATGCAGAGATATTCTTAACCGAAGCCAACCTTTCATAACTCGTCTTATTTATAATTATATCACCTTTGGTTAATGTGAATGTTTTTGTTTTTATGAAATAATGATAGTTGGAGACGGGCAGCTCAGGAAAAACTGGTAAAGTGGAGAGTCCAGGGAAGTCAGCAGAGAAGGATCTTGAGTCTGTATTGGAAGAATGCAGGAATCTAAGACAGGAGATAAATAATCTAAGGACAGAAAACACAACCTTAAGGGTAAGTCACTGTCATTTAACTCAAAACAAACCATGACTGTTCTGCAACTTCCTATGTAAGTAGCCACCCAATGTTTTCTAGGTCATACAGAGCATAAGATGGGTTGGGGGTTGGGGATTGGGGGGGGGGGGGGGTTAGCAGAGCCAGAGTCTGTATGACTTTCAAGGGTGAATCAAATAATGTCCTTTCATCGCTAACTTAGCAAAGGACAAAATTAATTGACTCGTAATTGTTTCCATAACGAAAGGTATTTACAACAAGACACTTACAACATTTATTTCCAGTGGACATCTCCTAGGTGGTACCTTTTTTCCCTGCAGGTAGCATACAATTGGTTGACATAGAAACTGTGTCTTTGTTTTAAAAGACTTCAAGACTGTGAGCCTTGTTTGCATGTACATGTATGTACTGCACAACTTGTACACATTAGTAGTTGTACTTTGACCTGAGAACAAGTGTGATTGTGGTTTTTCACTGCTTAAGCCGTGTTCCCATTGGACTTTTTTGTTGTTAGAGTACCGCAACTTTTCTGTAGAATGACAAAGTTAAATCCAATGGGGACGCATGGTAAACTGACCTCCCTGTCAACTTACCGCGACCGTGATGTAAAACTAACAGGCCGAAAGAGGTCGTGGAAGACTTCAGCGCAGCCACCGTAACTTATCAGGGCTGCTTAAAAGTCCAATGAGAACAGCTCCGCGCTGTAAACCTACCGCGACCACGCTGTAAAACGCTATGCAAACAACACCACTTCTTGTATACGTCACTATACACAGAATGCGTGTGAAAATGGTAGTATGGTTCCCTGTCTCGTTTGCACTGATGGCAGTGTGGTATTATCATGTACCGTATGCAGCGTGTGTACATGTAGCATAAAATGCTCAGCGCTTTGTTCAATCTCATCCAGTTGCTGCAGTTATGCTTCTGTACTAGTTAGAAACATGGCAGATTTGATCGATTTTGTGAGGAGTTTAATAGGGCTAGATGAACTTGAAAATGCTGATGAAGGCACAGGAGAAATGATGGAGGATATGTAAGTCAGTGTTTTGTAGTACAATGATCTTTGTGTAAATGTAACAATGTATGTGCTAATAATAGTGCGCGTCGCGTCAGTGGATCTGGCTTGTTGAGGTGTCCGACGAATTCAGCGCGCGAAAACTACGTCACAGGAACGTCATATTCCGCATAGGTCAAAGGTGACTGTGAACAGCGCCCGTGATGTGTGACATTCTGACAGTCTGGAACAGCAAATGAACCGTTCCGTCGCAGAATATAAGTCCAGGTTGGAACGCACGTTATAACTTCACCAATGCCAGTCACGGTAACTTTCTGCATGACCACGGAAGAAAAAGTCCAATGGGAATACAGCTTTAGTCATGTACAGTGCACATGCCATGCCCTATCCGCCACACTATTGGACTTTGGCACAAGGGTCAAAGATCATTTTTGCAATTCAATAGCCCAGATTGATCCTGCCAGGATTTAAATCAGCCTTAAAATATGTCACCACTTCCTTTGACTCGGCAATATATACAATCACCAAACAATGCACATAAGTTTATTGATAATATCATAGAAAAAGTTCTTTGCATCAGAAATCAGTATGTGACCCAACATCGTTTTGCTTGGATGTGCCCCCCCCCCCCCAAAAAAAGAAGAATTTTCTCTCTATTTTTTTTCACTCATTATTCAGGTTTTCATTGTTTTAGGGTGTTTTTTCCTATTCATGAAGATTAATAATACAGAGTAAAATATGAAGACACTTTTGGCACTCTAAGGGAGTAATACAAAAGTTTACATATCTTTTGTGTATCAATATTGAAAAAATAGACGTTTATAATTACAATTTTGGGGTGGTTCTGAAAATGTCTGACAAACCCCAATCAACACAGCTAAAACAAAATTTCAGGTAAAATGTTAGATCCTAGAGCCTGGTGAGGTCTTGTGTTGAGCAAGGTACCAGATGCATAGAATGCTCCCAAACTGCCATGGTGGGTTTCAGACGGACCTCCCAATTGGTCCCCTTCTTGGCCTGTGACTTCTGATTGGTGCCCTTTTGGTTTGGTTACTCTGCGGTTATTGTTTGTTGAGGAGGAAAATGTTATGATGAAAAAATCTGAACAAAATACTCATTAACATTTTTATAAAATGAGTTTTAGTTTTTATATTAAATACAAAAAATTTGTTAATTGTTATTGAAACAAAGCAAAACTCTGGAACAACGATGTTTACTTGATCCAAAGTTTTTAGAAACCCCTTTTGTAAGTACAACACGCCTGATTTGTGCAACAACTAAAAGCTAGTATATACGGTTGAAATATTAACGCTTGACGCAGTTCATAGAGGATGCTGACACCTCAGCTGCAATGAAAAGGCTTAGCATCTAAAAGTTACAGCATTTGGCGATCATCATCGTGCGACCAAAACAAGCATTTACACAAGTTTCATGATCGGAGGTGGGCAATGATTCTGAAGTTGGTGCCAGTAACCGGAAGCCGAGTTCAAGTTTAATTCTCAGATTTTCTTCTTAATTTGTTAAATTATTTGTCCCCCCAGTTGTTTATCACTTTGTTTTATATTTCTAACATGATGGAATTAATTGAACATAAAGATACAGAAACAGGGTTTCTGCGGATCCTGAAAAAGTATTAAATTTAACTATCCAAATTTAAGGTCTTAAAAAAGCATCAAAATGTATTATATTCAGTCATTTGAGGTCAAAATAGATAAAGCGTGTCATCTGTTGGTAAAGAACTGAAGTACGCTGCATGTTAAAATAAAAAAACTTAAAGTGTGAGAGAGTATGTAGCCATTTCCCCTGCTTTATTCACTTACCTTTGGTCTTAAATTTTTTAAGGGTAGCATTGAAAAGGGTCTTAAAAACTCTTAAATTTGACTTTTTATACTGTGCAGATACCCTGAGAAAAGAACAACATATCTGGTTATTGATTGTTGGCATGGTTGGTTTTCTCCAATTGAATTTTTTTTATTTTTTAGGAAACTTAATTTTAGTCTTTGATTTTTTGTTTTAGGATGGTGTTCGGCAGCGCAGAGCTGGTGGAGATTCTCAGATGACATCCATACAACCATCTGTGATGGAAACCAAGATTAATAACATGCCGTCTGTGGTTGCGCTTGTTGTTGCCATTATCATTGGAATTCTTATTGGCAAGGTTATCTTGTAAAAGTTGTGAATACTGAAGCCATCTGTTTACTGTTTCCATCTTCTTGTCTGAGAATTGGGGATCATAAGTTTAGATCAAAATTTAACTTACTAAGTAACCAGCCAATCAGTAACAACATATCCCATGAGTAACAACAGAACATGTTGGAGATATTTACAGGTTGACTAAAATTGTTGGACTGCTAAAAACGATACACATTCTGTCTCTTGTATAATGAGGGTATTCAGTTTATACCTATTATGCACACCAAAACAAAAACAAAAACATCTACTTGGAGAATAACTGTACAAATTTACTGAAAATTGTTAGGTGGCTTTTGTTCTGTAGGTCTTTGTGATTCCAGCAAAGATTTTAAGTTGTAATTAATACAGCAAAGATTGATTAATTGTAATTCAAACACAGCAGTTTTAGTGTGTCATTGTTAAATCTTTTGTTAATCTAAAGAGCACAATATTGTTTGCATACTATGAATGATTCAAACTTGCAATAATTGCAGACATCAATTTTCTAATCCTGCTATGGTTTGTATCCACCCTTGTAAAACTATAAAGCTATCTTGTTTGTCAGTTTAGAGGTCTAGTTACATGTAGGTGAACAATATTGTACATGTTTGGCATTCAGTCTGCATTGTGCTGGTCTGCTTGTGCTTATGTGCATGTGCCCATGTGGTCATGTGCCCATGTGCTTTGACCCATGTGGTCATGTGCCCATGTGCTTTGACCCATGTGGTCATGTGCCCATGTTCTATGGCCCATGTGAACATGCGCATATGACCAAATGCATTTGTGCGCATGCATGTGTGCACACCCGTATATGTGTTTAAGTGTTACATACGTGTGGACCTGAAAACAAAAGAGGTCCACACAATGTAGGGACTTGAAACACCATGTGGACTTACACACATCCACACAGTGTTTATCACAGTGCTGAGGAAGATGTTGTTTGATAAGTGCACAGAACAAAGGAAAGTCCACAAAGTATATGCAACACACAGCTGTGCATGTGTGTCCCTGCGCATGTGTGTCCCTGCGCATGTGTGTCCCTGCGCATGTGTGTCCCTGCGCATGTGCCCCTGCACTTTTATCTGCAGGTGGACCTTACAAAACTACATCATAGTTACATGCTTCCAATATGTAGTCATATCAGTGGTCACTTCACTACATATAGAAGAGGTGCACAGCTCCAAAAGAATGATGACTTTTGGAGCAACCATTATTATGTCCTGTTCATGGAAGTGCTGTTTCATTCAATAATGAAACTGAAACTGACTTTTATTCTTTCAAGTTCAAATAATAAAAAAAAAAGTGTTTTTAAAAATGTAATTCTTTGTATTTGTTCTTTTTAATTATCAAAATTATTATTATTATTTTTTTATATTATTTTGTTTTATTTATCTTTGGGGGTGAGGGGCTTGGGTTTATTTTGCTTATCATTATTAACATATGAGTCTGCAATACTTGTTACACTATTATAATTTTTTCATTGTGATGGCACATTTTTGGTGTCAAAAGTAACTGTAACCCTTGGCTACAGATGTTGAACATAATATTCTGTACTGTATTCACACTTGCATACAAGTTAGACCATAGACAGGGTGATGAGTTGACAGTAATTTCAAGGGCCATATCAAAGAATGTACCTCACTTTGTAAACTGTAACGTGATGGCCACATTTCAATATGTGTAGTAAATCATATACCTACAATGTACATGTATAGCTAAAAACACAGTAAAAGTTGGTACAATATAGTGGACAACACTTAGGTCTGCGCTAAATGATTTTCGCACTGCAAACAAAAGTGTGTAAATTAAAATGAATTGGTGACTAATGTCGAACTTAGTAAAATAGTTTGCCGCATTAAAAGTCATTCAAAAAGGCGGACGATAGAGAAAATTGCCAAATCATGTTTCATGATGGCAATTCAAGCTTTGACACTCAAATACTAATAACAAAATCATAATGATACTGTTCCCCACCTTAAATGTTGTCCTTATTATACCATACGTTGGTGAGTGGTGTTCATTGTCTTATTTTAGTTTAATTCTGAAATTCTACAGATTATGTTTCTTCCAGTCAGAAGTTGTTTCTCATTCGTCCGGGAGTACTCCCACCCAGCTAACAAGAATGTTCCCATTAGAAAATACACATACATTTTTCAAACACTTTGCGCATGCAGATTCCCAAAGAGCATCATCCAACTAAGAATTCAATTCGACACGGCAAGAGCGTGACGTTTGTCAGCACAACTTGCAACTACCGTGTAGCACGGCAGTGTTGAAACTTAAATCTAAAATTTGCACCAGATGTTGCTCTGTTGTCAAATTTAATTCATAATTTTATAATTATTTGAGTCCGACATGGCAAAAGTGCCATGGTTAGCGCAGGCTTTAAGTAGAACCGTTGTTTTTTGTTGAAATAAATAACTAAATAATATTGGCTAATGATTTGAGTTTGATTCTTGTAATAGTACTGTGCTGAAGACCTCAGTCCATATACCTGTTATTAATTGTTTCTATTGAGGTGTTTGTTTGCAGGAAGGTTAGGGTTTTTAGCTAAACAATAAGTGATAGGTGCAGACCAATAGATGACATGCTTACAATGGAATTACAAACTTGATGACATCCATGTATGCCATATACCAATTGTTATTAAGTACAGAATTGCTTATTTGGTTTATTTCAGCTTTTGAATTTGAATAAGTGGGTTCAAATAATAAATTGTCCTCAAAATTTGTCCTTTTTTAAACTTAAAATGTTGTTTTTTGTTTTTTGATTAAACCTCTTCATTTGTGCATCGTGAAAAACATAAAGTCTTTACCAAAAACAAAAATATATTCACATGTAAATTTTGTGATAGTTAATTTAATGTAATCTTAGCATTTTTAACCACTTTGGGTCAGTATTCCAAAAAACAGTTCCACACCCCATGAAGCTTCTGGAGTATTAAATCCTTTTCATATGGCTTGAGAAGGAAATACAACAAAGGTTCTCAAAATTAGCATTGGCATGTGTTGTTGTCTATTGAGGAGATATGAGTAGGCATTCACTGTGAGTCACAATCTCGGAATGATCGATTCCACAATGATAAGCAATAATAACAGCCTGTCCGTGCTTGCCTTCATACCTCCTGTTCAATCTATTTGCCCTTGTTGTTAAAGAATGCAAAACTGGTGTGATGTTAAAATCTCAAATGCATGTCAATAAGCCATCAAATTATTGTTCCCAACTCAAACAGACTAAATCAAATGTCACATTAATGCTACAAGTAATCTAAATCTGTCTGATATTGGATTTTCACTGTGAAATACATGTATACAAATAATCAGCCTCTTTCTTTGAACTGTGCGCATGACTGTTTCTTTGAACTGAGGCCTCATGACTGAGGTCTTTGAACTGTTAGATTTTTTCACTGACCTCCCTTGAAAGAGATGTGAGACACTATTTGAAGTGATGTAGAGAATCTGCCTCATTGAGTTATTTCCTGTAAATTCTGGGCATCATCTCCAGATAAATAGGATCGCGTGTGATCCAGTTTTCAGGATTTCCATTTTTGTTCACTTGCACTCCTGTAGCTGTAGTCATCACCTGGAAATATAACATCTTGGCCTGGGTGAATTTGATATGTTGACATGTTTTCTTATGTTATCTTCCGTTATCTTACCCCCCCCCCCCCCCACAAAAGAGGTACATGTAGTTGTGTATGTTTCTGGAAACTATTCAGTTAAATTGGTCTTTTCACACACAACCTGTCTGTAATTTGTTGTTTAAAGGTTGTGCAGTTGTTCATATTGCTGTTTCTTATGATACTTATGATGCAAAATGTGTATGCAACAGCCAACTGTCTCTTGCATCGTTACTGACGTGTGTTTTTCTAAATGTAGCATGGGAAGTTTGTTTGACCTATACCAAAATATCCACAGCGTTGGAAATGAAAATATGTTTGTTTTGTCAGTGAAATCCAAGTTATTTGCCAACAAAACTCTGCAACAAAATGGGATGAAACATTCCATAATGTCTTGCAAGTAAACAGCAAAAAACTTTCTCTCACTTCGCCCATGTGATATAACTGTATAAAGTTTTGCTTTATAGCACCATTGCACAAAATTAACATACAAGAACAATTATCAAAATTTCCAACATTTTTAATTACCCTTTAATTTTCTTCATAGCCATGTGCATTATTATGGATGAAAATGAATTGGGAAAGTAGCTGAAGGGTTTGACATACACAAAACATCAAAAGCCTTATTTGTGTTTTTGATAGCCCTGTTATGTAAAATGGGTGTATTATGAGCTTATTTTATAATTACATCTGCTGTATTAAACTTCTAAGCCACTTTCAGGATTGTTGGCTTTTGTTGGCCAAAATGATTTTTTGCCTCCTGCAAATTTGTTTGCCCAATGTTATAAAGTGTAATCGTAATAAATCAGGTGTGTTACATTGCATGTATGGGACTGAAATTGACTTCAAACTACATAAGTCTGATATGAGTTTCTTAACATACACATGGTTTAGGATGTTCTTGAACTAACTTCTTCCTGTCACATTTTGTCATTTTTTTGCCTGGAGATGTCTTGTTACAAAAAACATGTTATGCTTAAAACATCATTAACAAATATAAACCCTACTGTTATATACAAGTCTCAAAAATAAATGCATGTTGGTTCGTATCATTTGTCAGGGAAAACAATTAAAACAAGTTAATCGATATTTTGTTTATTCTTTTGTGTACAGCATAGTCAATTCAGTGACAGTTTGTTTTATCAAAATTATGGACATAATGGGGATTCTTAAAAGAGTTGTTTTTGAACTAATGTGAAAATGTTTGAATGACTGATGATTATTACCAGTTAAACTGTACAAATTAAAGTATGCTTTAGTAATAATGTAAGTGCATTCAGCAGTAAAGTAGTGTTTGGAAGGTCCAACTTCAAAGTCAGTAACTTAGCATCTAAACCTTCATTATTGATTGCAAATACAGCTTGCTTCTCCACTTATATCTGCATTTGTATTACAAATGATATGTATATATATGTACATGTAGGTGACGAGTAAATAATTGGCATGTGGGCAAATATTATTAGGGCCAACTTTTTAACAAGTTTTTTTCAATCCAGTTGTTTTATTTGAAAAGGAATAAATTAGCAGTTTCAAGAATTACTATTTGTTTGGATTTGAGAATAAAAAAGCTTTGCACCAGTTTTTATGTTTTTTAATTTGTTAACAGGTTCCCAATAAAGTTGTACGTCTCCCTGATATTTGAATAATTCCCAGGGCCACTGGCTTCCAATCATTGTGTGTGCCATCACTTTTATTAGCAGAGCTTTGTTCACTCAAACCATTTAAGATAGTCATATTTGTTTAAAATCAAAATCTCTTTAGTTTTGTTTTTGTTTTTACAGTCAAATTGATGGTTATTAGTTGAGACAACCTCATTGGTACTTCTTAAGGTAATACCACCACAATAACTTTTCAACAGGTTGATATCTGTGTCACTTTAAACTTTGTTGTAAAATTCTATGATTTCTTGGTGTTACGTTTTGTCAAATTACATTTTGTCAACCATACAAATCAACACAATGCCAATATTTTGATTAAAGTAAAGACATCCTTTATTCTTCAGTGATTTAAATCTTTATAAATTGTTAAAATTTACCTAATAAATCAAAGCCATAAGTAAGCTATTGCAAATTTCAGAGTAATGAAATTGGCTGTTAATTTCACTCTGATTAACATTGGTAGAAAGGTGTTCAGTCTTTCTGATTCTACAATGTTCTAGTTGGATCAAGTTGAAAATAAACCAAAGCAAATGGAATATCATGTATAATTCTATAGTTAAATTTGTACTCTGCTTATAATGGATGTTTTTAAATTTGATACTTCTCAGAAAGAGGTTTTTTCCCCTTCTTTTTTCTTAAAGGCAATTTGGGATGCAAATAGAGCAGATGTCTTACCACCAAGACATTTTTTATGAGAATCATGTTCGGCAAGAAGATCTGAATATTGTTTGTGCTTACACCTCTCAATGTGGAGGTACAACTGAAGAGAAAGTTTAGTTCTTCACGACTATGCTCAGAAACATCACTGCAATTCCCGATGACAAAGTAAAGAGAAATACTTTAAGAGAAAGAGGAAAGCATCTGTGAAAAAGCAATGGAGACAAAACTTCATCTTTAAGATTACCTATAAGATGAATGCTGAGAACCAGGATTTAGTAGTTATTATCAGAGGTTGATGAATTAAAAATAACAGCGATGCTTGTAATGATCCCTACTTTCCTTTCTCCAAGGGAAAGCCCATATGTCACTTGTAACTGCGGTCCAGAAACCATTTAGCTGTTACTCAACCACCTTTGACCTTTTCAACCCCAAAACAATCCCTACTTTCCTTTCTCTGAGAGCAACCCCCCCCCCACCCCACTTAAATTACAAGTCAATTAAAATTTACCTCTAACTCCAATCACGGTGCAGAAGCACTTTACCTATAACTTACCACTGTGAGCAACCCCCAACCAAGTTACAAGTCCAAATGTCACTTGTTACTCCAGTTACGGTCCGGAAACCTCAGACAGACAGACAGACATGCTTAGGAGAGCTACATTGTGGGCACAGCTCCACAATGTAAAAAAAGCCCACAACTACACATCCTACCTAAAACTCACCCCACAATGTATCTCTCGTCCGCCCAGCCCGCCCGACAGACAGACGGACGCCGTAAGCAATGACATTCCCCTTTCAGCCTGATGAAGCCCAGTGTGCAGGGTCCTCTAATTTTCATCATCAACCACAAAATGGTGTCTGACGTTTTGTCCTAGATGAAAGCTAGAAAGGTCCCTCAGGTGTTGTAGAAATGATCCCTGCAGCTGGTTTAGAGTTTACTGCCCCTCTCACACAGATGCGCAATGTAAGCTTAATTTTGAAAAGAGACATCAACTGATAGTGAATTACCCGAGCTGATGATCTGGAGAAAACATATGCAGAGGCTGACGCAGCAACATGTACAGAAAGGGGCTTCATCTACTTTATACACTTTAAGTTCCACCAACGCGACATACCAAAAGCCCCATGATTTTTATGTAGCATACATGTGTGTTTGGAAAACACAAAAATGTAGTGTAAATGCTGCAGTATAAGCCTACTTGTAGACACCCTTTAAAATGACAACAAAAAAAGCACAATTAATGACATTCAGCTACCTTCACTTGGTAGACACCCACAGCTCATTTCTAACAAGTCAAACTTGCACCAATAAAGACTTGATATAAAAAACTGGCGCTTACTGCTGCATAAGTTTCTTTGAAGCTGGTCCAAACAATCAGATACCCTGTTCTGATTTTCCAGTCTTCTTTAATTTTTAGATTAAATATACATGTATTTCCTGCTTGAAATAGTACAAGAAAATCGTTCGGTGGCTCGGTGGGCAATTTGAATGGTAATGACGGGTGGCAGTACATGATGCAAGGAAGTTAACACCGTCACTCCACCAGTGTCATTGTGCCTTGATGCTCCACCATGGCCTTGAACTGAAGTAAAAAACCTTGAGGATTGGTGCTTTGGAAATTTCATTCAAAGCTCTTTAAGGCCGTTATGTTTTTGTGTTTTCCAAACACACATGCAGGTTAGAAAAATCTTTGACATCCCTCACAGCCTTTCAGGATTACCATCTAAGATGTGTGTCTGACACCTTATTCAGACTGGCGCTTCAGAAATGCGCCAAACCAAATTAATGAATTAAGTAAATGAAAAGTTCAATGTCTGAAACAGTAAGGAGTGACTGGAAATGCTCAAAGTCCAAAGATCGACTGTTGCAGTCATATGAGCCATTCTGGAGCATCTTGGTTTCAGGCGTTGATTTTAACAATGTAATCTTCACAGATAACCAGTAAGAAAATCTTTCATCCAGCTCTGAAGAGAACCCTTCAATAGAACCTTGAAACATTTAACTCTAATTGCTTTTCATCACCCAGAAGTACATGTAAATGGGTACCTGCGAGGGTAGAGATTGTTGATGTAAATGATTAGCAACCTGTGAACTCATTTGGCTGCTGGTGCTGGATAAATAAAGGAGTTGTGATGGTTTCCTACCATTACCAATGAAAATCTGAAATAACTTATGAAGGACTAGGGAAATGGTGTGATGTAAATAATTGCCTTCCCCACAGGAAGGGGTTGAATGATATCTTGAATATCATTACTTAAGGAGTGAGAGAACTCAGGAATGGAAAGATCACACTTTGAAGGTTGAATGTGATTGGCTTGGATAAAAACAAACAAAGTGTCAACATTAAAAGCAAGGCGGTTTTACAAAGGCTCATAATGTTTTTCAGTGGTTTCAGATTTACAATCAAATCAACAAATGATCTGTAAATACAGACTACAGGTCAGACCTTAGAATACTTCAAATGATTAGATATAAGTCTTAATAATTGTTCCAATCAACTTAGTCTTTTTGCATTTCTGAGTAGTTTCATTCATGTTTTTCATTAATCCAAGGACAGGGTTTCTTTTGTGGTCTTTGTATGGTTAATGGCTATAAATCTTTCCCTTCTTTTTCTTCCCAGTAGCAAGTACAGCACCTTAGGCTAGGTTAGCATGTTTTAAAGTGTCATCCTTATGCATCTATTTATCTACACTTTGCACGGCACACAACGCACTTGCAACCTTAACTATCATGAGTAAATACTAGCTTACAGTTGGTCTGGGAAATCATACTTTTCAGTACAAAGCTATTTTCCTTTTAAAATTACTATCAATCCCGAGACCCCTCAGAGGGGCTGGAAATGTTTATTGCCTGGGGGGGGGGGGAGTGGAAAGGTCAGGCTCCTTTTTCCCCACAAGCTGTTTTTATGAATGGTTGATGACAGCATACAGGCTTGCTCTGAAGCCCTAACCCCTTAACAGATTCCCTGTGTATTCCTATGTAGTGTGGGGATTTTAGGCAATACGCATGCAATGCAATTTGACTCCAAAATGGCGGACCATTGAAAGACAGTAGCTGTGTGTGAGGTCAGTGCATTTAAAAGAGTACTATCAGCTACCTGGGGAGTTATAAGGCACACAAAAATGTGAGTTTACCCAACATGTATACTGTGTACAATGCCTCATACAATTTTTTACATGGTACAACTAACCAGTAACAGGATTTCAAGCATAAATATAAAAGATTAAGTTTTAGGTTTACACTTTAGAACTACTTCATGTTGTAGGATGCTGTGTTAAGGTCAAGAACATAATTACCCAATTGTAGGTTCCCAACATTTATTTGGAAGTAAACAGCTTTAGTCAGGTGAGAATTGCGGTGAAACCATGTGTAAAGTCAAGAACCAACACTACTCAAAAGAGATTTTACACATGGGGTCGATTTCACAAAGCAATAAAATCCATCGTAAGACAAATTGTCAGTATCACCATAGTGATTTACATTGTGACATCACACTTTACTAAGCAACTAAGATTGATTTGCAGTTACGATCAATCTTAGCTCTTTGTGAAATCGGCCCCTGGTGTCACCGCAAACCTCACCTGATTGTAATCCCACCATGCAAAGTTTCAAATTCTCCTAAGTAAACAGTTTTGCTAAAATATTTGCAGAAATATTGTTGATCCATCTGTTTGACATGTACATGTTAGAGAGAGTATCTGCTAAGATGTTCTTTGATGATACTGTTACTCAGATCCCACAAGGCAGTAGCTAGATCCTCATTCTGTGCCTCTTCTGATGCTTGGCATAATTGACAATGGTTGAAGTACATACCACCTTTGCCTTCTAACTCCCTAGATGTAGCACAAAATACAGTCGTAGCTGCTCCTTGTTGCTACAACAAAACAAAAACAAGAAGTCAATAATTTCATCCAGCTGAGATTGGACAAGTCCAGATAAAAACGGTTTACAGATCAACTTAAAATGAAATTACTAAAATTAATTTGACTGTTTATATTTGTTTAATTTGTTTTAGTTATTATTTGATTATAAGTTTGAAATTTTTTGCAATTTGGTTGAAATTTGATTGAAAAAACTAGCCCCCCCCCTTTAGATTTTAGACTTGGTGCTTATTTTTGCCGTTGGCTGCTCCTCACATGGTCTGAACCATTACATCACCGAAGGGCGACAATTGTTTGTCTTCATCTCTATGCATTTACCACTTGTCTTGTTTGAATCATTCCCGTATTTGTTCTTTATTTCTGGAAATTTGGGCGATGTATGTTAACAACACTCAATTCAAAAGGACTTCAATTGTCAAAATGTTCTGAGAATGGTTTATATAAAGGGATCACCTTAAAAGTTATTTTATATAAAAGCTTTACTGTTAAGTTGTTTATAGTGCAAGGATTGCTACTGTGAAGAACATAAAGAGACATACATGTATGATGGGAAAAAAACTTAACACAGAGATAATTTAATTTCGCTTGCTCACAGAATCTTTTCGTGAACTCAAAATAAATTACTTTGTGTGCTCGACTCATTTTGTTTTAAAACAATCATTTTGCTTGAATTCATTTAGTTCTTACAAAATCATATCACTAAAATCCTGTTGAACCCTCAAAATAATTTATTTTGTGCACTATAAAGAAGTTTTTTTGTGCACTCAACATTTTATTAGAGCGCTGGAAATCATTTAGTGCTTTCGAAACGATTCCCATATAGCACAAAGATTTTGAGTGGACAAAATAAAATATTTTGAATGACTGAAATAGTTCTTTCGAACACACAAAAATAATTTCACGAACACAAACAGATGAATAACATGATTTTGTGTGCACGAAATGTTTTTGAGCACAAAAATTGAAAAACTCAAATTATTTCTGTAGTTATTACTTTTTATATCACATGTCCCTTTAGAGGCTCTGAATGTTACAGCCTCAATGGCACTGGACAATTTTAGAGTTTCCTTGTTGAAGCATTGCCAGTTGTGCATCGTGACCTAGGGCAGCATTTTAGGGTGGCATTGTAGGGCGGACTTGTAGGGCAGGACTGTAGAGCATCATTGTAGGGCAGCATTGTAGGGTTGCATTGTAGGGCAGCAGTAGGGTGGCATTGTAGGGCATCATTGTAGGGCAGCATTGTAGGGTTGCATTGTAGGGTTGCATTGTAGGGCAGCAGTAGGGTGGCATTGTAGGGCAGCATTGTAGGGTTGCATTGTAGGGTTGCATTGTAGGGCAGCAGTAGGGTGGCATTGTAGGGCATCATTGTAGGGCAGCATTGTAGGGTGGCAATGTAGAGCAGCAGTAGGGTGGCATTGTAGGGCAGCATTGTAGGGCAGCATTGTAGGGTGGCAATGTAGAGCAGCAGTAGGGTGGCATTGTAGGGCAGCAGTAGGGTGGCATTGTAGGGCATCATTGTAGGGCAGCATTGTAGGGTGGCAATGTAGAGCAGCAGTAGGGTGGCATTGTAGGGCATCATTGTAGGGTGGCATTGTAGGGTGGCATTGTAGGGCAGCATTGTAGGGTGGCAATGTAGGGCAGCAGTAGGGTGGCATTGTAGGGCAGCAGTAGGGTGGCATTGTAGGGCAGCAGTAGGATGGCATTGTAGGGTGGCAATGCAGAGCAGCAGTAGGGTGGCATTGTAGGGCAGCAATGTAGAGCAGCAGTAGGGTGGCATTGTAGGGCAGCATTGTAGGGTGGCATTGTAGGGCATCATTGTAGGGCAGCATTGTAGGGCAGCAGTAGGGTGGAGCAGCAGTAGGGCATCATTGTAGGGCAGCATTGTAGGGTGGCAATGTAGAGCAGCAGTAGGGTGGCATTGTAGGGCATCATTGAAGGGTGGCATTGTAGGGTGGCATTGTAGGGCAGCATTGTAGGGTGGCAATGTAGGGCAGCAGTAGGGTGGCATTGTAGGGCAGCAGTAGGGTGGCATTGTAGGGCAGCAGTAGGATGGCATTGTAGGGTGGCAATGCAGAGCAGCAGTAGGGTGGCATTGTAGGGCAGCAATGTAGAGCAGCAGTAGGGTGGCATTGTAGGGCATCATTGTAGGGCAGCAGTAGGGTGGCATTGTAGGGCAGCAATGTAGAGCAGCAGTAGGGTGGCATTGTAGGGCAGCATTGTAGAGCAGCAGTAGGGTGGCATTGTAGGGCAGCAGTAGGGTGGCAGTAGAGCAGCAGTAGGGTGGCATTGTAGGGCAGCATTGTAGAGCAGCAGTAGGGTGGCATTGTAGGGCAGCAGTAGGGTGGCATTGTAGGGCAGCAATGTAGGGCAGCAGTAGGGTGGCATTGTAGGGCACCAGTAGGGTGGCATTGTAGGGCAGCAGTAGGGTGGCATTGTAGGGTGGCAATGTAGAGCAGCAGTAGGGTGGCAGTAGAGCAGCAGTAGGGTGGCATTGTAGGGCAGCATTGTAGAGCAGCAGTAGGGTGGCATTGTAGGGCAGCAATGTAGGGCAGCAGTAGGGTGGCATTGTAGGGCACCAGTAGGGTGGCATTGTAGGGCAGCAGTAGGATGGCATTGTAGGGCAGCAATGTAGAGCAGCAGTAGGGTGGCATTGTAGGGCAGCATTGTAGAGCAGCAGTAGGGTGGCATTGTAGGGTGGCAATGTAGAGCAGCAGTAGGGTGGCATTGTAGGGCAGCATTGTAGGGCAGCAGTAGGGTGGCATTGTAGGGCAGCAGTAGGGTGGCATTGTAGGGCAGCATTGTAGAGCAGCAGTAGGGTGGCATTGTAGGGTGGCAATGTAGAGCAGCAGTAGGGTGGCATTGTAGGGCAGCATTGTAGAGCAGCAGTAGGGTGGCATTGTAGGGTGGCAATGTAGAGCAGCAGTAGGGTGGCATTGTAGGGCAGCAGTAGGGTGGCATTGTAGGGCAGCAATGTAGAGCAGCAGTAGGGTGGCATTGTAGGGCAGCATTGTAGAGCAGCAGTAGGGTGGCATTGTAGGGCAGCAGTAGGGTGGCATTGTAGGGCATCATTGTAGGGCAGCATTGTAGGGTGGCAATGTAGAGCAGCAGTAGGGTGGCAGTAGAGCAGCAGTAGGGTGGCGTTGTAGGGCAGCATTGTAGAGCAGCAGTAGGGTGGCATTGTAGGGCAGCAGTAGGGTGGCATTGTAGGGCAGCATTGTAGAGCAGCAGTAGGGTGGCATTGTAGGGCAGCAGTAGGGTGGCATTGTAGGGCAGCAATGTAGGGCAGCAGTAGGTTGGCAGTAGAGCAGCAGTAGGGTGGCATTGTAGGGCAGCATTGTAGAGCAGCAGTAGGGTGGCATTGTAGGGCAGCAGTAGGGTGGCATTGTAGGGCAGCAATGTAGGGCAGCAGTAGGGTGGCATTGTAGGGCAGCAGTAGGGTGGCATTGTAGGGCAGCAGTAGGATGGCATTGTAGGGCAGCAATGTAGAGCAGCAGTAGGGTGGCATTGTAGGGCAGCATTGTAGGGCAGCAGTAGGCCGGCATTGTAGGGCAGCAGTAGGGTGGCATTGTAGGGCAGCATTGTAGGGCAGCAGTAGGGTGGCATTGTAGGGCAGCAATGTAGGGCAGCAGTAGGGTGGCAGTAGAGCAGCAGTAGGGTGGCATTGTAGGGCAGCATTGTAGAGCAGCAGTAGGGTGGCATTGTAGGGCAGCAGTAGGGTGGCATTGTAGGGCAGCAATGTAGGGCAGCAGTAGGGTGGCATTGTAGGGTGGCAATGTAGAGCAGCAGTAGGGTGGCAGTAGAGCAGCAGTAGGGTGGCATTGTAGGGCAGCATTGTAGAGCAGCAGTAGGGTGGCATTGTAGGGTGGCAATGTAGAGCAGCAGTAGGGTGGCATTGTAGGGTGGCAATGTAGAGCAGCAGTAGGGTGGCATTGTAGGGCAGCATTGTAGGGCAGCAGTAGGGTGGCATTGTAGGGTGGCAATGTAGAGCAGCAGTAGGGTGGCATTGTAGGGCAGCATTGTAGAGCAGCAGTAGGGTGGCATTGTAGGGCAGCAGTAGGGTGGCATTGTAGGGCAGCAATGTAGAGCAGCAGTAGGGTGGCATTGTAGGGCAGCATTGTAGAGCAGCAGTAGGGTGGCATTGTAGGGCAGCAGTAGGGTGGCATTGTAGGGCATCATTGTAGGGCAGCATTGTAGGGTGGCAATGTAGAGCAGCAGTAGGGTGGCAGTAGAGCAGCAGTAGGGTGGCGTTGTAGGGCAGCATTGTAGAGCAGCAGTAGGGTGGCATTGTAGGGCAGCAGTAGGGTGGCATTGTAGGGCAGCAATGTAGAGCAGCAGTAGGGTGGCAGTAGAGCAGCAGTAGGGTGGCATTGTAGGGCAGCAGAAGGGTGGCATTGTAGGGCAGCATTGTAGAGCAGCTGTAGGGTGGCATTGTAGGGCAGCAGTAGGGTGGCATTGTAGGGCAGCAATGTAGGGCAGCAGTAGGGTGGCAGTAGAGCAGCAGTAGGGTGGCATTGTAGGGCAGCATTGTAGAGCAGTAGGGTGGCATTGTAGGGCAGCATTGTAGAGCAGCAGTAGGGTGGCATTGTAGGGCAGCAGTAGGGTGGCATTGTAGGGCAGCAATGTAGGGCAGCAGTAGGGTGGCATTGTAGGGCAGCAGTAGGGTGCAATGTAGGGCAGCAGTAGGATGGCATTGTAGGGCAGCAATGTAGAGCAGCAGTAGGGTGGCATTGTAGGGCAGCATTGTAGGGCAGCAGTAGGGTGGCATTGTAGGGCAGCATTGTAGGGCAGCAGTAGGGTGGCATTGTAGGGCAGCATTGTAGGGCAGCAGTAGGGCAGCAATGTAGAGCAGCAGTAGGGTGGCATTGTAGGGCAGCATTGTAGGGCAGCAGTAGGGTGGCATTGTAGGGCAGCATTGTAGGGCAGCAGTAGGGCAGCAATGTAGAGCAGCAGTAGGGTGGCATTGTAGGGCAGCATTGTAGGGCAGCAGTAGGGTGGCATTGTAGGGCAGCAGTAGGGTGGCATTGTAGGGCAGCAGTAGGGTGGCATTGTAGGGCAGCATTGTAGGGCAGCAGTAGGGTGGCATTGTAGGGCAGCAGTAGGGTGGCATTGTAGGGCAGCATTGTAGGGCAGCAGTAGGGTGGCATTGTAGGGCAGCATTGTAGGGCAGCAGTAGGGTGGCATTGTAGGGCAGCATTGTAGGGCAGCAGTAGGGCAGCAATGTAGAGCAGCAGTAGGGTGGCATTGTAGGGCAGCATTGTAGGGCAGCAGTAGGGTGGCATTGTAGGGCAGCAGTAGGGTGGCATTGTAGGGCAGCATTGTAGGGCAGCAGTAGGGTGGCATTGTAGGGCAGCAGTAGGGTGGCATTGTAGGGCAGCAATGTAGAGCAGCAGTAGGGTGGCATTGTAGGGCAGCATTGTAGGGCAGCAGTAGGGTGGCATTGTAGGGCAGCAGTAGGGTGGCATTGTAGGGCAGCATTGTAGGGCAGCAGTAGGGTGGCATTGTAGAGCAGCAGTAGGGTGGCATTGTAGGGTGGCATTGTAGAGCAGCAGTAGGGTGGCGTTGTAGGGCAGCATTGTAGGGCAGCAGTAGGTTGGCATTGTAGAGCAGCAGTAGGGTGGCATTGTAGAGCAGCAGTAGGGTGGCATTGTAGGGTGGCATTGTAGAGCAGCAGTAGGGTGGCATTGTAGGGCAGCAGTAGGGTGGCATTGTAGAGCAGCAGTAGGGTGGCATTGTAGGGCAGCAGTAGGGTGGCAGTAGAGCAGCTGTAGGGTGGCATTGTAGGGCAGCAGTAGGGTGGCGTTGTAGGGCAGCATTGTAGAGCAGCAGTAGGGTGGCATTGTAGGGCAGCAGTAGGGTGGCGTTGTAGGGCAGCATTGTAGAGCAGCAGTAGGGTGGCATTGTAGGGCAGCAGTAGGGTGGCGTTGTAGGGCAGCATTGTAGGGCAGCAGTAGGGTGGCATTGTAGAGCAGCAGTAGGGTGGCATTGTAGGGCAGCAGTAGGGTGGCGTTGTAGGGCAGCATTGTAGAGCAGCAGTAGGGTGGTGTTGTAGGGCAGTAATATAGGGCAGCATTTTAGGGCAGCATTGTAGGTCATCCTTAAGGTTCTATGGATTGAATGTTCTCTCTTACCATACTTTATATTACTTTGAATAATTCATTGAGAAATTTTCTTCTGGACTCTATCTTTATTTTCTACAGTAAACGTACAGGGTCAATCTATCTTAATCTATTGTATGTTACTGAATGATACTTACCTTGGATTTTGTAAATGGCCTTGCCAGCAGAAATAGCAACTGCCATCCCCACCAACTATGCTGCAGGTTTGTGTAGATCATATTTCCTGGATGAACAGCATTTGATGTTACTCCCTTGTTCATTAGGCGTCTATTAAGTTCAGAGCTCAAGAGGATCATGCATAATTTGGATCGCCCATAAGCATATAGTGAATGATAATCTGCCTTTTGCATTGAGAGTTTATTCAGGTCCAAACTAGAAGATGATGCATCAAGGAACCTTGAGAACAAAAACACAAATAACAGAATTGAAACATTTTAATTTAAAAGACTACATGTAGCTTGTTATGGGAAATGATGTTATCACAACCCGTTAGAAAACCTTACTGTTGTCAGCGTTTGTTTGTTATGAATGATATTTGCTTATGTTTTAAAATATTTTTGCATGATTTGCACTTTCTCTTAGATGGTACTGCCACAGGATGAAACTTAATATGTTGAACAACTATTCTAATTTCTGACAAAATTGAGAAGCACTTGATTGGTTTTCCTTGTATAAAGTTTATTACTTGAAGTTTAAATATCAGCATTTTGTTTTGTTGTTTGAACAAAATATTTAGATTCAAAGGATTTTTTGTTTCTTTTTAGATTTTTAGATTTGATTATTATTGTTTTTATAAATAAAGATGATAAAATAGTATGTATACAATGTCTCAATAAAATATAACATTGCTGAAATAAAAGTCTTGGGTAAATGAAGCACATGTGCACTCAATTTGGTGGATAAAGCTTCAATTGCAAATATGGAACAATGCATTTTTGAGTGAAGAATACAAAAGTTATGTCTCTATGTGGTCAACATATCAAGGCTTGTACTGTAAAGTAGTGTTCTTTGACGTTATATAACGGACATGAAGGGCCTACCTGTTGTGGTTTATTTCATGTGTGCACTACAAAGGGTATCGCAAAGAACATGCAGCCATAAATGAGAGTTGCCCTGATTTAAGTCCCTTTAGATGTTATAATGCAAAAAATCTACCAACAGTAAAAGACTGTTCAGAACTGTCACTGCTACCCATGCTTCTGCCCTCTATCCCATTTCTGCAGGGGATTTAGCCTTATATAGCCGATAATCTTACACTTAACAATTTCACATCAGTTCAAGTTATATTGTAGCTTATTTTATGCACATTGCACAGACATCACCCATTTTGACATTTCCTTCTGGTCCAAATCTGAAGCTGACATGAAACAGTTTATGTTGGAAGTCTACAGCCAATGTGAACTTTAAACATAGTTTCTATGTATGAGACCATCGGTACAGATGTTATCTTTCAAAATGTACATGTAGTTATGAAGAGTTTTTATATAATGGACTGAATATTGATATTGTTTCTTTGTGTTAAATAATTATTGTGTCTTTTTTCTCTCTTTTTACTTCACATACACTCCCTGTTCATTTTTACGTGCACATAACGTCTGGGCTTTTAAAATTATATTTTCAATATTTTGTCTGTGAACCATACACCCCAATTTTGAGGAAACATCAAATTTCATTTTTTTAATGATTCTGAATGACCTGTAATGGTAAAAATAACAAAGATACACACAATGAGAAACTACAGGAGAGAATACTCAAGCAGCTGCAAAATGCTCAAACACAGTCTTTCCAACTGCACAGACCTTCACATCCTATGGCTTTGGGAGACTGGCAAAAAAGATACACTGTAGACAATAAACACCCCTGGTAGTCATAGTCACCTTCCTATACATTCAGGTGACCAAGTCTTTGTAACCCCCAAATCAGCCCTAATCTGGACAAGGTATCCACAAAACCCATTGATTCTTATTCTTCTCTGCTCAGCTTTAAGTGTGTGTGTGAGTTTGTTTTCACATTCAAACCGGGGACCTATAACAAAAGAGGACAATAGGGTCCCCGGTTGGGTAAAGGTCCCCAGTTGGAAATTGTGTACAAAACCAATGGGAGCTGTAGCCAAAAAGTTAAAGTCCAAACAAAAGAGGGACAATAGGAGGTCCCCGATTGGAGGTGTTTACACACTTGTGTGTGTGTGTGTGTGTGTTTGTATTGCCAACCCTCCGAGGACATTTTACAATAGGGACAATAGGTCCTCACTAGTCGATTCTTTGTTTTCAGGTGTCCTCACTAGTCATTTGTGTACAAAACCAATGGCCCTTACACATGCCAACTTACGGGGTATTTTTAACAATGGAACAATGGACCCCACAAGGTAATTTCAATAGGAACAATTGGGCCCCACAAGAGAATTCTTTAGAAAAGGGAATAATAGAACAACAATAGCAGTACCCCACAAACCGGATCCGTAAGGTTGGCTGGGATTGCTTCAATACAGGAACAACAGAAAGTACAATAGGTGTCCTCTAACGTATAGGAGTGCTGTATGTGTGTGTGTGTGTGTGTGTTTCAAAACTCAGCACACAGTGCACATCAACATGCTTGAATGTTGCACTTGAACATGCTCAAACTCTGCTGCTACATTGTCCAAAAACCTTAAAGAATCACTTTGCCAGACACATCACTCTTATTGCAGTGGAACTTGCAAGAAAGCGAACACCCACTGCAACTCTGTCTATGATTTACTTTCTTGAAGAGGGGCATCTGTTAGAAAAACCATATTACATTTTCTTCTGAAAAGTCCAGCTTGGAAATAAACCTAAATCAGCTGAGTTTGTTTTGAAATCAATCAGACAATGTTTCTAATAATATTCTGCATGAAATTCCTCACAAAGGATGTATTTAAACCACATAGACAAAGTACAGGATTGGGATTATCAAGAGTGAAAAAGACAGGTATTGTCAAGGAAAAAGATCTTACTGACTAGAAAGATTATACAGCAGTCTCAGGTACAGTCAAAGTTGAGAAAAAACATAGCCACAAGAATTACTGCAATCAAAATTACTGAAAATGAAGTACTAGATGTTATGAAATTGTCACAGGTTGGTTGGATGATTGAAACCTAGAGGATGTTAATGAATGTACTCTTTCAAAATCATATGTCATGAACCCTAAAAACTTACCTATGAGACTCACATGACAGTAAAACCACTCTAGATGGAGAGGACTTGATAAGAACATCTTGAAGTTGATTTACAAGATAAAAGTGGGATAGATAGTTGACCTGAAAAGTCTTTTCTAAGCCATCTTCTGTAAGCTGCCACTTAATACCAAAAACTGCTGCATTACAAATTAACATGTGTAAAGGCCTGCAAAATAAGAAGACAAAATCAATTTAAATAATTGTCCAAGTAAATTAAACATTACCTTTTCACATCACACACTATTTAGGGCTATTTGCAGGCCTTCAGTTATATGTCTTTGTTTATAGGGCAAGATAACAATACAAATTTGGGAGGCTAATCAGCCTTACTCGCAATCAAGAAGCTGAATTGCGAAGGACACAGCTATGAGTTCGAGTCAAAGGCATGCAAGGGTGCCTTTGGCAGCCAGCAACATTGACCCATATAGGCCTATATGACCATAAAGTACAGCCAGCGAGATCACAGATGTTTACTTTTCCGGAGGGAGGAAAACCGAAGGGGCCCAAGAAAAACCCTTGTGGCATAGGAAAGACCAACCCACAACTCTTGTCATATAACCTTAGCCAGGAATCAAACCAGGGCTATAGTGGTGAGAGATGAGCACTTTACCCACTAGCCACCCATAAAAAAATCACTGAAACAAGATTCAAGTGTCACCATGTAAGGCCCACCGCAGTATAAGATGCAACATGAATGCTCACATAGAGGCTCACATGGCCCCATTCACTGCTGGTACATCACCACATACAGAGGTCATTGTGTTGGTACATGTACATGACATTTACCATAACTTGACATTGAGTAAAATGTTGCTTCCATCCTTCACTTAATTTCACTGCCTCAGAACTTACTACGAGATCATGGTCTGGATTGGGAGTGATAACATCTTGGGCTGGAAACTAGAGGTCAATCAATTGGTTCTACATACATGTATTGTCATAAATGGACACTGCTCCTGATATAATCCCCTGAAGATGATTGATTGCAACCACTCAACTGCCTGTAGAACAACCTGTTGTGGCTGTACAGGTTACACACTACCATGCCACAGCGTCTGTGGCTGGACGCATGCGACAATCCGTACAATGAATCTCTGTTAAAACGGATACGGTGAATAGTGACTGTATGCGTGTGTATTTCATCCAAGATGACTGCCATCATTAAGTTATTGGGAACTTGAATAATCAATGATAATTTAACTGGCCTAATATAATTTTGAACCTGGCAATCTTGGAGTACACACCTAAACTACAGATCTAATGAGAACAATATTTGATCTTTAGCCTTTGGCGGCCATCTTCAATGCCATGTTGAATTCTTTTAGGTTACCTCATTACTCAATGATATTTGTAGGCCCTACTGGTCTTAATGTCTTTATTTGTATACACTAAAACATAGTGGCAAACATCCAAATTACACAGTAAATGACTTATAGCCATCTTGGATTTTAAGCTTTACCCAATAACACTTTCACTGGTCTGTGTAAATGACTTATAGCCATCTTTGATTTCAAGCTTTACTCAATAACACTTTCACTGGTCTGTGTAAATGACTTATAGTCATCTTGGATTTCAAGCTTTACCCAATAACACTTTCACTGGTCTGTGTAAATGATTTATAGTCATCTTGGATTTCAAGCTTTACTCAATAACACTTTCACTGGTCTGTGTAAATGACTTATAGCCATCTTGGATTTCAAGCTTTACCCAATAACACTTTCACTGGTCTGTGTAAATTTTCCAACCCCTTAAACAGAGGGGTTTACATTACGGCCATAATGTAAATAGTTAGTGACTTATAACTTTGAATGTTTGTGTAATTGGCAGCCATTTTAGAGTCCATCACTAACATTTGCAGGTTGCCTAACTACACAACTTACTTTAATTTGTTCTGGAGAAACGTAGTCACAAGTGTCTAGTTGCACTTTCCACATTTCATATGATAAAAAACAGTAACAGCCCAAAACAAATTAATAAATTGTCCTTAAAAACTGCAACTGGAATGTCATTGCATTTCATCAGAATACATTTTTATGATTTGTGTACAGTTTCATTGAGTTTCCTTGCATGAGGAAGCATTGTGAAAAGCATGGGGAAAACTGGAATTTCAGACATTTCTGTCAAGATCTGTCAGGACTGAGCTAGTAGAGCAGTGATCCAATGGTTCCACTTCTTTTAGTGCATCACTTCACTTTGTTGAATGTATTGAATAACTAGTAAATGCTTTTAAAATCAAACACTGGGGTGGGCGAGTCAAAAACATTTTGGGAAACAAAATATATATTTAAATTCAATGATAATTTTGAATGGCCCCAAAGGTATGGGAATAACAGTGTGACGACTTGGTTTGCAATGCAAGGTAATGACTACAGGTTGGTGGCTGGCTGATGTATACTTTACCTTTGGCTCGATCAATTAAGGGCCAGCCCCAACCCAGTCACAACCACAAAGTGAACACCATCTCCTCACACTGTTAAGTTCCCAGGTACTACACTTACCAACCCTGCAGTTTATAGCTGTCAGCAAATTCTTTAACACTTCTGAAAGATGCCAGGTCAAGAATCATAGTGCTGACTTCAGCCAGTGAAAGTTCCTCTTTGATTTTGGCTGCAGCAGTATTAGCACTCTTCAGGTTGTGACTGGCTATGACTACATGAACACCATGAAGTGCAAGTGACCTGGCAGTTTCAAATCCTGTAAGTTGACAAACAATTTTGTATGTAGATTTCTCATAGCTCAATAAAAAGACTATAGTCTCAAAGAATCCAGTTAAACCTGGTTTCATACAACATGATCTCAAGTCATAATGGTGTTAAGAAAATGTTTTTCATTGTTTAGAGGAAATACTTTTGCATCTTGTTTGCATACTTGTTTTAAAACCCCCTACATGTATGTGAACTAACTGTCCTTTTCTTCACATTATATGCACATGATTTGATACTTATAAATCGTTTCATTCCAACCTATTTATATCTTTAAAATGTGTTGACACTGAGAAAAGCAGGTAATTTTTCTTCTACGATTTCTTTTCTTGACTTCTTGAATGAACATTTTGACAGGTACAAAAAAAAAACCTTCTGAAACTATCACTGAGACATCATTTCTAATAATGTGCCAAGTCCTTCCAGCGTTATCGCGCAACAAAATGACTTTGTTTTAGCCATAATGACCTTGACAATTCATAGAGGAGTCCAAAAATAATAGGTTTCTGGGGAATCCCAAGGCCAACCCAAACACTAAGTTTGGAGTTAATATGGCAAGCCCTTTTAGAGTCATCACTATTTCTTTTGTTTTAGCCAAAATAACCTTTAAATTTGGCCTAGGGTACAAAAGCAATAAGCGTCTACGGGGTCTCGAGACCAGTCCACAAACCAAGTTTGGAGTTGATATGAGAAGTCCTTCTTGAGGTATTGCTCCGACAAATTTCTTTTGTTTTAGCCATAATGACCTTTCCAAATATAATTACTTCTTAATGTACTCCAAAAGGCGTGCTGTCTACCTGTAATACATGGACCAACTAAATTATTAACTATAACAGCATTACCAATGTCACAATGTAAGTTAGATTACCTTAGGACCATTTACCTGAATTACAAAGAATATTACTTATTCTCAGCCCTCAGTTATTAATCGGAATGTGGGTTTCCCGCAAGAATATTAAGCCAACTTTACAGCATTGAAAATAACAACAAAAATACAATTTCATTTAAAGCAACTGAAAAAAATGAAAAGAGAAGAATTATAATAATCGTTCTGTCTATGAAGGCAATGGAGTGGTCTACTTCTGTCTCTCCCTTTTTGAACAGGATGGATTGTTATTGTCTTGCTTCTTGCTAGACATAAAAGATTGTGAGACAGCTTTCTCCTTCACAAAAAATCGTGGTGCTTTCAAAAAGAAATCTCAGTACACCTCTGGTTGTTGTTGCTGTTGATCACATCATAACTGACACTTCATGGTTCGCACAGTGGAACGCCAATGTTATCTATCTTTAGGCTATGCTGCTTGCCTTGTTGAGTGAGATGTTAGAGTCTTCACCTGATCTGACCCTCTGAGCCTGGGATGTCCTGTCTTTCCATTTCCTTTAACGCTTTGCTGCAAGATAATTTGTTCAAGGTTGTTGCCTTTTCTCCTTCTTAGTATATGCCCAAAGTACAAGCATCTATTGACCCATTTCACTTGATGTCATCATCACAATAATCTTGGTTGCCCAATGCCAGCTGCTTGGAGATGTCATTTCAGACAGTCCTGGAAATGGAGTTGAGGGCGGTCTCTACGACTAAACCCTTTCGTAGGTTCCGAGCTAGAATATCTGCTTCAGTAGTCAGAAGTCGTCGATACGTACGAGGTGTCCACTCCAGCGTAGCGGTCTGGCAAGCAACATGGACTAAACACTGACTCAATACCAGCCTAGTCTTGGTTCCAGGACCATGGTGTTTGCACGAACACACAACCAGCATTCAGATCGTATGTACACCGCACACTGTACACGTTTGTAATTAATAAACAGAAAGGGCACTTTGTATTTTTGTTCCCCGGGTCCCACCAAGGTCTTGGGCATTTGCAACAACAGAACTTTTTCTTTGTTTTTCTGCAAATCTCCCCCAACTTTTCGGGGAAGCCAATCAGAGATCGCGGTTTTACTTGGTTCATGAATAATTAATCAATGTGGTGAACTGGAAGCTTTTAGTACAAGTTCAATGTAGCTGTACTCTGCACCGGACATGCACTGTATATTATAACCCTTGCTCTATGATATAACTTTTTGGGAGACTGTGAACGTGAACTTTCTGGTGACCGCGATCATCTGAGCTTTGACTCGGCAGCAGCCGATTGTGCAGGTGTTAACATGGCCACTTCTACTAGGAGTATGTGGTCAAGCTTAGTATGCGGTACAAAATGAATTACCTGTAAGCACTATGTGTCTCTAAATTGCTCTCCGACGAAATCCCGCGCTGCCGCTGGATTTTTTGGGGGCATTGTCTTGCGCATCATTGAGGAAAATTCTAAATAACCTGGGTCAATTAAGCTATTTCCAATTTACACAAAGTGCCAAAATCCTACATGAAGTGCAAACCATTGAGGCTAAACACTGACAGAAAATATTACCAACCACGTGTAGTTCAAACATACAGCACTGGCAGTGAAAACCACAAGCAGTAGGATGGCCTACATTGGAATAGTTTATTATAATATACAGCTTTGCAGTTTGCTTGTGTGCACACAGTCTTATTGTTCTTATTGTTCACGAGTGACCTTTTGTGACCATCAACCCAATCTCTATTTTTAGACCAGCTCTGTCAACTTTCACGAATTTAAACACCATATTAAAACCACTGACTCCCGAATCATGTGCCTCTTGCCGCTTTGCCAATCAATGCAATCTACAAGTACAACAGACTTACGCAACTTTCCTGGGAAAAAAAATTATGGCTCTGTAATTTCTCCTTTTCTCCAAAAATAATTGACGACTAATGAGGATGAAACTTCTACAGGTAAATTGTGTTACGTATATCTTCATTCATAGTGAGTAGAGATCTTCATCCCATTGCCCAAAAATCAGAAATACAGACATCCTTAAATTTAGCTGGTGAAATTTCACACCTTACGAAACTGGAAATACATCAACCAAAAGTAAGGTATGTCACTTATGTGTGCAACATTTGCCAACGCCAACAAATTAAGAAAGTAAAGTCACATCAACAAACCAGCGAGGAAATCCATAGGAGATAAGTGGCGTCTTTGACAACCCCAGTTTCCTACCAGATAAACATCAAAATCTCCACTCAACCAGCTGTCATCCCTGACACTGCAAAACCAGCATAGCCTACAGTCAGGCCCTCAGATTCCGTCGAATCTGTTCTAATGATTCTGATTTTATCCACCACTCACAGGAACTTAAGAAACACCTTGTCTCCCGGGGTCATAGCTCCCTGGCAGTCCATCGAGCAATCCAGAAAGTCAAGGCTCGTTCCAGGGAGTCAGTACTTTCCAAAAGACCCGTGCAAGGAGAAAGTTCCCTTTGTTCTCACTTTCCACCCCTCATTTCCCCCCATTCGTACAATAACCAGTTCTAGCCATCATATGCTTCACACATCAGATCGACTTCAACATGCTGTACAAGATGAACCCATAGTTGCCTACAGACGGCCACCCAGTCTCAGGGATCTCATTGTGCGGGCAGAAGTCCCCCCCTTTAATGATAATGTTAACCCCCCTTTGCCACAGGGAACTTTCAGGTATTCCAACACCTCCAAATGCATCGTCTGTAGAAAACACATCAGAGAATCGGACTCCTTCACCAGCAATACCGGTGGTACCACCCATAGGACAAGGGGTCATGTCACCTGCACCACCACTAATCTAATCTATTTAATATCTTGCAAAGTTTGTGGTGTTCAATATATAGGTGAAACGAGAACTACACTCAACAGACGTTTCTACGGCCACAGATCCACAGTCAACACCCATAAGCTGGATACACCCGTAGGACATCATTTCAATCTTCCTAATCACTCCGCCATTTCTGACATGATTTTCGGGGCATTGAGGCACTAGGAAACCACAGAGAGATTGTTCGTTTGAGTAGAGAGAAACTATGAATAAGACGTCTCCAGACCATTCAACCCCATGGTCTGCACATCCAAGAAGGAAATGACTAATAACTTTTTGTCGTTGCCTTCTCCTTTTTACCATAAACCCCCCAGTCTGCCTCATTCACCAATAAACTACTTTTCTCTCCTCTCCCCATCATTAATTTTGTCCTTTGTGTTCCCCACCTCTTATGGTCAACCAGCCCCTTCCCCCAATCCCCCTCCCTTTTGTTACCCTCCTTTCTGTTCAGCCTCCTGCTTTCTCTGTGTATTTTCCTCTCCATCATCTATTCCCACTTGACTGCTTTTGTTACATCAGTAATGTATACATGTACCTGTTTATGTTTGTAGTCTTGTCATTTAGCTTTCGAGAAAGACTCTGCTAAGGTCGAAACATCAGGCCACTAACTATTTTTTTGCAAAAAAGAGAATGTCACAAAAAGGCAATTGAATACGTCGTACCCGAGAAGATAAGAATCAAGAGCTTCAGACTGTTGTTTCTTTAGAGCATTCAAGCCTAAACAACTGCAAGCTTGTAATTTAGCTTGTATGTGTGCCTCGCTAAGTTTTGTGGAAGCAGCCATGATGATGTGATGGCCACAGCTGAAGAAATTCATTGACCTTTAGCTTCGTTCGCCACGCGCATAGTTTCATCTTCAATCAGTCACATGATATGAATATTGCATACATTACAAGTCATTTACATGTACATAGTCTGGTCACGCCTCTAAATAGCAAATGTCCAAGATGTCCAGATGTTGAGGATGGCACAAAGATGGCGGAGTTTAATTTGATTAAGTTTCCGGATATGTCTTTGGTATACTGTGTACGTTTCAGTTGCATAAAGAGTGTACATGTATAATATGCAGATTTTCTATTCAATAACCATTGGGTTCTGTGCATTACCAACAGTTGCGGGGAGTATTCAGACTAGTTGATAGGGATAATGTACTCAAAGCATAAAAACGAAATAGTACTATTTAAGCAGACGGTGAAACTCTATTTGAGACGCACTAAAACACCTCCATCAGTTCTGTTTGTGCAATGGATATGGTGGAATTGAATTATTGAAGTGTCATTGAGGTCAGCAATGACATGGCTGTCATAGTGACCACCATGCAACCAAGTCTCATTGATTGCACACATGTAAATACCATGATCTATGATCAGTGGATTTTGCAACACTTATGCTCAATGAGCCTATAATAGACATCAAGTGGAACCCCGCTTTTGACTCTGTAGATCATGGGCACTCTAAGGCGAAGAACAGAGGTGTTTGGTCAGGAATTCCCCTATCAAAGAATGGACGCACTGAAGCAACAACAGAGATGACTGCTGTGAGGTGGTTCCATAGGGAACATAACCACAAATGGCATGGAAAATTTGTGTAATGCAACCAAAATGTTTGATCTCAGAAATTGAAAAATGTCCTGAACATTGGTTCTATTGAGTCCAAACAATAGGCTACTTGAATCCTTGGTGAGATAGAAAGTCCCCAAAGTTGATGCAATTGGGGAACTGCATGACAAGTTCAATCTAACAGCACTTACCCATCTTTCTACAAAGGAATATATCTTGTTTATTTCAACCACACATCATTACATAACATTTTTAAATGCTCTAACCAACCCGCTTAATATTCAAGCACGTGGGAGGATTAACAACACAATTATTGAAACCCTGTTCTAGGTGTTTGACATAATTTCACTGTACAGAAAATGGCTCAGCTGGTGACCAGAAGCCCATAGGAGTAAGCTAGTTTCCTCAGCATTAAAAGTTTCTTTCATAAGAAATGCTGTTAAGAGATGAAATGGGTGAGTTTTTGTAAAATTACACACAAATGTATGCCACCTCTGGAGGCGGAAGTAAGACAAATTGTTGGGGTGCAGCAGATACGAACGCATGTGATGCAATGACTAATACCAACAGAACTAGCTTTACACCTAGACAAATTTGTTTCCTATGACACATCTCTGTCTATGGACATTCCAAGATTCAACTCAATCAGACTTTACATTCGTAGATATGTCTTTGAAAAGTGCACCTTTAATGTGATGTCATGTGAAACGTGCTCAAATTTCACCCCCAACACGTCCTTGTCTACAAATACGCCAAGATTAAACTCATTTAACTCAAGATTAAACTCGTTTATTTCTTGATTTAAGATTAAACTCAAACAGACTTGTACTTTCGTATATATACGACTTTGAAAATTGTACTTTAGTGTGATGTAACAAGGCACATGATGACGTCATCAGGACGTCATCTCAATTTTCAACTTAAACACATGTCTATGGACATATCAAGATTCAACTCAATCAGACTTGTGCTTCTGTAAATATATGACATCAAAAGTGCACCTTAATGTGACATGATGACATCATGATGACATCACTCCTGAGACTCGACATCTATATAAGGTCTATGTGTATGCCAAGTTTGATCAATATCAGAAGTTGTTTGATGGCAAACATGCCGTCCAGAAAATCTGTGCACAAAGTTTATTCTATGGGATTTGGGATAGAACTAAAAATAGAAAAACTAGACTTACCATGTCTGTAAAACAGAACATAGGGCTTTTTCTCTTAAACTTTAGGACCTGCACCTTTATGTTGATATCCCGTGACCTATATTGACGTCAGCAAAACATTACATGTTCACTGCACATCTCTAGTGTTAGGTAAGGATATTTGAAAACTATACATTCAAGGTGATGTCACTAAACCCTTTATGATGCATCATGGCATGATTTCAAGTTGTATATGTTAAACATCCCAGTTTGAGTATATATGCAAGGTTTCAGGTATTGTTTGCATTATTTTCTGTATAAATGGATCATTGAAAACTGCACCTTTAATGTGAAGTCATGTGACACATGGTGAAGTCATTATAAAGGGACCTGAAATTTTTTGGTATACCAAATCCTGGCTTGGAGTACATGCAATGTTTTAGCTCGAAAACTGCACCTTTAAGGTGACATCACGTGACACTTGATGTTACCATTATAACAAGACCACAAAACATCCCAGCTTGAATACATGCAAGAGTTCAGCTTGACCACATTTTGGGGGTAGATAAGAACATTTGAAAACTGCACATTAAGGCAACGTCATGTGATACTTGATGACATCATTATAACAAGACTTCAAATTTTGGATGTAACACATCCGGGCTTGAATACATACAAGGTTTCATCTTGATGAGGCATTTTTGCAAACTTGCCCTTATAGGTGGAGTAATGTGGCACTCTGAATGTCGGCTTGATCACACATTCATTCATGTATATATAATTCTTTAAAAAAGGTGACGTCGCGTAATTGTTTTAGGAGACACTTACTCTTTGCATTCACACAGTATGTGCCAAGTTTCAAGACAATCTGACATACAATAGAAAAACAATTGTCCAACAGAAGGCAACAAAAATATTCTTAATAAAATTACAAATATAAATGATAACGTCATTATGGCGTAAATTTTACTGTGATCATTCTGGTGTATTGTACCTACCTGCAAAGTTCCTTGACATAGACTCGTCTTATGTGTTTTGGAAAAAAATACATTTTTCATGACTTCATTGTAATGTGACATATTTCTCCCCATTCTGTGCATCGCCTATGCTTTACTAAAGCTACTGCAAAAAGAATTTTGAATTCAGCACCCTTCGCTCTCTAGATAGTTCGCAAAGAATGTTTACTATTCAATTTTTTTTTTTATCTTTATAAAAAATACCAACGATATCATCACGACATGACCTCAATTTTTGGATGTAACACCTCCCAGCTTAAATACTTGCAAAGTTTCAGCTTGATCACACACGTTGTTGTGTATATATTAAACCTTGAACACTGCATCTTTAAGGTGATGCATGTGACTGGTGACGTCATGAGTACATGATTGGTACTAGGCACATCTTTGACATGTGGTCTTTGCTTGGACCAAGTTTGATGAAGATCCAAGCTTAGACGATGACCAAAGTGCCGCACAGAAAAAAAAAGAAAAACTGTCACAAAGTCTATGGGAATTTCTGCAGTAGATAAAGAAAAAAAGAAAAAAATCAACCCCCAAAAATGCCTTTTCCGCGGTCACACGGAAAAGCAGAAAAAAGAAGAATACAAAATCTGACCAAAAGCAAAGCCTTTTCCAGCAAGAGTGCCGGAAAAGCCAATAAACAAGGGCTTATACTCATGTCTTGTAGTATATATTGTTCACTACATGAACTATAATGTATGTGTACTTGTAGTTTTAAAATTAATATCCTAAGAAACACCTACCAATTCCTGTAGTGGCCCCTGTTACCACTGCATACTTGTCAGAGAGATCTCTGCCCTGTAACACACCAAGCGCTGAACTGTAAGCATCAAAGCGTTGGGATATAACGTCAGGTCTCCCACAATCTTCATGAGCAAAGGCAAGACGAGGGTCTGTATAGGTTGTTCTCTTATTTACATGGCTACAGGATAACAAAACAAAAATGCTTACAATTAATAACAACACTATGAATAAACTGCATTTTTACAGCGCCAATCCATAATTCTAATAAAAGCTCCCAGGCACTTTACAACTTAGAGAAAATATAAATGTTAGATATTTTACAATAATTTAATTAATCAAAGAAAAGGCAATAGATAACTAATCAATAAATGGGTACCAAAGAAACAAAAGAATAATTCTAATACACTACTATTTGATACCAAGTAATAAACCACAAGGGAAACTGACTGACAATTTTTACATAATTTGGGTTTGAATAATGAAAAATTGACTGGAGCGGGACTTGAACCAACAACCTCCGGATTAACATACTGGCGCTCTACCAACTGAGCTATCCAGCCCTATGTTGGCGATCTCCTCGCACTTTAAAATTTGAATGTGTTTAATTTAAGGAATATGAAGATAAGTAATCATTAATTATGGAAGCATTAAAGGGGTACTAGAACAAATAAAAAGAATTAAATATGGAAGCATTCAGGAGATATTAGTAGTGGTTTTGCCCCACGTAGATTCAATGGATTCTCCCACCACAATTCCTGTCAAGTTCTTTGTGGTAGTTTAATAATAAATTTAGCCTAACCCTGGTACTGTATAAATTGATATGGTCTGAACCATACGTCATAGCGCTTTGATCTTTGGCCCATCTTGCAGCTTATGGCACATTTTATTCAAAAACGTGACCCTCTTAGACCTTTACTTCTGGTACAAACAGGAAGCTCTAAAATTTAATCTCCTGAACCACATGTCATAACAGCAAGTTCAAAGAGTTCCTTTAGGTATTACGTTCAAACCGAGTAGGCCCATAATGACATGTCATTTTTTTCCAACAACCGAAACCACCAGTGTTTGTTACATTCCAAACACATGTCTAGTTATATTTCTTTTGTGTAGCCTGCACCTCGAGTGGCCTTTTGTACCTTGTGATGGGCGACTTCCATAAAAATGTTTTTTAAATATTTATCTGGAATCGAGGATTAAACAATAACTCCCAGAAAAGGGATATTACAAGGCATGTTTTCCAATACCGTGTGTTTCCTCTTTGTATGGGTGAAACGACGCATAGCTAGGTCATAGGTAGGTGCACACCTGTGCAAGCTACACAATGGAATGTCTGGGTATTTATTTTCGTCTGCCATCCTGCTGGCAGCTAAATATTGTGGACACTCCAAAGTTGTTCCCATTGTAATAAACTGTCCGCCAGAAGCCAGTCCAGAAAAAAAATTGGCGGATGTTTAAGTCATCCGACACAAAGTTGACACACCCACAGAAAAAGAAAAAAAAAACTCTACTCCACCAGCAGTCACCCCACACACTGCAAAACAGCATAGCCTACAGTCAGGCCCTTAGACTCTGACGGATCTGTTCTAATGATTCTGATTTTGTCCACCACTCACAGGACTTTAAGAAACACCTTGTTTCTCTTGGTCATAGCTCCCTGGCAGCCCATCAAGCGATCCAGAAAGTCAAGGCTCATTGTAGGGAGTCAGTACTTGCTAAAAGACACAAACAACAGCAGAACTCACCTCCCCCAATTCATAAAAATACCAGTTCTCACCATCATATTCTACACATCAGATCGACTTCAACATGCTGTACGGGAAGAACCCATACTTGCCTACAGACACCCACCCAGTCTCAGGGATCTCATTGTCTGGGCAGAAGTCCCCCCACCCCCCGCCTTAATTATACTGTTGATCCACCTATGCCACAGGGAACTTTCAGGCGCCCAAACACATCCAAATACATTGTCTGTAGAAAACACATTAGAGAATCGGACTTCTTCACAACTCATACCGGTGTACCACCCGTAAGACAAGGGGTCATGTCACCTGCATCGCCACTAATCTCATCTATCTAATATCTTGCAAAGTTTGTGGTGTTCAACATAATAGGTGAAACAAGAACTACATTCAAAAGAGGTTTCTAGGGCCACAGATCCACAGTCAACACCCCACAAGCTGAATACACCTCAGGGCATCACTTCAATCTTCCTAATCACTCCATTTCTGACTTAATTTTACAGGGCATTGAAGCACTATAGGTAACCACAGAGAGAATGTTCATCTGAGTAGGAAGAAACAGTAGGCCATGGTCTGAAAATCCAAGAAGGAAATGCTTAATACCTTCTCCTTTTTCCACAGGTGTCCCTCATTTATGTCTCATTTAGTTTATAATCTTCTGTTTTCTCCCTCTTCCCTCTCCCTCTTCCCACAACTTTTGTCTTTGCCTTTTCCTTTTTCCACAGGTGTCCCTCATTTTAGTAATAATTAATGGTATTTCATTCAATTGAATTGGATGAATAAGAATGAAATGTAGTTCTCAACAAATGAAGCTATCACTCCACTACCTGGATGAAGATAGAAGCAAATGGGTGGTTTAAAATAATAATAATAATAATAATAATAATAACATTTGTATTAGCGCTTTCCACAGGCGTTACAAAGCGCTTTAAACTGAGACTTGAATGAGCTGATTGAAGATGAGTCACGGATGTGTAGAGGGAGCTTGTTCCAGCAAGTTGGTGCAGCTACTGAGAATGCTCTTTCACCATAGCGGGTGTTCGTGCGTGGGCCATTGGAAAGTTGAAGATGAATATTGGATGTTGATCGAAGGCTCATGGATGAAGTAGGCAACTTTTGTGAGAAGAGACTATTGATGTATGTGGGAGCGAGGCCATGTATTGCTTTGTATACAAGGAGAAGTATTTTGAACTGAATCCGCTTGTGAATAGGAAGCCTGTAGAGAACGGAGAACCGGTGTAATATGTTCACCACGCTTTACTCTCATGACCATGCATGCAGCAGTGTTTTGTACACGTTGAAGTGGGGCTATGTGATTAACTGGTAATGCATACAATAAACTATTGCAATAGTCAAGATGGGATGTGGTGAGAGCATGGACGAGGCGCTCTGTTGATTTGGCGTCAAGGTAGTTGATGCTGCACGGCAAACATTGTGTATATGTTTATCCAACTGTAGGTGGCTGTCAAGAATAACGCCGAGGTCACGAGCTGACTCAGAGACAGTGACAGCATCCCCACCAATGCTCATTACCTGTAGATTCTCTGATTTACGGAACTGTGAGGTGATGTGTATGAGCTCTGTCTTTGTAGAGTTGAACTTGAGCTTGTTGGTCACAGCCCAATATTACAGATCACTCATACACTCTTGCAAGGAATTTATAGCTTTGTGGTGCTCCTTTGGGTTTAAAATGATATAGAGTTGCGTATCGTCAGCATACATAACGTGTTGAACGTCACGATGAGCACTGATGACCTTGCTCAGAAGACCGGTATAGAGTATGAATTCAAGAGGTCCCATAACTGACCCCTGAGGTACACCACGAGGAAGGGGATGGGCCTTTGACAACAATTCGTTGCTCACGATTCTCCAGATATGACACTAACCAATCTAGTGCAGTGCCATCAATGCCATAGCAACTCTTGAAGCGCTGTATGAGGGTGTAATGGTCGATAGTGTCAAAAGCCGAAGAAAAATCCAGTAAAATGAGAACAGCTTCTCGACCCTTGTCAATTGCTAGAAGGATGTCATTCGAGACTTTAGTCAAAGCAGTCTCAGTGGAATGAAACTTTCGATATGCTGATTGAGCCTCAGAAAAAAGGTGATTATCCAGAAGATATGTGTGAAGTTGTGCAGATGCGATTTTTTCAAGATTAGCAATTGGTCGATAGTTTTTGAAGTCATTAGGGTCGAGGTTGGGTTTCTTGAGCAGTGGAACAACGTGGGATGTTTTGTATGCAGCTGGAAAACGCATGGTGGTCAGATGGTAATCCAGTTACTACAGAAGAGTCACAAACAATGTGGCTCAACTTGGGTGTGATGAGCAGATCAAGTGTGTGACCGGCCTTGTGAGTAGAGCCATTTATGTGCTGCTTTAAGTTAGCCATGTCCAACAAGTCGTTGAACGATTTGGCCTCCTTGTTAGTTTCATCGTCTACATGAATGTTAAAGTCTCCTACCATGATGAGATGATCTCCTATATCTGGCAGTGACTCAAGTAACTTTGAGAAATCACATAGAAACATTTGAGGTGTAAGTTTGTTCTTAGGTGACGGCGGAGGACGGTAAATGGCAAACAATTTGAAAATATCCGCTGGGGATACATGCACTGTCAGATCCATCAGTTCAAAAGATTCATGTGTACCTCTTTTGTTTTGAGTTATGCGAAGGTAGTCCCGGTATATTGTACATATGCCACCACCACGCCCTTGTCGAGGGTAATGGCAGATTTTGTAATTTGGTAGCGTTGTTGCAAGATCAGCCAAAACAATGTCATCACGGGGATCCCCTTTGAGCCAAGACTCAGTTAGGATCAAAATATCCAGTTTGCTGGCAATTATAAGATCACAGATCTGGGTTGTTTTTGTAGTCATAGATCGGGCATTCCAATGTCCGATTTGCAATCTAGGGTTACGTTTTCTACTGCAAGATGTGAATCTATTGCGTGTTTAACCCTCCATCCTTCCAGGAGGTGCTTGGTCAGCACGGGCCATATGCGCACCCGCAGGCTCGACTCAACTTATAGATTTTAGTTTAGTGATTATTATCTTTATATCTCATTAATATGATGGGTTCCTAACCACATATTGTTCCAATAAAATTCTGGAAGAAGTAAGCAGGAGATTTCCAGCTTTCCAGAGTCTTTTCTTCCAAGAGTTTTTATCTGTGTTTTTTACTCTGCAGGTTTGCAGACTGTAAACAAAGTAACATGCGTTACTAAGAGGTAATTATCCTATTAAAAGGAGCGTACCGGTTTACAATTTACGTAACTTGGTAGTGTAGAATCATAGACAATAATTTTTGGATGGTATTTATTGTTAAAAACACATCAAAATGTCACTCAGTTAACATGAAATTATTAAAAAAACAAAAGCAGTCAAAGATCAAGGTATACACTTTAACAGCCATTGCAAGTGTCAAATTGATGTGACATTGTTGCGCGATGTTGCAAGTAGACTGGTGCTCTGTTTATGTAAATATTATAACTATGACAAGGCATGAAGTTCCAGTTAGCATATTCATCCAGCACAAAGGTGTGTATAACAACCGACATAATGCACACATCAGTACAATCTAAGTTCCTTCGACATCTAAAAAGATCGTCCCAAATAACATCACAAAGAAACAAACCAAAAATATGGTAAAACCACAAGTAAAGGTTAAAAAGCATGATAAATCCAAAGGTGATAAATGTACTACTAGTACTACTAGTCGTATAACTACTACAATAGCAAAGACAAAAATAGTTGGAATGCGTTAATTGTAACCCTCCATCCTTCCAACAGTTGTAGACAGGAGGGCTGCAACAAACCATAAGCTACCTTGGCAATTTTTTCAACATTTTTTCAACACTTTAAATGTACACAACTGCACTACCACTTTCACGAAAGTGGTCGTCATATGTAGTGACAATATACATCGCATTTAATTATCAACAAAAATTAAGTAATTTGTAAAAAAAAGTACATACAAAGAGCATTGAAATGGTGCAGTTCTGAAACAGCAGATTTGAACAGCTAGGTATACAGACTAAAAGGTACCCTGCGGTCTGGCTCCCTACCCATCTCTACCCATCCCAAGCTCCAAGCTACAGCTATTTCTTGCTTCAGTGTTTATGGCTTGCTAGCCCCACAGGCCATGGCACTCACTACAAGGGATATTGCCTCCGGGTAAACTTCTTGCTAGCCCTCATGCTGTGCACATGGAAACACGCTTTTGTTGCCAGACTCTCTGAATTAAAACCTTACGTTTTATTTTTTCATAATTATTTATAACTTTTATCCATAATCTGAATACGAAGCCTCTTTTGTCAAACACCCAAGTTTACGATACAACATGGGAAGCGACAGCCACGGGATGTAACCCAACGGTGGCAAACCCAATGTTGTAAAACTGTTGTGATGTGTAGGTTATTGAGAACTTTTATCCCTCTTCCCACAATTGTTTTTGTTTTTGTGCTTCCAACCTCTTGCAATTAAAATAGCCCCTCCCCTCTAAATCCCCCTCCCCGCCCTTTGTTTCCCTTTTTCATTGTTCATCCCTTGCTTCTTCTGTCTTCTTTCTGCCTCTTTCTCTCTCTTTCCACGTAACTGCTTCTGTTACACCAGTATACCTGTTTATGTGTGTTGTGTTGTCATTTAACCTTTGAGAAAGACTCTACTTGGGACAAAACATCAAACCATTAATTTGTTTTTGTTTGTTTTTGGCATTTATACCATTGGTCATTCAGTTTGGTAGGCCCCTAAGCAGTTTGCAACAGCTAGTTAGATTTCCTCAATAAAATATTGTCAAGAAGTTCTGTAGCTTAGACAGACTAACATAACATAGAAAAACAACATATTACAAGAATTGAAACTAGTGGATCAAATATGAGGTTACAAGTGCCTGCTTATTTTATATAACTTTAGGTTGAACAAAGGAGGTCGCAGGTTCAAATCCCTCTATAGTCAATTTGTCTTTGTTTTTTAAATTAATTGAAATTTTCCCTTTTACTTGATTTTTTTATTAAATAGTTGCATCCCCTCAAGGTGATCCCTCTGCTGCCATTTCCCAGGTTGTAACATAAACTTGGGTGTGATCCCTGGTTATATGGCAGTTACAGGTTGAATGGCCTTTAACTGGCACCCCGAATAAAGATGACAAAAAAGGGAGACCCCAAAAATACAGCTAGTTAGCTCAGTTGGTAGAGTGCCGGCACCATTACTACAAAGGTTGCAGGTTCAAATCCCACTCTAGTCAATTTTTCTTTAGTCAAACCAAAATTAATTAAAATTTGCCCAGTCCGTTTCCCTCGTGGTTTAGTGCTTATTTCATGTATTCAGGGATGTGATAGGCTGTTGAGAAAAAAACCTGAACTCTGAGTGCAAAGAGCGAAAGCATGCGAGCTCGAAAACTTGCGAGCATGAAGCCCAATATTAACATTTATCTTTGGTTTTAAAAGCCATACTCTGCAATCTGGGCATTATTATATGGTTTTATCTTCATTTTTTTATGAATTTGATCTTAAAAAAAAAAAAAAAAAAAAAAATCAAAATTATTATTATTATTATTTTTTTTTGGGGGGGGGGAAACGGAATTCCGGTTAAAAATGGAGAAATCACATCCCTGTGTATTTAATATTTTGTGCATTATAAAGCAAACTTACTCAACAAAAACTCTCCTGTTCTGGCCATCTGTTTCAGCACTCCAACCATATGGAAGTTCTGCAAACATAAATCAATATCAATCCAAAAATATTTAACACATATGTAACATAATAATTGTATAATAGATGTTAAGTTTGCATCGGGGATAAAGAATATTATTTGGTTTTGCCCATACACCGATGTGTGTAAAGTACCGCATACTCAGTACTTTCCAGAGTCCTGTGAAAAAATCCACAACAAACCTTGTTTGCCCTAACATTTTTATTTTGTACTAACCAGCAGCCGATTTCACAAAAGTAGTGCGTAACTTGCGCCATGTCATTAAGTTACGCCATGTAAATATTGCGCAGCTGTGCCACTTCCTTAAGTTGCATTTCCAAAACTTGCCTTAGCTGCGCAACTTTTTTAAAATTTAAATAAATAACAAATACAGCAGACGAGGCTTATATCAATCTGTTCAAATAGGTGTAAGTTTATTTGTAAGTTCATAAGAATTTATAGGAATGACTAGATAAAGAGTTCAATGATTAAAAAACTAGTATCAAACATTCGCTGCTTTTCATGTTATTTTTAACAGAAAAATGTTCTAAACTTACAAACACTGATGAAGAATCGACGATCTTGACTTAGTGGGTGTGATCTGGAGTAACGATACGTGTACATGTACATGTATGTAAATTATGTAAACAGAGTCATTATGAATGCGGACATGCCGTATTGTTTGTAAAAACACAGCAATTTTTCATAACCTTGTGTTACTGTGGCCTTCGTTGACTTTTATCCGTTAATTTTGTCTGAAGTATAACGCAATGCGACCATGCATATTGTGCATAAAAATACACATTTTGAGGATTATTAAGGAGGAGAACTTTAGACAATAGTATGTACAAGTACAGTGTATACAAAGTATACAAAATTCTGAGTGATAAAACACAATAAAACTAGTACTGGTAGTTGTACAACTAAGTACTAGCATGGTACTAGTAGGTAGTTCTCAATGGTACATTTTGGAACTTCAACAGCACAATATTATCATGTAGATGTCAACTTGTCAACGATTGTTAATGCACAATTTCAACCATGGTGGAATTTTCTTATCAAATAGATTAACAATTGAATGTTGCTGTCACTTTGCGACTAATTTTTTTCCTGCATTTTTTTTTTTTTTTTAACGTGATATATTTTATTAAATAATTAACAAATTATTTTTTTGGTGAAATTGCTGGTTAGAAAATGGGGCTTAATTATTAAAAACTCACCACCATATCCCACACTAATTTGTCAACAACTATTCACTGACATCATCCCCTTAAAAAAACTGTTTTCTTCTTTTAATTTTATATACATGTAGATTAAGCTAGGAAACTGTATCATGTCAACAACAGTACTCAAACATGAAGAGTATTCAAGATGAAGAAAAAGAAAAATTTTAACTTAATTATTTTACCTTTTTTTTGCATGAAAGTTTTGATATGGGAGGTAAAATAAAGTTTATAATGGACATGAGAAATTCAGGATTGATTTCTGATGGAGAGGGGGGGGGGGGGCTGTTTACCAGGACCAATGCAAGCATGGTTAACAAATAAATAATCAGAGACGAAAGTGTTTTCTGAAATTGTATTTATGGTTGCAACTACAACCAACGAATGCCGGTTTGAATGACCCCAAATATCGTGGCTTATTTAACCATTTATTCCCTCTAAATTTAAAAAAAACAAATTTATAGTAAAAATTACTTGTAAACCAATGGCTGATGAACTTAAATGTGTTTTTTGTTTCGTTTCCGCTAAAGAAAACAAAGAGTGAAATATCATTGGTAAACACTGAAATAACGTCGCTGTCTAAGTATAGCATCTAGTCTACCCGGGCAAAACACGCTGTGCAATTGGTCTTGGAAGTTTATTAACTTGCGCAATAAAATACTGACTTACGCCATCAAAATCGAGTGCATAAGTTGCGTCATTTTTGTGGCTTAACTTTCAGACTTGCGCCACTTTCAGATGTGGCGTAACTTTTGTGAAATCGAACCTAACTTTATAGTGGCGCAATTACCAAACATGACTGCTATAATACTAATAGCGTGTGAGTAGCATGTTAGTGGCATGTACATGTACATGCTATCATTAGCAAGTCAATAGCATTCACTTACAATAACTGCTATGCACTGTCAGCTCAACAGCATTCTAGATAGCATGCAATGAGGGTAAAGCAGTTCTGTTAGCAAGCAGGGAGAAGGATAGCATTCATAAAGGATGATTGCAAGAGCATTCAGGTGTAGAGGGTCTAAAGGAATTAATGAATGCTATGATGAATGCTTTACTTTATCTTTTGAATAGAGAAAAGCCCCTTAAAAAGTTTGACTATATTCTATAGCATTCCATATTGGATGAACTGAATACTATGACGAACAGCTAAATGTATAATACACAGGGAATCCATCAGGGTCAAGAAGTACAACTTGACACTGTCCATTACATAACACTTCCTGTGTGTACAATAGCTACTGGAAGCACTGCTTGTGTTGGAGGTGTTGGTGTGTTTTGGTTTTATGCCAAAATTGTATGTTTAAAATCACTTGCAAGGAATGGAAGGTGTATTCTCATACTCAGTGGAATCTAAACAAGACATAAGGAGAAACAAGCATGATCAGAACACTAATGGACTATTGATCAAGGAACAGCTCTATGTTCTGATCAATCGTCCATTAGTGTTCTGATCAGTATGCTCTATAATCAGAATGATATGGTACAAAACATGGTAATATAGCTGTTTTCTGTCTTCTGCATGTACTGTGAATTTGTATTTTATAATACAGTAGGCCCTATGTGTCAATATCACTTTGTTTTGTCAATGATAATGATCAGAGCAGTAAGATAATGTGGAGAAGCCATGGATTTATTGCTCATCAATGTGAAATGTAGTTGTAAATAATAATCATAAATGAGGTACAAATGCACACTCTGTGCCTGAATTCCTCCATGGTATTTGCCTATACTTAAAATGTTACTATAGCATTTACAGTAACAGACTATTTTACTATAAACAGTCTATTTTGGGCCATGTAAGACTCATAGTCTATAGCTGTCCTAAAAAATGTAAGTACAACAAAGATGACCTGAAAATTTGCTCAGATCAATGGGGTCGAGTCATATATATATTTTTCAGATCGCCAGTTTTATTTTATGGTCTCTTCCAGGGTTGAGAGTTACTTAGAGACAGCAAATACTTCAAGAAAATCCCTAACACACTAACTGCTGAAAGGAATGTTGAGGAAAATTGCTCCTGTTAAGTACAGTGATGTGTGTAAGCCTACAAGACGTACTAGAATGCAAAGTCATTTCCATCAAGTATCTGAAAATGGCACACTCCTTGTCAGCAACACAAAGTGGAAGTTTTACTCACACTAATTTTATTTTATTTTTCTAACAAATATTGGCACTTCATCAAATCACAAACCACATTGAAACTTTCAAACTTTTAAATATTTGTACCCCATCTGTATTAAATCCATGAATTTATTGGGGTCATTTATTTAAGAAGCTTTGTAGAACAAAATTTTATAGATACTACCATAATAAACATCAGAAATATCGCTATGAGAATTCTTTTTATGATGACTGAATCTGTGAGTCCAATAACCTTAAATTCTTAAAAACACAACATTAAGTTATTTCCTACTGTCTTGATAGCATTGACATAGCATGCACATGCTATCATGATAGCATTCACATAGCATGCACATGCTATCATAATAGCATTCACATACATGTAGCATGCACATGCTATAGTGATAGCATTCACATAGCATGTACTATGCTATCATGATAGCATTCACATACATGTATCATGCACATGCTACCGTGATAGCATGCACATAGCATGCACATGCTATCATGACAGCATTCACATAGCATGCACATGCTATCTTGATAGCATTCACTGTTGCATGCACATGCTATCCGGATAGCATTCATAAAGCATGTACATGCTATCATGATAGCATTCACACAGCATGCACATGCTATCATGATAGCATTCACACAGCATGCACATGCTATCATGATAGCATTCACATAGCATGCACTATGCTATCATGATAGCATTCACATAGTGTGCATATGCTATCATTCACATAGCATGCACATGCTATCGTGATAGCATTCACATAGCATGCACATGCTACCACGGTAGCATTCACATAGCATGCACATGCTTTTCCATATAGCATACAAGGTACGGTAAAGCATTCCAGTTGGCATGTTATTCATATGAAAGCATATTTCAAATAGCATGCGCACGCCATGGCTCATTAAAAAAACTTGGCTCCTGACATGCTATCCACATGCTATCCACATGCTATCGGTAGCTCAATGAATGCTGTATGAGAATGCTATTGGAGATGGCAGTTATTCATAGCATTTACATGCTATGCTGAATGCTATAAAAACTGTTGTTGGACAGCCGTCATATTCAATAAGGGTTACGTCATTAACGTTGCGCAAATGGCGTAAAGTTTCATAAAATCGGCTGTTGGGCAAAAAAATCTGACAGTTCAAATACGGTACATTCATTCTTTTATCTAAGACTTAGTCCATACATGTACATGGAAGAAAGAGGTTCAAAGAGATGATGTAAGGATACAGAGAATAAGCAGAGTGATTGGTTGACATTTTACTGATGGGATGCCCCCAACCACCCCCGTGGATATCTTGTATTTTGATCAATGGTATGTGTGCAAAAGACACTGTTTACTAATAAGGATACACATTTGTAGGTCTATTTCTTTGTATAAATTACTACTTACCCCCTGTTATTCTTTTCTTTTTGCCTGTTGTAGGGTGTTCCCACTGTGTTTCACAACTCTGGTGACTGGGTTTTTCAACATGCAAAGCAAATCAAAAAATGCAGGGTGTTTAAACCATTGGTTTCTTTGGGGAAAATGGTCATCTGAAAGCTAACCCCAACCAAATACCTTTGTAATTTATCATTGCCAGCTCAAAGGACTAATTCTAATGTCACTTTTGTTTGTTACATGTACAACTAATCTTAAAATGTGATACATTGTGTTAGCCTTTCTTTTAATCAGGGAGATTCATCCCGCCAAGATTAAGTCACTATGCATGTTTCATGTAATTCCACTTCATCATGTGACCATATTATCAACTGCAACATTACAACTATTTCACTATATTCGCTACACAGTGATTACTCACTTCACTTCTTGAGATATGGTGAACACTGCATGTAAATTAGTGCACTATTCGGTTTGGGTGTATACAAACAGATAAAGCCAATGATCCAAAAAGGTTAATGTAATTCTCAAAAGCTTGTAGTTTATACAGCTGTAGCCTACATGTATGTAAACAGACATGGGCAAAAAAGAACCAAAAAATAGGCTAAATATTTATATTGGACAGTGAAAATCCTTTGAAAAACCAATACTAATCACAAAAGTCCTGTGGAAAAAATCCAGACATGCTTCTTGAGTGGGATTGGAACCCACACCCTCCGCCATTCTAGAGCAGGTGTCTTACATTGTACTATTAGACTACTGAGCAGGCTCAGTGACAAGAGGCCAGTTTGAATCCTTTATAATCCAACTGGCTTTTTGTCATCGGGCTCACTCAACAGTCTTGTGATATGACATCTACTCTAAAAGGCCAATGTTTGGGGTTCAAATCCCACTCAAGTAGTATGCCCGAGTATACAGTGCTTATCACATAGGTGAAGGGTTAAACACAATAGTATATTATTTCAATTTGTTATAGATAAACCGGCCATCTTTACGGGCAACTTGGAACGGACAGTCGTGCGTTTCGCGTGAGAACAGCATGCAGCACGCACACCTTTCACAAAACTACTTGCACGATTGGTTAGTGAAGAACGTGTCTGCGTTAATAATTTGAGCGTTTGATGCACTTGCAAGCCAAAATGCAATTAAGCTCGTTAAAATGGCGTCTATTGGTAAGTGTTAATTATTTGTCCATGATTCAATGTTTATATCTACATGTAGTAAAGAGATCAACATTGTTTCACAACTGATTTGAAATAGTCAGAAATCAGATTTTTTACAATAAACCTGTGAAACAGAAAACTGCACCCAGTTATATTTCATGTTTAAATTTCAAAACTGTACAAAATGTCGGATTTCAGACAAAAGATCTATGTAATAATTGTTGTGTTTGAGAACATTTACAGATTGATAAAAGGTAAAGTTATACACACATACTTTGCATAAAACACTTTTCCATCTGTGGTGCTTCTTTCTTCCCATCCAGCTGGTAACTCCTCCTCACTGTCAGTATCAAACAAACCTCTAGCTGCCATTTTACAATCTTTAAAACACAACGCAAATAAAGAAAACAAAAAACTATAATTTTAATTTTTTAAAAGATGCAAGTAGTACACGTCCATACAATCTGTCAAATGATTTACACTATTGTTGGGCATGATTCTGCAAACCAATGACATTACGGAGTCGAGATTTAGTACAGTGTGATCCAAGGTTTCAAATGCTGCACTCAGATCAAGAAAACAAAGTGTGGTAATTTTTCATTGATCAAGAGTAGTGGATGTCATTGTGAACAGTTAATATAAAAGCAGTTTCAGTACTGTTGTTGGGTTTGTATGTAGATTGAAACAAGTCAATGAGACTGTTGTCTCCTCACATGAAAGCATGTAACCTGCATGTAACTGCATGTAGATGACACAATACGTTCAATAGTTTTACCTCATCAGAAAAAGTGGTTACTGGGGGTAAACGATTCAAAACAGGCTCCATAAATAGAAATACTTTGGTTGGTGTTCAGCTTAAGGCTTTGCATTATGTTGGTTGATACATTTTCTGCACGTACGCCTAGATGTGTGGTATGAGTGTGCACATGTCACCATCTATCTCCTTGCCAAAAAACACAAAAAGAATATGTACAAAGAAAACAGTTGATTTGAGAGTTCTCCACGCAACAAGCACATTGTGCATAACAATATGCTTGATTAGGGGCCATTTAGTCGTTAGTTCACAGAGCCGGTCTTTAAATCACATGTTAATATACCCTCACGTGACCAGTCTTCAACCAATCAGAGTGTGTAAACTCTCCAGGGTACTTTATTAATTAATAATAGTCCGCGTGGGTATGCTTGTCATGCTCACCACTGAGAATACATCCAAAGGGTACAAACTTTTTAACGGTTGCCTTATGTATCCGCTCGGCCCACAGCCTGGCCGGCCAATGACGTCATGATTTCATTGATAAACTAACATCGAGGGAAGTTATTCGGAGGAGATTAAAAAATTATTACTTTAAATATCTTTTTAAAAGGTCATCGATTTAAACATCCAAAACACCCAGGTCAAGCTAAGAGATAAGTGAACACATTCAGCTGGCTTAAACCACCGACCCGCTCGTAGAGCAAGGGCCTTGAATTTCCGATTGCTAAGCTTAAGAAAAAAATGAGGCCGGACGAGTGGCCAAGGATTCAGAAACCTTGGCCACACAAGTGAGGCTAGTACGAGCCCCATCTAAGCCATGAGTAAATTGAGGTAATCTACTGAATACACTATCACTCAGGCAATCCCAGCTATAGTTAACCCATCCCAACTGTAACACTCAAGTTGGGACTTGTCCCAACTACAGTTGGCACAATTCTACAGTTGGGATGAAACACAGCCACTGCGCCTGTTTAGTGCCGGTGTCATGCCAAAAAGTGTCCGCTGCCAAATAGTATCCGCTCATTAGCATACTGTGATATGATTGGTCATGCGTCCATGATGTCACATTGTTTACTTAGCCTTGCCAAATAGTGTCTGCGTTTAGCGTGCATCCCATGGCGTGCCTTCTACAAATTGATTACACGTTGTACAGCTATATCTTTTCATCTGAGTTTTTTGTTTACGAGTTCTTTATCATTTGTGAGTATAAGGATTCTTAACACTTTATCATCTTTACATTTAGCACTTTTACATTATGGCAAGTGTTTTGTAGTTTTAAAACCTGAAGATAACACTTGCCATAATGAGTTTCTCTTGTTTGAAATTTACCAACAAATTCTTGTCCGTTTTTGTGTGTGATGTTTTAGTTTCACTTTTCACATTACGCGCACTATTCTGGATGGGTTTGAATTTCCTGTGAAAAAACCCAAGGCACCTGCTGCTCAGCAGGTTACATTTTCATCATATAAAAATCGTAACACTGCAAAGGCTCTTGTGGGTATAACACCAGGTGGTTTGATTTTGTACATGTCAGAGGCATATGGTGGGTCAATCAGTGATATACAAATGATTGAAAGGAGTCAATTGGTTAAAAAAGTCAGCCCTGGAGATGCTATTATGGTAGACAAAGGATTTGATGTTTGATTTACTGTTAACATTCCCACCTTCTTTAAGAACAAAAATAGAATGTCTGGCCAATCTGTTGTAGAAGACAGAAAAAAATCCAGTAAAAGGGTGCATGTTGAAAGAATAATAGGACTAGGGAAGACATACAAAATACTAACACAGCCACTTTATCATACAGAAACAATTCTAGCTTCAGATATAGCATTTGTATGTTTCATGCTTGTTAACTTCAGGAAATGTATAGTGCCAAGAAACTCATAATGTCTACAGCATTTCAAATGCAGAAACATTTAATCCTTACAAGAATTTTTCTTGATTTGGGGTTGAAAAAAGAAAAATTTACTAGACCAAGATTTCAACCAACGATCTCCGGTTTAACTTCCCGCGCTCTACCATGTCTACCAACTGAGCTATCTAGCTGTTGGCGGTCTCCCAAATTTTTCTTGGTAGTCCTACTTGTACCAGTCGGGATGCAGGGAAAATGTATTTCATGAAATTGGGAAATTTTCTTTTGTTGTTGTTTTTTTATATATTTTTTATACAGCACCATCAGATGGACCAGATATAAAGAATTTGCTTTGTGTAAAGTGTAAATTTGAAACAACTTCCTGTATATCTTCAAAAGTTAAATTACGCAGTAGTTGTTACAAGATTTCAAGCAAGAACAAGAGCAATACAAAAATAACATTCTATATGCAATACCAAATGTTTATTTTAAATACTGTGTAATGAATACTGATCCGCAAAGTGTTCTATTTATACCATCTATTTATAAGATATAAAATGTGTATACTTTGTAGACCTTCTGCATTGACTTCATCACACAAGCATCTTAGTGCTAAAATGAGGTTTAAAATGGACATGTGCATGTACACCTAGTACACCCGGTGCACAGGATGGGCCAATGGCAATGAACAACCCTCTTTTGACCACTAGCTGAAAGCACCGTAATCAAATAATGTCAAGTGCATTAATATCCAGATTTATGTTGTCCTAAACTGTTAATATTATTATCTTATTTATTAAATTATTAAATATATTAGTACATTGTGTACATGTGCATTGTTATTTTTATGATGAACATTCAAACATGAAATTTTACACTAAAATAAATGTCATTGCACCATTGCTCCATTGAAAAACCATCATAAATGCTTTTGTTTCTCAATAATACCAATGCAATACTCAGTGCAACAAGAAGAGCTCAAGGTTGTGAACATGACCAATGGTACACATGGAATTTTGAATACTCTATAAACATTGGTACAATAGAATATAAATTATAAATATTATATATCTTACATATATAAAATTAGTAGGGGAGATGGCCTTAGCTTTCGATCCAATCCGGACCTTCGTCAGAGGCATAAACAAGAACAAACACAAACATATCCATTTAACGCAAAAAGAGGAGCGAAGGATTAAGGGAGAGTATCCAGAAAAAAGCGGGAAAATATAGCCAATCAGAGTTGTAAATTTACTGGCTAAGAACCAATCAGAGTGAAGAGGTGAGGACAAAGGATGGTCAGTGTGAAAGGCTGGATCACTGGACCATAAAGGTGGTACCGCATTGTAGGTATTACAATGCGGAAGCATGAAAGGACATACATGTTGTACATGAATGTGTGTATGTGTATATATTAGTTTTTTACCCTTATTTTAAAAGTCAAAGTTAGTTACTTCACATCCATACTAAAAGGAATATTTTTGTCTGTAATACAAAATGTATATGTGTAACAAATTGAGAGCAAGCACTTACTTTCTTAGAAAGTCATACTGGTCAGAAACCTGGTCAAAAGAGTTAAAAGAGGAAGGGAAATGACCGATTCAATTTTGTGATGTAGGCCTACTCATTTTTCCAATAGATATAGTCCTCTAATACTATCGAAAGTCAGGAATGAACCAAAACATCCCTGTACAAAAAGACCCATTTATTGACAAAATTTAAACTTTTCCACTCACATGAGGATTCTATCTACATGTATTAGAAAATGAGTACATCACAAAATTGAATGGGTCATTTCCCTTCCTCTTGAAAACATTTTAAGGGGCAGTGTTGTCTCAAAGTGTTATCATAATCATAAGGCTGGCCTGTGCAGTTGGTTTGCTGGGAGGGGCATGTGTTTGCTCCCCCCCCAGTCATTCCTGTATTTTACCCAAGCCTTTCTACTTTGTTAATATATGTCTTAATTAAAAAATAAATTCATCATTAAATACCACATGTAGTTTGCAGGCCAAATTTCCTCTGTCTACTGAGTACAAATGACTTTACCTTTATTTTGTGTTTTTCTGTAAATGTACTTTAAAGGGATTGTGGCATCATGATCACAGCACTCATCTGGCCGTGTATAGAATAATGAACTCTAACCCAGTCTAACTCTAACCCAACTGCACATTGCACATTGCACATCACAGGATGACGGTACCCTGTGCAATTTGATGGCGTGGAGATTAAAAATCCATATACCCAACCACAACAGAGTGCTACGATCATGACAATACAGCCACTTCAAGAAAGTTCCTAAACCAAATGCAAATACTATGGTAATTTTATTTCAACTTCTTGCAATTATGTACCCAGTACATCATACAAGTCCGGTAGTCTTGTGTTTTACAATTGAATAATAATACCTCACTGTGTAATATCTTGAACAGAAACAAATTATGTTCAAATGCTGACCTTGAGTCTGGAAAATACCTTTCAATTCTGTTGAGTAATGAAGTTTACTTAATACCCCAAAAGACAGATGAGGTCTATCTTCTCTTACATGTCTTAGTGCATCGCATGTTAAACTGTATCAGGACTCGGGATGTTTTGTTTTTCTCATTTTGATTCTGGTCTTGTACAAAAATTTCTGGTCCAGTAAAAATGTTGATCTACAAGCCCTGCAGTCTTGTGGATTTCCTCCCAAATTCAAGCCCTGTCCTCACTATCAACTTATTCTTCAACATGCATTTGGGAAAATGTGTACTTGTAAGTTTTCCTGAAAAAAACACCTGTCTAGCAATGCTTGCCTAAAGTGATGATCGAAGAAGAACCTCAATTTGTGTGTTTAATTTGTAATGAGTTCATTGCTTCATTGAATCCTTATTATTTCTATATCTTTAAATGTCCACACAATGAATTCACACCATTGTCTGTTGGTACAAAGCTAGTTTCCCTGAACCTGATAGTAATAGTTATTATTCTCGTTTAAAGCTTTCCAGAACTATCATACTTAATGAAAGAAACATTTGCTGGGGATACTACAAGATCTTTACATGTAAATGGACACTTAACTTTAACAATACCATCATTTCCTACAAGACCATCAGGGGAACAACCCAAGTAAGGGTTTTCTTTACATACATGAATGCCACAACTATCTACATTGTTGCCTGTTTCAGTGCAATAGTCTTTTACTGATACAGACTCATACTTTTTCCCATGTTTTGTATATTTCCTAGTAAAGTTGTCACATGTTGTCAGTGACTCTGCCATTTTGTCGAGATCAGTTCTTGGCCCCACTTTACAAATCCTGCCATAGTTTGAGGCATGAAGGCGCTTTGTTCTCTCTTCTTTCCACATCTTGTTTGTGCTCTGCCCCCTTGTAGACTCCTCAACTTTTTTGCATTGCTCTGCACTGATAGTAGTCACATGTAGATCATCAAGCAATTGTTCCTCATGTGTTTTCTCTAAGTAATCGTGATCATTACTAAGAGCCATGACATTTGCCGGAGCATATTATTGCCAGATTGGTAAATCTTTTGCATTAGAGTTAAGCCACACATTCCTGAAGTAATCAGGATACTCGGGCCTATTTCTGAACTCAACTGGCCTAGGGTCAAAGTCTTTGAGTTGATGCAAGTTTTCTTTTCCACTGTATTTCTTGGCCTGATGAAAAGTTTGCAGCTGTTCAGTACATGTATCCTTTGTAACTATGCCTATATTTTTCTTGCCAATAGCACAGTAGACAACAGCCAGTGTGCCTCTGGTCCCATGCCAACAGCACATTCACACTGTGATTCTTCTATCACTCCATGCACATCTAGCCTCAGATCAACTCTGTATACTACTTTAGTTTTCATTTCTGCTGAAACTCTCCCCAATATGTAGGTACTGACACCTTGTTTGCAATAACGTCGTACCGATTGCATAAACTTGCCATAATAGAGAGACTCTGCTTTTCCACTTAAGTCTTGTTCATGAAGTGCATGGAAGGTTTTGATATTGTCTCCACTAACTTCTGAAATCTGAAATGAGATAGACAGATGGAGGTTTTATAAACTCTTCCTTTGTAATAGGCCAGGTAGTATACTTGCGTAAGCAGCACTATGAGCTGATTTGCCTAGTGCCCATTCATGGACCAGTACATGTTTGTTTGAAATGTTGTGGTTTTTTTGTACCAAATTGTGTGACCCACCTCAGGGACTACATGTGCATAACTCTACATTCAATCACAATTACAACTAGAAACGAGTTTGTAATGAACAAACACTGGGGTTTCGGCTTTGTTGTCAATGTTGAATTAATGTAATAATTAATTTGACACCTGATGACATCACGATGACGAAAACACGTTTTTCGTACGAACGTTGTGATAAGCTACAAGACGGTACAAAAATTTTAACTCTTTTACGTTATGGTTCAGACGATATAAAGTTTTAAATAATAAATAATTGTAAACAATAAACTACCATGCCAATGCTAAAGTTAATAATAAGCTATACTGCACAGACCTTGAAATAAATTGTGGTGGGAGAATGCACTGAAATTGCGGGAGAACAAACCGCTACTAATATCCCCAAACGCTTCCGTATTTTAATAGTTCGAGGACTCTCCATAAACAAGAGGGCGCTATACAGGTTCACCATTAACTGTAGAAGCGAAGTAGTGAACCAAAATGAAAGGTACAAAGGTCGAACGATGCCACGCGCGTGGACAATGGGCTCTGTGTGGGTATGGCCGTATGCGATGTACAGCGTGAATTACGTGCAATGTACACACACAAGACGATTGTGCTTTGTTGACGATATGTGTTTTTAAATCGTTAATATCGTCAACAGATGATTAAAAACCCTCGATCGAGCTGCTGCTTGATCTAAGTTAGAGCACAGGCTTTCATTTGATGTATTGTTTGTGTCTTTTAAGACTGTAGTTCCTGAGATCGAACGGTAACAAATTTCACGTGTAAATGCTATGAGACTTTTTCGAAAAGAAGTATAATAATAATAGTGAAATAAAATAAAAATCTCGACGAAAACAAAGGTGGTTTTAGCTGATGGCCGAAACCCCCAATAAACATTTGTGATGCACATTGAATATAATTAGTAATCACACTGCAAGCGTGAGTGGAATATGGAAAATTAAAACACTTCTACGTCCCATATCCAACGATGCGAAAGGCCGAGTTGGATATGGGATGCATACACCCTATATTTCTAGTATTCTATGAGCAACACACTGGGTGTGATATGGGTCCCATGATTATGTAGGTTTATATCACACCTGTTGTTGTTATGGGTTGACCAATCAGAATCGAGGATTCAAGTTTGCTTGAAGATAAATTCTCTTGTGAGTTTACCATGACAAAGGTAAAATTGCAGGAAAAAATCTTAGTAACGGTGGTTTTAGCATTTATAACTACTTATTCAATATTTTTGTGTGTACCTGGCTGTCTGAGTTGATATCTCTATACATTGTTGCCTCTGGAGTTGACATCTGGCAACTCTCTTCATCGAGCTGGATTTTTCCAAAATTGAAATTCCTGTCATAACTTTCTAATCTGAAACAAAGGATAAAATACGGGATAGACTAGAGGATGGCAACATTCTCATGCACAGGCACAACCTATTTGTTTTAAGCCTATTATAAAATACAAGTTGACCCAAAACTGTGTATTCAGACCCCGTTTACACTAGTTCCAGAAAGGTGGATCAGACCCGGGTCTGATCCGGCAATGTGGATTAACGGCTAGTGTAAACGCAAAAAAGCAGGATTAGACCCGGTTCAAGATCCGGCAATTTTAATCCACCTTTTAAAGAGGGTTGAATCCGGCAATTGGATTTCAAATACAAGTGTAAACGCAAAGGTGGATCAGACACCGCAATTCGTGGTCATTTCCGGTTTCGCTACGAATGGCGCGCTTTTTGCTTGTGCTTTGGTGGGTCATATCTGTCGTTGTTTATATTTGTGTGTGTGTGCTGTGTGCACATGGACTGCCCTTACACACGCCAACTTACGGGGTACTTTTAACAATGGAACAATGGACCCCACAAGGCAATTTCAATAGGAACAATAGGGCCCCACAAGGGAATTCTTTAGAAAAGGGAACAATAGAACAACAATAGCAGTACCCCACAAACCGGATCCGTAAGGTTGGGTGTGCGTGTGTGAAACGTTTTGTTGTTTTCAGCGTCTTTATACATACATCGTTAAGTTCGGAGCTTGCCTTGTCGTTGTATTTTGTTAATTCCCATCTAAACAATATTTCTACCTGCATGGTCGTTGTTATCCGTATCATTTGCTGTACTGTATTTTCTGCATTCTACCTTCGCATTGATAATATTTCTAGAAGTGGCGCGCTGTAATCGTGACCTCTGATCTTTGCCACGTAACCCTTGAGCTCTTTGCGAGGAGCGGTGACGTCATGACCAATATACATCCGGTTCAAAAGTGGGATCGGAGCCGGATCAAGCGCTGGTGTAAACGCGACACAGGATCTTGATCTGCGGTGGTAAAAAAAATGCCGGATCTCAATCCACCTTTCTGGATCTAGTGTAAACGCGGTGTAAGAGAGTTGTAACAACAAATACGCACATGCACACCCTAGCTAGGTGCCAGACTAGACTGCACACTGGGTTGTACTACATTTGGATGAAAAATGGCATCTAGCAACCACCTGACCAAAGAAAACCAGTCCTATGTTGCAACTCTCTATGAAAAGGACTCAATAATAATAATAATAATAATAATATAATAATAGTAATACATTTATAGAGCGCAGAAACTATCCAACATTAAGTATATATTCTACTGCGCTATGTACAAGAGCTCCTGATATGCTTAGATTTACAGTTAATTGAAAAGATGTGCTTTCAGTTTTGATTTAAAGATATTCACAGATGGTGATTTCCTGACCTCTAATGGTAAGTTATTCCAGAGTTTTGGGGCTGCACAAGCAAATGCTCGATCACCTAGAGTTATTTTTGTTTTGATAGATGGGATCTGCAGCAACAAAGTATCTCGGGAACTGCGCAAGTTGCGATTGTGTTGATTAAGTTTGAAATTTAACAGTTCTTTGATATAAGCGGGAGCTTGACCAAGAAGTGCTTTATATACAAATAGCAAGATTTTGAATGTTATTCTCTGGCGTACTGGTAACCAATGTAGATTTCTTAAAATTGGGGTGATCTGTGTGAATTTTGAACAACCACAAATCAGCCTTGCACAGGTGTTTTGAACCCGTTGCAATCTCACTATTTGAGATTCAGGGATCCCATACAGTAGACCATTACAATAGTCCAACTTATTGGTGATACATGCATGAACAACGTCTTTTGTAATGTCCTTATCTAAATATTTCCGAATACGTCTGAGATTATAGATCATGTAGTATGCTGATTTACAAACCTTTGTGATGTGTTCTCCCATATTCAAATGCGCATCGAACTGTACTCCGAGATTTCTTGCATTAACAGATGGTTCTATTACAGAATCTCCGATTGATACACTGTTTAAGTTGATTTTGTATGTCTGTTTAGGTGTCGTCGTCTGGCAGTTGTCTGTTCAGATAAACATTATGAATAAACACTACAGTATGACAAAATATGAAACACTGAAAACACAACACTATTCACACAGTGACCAGACTAGGCTTAAAGGCTTAATAATAAGTCATGCTTTTGGGATGCAATTTAATTTATCAAGTTATAAACCACAAGGGAAACTGACTGGGTAACTTTTTTATAATTTGGGTTTGAACAAAGAAAAATTGACTGAAGCGGGACTTGAACCAACGACCTCCGGATTAACGTACCGGCGCTCTACCAACTGAGCTATCCAGCCCTATGTTGGCGGTCTCCCTATTAGTCAATATCTTTGTTCGGGGGTGCCAGTCAGAAGCCATGCAACCGTTAACTGCCGTGTAGCCAGGGATCACACCCAAGTTTACGATACAACCTGGGAAGCGGCAGCCACGGGATCACCTTAAGGGGATGCGACTTTTTTATCATAAATATCAAGTTATAAACCACAAGGGAAACTGACTGGGTAACTTTTTTATAATTTGGGTTTAAACAAAGAAAAATTGACTGGAGCGGGACTTGAACCAACGACCTCCGGATAAACGTACCGGCGCTCTACCAACTGAGCTACATGTATCCAGCCCTATGTTGGCAGTCTCCCTATTAGTCAATATCTTTGTTCGGGGGTGCCAGTCAGAAGCCATGCAACCGTTAACTGCCGTGTAGCCAGGGATCACACCCAAGTTTACGATACAACCTGGGAAGCGGCAGCTTGGGTGTGATCCCTGGCTACACGGCAGTTAACGGTTGCATGGGTTCAAGTCCCGCTCCAGTCAATTTTCTTTGTTCAAACCCAAATTATAAATAAGTTACCCAGTCAGTTTCCCTTGTGGTTTATAACTTGATATTTATGATTAAAAAGTCGCATCCCCTTAAGATGATCCCATGGCTGCCGCTCCAGTCAATTTTTCTTTGTTCAAACCCAAACAATTTAATTTATGATACGCCTACGAACGACGAATGAGTTTGAGATGGATTGGTCCTTTCAGTTTCACCTTAACGTTAATTATTCATACTCATAAAGCTTACCTACCTGTCAACAAGTTCATGCTTTCTTCCGGACACCCTTGCTTTCCGCTTCCTGAGCTCGCCGCGTAATTTCTGAAGCGACATGGACCCATAGTTGACTTTATTGGCCACGACACCACTATAGTGCTTGGTTGTAGCAACATGGCTTTTAATGAAAAGTTAACCTTTTTTACGGTCTTGTGGAGCAGCAGTCGGTCGGGAGTTGATATTGACCATGATACACATGACAGTGATGACACTGCCAGTACAGGCGCAGACGACAGAGTTGATATTGACCATGATACACATGACAGTGATGACACTGCCAGTACAGGCGCAGATGACAGAGTTGATATTGACCATGATACACATGACAGTGATGACACTGCCAGTACAGGCGCAGAAGACAGAGTTGTTTATTTCCGGTTTCCCCACCAAAGCCAAACAACTTTACCTGGTAGGTCTGCTGCCCTCTAGTGGCAAAGATTTCAAAAAGTCTCCCATTATACGAAGCGCTTTACAAGTTATGATTGCTACACCTAAACTGTAAATTGGAAAGTTTGCAGACAAATAAGTCATATATTCAGTAGCTTTATTACATCAGCATGAAATTGAGCCAAATGAGTGCAAAGCCCAAAATTCCTCAAATTTCAATTATGAACAATAAGAAAGTCAATAAAAGTATTGGAAGGGGGGCAGTTTCTTAAAATGTTCGAAATATTTGGATTTATTTTGGATTTGTAATAAATTTGCTGTTTTTGCAATTTCTCATGTGGAATTGCCCAAAATACTTTCCATTCCTGTCCAGTTTGCCCAGACACTATTTGGCATTGGACACTATTTGGCACGTCATCTGTGCCAAATAGTGTCCTGCATCCACTGCGCATGCTCAGCGAACACTTTTTGGCACGTCATCTGTGCCAAGTGTCCTGCGTCCACTGTGCATGTTCAGCAGACACTTTTTGGCAAGACACCGAGCCCAATTTCATGGCTCTGCTTACCGCCGAATTCTGCACTTGCAATCACCAATCTCCACTTACTGTGCAAGCGCCAAATTTCTGCGCTAGCTGTGTAAGCGAAGAATGCCTAGTAACGTAGAGTCTGCATGCGCACAAGCAAAAATTCTCTGCTAGCCTGTGAAATATGCTTGACGTAAAGCAAAGAATTCCCTGCTTCCGTAAGCGCTGATTATTTGCTTACGGTAAGCAGAGCCATGAAATGGGGCCCTGATGCCTACGGAATTCTGTCCCCCATGGGAAATTAACATGGCATGGGCTGAAGGAGGTTGATTCAAAAGAGGGCGCTGCGCTATCAGTCTTATCAGAAGAAGTTTGTACACAATTAACCGCGTATGGTTGGGCCTGGGGGGACAGAATCTCCCGGGGGGGGGGGGGGACAGCATCTTGCCTGCCAAACCATGGAGGAAGTCCTTGTTCTAGTCTACATGGTCTATGGCCAAACCCATGACAACAGCCAGCACATGGGATCCCAGCACATGCCACAATGTCAATATAGATAGGCACTTGGTCTTGACCCGTTCTAGTTGCGATGATCGTAACCCTCCATCCTCCTGACGGTCGCGACCGTCGGGAGGATGGAGGGTTACGATCATCGCAACTAGACCAGTTCAGGATCATTGACCAGTTCCGGACCACTTTGCAATAACCAAATAATTAAATTACTTCTCACCTTACTAATTTATGTTGACACATGTGAAGTAAAGCATCAAATAAACCAACAAACACAATATAAGGTGCAAAACATCATCGAAAAAGAAATTATGGCAATTTTTCTGAAGTTTGTCTGCGATATTGTCATGAATTTATCTTCTTTTTTTTTAACAAAATGTTTTTGTAGGTTAAACATAAAAACGCTCTTAAAACTTCTCACCTTTAAACTTTGAATGCCAGGGGGAATAACATTTTAGGCACTAAAACATTCTGCAGCTAGCGGTTACGTCCGACCGACAAAAGAAGTTGCAAAAAACGATAAATTCTCACCGCCGTTATTCAGAATCCACAGCACAGTATTGGGCCCGAAATAGCCAGCCGCGTATTCGCAGAATAGCCAGCCGCATATTGAGACAATTAGAATCAATGCAGTACAGGGAGGTGACAAAATGGCTCACTTGGCTCATTATTTTGTCGATGAATCTGTTATTTCATTTGATGAACGAAAACTGCATTCTATTTCATAACGTTCGTACAAGTCTTCAGAGCTAGGACAGAGGGGTTGCATTCCTTCCTGCATGCGGATCACATAATACATTTAAAGGTATTGTTAATTGTTATTCAAATAAGTCCAAAGGGAGATGCCCGTGTATAAGCCCCGGACACAAGTCATGAGGCATCTTTTCTTCGTGTGAACCATGGAGGTAAATAAGATGAACAGCATTCATTCCGGACAGACAACGATGGACTCGATCAGCCTCGCTACCATGGGCAGCGCGCCGTATCGATACCTCTCGTCAACCGGGGGCAAGTTCGAGCAGCGACCATTGTCAACCACTAGTCAATCTTCCATGGTTACCTATGCATGAAATACATCCTGGGTACCGGGTAAAATCGCCCAATGGTCGACAATAGACCTTGCATTGACGTCATCCAACCGCCATCTTAGAGGTAAAACGGTGACGAAACAATCGAATCGCACAGATTTGTACGCGCGGCGCACAGGATTGGCCAATGAACAACCTCCTTTTGACCTCTAGGTGAGGGCGCCCTACTGAAATGACGTCATGTGCGTAAGGTCTATAGACCGTGCAAGTCTCGCGCGTATTCGAACATTTTTGGGACCACTGTGGTCCCACGTACATTGCTTTAACGCGTTAGAGAAACAAACTCACGCGCTTTAACGGATCCCAATGTTCGAATACGCGCGAGACTTGCACAGTCTATAGTCAACTGGGGCCTTTCTTAAACCTCGGCTTGGGCTCCGTCTCCGGCTTGGGCTCCGTTATAAACTGTTGGTGCAGCGCATAGAGTTATATATAGGAACTAGAGGGCGCAGTAGCATATTTACGCGGCCCGACAAGGGCAGCGCGGCGGCCATTTCGTAAGTACTGAAGTAGTCCAAAACAACGTCTAAACCATTTGTGCGTGTTGCAAAAGAGCAACGGTTAACAATGAAAGGGTTTACTGTGAAATTTATAATCGCCAGTGAAGACCGTTTATGCTACTAAATAATCCCCGAATAAGTATAACAATTTAGAATTATATTCCTTCACTTTGGACAATAAATCATGACATAGTGTGTCCATCCTCTTTTGAAACGTAAACCTAAACCCCATGAAACAACCTTAATACAGCCGCTCGTTTTTTGTTTTGTTTTTAGACCGCATAACGTGTATTTAATTAGCACACCGCGTATTTCGTATTCAATGTTGCCCTCGTACAAAATGGCGCGCGTGCCTCCTTGTGGTTCCGTCGCGTTTGTGCACGTAGCATTACCAGTGCGCCCTCTAGTTCCTATATATAACTCTATGGTGCAGCGTGTATTTGTATCACACAGAGCCGGCGCGGCACGGAGCCCCGGCACGGAGCCGGAGCCCAAGCCGAGGTTTGTTGAGAAAGGCCCCTGTAGTCCCTTGATCGAACTTGCTCTAGACTGAAGCTAGCCGCATATTGGGCCAGATTTCCCCTCCGCGTATTCAAGGGCCGGCCAGCCGCGTATTCAAGGGCCGGCCAGCCGCGTATTCAGGAAAACTAGAATCCATGCAGTAAAAGGCGGTGAAATTTCCGTCTCCTTTTTTTTTGCTTTTAACGAATTTTTTAATAATCTTGCTTTATCTGTATAATTTTTTCATTATTTGTAACTAACATATCAATGACAAGACTCGTAGACCAAATTAGCTCATTTGGCTGCATAATTAGTGAGTAATTAGCCGCCACAATTAAGACCTTGTCATCAAGACCATATTACGCAACTGCTAAAAAACTTGCACTCACCCCCAAAGTAAATGTACCCTTCATGTTGCAAAAAATATGGAATTTTATTCCATAATCCGATAGACCCTACCACTGGACACACTTAATTGTGGAGGGGGCTAATTCGGATCACTAATTAATACCTAATTAGCCGCTACAATACACGCCATTTTCAACCATACGCAAATGTATGGCACTTGTCACAAAAACTTTCTATTTTGAATGCACTCGCCGTAAAGTAAATGTACCCCTTCATGTTGCAAAAAAGATGGAATTTTATTCCATAATCTGATAGACCATACCACTGGACACACTTAATTGTGGAGGGGGCTAATTCGGATCACTAATTAATACCTAATTAGCCGCTACAATACACGCCATTTTCGACAATACGTTAATGTATGGCACTTGTCACACAAACTTACTATTTTCAATGCACTCGCCGTAAAGTAAATGTACCCTTCATGTTGCAAAAAAGATGGAATTTTATTCCATAATCTGATAGACCATACCACTGGGCACACTTAATTTTGGAGGGGGCTAATTCGGATCATTAATTAATACCTAATTAGCCACTACAATACACGCCATTTTCGACAATACGTTAATGTATGGCACTTGTCACAAATACTTAGTATCTTGACTGCACTCGCCGTAATGTAAATGTACCCTTCATGTTGCAAAAAAAGATGGAATTTTATTCCATAATCTGATAGACCATACCACTGGACACACTTAATTTTGGAGGGGGCTAATTCGGATCACTAATTAATACCTAATTAGCCGCTACACTACACGCCATTTTCGACCATACGTTAATGTATGGCACTTGTCACAAATACTTAGTATTTTGACTGCACTCGCCGTACATTTACTTTGGGGTGAGTGCAAGTTTTTTAGCAGTTGCGTAATACGGTCTTGATGATTAGGTCTTAATTGTGGCGGCTAATTACTCACTAATTATGCAACCCAATGAGCTTATATGGTCCTATGAGTCTTGTCATTGATATGTTTGTTACAAATAATGAAAAAATTATACTTGTAAAGCAAGATTATTAAAAAATTCGTTAAAATTAAAAAGAAATGGAGACGGAAATTTCACCGCCTTTTAACTGCATGGATTCTTTTTTTCCTGAATACGCGGCTGGCCGGCCCTTGAATACGCGGATGGGAAATCTGGCCCAATACGCGGCTAGCTTCAGTCCGGTCTCTCGTCACTTAACCCCTGTTGTGTAGGGATGTACTGAGAAACAACGCTGATTGGCTCCCAAGGGTGACTACTTTGCGTGCACGCTTGTTAAAAACTTTCGAGCGCATGTATTGGCGCTTGTATGATGCTTAGTACGCGCGTGTGAAAGTATTTTGACGCGATTCCATTTCAAATGAATCATGTTTTTACACGGTCACCCTTAACTGCATACAGTTAGACATATCGAAAATCAAAGAAGAATGACAGAGGACCAGTTGCTTTTTGACTTGATGCCTCTTTAACGGGTTACCATACTTGAGCGCGCGCGTAGAACGGATCGGCCCCGGCCTAATTAAAATATGCTAGGCCGTGTCCGAAACGGCGACTTCGGCTACAGCTAAAAAAAAATGAGCTAGGGCTAGATTGCGCGCGTCTGCCTATTCTTCAACACTGGCAGACGCGCTGATCTAGCTGTAGCTCTGTAGCCGAAGTCGCCGTTTCGGACACGGCCCTAGATTCTTGCACATTTTAATGAACCAATTCCAGGGGTTATGATCATAGAGTTATATATAGGAACTAGAGGGCGCACCGGTAATGCTACGTGCACAAACGCGACGGGACCGCAAGGAGACACGCGCGCCATTTTGTATGATGGCAACATTGAATACGAATTACGCGGTGTGCTTGCTAAATACACATTATGCGGTCTAAAAAGAAAGCGGCTGTTGTTTCGTGGGGTTTAGGTTATTTGTTTCACGATCACGATCATTATTGTCCAAAGTGAAGGAATATTATTCTAAAATATTATATTTATTCGGGGATTATTTTGTACTATAAACGGTCTTCACTGGCATTCATAAATTTCACAGTAAACCCTTTCATTGTTAACAATTGCTCTGTTGCAACATGCACAAATAGTTTAGACATTGTTTTTGACTACTTAAGAAATGGCCGCCGTGCTGCCCTTGTCGGGCCGCGTACCTAGGCTAGTGCTCTCTCTAGTTTACGGTGGCTGATATCCGCCGACAACAAAACACTTTTGCAGTACGGCGTTATAACGCCCTAATTTAGCGGCATTATAACGCCCTAATTTACGGCGTTATAACGCCCTAATACGGCGTTATTACGCCCTTACATGGCGTTATAACGCCCTAATACGGCGTTATAACGCCCTAATTTACGGCGTTATAACCCCTTAATTTACAGCGTTATAACCCCCTAATTTACGGCGTTATAACCCCCTAATTTACAAACGCCCTAAAGTAAGGCGTTATAACGCCGTAAATTAGGGCGTTATAACGCTGTAATTAGGGCGTTATAACACCGTCGAGGGCGTTATAATGCTGTATAAGGGCGTAATAACGCCGTAAATTAGGGCGTTATAACGCTGTAAATTAGGGCTTTATAACGCCGTATTAGTGCGTTATAACGCCGTATTAGGGCGTTATAACGCCGTAAAATAGGGCGTTATATCGCCGTATTATGGCGTTATAACGCCGTATAGTGCGTTATAACGCCGTACAGAAAAAGTGTTTTGTTGGCGGAAATCAGCCACCGTACTAGTTCCTATATATAACTCTATGGTTATGATCGAGCAAGGCATGCTGGGAAAAAAATGGCGCGGCGAGATCGATCACCCCTGGGAACGAGGATGGGACTAGCCTTGTCCAATGCTCTTTACGTAAGCACCCCGCTTTGAATTCACCAGGTAGCATAACAATACTGGCACGGTACTGCAGTACTTGATATACAGTATACCGTGGGGGTCGAAGCATGGTTTTTCAACCTCGTTCCAAAAAACGAGGCCGAAACAGAGCCTTGTTTCCACTGTGGGAACAAGGCTCTGTTTCGGCCTCGTTTTTTTGGTAAACAAAATCCAAATATGCTTTCAGTACTACTGGGTATTGCTGTAGTGAATTCTTCTTTTTCATTTAATGAATGGCCCAAATACGCGGCCAGGTGTACATCAACAAAGAGCCTAAGAGTAACTATAAATATAAATATAAATAGTAAACTTGCGGGTACAACCATGTGTAAAAACTCTTTGAGGGAGTGTTGGCTCTGAAAAGAGCCGGTTTGGTCTCGACGTTTCGAACAGCATATTCTGCTCGTCTTCAGGAGAATGCTGGACTACTGGTGGTGGTTGAGCTTATGTATGGCTTGGGGGATGCACATTTGGGCGGGAAGGATCCAAGCTGTTCTTAACTAGTGGAGCGTGTGAGTTGGTTGCTGGCTGGATGTGTGTGCGTTGGAGTGTGTCAGTGTTGTGGTGAGCTGCTGCTGGAAGTGTGGGCTTGAGAAGTGGTGACCAGATGTCGTTGATGAAGAATCCGATGTCTTGTGGAACGGTGTTGTGAGCCTTGATCTCTATTGCCTCCCTTACTCTGCGTTGGTGCCAGAACTTGACTGGAGCGATGAGCTTGGCTTGTGTCCATTTGATGAGATGATCTTGTTCATGTGAGTGTTTGATGATAGCTGATTTGTCTAGGTGCCCTAGTCTGCCGTGTGCTTGGTGTTCTTTGATTCTGGTTGATATGTTGCGGCCGGTCTCTCCGATGTAGACTTTGCCGCATTCGCAGGGAATGCGGTAAACGCCGGGCTTGGCTTGAGTGTCTTGCTTGTCCTTGTGTGTGTGAAGAGATGCTTGGATCTTGTTGGGTGCTGTGTGGAATGTCTTGACTTGGACTTGGCTGAAGATGCGTTGAAGTTGGTGTGATGCGTGGCCGATGTATGGGATGGTGACGGTTGCCTTGAACTCCGGTCTGTCTTCAGGTGGGAGGCTTGGTTTGGGCTGGCTGAAGTTGAATGTCTTGTACCCGTTGAGTTGTAGTGATGTCCTGATGTGGTGAAGTTCCTGCTTCAAGCTGTCTTGGTCGCAGGTGTTGAATGCACGGCGGACCAATGTGTTGTGGACGGCAGACTTGAAACGAGGATGGTGGAATGAAGAGCTGTGTAGATATCGGTCTGTGTGTGTGGGCTTGCGGTGTACAGTGTGAGAAAGGGTCCCATCCGCTCTTCTGGTGACTTGGACATCAAGGAAGGAGATGGTGTTGTTTTCTTCTTGCTCCATGGTGAATTTGATGAGTGGATGCTGAGAGTTGAGATGCTGCAGGAACTGGTGAAGTGCTGACTTGCCGTGGGGCCAAACCACGAAAGTGTCATCAACGTAGCGGAGCCAGAGGTTGGGGCGAAGATCAGCATTCTCGATGGTGTCAAGTTCAAACTCTTCCATGAACAAATCCGCAAGGACCGGGGATAGAGGAGATCCCATGGCGGCCCCTGAGGTTTGTTCATAGAACTGGTCCCTCCACCGGAAACTGGATGAAGAGACGCAGGTGACGAGCAGTTCTTGTACTTGTTCGGGAGTCAGGCTTGTGCGGTCGGTCATGGAGGGATCTGCTGCTAGTCGATCTTTGGCGATGTGGCAAGCTTCTATGGTTGGTATGTTCGTGAAGAGGGAGACTACGTCAAAGCTGACAAGAATGTCAGATTGGCTGAGGTGGATGTCTTTGATGATGTTGACGAACTGGTTGGAATTGGTGATGTGATGTTGGGTGAGGCCGACTAGTGGTTGCAGGATCTTGGTGAGGTATCTGGCTGTGTTGTATGTAGGTGAACCTCTGGACGCCACGATGGGACGGAGTGGAACATCAGGCTTGTGAATCTTGGGTTGACCAAAGAAGCGTGGGCAGGTGGGTGCAGAGGACTTGAGGTGACGGTACGTGGGTGTGTCGATGACTTGATCTTGATGGAGAGCGCGGAGCTGGTTGTTGATCTTGCGTTCGATGGCAGTGGTGGGGTTTCTTGGCAGGCCCAAATGTGCATCCCCCAAGCCATACATAAGCTCAACCACCACCAGTAGTCCAGCATTCTCCTGAAGACGAGCAGAGTATACTGTTCGAAACGTCGAGATCAAACCGGCTCTTTTCAGAGCCAACACTCCCTCAAAGAGTTTTTACACATGGTTGTACCCGCAAGTTTACTATTTATATTTATATTTATAGTTACTCTTATCCTCCACACCATGCAAAGCTTCAAACACCATTAACAAAGAGCCTGGTTAGCATTTAGAAGACTCCCCTATTCATCCTAACCCTTGATGCAGAACGCACTGGTAAAAAGCTACTGAGCGGGCTTCATCAGCCTACTCTATGTCCTACCTTCGACAAGCGAGGTTCACCGTCTGCAGCACTTGTTTAACTTTAGTCTACCGAATTAGTATCGTGTACGCCAAGGCTACGTGGACCCTGAAACTGGCTCGGTGGTGTTTGCCCCTCACAGCAGAGGGGTCCAGGTAACCAAGGTTTACGTTAGTTTACTTTAATAAGTGCAAGAAATCTACGGGCATTCCTTATATATAAATAATAGTCATTTCATTTAAGCCTCAGAAATTACAGGCGAACTTGTTCTTTACTGTTCGGCAGATTCGAACATTTCCTTCTTTTTGATAAGCGTAAATTAAAACAGCTTATCCACTAAATTGCAACTTTACAAACTGTAGTGTGAAATTTAAAATTACAATGCATTCAGAGGGTCACTTGACGTAAGCGTAAGGGGAAAGTAAAACACACAAAAAACGAATGACGAGGGAGATATATATGAAATACCAAGAGGGACGCCCTGAAGAAATTACTTACTCACAAAAAGACAAGACGAAAACACATGGACAACCTGCCGTCGATTTCACCTCTTCCTAACTTAGGATTAATCTTAGGATTTAGGACGAGTCCCAGCCTTGCACTGTAACATGTAAACCTTAAGATTAATCCTAAGTTGGGACTGGTTACTCGTCCTAACTCGAGATAGGTTTAATCCTAGCGTTTCGTGAAATCGGCTGCTGAAATCGTTGAGCGATGTCAGGCTGTCGAAATGAAGCCCCAAAGAAAACTGTTTTGCACAAAATATCAACCAGGGCAAAACAATTGTCAAACTCACATGAAAGTGAAATGCAAGGCCTTTTAAAGATATTCAATAAGCAATCTGATTCAGAAAGGCAGATTTCAGGGATTCTATGGTATGTCTCTTTAATTCCACCCGCACTAAGTTATACTACTGTCTGAAGACAGCATTATGGTTTATAACGGAGCCCGGGAAGGGACAGTGGGAGAAAAAAAATATGCAGGGACTAATCCGTTCGAACAAATTAATAATCTGTTCGCACGGTTTAGTAATCCGTTAGCTCGGTTTAGTAATCCGTTCGAACGAATTAGCAATCCGTTCGAACGCATTAGTAATTCGTTCGAACGGATTACTAATTCGTTCGAACGGATTATTAAACCGTGCGTACGAGTTACTAATTCGTTCGAACAGATTACTAAACCGTGCGAACGAGTTGTTAATTCGTTCGAACGGATTACTAAACCGTGCGAACGAATTAGGCCCTGCATAATTTTTTTTCCACTGTCCCTTCCCGGGCTCCGTAGTTTATCACTACATCTTATTTCGATGCAACGGGGATCTCTACCGCGGCCACAAAATGCCAAGAACATAAGAGGATGGTGGCCCCCTGCAGCGTCCCCCTTCCAAATAAAAGCATAATTCCCACAACTGACAAAGCCATTCCCCCTGCCCCCCCCCCCCTCCAAAAAGCAATGCCCCCCCCCCCGGCTACGCCTGTGCCGCCCGGGCGAAATAGTTATCCGCCCGGGCGAATTAGTAATCCGCCTGGGCGGAATAGCCATGTCCTTTATACACTTCGTAGGTCTTAATGTCAAAATATCACCACATACAATCGCACACAAGGAATAGTCGAAAAAAGCATGGAAGTGGTAACGAGAAAAAGAAACAAGCGTGTACGGACAAGTACCCCGACCAATCAAGGGAACTACTTGACACCTCCAGCAAAATGGCAAGAGTTTAAAGAGAAGCCAAAAAAAGATCGCAAAAGCACAGTCACAAACAAAGGGGACAGCATACACGCGCCACTTGCCACAAACACCAAACACAATACACATAACCGCACAAACAAACAAACATTCACTACCGTAGCTCAGCCACCTTCTTTGCTACCAATGATGAGGGGCATTTCCAATAATAATAGAGTATCGTGTTGGTGGATAGCTACTCCCCCTATTCAAGCTAACCATTCATCCTCAAGCAAAGTTAACCAATTCCACATTTCAAGGCAGCGACGTTTTTCTTTGGCGAAATTTTAGTAACACTTTTCCATACTTTAGAAGTAGACTACATCCACACCGATACCCTTTCACATCGTGCAACCAATTATTAAGGAATCTTCATTGCAAATGAACATTAACTGTAATGAGCAGCAGGATGCAGTAGAGTTTTATTCACATTATTGATTGTGCCATTTCAGTGAATCATGTCTCACCGCCAAGGTAGAAATATGTAAGAGTGTGAAGTGCCTTAACTGTAATCAAATTTCTGTAGTTGAAAATTCTACATGTGGTGTATTACCTGTTGCTGTTCAACAAACATGCCTTGAAGAATGTTTACAACATTACTCTAAAGAAGAAACCATCAGTGATGTTGACTGCAGCCTTTGAAATAAAACATTCACAAAAAATACAATATGTCATATAAGTGAATTGTCCTTCAGTTTTAGCTGTGCAATTGCTAAGATTCGGTGCTGTTAGAGGACATCAAACAAAGATAACAAACATCACACCAAATGTCTCAATTAATTTATCTAAACTTTGTGTCAACAACACACCTGCATTATATCATTTGCGGTCGGTTACTGTCCACGAAGGCAGTTCGTTGGAAAGTGATCATTACAAAACGCACATTATTGGTTCGCTGGACTCAACCATCATAAAATTCAACGATACCTTTGTTCAACAAGAAAGTGGGCTTGAGTTTTAACAACAAAGTATCTGCAATGGGCTATCTATTTTTCTACGAAAAACAAGATTCAAAGACACCGTTGACTGACCTTGATAAAAAAAAAGCAACAAAAATAATTTCAGAGTCAGTACAAATGAAGACAAATATGTCCGCCTTCTTTGGGCTTCCTGCGATGAAAAAAAAAGCACAATAATAAAATGCCAGAAAGTTGTGGTGTCTGTTGTGGCGCTTTAGGAAAAATAGTCTATGAAAGTTTGTTTTATACGGAAGCGTATTGTCTCCACACGAATAAAAACACATCTCTCTATCGCAAGTCCAAACTTATCGTGTACGTACACGATAAGTTACCATGTAGGTACACGATGAGTTACCATGTAGGTTCACGATGAGTTACCATGTAGGTACACGATAAGTTATCATACACTATAAGTCATCTTAAACGTACACTTATCGTGTACGTTTTTATACGTAGGCGGGAGGGGGGGGGCTACCTAACGCTTCCGTACTACTTTAATCTAGAACGTTAAAGAGTTTTAAATGTAATTTGCAGACCTTCCCCTTTTCAATTATCATGTATCAACAAATGTTGTGAGACGTGCTTGATTAATTATAGAAACTGCGCTTCATGAAACATTCTATAAAAGTTTGTTTTCAATGGAATCTATAAATGGGTGAATACATCTGATCTTGTTGCAGAATATTACGTTTTTTTGAAAAGGTCACATGATGTGAGGTTTGGACATAAAATATTCCGTGTGTTACACGTGTACGTTAGTAATATAATAGAGACTTCTTTTTATTCAGAGAGAGAAAAACAATACAAAAAAGAAACAACAACAAAGGTTTGTAAATATTTACGGCTTTTGCCCCAATTCGCAAATATTCACGTATATATTCTCGTAAAAATTTGCGATTGAGGCCAAAATCGTGAATATTTACGTAAATATTTGCGATTTGTACCCCCATTCGCAAATATTTACGTAAATATTTACGTAAATATTCACGATTTGTGCCCAAGTCGCAAACCCAGTCGTCCGTGAATATTTGGTTTCTTTCCAGCTAGCCGCGCACTGGGCCGAAATTTCCAGCCGCGTATTCAGGACAATTATAATCCATGCAGTTCAAGGAGGTAATATATCTGTCTCTCCTTCTTTCTTATTATTTGAACGATTTTTAAAAAAAAGCTTTCTTTGTCGGTATAATTTATTCACTAAGCATACTTGAAGGTAGAATTAGATTATTCGGCAGATCAATTAGTGAGTAATTAAACACCACAATTAAGACCTCATCATCCAGACCATTGTACACAACTGTTGAAAAAAAAATGTGCTCACCCGAAATTAAGTACATGTACCCTTCACGTTGTTTAAAAGATGATTTTTTAAAAATCCATACTGATAGACCATACCACTGATGGGCACACATAATTTCGGAGTCGGTGAACTCGGATCATTAAGTAATAAATAATTAAGTGCTAAAACACACGCAATGTTCTATCATACGTTATCAAATGCTTTGGTCAATTTCATGCCTAAACCGCTATTGGTGATCCAAATTAGCCAACTCCCAAATTAAGTGTAACCAGCGGTATGGTCTGTCAGATTATAGAATACAATTTTACTTTTCTGCTAGGTAAAGGGTACTTACATTGGCGTGGATGCTATGGTCAGTTTTGTCACTATTTTACCTTAACCGTTTGAATATTTGACAGAAAATGCCTTGTGTTCTTGTGGCTAATTAGGTTATAATTAGTGACTAGAAGAGCCACCTTCAAAATCAAGTGTGGCAAGTGATATGGTTTATCAGACTATGGAATACAAAATTCTTCTTTTTTGTAACATAAGGGAATACATTTACTTTCGGGTGAATGCACAAGTTTTTCAACAGTTGTCTATTATGGTCTGGATGATCGGCTAAATTCTCACCAAATTGTCAGCCAAATAATTGTATTCTACCTTTAAGTAATGTTCAGTGATTTTATAGAAAGAGGTTTGTTTTAAATCGCTCAAACGAGAAAGAAGGGGAAACAGAATTGTTACCGCCTTGAACTGCATGGATTCTAATTGTCCCGAATACACGGTTGGCCGGCCACGGAATCCGCAGATAGAAATTTCGGCCCAATATGCGGCTAGCTGGAAAGAAACCAAATATTCACGGATGACTGGGTTTGCGATTGGGGCCCAAATCGCAAATATTGACGTGAATATTTACGCAAATATTTGCGATTGGGGGAACAAATCGCAAATATTGACGTAAATATTTACGTCAATATTTGTGATTGGAGCCACATATCGCAAATATTTACGTTAATATTCACGTCAATATTGGAGATTGAGGGACAAATCGTGAATATTCACGTAAATGTTTATGTGAATATTCATGTTTTTTGCCCCGATTCGCAAATATTCACGTCAATATTTACGTAAATATTTGTGATTTGGGGCACAAATCGTCAATATTTACGTAAATATTCACGATCTGGCCCTCAGCCTCAAATTTTTAGGTGAATATTTACGTGAATATTTGCGAATCGGGGCAAAAAACGCGAATATATACGCAAATATTCACGTAAATATATATGTTTGATGTCCCTTCAGGGCCACCATAAATCAAACATATTTTCGGATAACTAAACTTCAGATTTCTTTTCAATTTTAGGCAGGTCAGCCGTTTGAAATTTTGTCTAATTACCCCAGAAAAAAAAGAAAATGTGCTTTTTCCCAAACCGATTTGCTGCCAGTTTTCGTGAAGCACTTTCCAATTCCCAAGCAAAATAGGACCAACTCTAAATTTATCAAGTCTATGATAAATTTAGGCTTTAGAGTTGGTCCTATTTTGCTTGGGAATTGGAAAGTGCTTCACGAAAACTGGCAGCAAATCGGTTTGGGAAAAAGCACATTTTCTTTTTTTTCTGGGGTAATTAGACAAAATTTCAAACGGCTGACCTGCCTAAAATTGAAAAGAAATCTGAAGTTTAGTTATCCGAAAATATGTTTGATTGGTTTTCAAGAGGCTGAGAGACTTAACATATTGTTTGAGTATTTTTTTGAGTATTTAGCGTTTAGCGTTGGTTGCTATGAGAGTTTATTTAGTGAGGTGCACCCCATTGATTTCCGTTTTCAAGTCTGTGGTGGTGTGCATCCATCGAGGCATATAACCAACACGACGTATGAAGCTAAACCACGGATGGTTGTGACTAAAAAGCGCATGCGCAAAACTTTGTTAGTCTCTGGCAGTCCAAGGCAGTCGTAATGTCGTGTCTATTGTTTTGCCAAAGATAGTTATTGTGTTAAGCTAATTAGCTTTCAAAGCAACCGTATTCTGTCACGTGAATACAGTTTATATTACGTAAAACTGTCCACTGACACCTCTTGTAAAGTCGGATCATGCATGGAGGTTTTTCTTACCCTGTGTTTGCATCGTTTCCAAAATAAACAGTGTTATTGAATATTCAGAAGCGGGTTGAAATTACTAATGAATATGCATTTTTGCGAAAGTTTAACGCAGCGTCTCCATTTTTTAACTCGAGAGGGGGTGCCAAACAGCTCTGAAATACAGGGCTTCATCGTTATTCTCACGATCACCAATCGTCACTGCAGTATTATAATATAAAAGAAAAGCTGTAACGGAACACGAACACACACAAACAATAAAAGAGGTCTCCTTTTTAATTTGGAACAAGTTTTTTTTAGAAGACAACAAACAACAGTGGCGTAGCCAGGACTTTTTCGGTAGTGAGGGGGGGGGGGGGTAGAGGGGGCGCTTTTAATGGGTTTGTAAATGGGGGTGGTCATACTTTTTTCTGTTTCTATCGCGATTTTTTTTTTTCGTGGTGGGGTGGGGGGCACCTTGGGGAACCGGACATTTTGGGGCGTGCCCCCCCCCCCACACCAGGCCCCTCTCCCCTTGGCTACGCCGCTGCGCATCCCTCTAAAGTTAATTTTTGATCTAAAAATATGTTTTGCTTGAGCGCAAGCAAGTTCAAAATGTGCACACGCTTTTTAAATCGAACAGGCTTTTTAACCCTGACAGATGTTGGGGCTTCAAAGAGAGACAACAAATGCGCTATCACAGTTAAGAGTTAGTATTAATTATTTACGCATTACCGGTATATTTCATGTTATGATTTACATTAAAAGTTGATTTATTACTTGTGCCAACTAAGTCATATTTATGAGGGATAATAAGTGATATTTATGACTACAATGTAGGTCATAGTTATAAGATATACCAAAGTTATGACTTGTACTGTAGGTCATAATAAGTTATGAAATACCCGTCATTATTATGACGTGTACTGAAGTCATAATTATGAAATGTAGGTGATAATTATATTATTACCTTCAATTAAAAAATTCTCTTTTTCACTGTCCATTTAAGCACATGCATAGAAAACAAACGACAAACAAAGCAAAACAAAACAAAAACACAGTTTTCGCTCAATGCAATAAATAAATGAAACAATGTTTGTATAGTGTTTATAGGTCTACTAAAGTAATATAAAGTCATGTCCAGGCTATAACTCAAGTGCAACTTTTTTAATACTACACTTATTCATTGGGATCATCTTTGACGATTTGTCTCATATCTCAAATGATAGTTACCTCTGAAGGAAAAGAGATACTTAATTATTTAAATCGACCTTCAATACCACCACAATGACGAAAACAAATTGGGAAATTTCAAGTTGATGAGCTTCATTGTTGGAAGAGTCTTATAATTTTAGTTAAATATTTGTGTGTGTGTCAAATTGTTGTTCTTCAAAATACAAGCCACAAACAAATTACCAATATATTGTTTTTGTAATTCGGCGGTAGTATGCAATAGGGGTAGATATAGAACTATTCGTGGATTCTAGAATTCAATGCATGTTTGTACAACAACAGTTACTGTGGGAAATTTGTGAGCAAAATAATCATGGAGATGTAGTTCATTCTGTAATGGACATAATCATTATCACGTCTCAGTTGTTATAAAAGCCTTGATCAAAACTATTGGAGAACGTTGTGATGCCACGCGTATTATTTTGCGCACATTACTTTTTTGTTTTGTTCATTATTAGTTTTTGGTTCCTTTTACCAGGTTGGGGATGGAAATACAACTTCAGTAATGACAAATCGAGGAAAGCCCAAAACCCCTTCAACCGTGATATAACTAACTTAATATTATTACACTTTTCTGCATTTTGAGACGACTTGGAGTTTAAAAACGTATACAAGTTTTCATCCACACTGTCATGATTAATAAAGCCATGGATCGGTAAGAATGTAAAAACGGACGCGTGTGATTTCAATTAAATTGCTTCCCTAACTGTTGCAAAAAGCTTTCAGTCACGAACACTCAAAACAATGTTGACAGGAACTTTGATTAATTCACCATCATAGGGCCTATACCTATCTATCGTCGGAAATAATTGAAAACTCTATGTGCGAGATATAAAAAACGGCTACCACCGGAAGATTCTTGCAATTTGCGTGAAAAAATAAATAAGTGCGCTGGGCGTTTATGCAAGATCCCTCGCCCTTCCAACAATTAGTTGACTTTATTCGAGCTATATAAAACAACCAAAACATGGGGTTCAATTAGCTGAAAATTTGTATTGGCAATTGTCATTTACAACTTTGTTAAAAGTTATCTACCTCCCTCCACCGTTGACATTTATCTTCGCCCAAGAATCTTAACTCTAGAATGTAAATATGAAATGAAGAAAACACATAAAGCAGTTGAAAATAAATCAGAAGAAAATTTTACTGCATTTGGTGCATCTGTTTGCACAATCTTTATTTCTTCAATGATTGGCAAGTACTGTCCTATTCCATTGTTGTATAACAAACAATACATTGAACAAAGGTTTTGAATGATGCAAAGCAACAATCCCTCTTCAGACTTGTGGTTGTTGTAACTTTAGTTACTCTTGCTGTAATGTGGGAATTTGATGAGAGTTATAAAACTATACTATATTTAAGATATATCTTTGATGGTGAGTTGTTTTATTTGTTACAAGTAAATTACAAAATTGAATGTGGTACTAATCTCCCTGATGCAATATTTCCATCTAAAGTTTTTTCAAATATTCAAAGTACTTACATCATAAACGTATGGAACTTAACCTAAATTGAGAGGAAATGTGAGCACTTGTACATTCCGTCTTGACAATGATACATAAATTACAATGATACATGTCCAAATTGTTGGAAAAATTGCCCTTTGGATTTATGATGGTTCATGTAAATGATACAACAGAGACTGCTTGTATCTTTAAAAACAACATTACTTCTATAATTTGTTTTCAACAAATAGAAACGACAATGCCACCCAAAATTGTCTTGAGCCATATATACATATGTAAAAGCTAAATGTTGATGTGTTGGGGATGAATTCATCTGCTCTGCAACTTGGCTACTTATGGCCTTGTATCTTGAACACCCAGCTGTTTGCATCCATTGGAACAGTCTGATGAAAGAATACAATACAGAAATACACACTTAGTTGAAATCAATCAAATCATCTAGAAAATGTTTATAAGTGGATATGGCAAATTATTATTTAGTTTTAGGGCAATCTAACACAAGTATATCAGAAGAACTACACATTCATTTCCCATAAATTTAATTCACTAAAGACAAAATAACTGTTAGAAAAATGATTTTCGGTATTTCAAAGTGTACTTGCTTCAAAGTTGATTGTTGCAATTTTCTTGTTTAGCTGTTTTATGGTACGAATCAACTTGTTCATGAATGTACAGTTGCATGTCTTATTTTTTTCCATCAGATTTTAAATTGAATTTGTATTGGAAACTGAATTTAGGCAAGTACTTACCATGGGTACAATTATCTGAAAATACTCCAGTCAGTCATTCTCCTATAATGTTTACAACCCTTCCTTCAACTGTGCTAATTTTCCTTCTGAAAAAGTTGACAGCCCAAGCATCTCACGAAAGATAGAACACATCATCAAGCCCTTCCTCAGATTCAACCAGGTCAGCTACTAAAGGACATTGTGAACAAAAACAAATGGAACAACAGTTAATACATTAATAACAACTACAACAGGGGTATCATAGGTGTGCTTCATCTAGATATTTGAAGGATCAGACCTGACACTGTCACTGTTGATCAATGTGTTGTTGCCACTGAAATAATTAAGACAAGAGAATAAGCAATACTCTTCATTTTCTACACCTTAATCCCATTCTAAAAGCATTGCACTGTCACCCTGTTCTACAAGCATTGTCTATAACATTCTTCTTCTCATTTTCCCTTGTATAAAAAACCCAAACTAGCTTTGCTAGTAAATTTTATTGTGTCCTTTCACATCTTTCCCCAGTAGTTATTCGTCACTCCAGTACACTAGCATATTAAATGTGTTGTTTTCTTGTAACCTCTGAGGACTCTGAGAAGCCTTATGTACGGTTGTAGTTTCCCATTGAGTTGTGCATGGTTGTAGTTTCCCATTGATTTGTGTATGGTTGTAGTTTCCCATTGAGTTGTGCATGGTTGTAGTTTCCCATTGAGTTGTGTATGGTTGTAGTTTCCCATTGACTTGTGCATGGTTGTAGTTTCCCATAGAGTTGTGCATGGTTGTAGTTTCCCATTGAGTTGTGCATGGTTGTAGTTTCCCAATGAGTTGTGCATGGTTGTAGTTTCCCATTGAGTTGTGTATGGTTGTAGTTTCCCATTGAGTTGTGCATGGTTGTAGTTTCCCATTGAGTTGTGTATGGTTGTAGTTTCCCATTGAGTTGTGTATGGTTGTAGTTTCCCATTAAGTTGTGCATGGTTGTAGTTTCCCAATGAGTTGTGCATGGTTGTAGTTTCCCAATGAGTTGTGCATGGTTGTAGTTTCCCATTGAGTTGTGTATGGTTGTAGTTTCCCATTGAGTTATGCATGGTTGTAGTTTCCCATTGAGTTGTGCACGGTTGTAGTTTCCCATTGAGTTGTGTATGGTTGTAGTTTCCCATTAAGTTGTGCATGGTTGTAGTTTCCCAATGAGTTGTGTATGGTTGTAGTTTCCCATTGAGTTGTGTATGGTTGTAGTTTCCCATTGAGTTGTGTATGGTTGTAGTTTCCCATTAAGTTGTGTATGGTTGTAGTTTCCCATTAAGTTGTGCATGGTTGTAGTTTCCCAATGAGTTGTGCATGGTTGTAGTTTCCCATTGAGTTGTGTATGGTTGTAGTTTCCCATTGAGTTGTGTATGGTTGTAGTTTCCCATTGACTTGTGCATGGTTGTAGTTTCCCATAGAGTTGTGCATGGTTGTAGTTTCCCATTGAGTTGTGTATGGTTGTAGTTTCCCATTAAGTTGTGCATGGTTGTAGTTTCCCAATGAGTTGTGCATGGTTGTAGTTTCCCATTGAGTTGTGCATGGTTGTAGTTTCCCATTGAGTTGTGTATGGTTGTAGTTTCCCATTGAGTTGTGTATGGTTGTAGTTTCCCATTGAGTTGTGCATGGTTGTAGTTTCCCATTGACTTGTGCATGGTTGTAGTTTCCCAATGAGTTGTGCATGGTTGTAGTTTCCCATTGAGTTGTGCATGGTTGTAGTTTCCCATTGAGTTATGCATGGTTGTAGTTTCCCATTGAGTTATGCATGGTTGTAGTTTCCCATTGAGTTGTGTATGGTTGTAGTTTCCCATTGAGTTGTGTATGGTTGTAGTTTCCCATTAAGTTGTGCATGGTTGTAGTTTCCCAATGAGTTGTGCATGGTTGTAGTTTCCCATTGAGTTGTGCATGGTTGTAGTTTCCCATTGAGTTGTGTATGGTTGTAGTTTCCCATTGAGTTGTGCATGGTTGTAGTTTCCCATTGAGTTGTGCATGGTTGTAGTTTCCCATTGAGTTGTGCATGGTTGTAGTTTCCCATTGAGTTGTGCATGGTTGTAGTTTCCCATTGAGTTGTGCATGGTTGTAGTTTCCCATTGAGTTGTGCACGGTTGTAGTTTCCCATTGTGTTGTGTACGGTTGATCTAAAACTAAAAGTATTTCAGCACCAATATTTAAATTAATTACTATTTCTTTGAAAATAACTATCACTAACGTACCTCGGTAATTCGCTGACTGAGCCCATGAAGGTAGAATTACTAAATACTGGACTTCCATGCTGAGACCACCTCCATGCTGAGACTGAGACCGAGAGTGAAGTTAAACTTGGTGTTTTCTTTTGTCACGGTCGCCTCTCTCTCTAGCCCGGCCATTTTTAAATCCACAGCAGTGTGACGTACGTACCGTGTTCACGTTGTCCGCACACACAGGGGTATGGGGCCGTGACTATTATTTAAATACATTAATATTCAGTATTCTCATAATGTCATTAATATTCATGAGCTCATCACAACTGAAGAACAAACGACACGGAAAAGAGACTAACCAAACCGCGGCAGCGCGCTGGTACCAACAGCACATATACCGTTTACAAATAAGAAGAGAAGCAGGGAACCAGCGGCAGTTACCGTAGGACGTGCATGGTTGTAGTATGTGGTTTACCTTCATATGTCTGTTTGGTTATATATCTCCATCCATCGGTACTGTTTGTTTGCATCAGCGCCCTCTATTGAACATAGTGTGGGGATCGAGGGGAGGACGCGGATTGGATGGATGGTCGTTTCTGTGCGTGTACCTCTCTGCTGCTGCGTGTTCAATCCTACCTCCTTTTGAGGCAAGTTTGATGCATGCATCCGGCCGAGAAGAGAGTAGAGGGGGTCGTCCCTGTCCGTCCGTCGTCCATCCCCGTCCGTGTGTGCTGAGTGGCGAGTCAGTCAAACAATCGAGCTTGAGCGCCCGGTAAAACACAGACGAGGCAAGGGGGGAGCTGCTGGCTTGTTGTCTGGCAGCCCGATAAATCAGTTTGGCAGGCTAGACCGTCTGACCGTTTCAATAAAGGACGATTTTTGTGCGTTAAACTTAACGAAGGATGTGATGCAAGTGCGAGTAATGAGACAACTTCAAATCATGCTTCTAAGTTAGAAAAGAAAAGTGCACAAACGGCTAGAGCCCACTTCCGACAGACTGCTCCAAAGTTGTTTGAGTCGTCGCGACGCGTCGGGTCTTCGTGTGTTGAATGACAGCACTTCCTTTCAACCAGCAGCCTGTATGCATATTTCGTTGCTCAGCCCAGGAGGGGGCTCTGCATTTGCGCGTGCTTTTGATCAAAACACCAGCTGTTCGCACAGGGAATGGAGCTGTACATAACAATTACATAGAGGAAGGACGGATGCAACAGCAAGGACCTGATGTTGAAAAGTAATTAAGTGAACGTGAAAAATAAGAATAGTTTTAAAGTATCCTGTCAGTGTCATACAACATTACAAGATTGTCCTTGGCCTTAAAACTCACAAGACCATTCAAGGCGTCAGGACTTTTTTGATGTCTTTACCAAATGGTACGGCATGTTTTGTCTTCAAAACAGTTACACCATGGTTGGTTACACGGTAGCACTACCATAACTTTGTGTGGTTTGGTAAGTTCAAAAGCCCACAAAATGATTCCTTAGTCAAGACCTACAGTAACCGCACCCTGCCACACTGCAGTATCTTGGATTGACAATTTACGCTTGTTTACGCATTTATTTTTGTGTGGTAATGAAATGTGTAGGGACCGTCTGGCCAAGAAGAGGCCTACAAGTACAAAAGATCTAAAGTTCCATTCACCCTATTTACATCCCAACAATGACTAGTGAAACTGGTGGAATGCTGCAACTGCAAGTTGGAAGTAAAACTACAAGACGGAATGTAATGACAGGAAAGAAATCTTGGCATGCCATGACCGTCACCATGATCATGGGCATATATCTGCTTACTTTTGTGTATTTCTGTGACACAACAAGTACACACACTGACAACTTCCAGGTATGTTTTGTTTACTGTATTTTGTTTGGCCCAGATTGTTATTGTTTTTATGTTACTGTTGGATACTGCATACTTAAAAAAACAACCATGGTACATCAAATTTTGCTATAAGTTTTTCTCGGATGCTAATTTTTTTTAAAAAAAGAATCCCACAGAGGATGTTGAAATTCAATTTGAGTAATTTTCACTTCCAGAATGGAATAGACATGTAGACCAAGTTTGTGTTTATAAATCAATATGTATCAATTGTCAGTTGACCACACTTTTGTATGGATGGCCTCAAGTAAAACAAAGTATAAAACTGGGTTGGCACAAATTTACCCATTTTGGTAGAGTGCCGGCATGTTTATCCAGAGGTTGCAGGTTCAAGTCCCATTCTAGTTATTTTTTCTGTGTTCAACCCAAACAATTAAACAATTGACCGAGTCAGATTGCCTTGTGGTTTATTACAGTACTTGACATTTTAATAAAACATGAAACAAAACATTATGTGTACTTTGAGTTTTGTTAAAGAACAATTGATTTGTCACAATGTATCAGTTACATGTTATTTGTCAAGATAGCATTTTTGTACGTACATAGTGCTTTTTTAAGTGAAGGCTGGCCAATTTGTCAACCACTGCTTTCTATCACTCGCGGCTGTAATAACACAAAATAAATGTTTTTGTTGGTTTATTTAACTGGGCAAAATGTTCAAATATGCACGAAACTTGTATTTTTAGAGTTTATTGCATATTTTTGTTGCCTCCCTGATAGGCCTCGATATTCGGCCTGGGTAAATAGACAACTGACTTTAACCAGTCTGAGAAATGCATTTAGAAACATGGTATAAAACTGAATTTTAAAAATCATAAAAGATAAATAACTGCATTACTTGTAGGCATTTTTTTACATTTCTTCCTGGGATGGCCAATCCTTATCCATCATACCCATTATACCTGGTTTGTCTTTCTAAATTCTACACAATGCTAACAAAGCACTGATTTTCTTGGGCAAAACTAGAATTAACAATGAAGCATACAGCATGTAGTTCAGGGCCCAATAAGCACACAATAGGCTGTTAAGCAGCTCTATGAAATTATGATCTGGTTATAAGTTTATTGGCTAAAAAATTTCCAAAATAAGGAACAGAGTTTTTGCACCCAGAGACAATGCCAAGCGTGGTTTTATTTCCATATTGGTTGTTAGCTTTACTAAGTTATAAAAAACTTTGAATGTGATACATGATAAAACAAAGCAATGGATTGAAAGTTTGTTGGTTGTGACATTATGCATGTATTGTGTAGATGTGTTTCTAATTAGATTATTGTTTATTGTTTGCTTATTTCCAGGGCACCGTTTTGGGAACCACAAACCAACCAATCTTTAAGCTGCACAAAGCATTTGAACACAGTTCATATGGAGGTAAAATTTTGCTAATAGCTCTTTTCAAGTTCTGCAATTTTGTAAATTTGTATCATTTATCATGTTTATGTATCATCTTGTCATGTGTGTGCTGCCTAAAGATTGATAATTGTAACATTGTATGGTCCATCTGTTACCAGTGTAAAGTTTGTCTATTGCTAGGATCTGTTGCAAGAATCAAGCTCCTTTTACCATATGGCACTTCAATTTAAATTCGGAAACTTTGAAGTTTTTAGTCAGACTGGGAATCTTACAAATTAATATTTTGGAAGTATTCAAAAATTGTTAGTTCAGGTGACTCACTGTGTAAAAGAAAATACTTTCATTCTAAATGTACATGTATGACACACTGGTTATAAATATAAGCCATGGAGGCCTGTAATTCATCATACACTAGCGTGTTACATGTGTAGGTGCAGGACAGTTGCGTGACGTTCATTTGAATTGAGTGTGTGCTGTAGTATACGTTATCAGCCGCCGTGCAAACACACACAAACATGAGCTATGTGTAAAATCTGCATAAAATGTTGAGAGCTGAATTATTCAACAAAAATGATAGAATCATGAAGATTATCTGACATTCTGTGGCGTGTTGTGATCAGCAGAGGGGATGGGTTCGAGTCCCAGTCATGACACTTGTGTCCTTAAGCAAGACACTTAACCATGATTGCTTCGTCCTTCGGATGGGACGTTAAGCCGTTGGTCCCGTGTGTTCTGTAACATATGTAAAAGAACCCAGTGCACTTATCGTAAAGAGAAGGGGTCCACCCCGGTGTTCCTGGTTTGATTGGCAGCATGGTGCTATAAAGGAATAGGTCTCATACTTCAAAATGTAGAGCTCTTGCAGGAAAAAAAAGGAAAGATATTGAGCGCTTTGATACGCCCCTAGGGGTGTGATAAAGTGCTATATAAGAACCCAGTATATAGACTCGCTAACATTGTGACCATTGAATGTTCATCTGGTGAGAGTAGTAGCTTTTTACAGGTTTTGCATTAAAAATGGAGTAAAAAAAAATGTCTGTCCCGGAAACAGATCCTCATATCCCTAGGAGTCTGTGTGCAGCACAAAAGAAGAGTCCTACATGGTTGTGATAACTTTTGATTTTAGTCTCCAGTAATTTGTAATGATATTAGCCAAACAGACATGCCTCTTGCTGTTATAACACAGTGTGTTTTTTTAGCTTAGATGAAAATAATTGCAGGATATTCTGATTGCAGTTTTTCCTAAAGAATATCTTGCTGTTTTGCCCAATATGGCAATAGATGGATTGCACATGACGTCAGTGGCTGCCATCTTTGATGACAAACAATGGAAAAGTGCAGGCGTGTACGCGCTGTGCGCAACTCTCAGCCAGTGATAGCCTTTAATGCGTGCATGTTTCATCAACGATGGCGGCCAATGCAAGGCGTCTATTGATTCCATTTAATTTAAAGACAACTTCAATTCAAATAACATTATGTTGAGTTATTTTATTTTAAAAGATAATTTGCAACATCTATTTATATGTATGAGAAAGGAAATGAGCTAACTTCTTGTTAATTGCTTTATTTATAATTTTTTATATGAGTCACAACATCAGTCTGAAGCCAGTATGTATGTACTTTGGGCAATTAAACCAATCTACATCAATGCAGAAGCAGTGATTTGAAACTTCAAGAATAACTTTCACAAGTGTACAGGTAGTTCAAGAAAATGCAAAATGTTTTGTTTAAAAAAAACCAGTATGCAGTAATACTTATTTTTGTTCTACATCAATGTGTGATTTAAGCAGAGTATTCGTTGCTTGCCTGAGTCATATTCTTTTCTCCTGATACAATTAATACTCATTAATTTTCATGAAAGTTTACAATTGTGTTTTACTGTTAGAAAAGGCACTGTCTATGGAAGACTCACAAAGTTTGATTTTACACAATGTATTGATATGAAGGTATGATGCGGTTGGTTTTTGGAAGAATATATACAAGAAAGTGTTCCCTAACACAGGGTTCTTATGTACATGTAGTGCTACCCAACTTTAGAATTAAAGGTTGTTGTTGTTGTTGTTGTTGTTGTTGGTTTTTTTTGGGGGGGACTATGCGAGCACAAAGTCTTTACAGCGTGATCCGGGGCCCACCCAAAGGCCCTGCAAATGTTGATTGTACACAATGTACACGCTTTGTGACCATGATAATGCACTCTGAGGTGATTCGTGATGGCCACTTCCTCCTGACTTCGTTGAGCAAAAGTTTTAAAGATTTGAACTCTGAAATGTATGAACTTGGAAAAAAGTGGGGGGGGGGGGGACAGAGGCGGATGGATCTTAAACCTTGGCGGTGACTTTTTAAAAGGGGCAGGTGCCTCAGAAAACATGGTGGTGTACCAAGCTTTTACTAACCACTACCAGTACATGTTGGAGAACACTGATGTGGGTATTGCATTATATGTCATGTAGTGTACTCTTGGTCAGTACACATTCTATTTTTTGTTATTTTTAAAAGGTTGTGAAGTTTCACATCTTAGTTATTGTATGGTCTCACAGAGCTGTGTCTGAATTGCTGCGGCTGTGGCTGTTCTTTTTTCATGTTTTAAATTATTATTTCAACAATGCTGTAGCCTTTCTTCAAAACAACTGAAAGGTTTTATGTTAATCACATGATCAGAATGTAAGATAAGACAATAAGAAAGTAAAATAAGATACAAATTTGAAGGCCAAGCTAATATTTGACATATTTTGTCATGCATATTGTATGTAAAGATTGTTTTTAGAATGATTGTCACACATGAGGAAATTCATTTGATGGTTGTTAATACATGGGAAGATTATTGCCCTTTTATTTGGAGTATCGTGGACATCTCTATATGAAGTCAGAGAATCCTACATGTTTAATAAAAATATGGTAATTCACCACATGGGAATGTCCAAGGAGTGAATACACATCAGCTGATTGTGCACATTAGCTGTGTGTATATGTGGCAAGCACAGATTTCACATGGGTTATAGTGTTCTTTCAAGCTGTACGCAAGCTGGGTTGAGCACCATGCTTGTTAGACTTTCACACGTAATCTTCTTGTTAAAATGTACATGAGCATTGTTATTTAAGTATTCTCTACTAAAATTGATTTGCAAGTGAAATGAGCCTTGAAACTTAACAAGCACTTAAATCTGATTACTTGATGGTAAACAGCGGATAAAAGATGAGTTTCTGTTGAGATGTCTACCTGCTTTAATAGTTTGTATGTCTTTTGAAACTGAGAAAAAAGAATTAACTTTTGCAAACTGCTTACCAACTGAAAGAACTTATGGCATTAAATGCAAACAAAAGTTAGTGGGCTGATATTTTGACCTCAGCTGAGTCTTTCTCGAAGGCTAAAAAGAGAAAGACTCTGCCAGGATTGAAAAGTCGGGCCACTGAGTATCTTTTGAAACTGAGAAAACAATCCGGTAAATAACAACTTAGTATGATTCTGGTCAACACTGATATTTATGAAAATCCAACTTTTAAATCCTATTGAATACTTCAAAGAAAAAGTACATTGTGTACAACAAATTAACCTCAACACGAATTGCATACTTTGTGTAAACATTAGGTTTTTTATGCTCTTTTGTAATCATTACAATAATATTGTTTCTGTAATTGGCATCATTAAACAAAGATGGTAGTAAGAAGTCGTAGTTTGATAAAAGCCGCTTTTAATACTATTTTAAATTGTACACAAAAGTCTTGTTTACTAGTAACTATCAGATCAGTTTATGATTATTTACATGAAAATTGTCGGAGATATTCAATTAATACACTTTCTAGAACCTCAATGCAATCTTAAGTAGTAATGTTAACATTTAATTCCAATGTAAACAAAATTCAAACTTCTGTACATCCGATCAACTTCAACTCAAATTTACCCCATGTTAAAACCTTGATATGAACTCGTTCATAGTACAATTATGTCATCATGATGCCGCCAAGCATCACTCATGTCACTTAAAGGTGCACTACTCAAACATTTATATTTGCAGGAAAAAAATGCGACATCAAGCTAAACCATTGCATGCATTCAAGCCGGGATGTGTAACCTCATAAACTTAAGATTTTGTTGTTATGATGGCATCAAGTATCGAATGACGTTGCCTTATAGGTGAAGTTTTACAAGATATATTTATACAGAAACCTTGCATTTATTCAAGTTGGGATGTTTTACATACAAACTTTAGATCATATCACTATGACATAAGTTCCCACACTCATCAAGTGTCGTGTAACGTCACCTAAAATGTGCACATTTTGAGATTTATATTGACAAGATAAACATGGGCCATCAAGCTGAAACTCACTTGTATGTAGGCCGGGATAAGTAACATTCCAAAATTTAAAGTCCTGTTCTTTTAATGACGTCATCAAATGTCATGTGCCTCAAAGGTGCCTTAAAAGGGACATGCATATTTTCTTGTGAAACTTTATGCTTAAATGCATATTGAAATACCTAGTGTTTGTCAGGTGACAAACACTTGAGTAAATTAGTTTAGGACTATTTGCTGTCTATTTAAAGCAATGATGACAGCATCTGAAAGTGAATAAAGAATAGGACAACTTAAAGTAATAACAAGCTTAAAAATCATAGTTCTCTTTGCCCTCCCCGAGCGACAAAGACTGATATGGTAAACAGCAACAAATGAACACAACATTTTGGAGGAACGAATCGCATAGGAACTAGAGAACTCAAGGTTCCTCCATAAAACAGTAGTGCTGTAACCAAGTCGCAATGGGCAGTCAGACTGAAGGGCTGTTCTGACAAGTTGAATGACGCACGGTAGAGGTGTACAAGTTGGGGGTGGAAGCCGAAGGGAGGTGCTGCGGAAGGGGTGGCATGCTCCTTGAATCCAGGAGCATTGTGAGGCAGGAGGGCCCGAAGAGCTAGGGGACGGGGCCAGTGACTGCCGGGCGCTGAGGTGAGTCTGGGCGGAGGGTCGTTGGGGGGAGGAGGTGGTGGTGCCTGACGTCGAGGGCACTCAAAAGTTTGGGCGTTGCAGGAATTGGCGCTGGTACTGCTGGGTTCATGTGCCTTGCCAATCGAGGGGAACTTGTGAGATACCACGCTGAGGGCTATACAAGCTTGTTTGGATAAAAACAGTCTGTCAGAGGAGCCGGTTAAGTCGGTTTGACGCATCGCAATTGTCTCGTTTGAAAGGGGAAGTCCAAGAAGTTCTCAAATGGCACCTACAATGCTAATGCCACGGTTGTTGGCAGCAGTCATTTTCTTAGTGGCAGTTAAGAGATGATGCCTAGTTTGCCTAGTTTGGGTAGGAGCTTCAAGCCAGCTAGGCATGACTGGCATCCAGTGTCGGCCATGGCGGGGTAGGAGACAGTGGGGTCGGGCTGAGGATGGAGGTTGGGAAGCCGAGGGCTCGGGTAGCGGACGGGACAGCCTTGATGAAGACATCAATGAAGGGTTGGGGGTTGGATGCCCGCTTTTCCCCTGCATAGTAGAGCTTGTTGTAGACATGATGCTGGAGTGTGATTGCATGGGCACCATATGGCCATGCAACAAGGCTTTTTTCAGAATTAATACACGTTACATGAAACTGCACACCCCTGCCTGACCTCGGAGGCGGGCAAAGAAGGGCCGTACTGGCTCATTGCGGTCCTGGAGTTGCATCCGTGAGACCATGATGTTTTCCTGATGGACGGGGAGTGTCTTGATGTTGCTGAGAATGGTCTGTTCGTCACTGGAGGTGAGGGTACAACGGTCTTCGTGAGGTCTTTCTGCAGTGCCTCCTGGCAACACTCAAGGAGCTGGAAGACTATGTTTGAGCTTGTGAGATGTGTGGTGGCCTTGTAATCTGACCATCTTTGTTGAACGTAAGCCCATTCTTCACTTGTGCCAGCTGTTGATATCGCAGGCCATTTAACCTCCTCAGCCTTGGCTGCACCTAGGGCGGGAAGTGGGCCATGTCATGGTGCAGGCAGGTGTGGGGCAGGGGATGGTGGTGCTCATGACGGATGAGAGGAAAACTCTCATCATATTTGCTGTCTGTTTAAAGCAATGGTGACAGTATCTGAAAATGAATAAAGAATAGTACAACTTAAAGGTTTATAATGAGCTTAAGAGTCATAGTTCTCTATTTAGCTCTTGTTTTCTTTTATTTTGTGTATGTGTTAACCCTGAACCTTTGTGTTCCAATACCAAAGTTGACCAGTTTTTTTTTTTTCCCTGTGGTTTCAAAGTTGATGTACAAACATCGCAATTCTTTTCTCAGGTAGTGTTTTGTTTCTGGATTGTTAATTTCCTTTGAATGCTAGTTTCAATAGGAAAAAGTGAACTTCATGTGGATTGTGTTTGTACAGCAAATATTAAGTACTTGTTTTTTGTCAGTTATTGAATAAGGGACTCTTTTAAGAAAGGAATTACTGAATACAGTTAAAACATGAAACTGATATGAGCGTAGTAAAAGAAAGAATAACTTATAAATAAATAAATAAATAAACAAGTACATAAAACCCCACAAAAAAACCCAGCAAAATGATAATGAAATAAAACAAGTAAACAGAGGAATGCATGTTCATAGCAATATCGTTGTTTTTGCCATGGAAATTACTCTGTTACCCATGGGTGTATGATCTTGTTTCATCAGTATTTTTTGTGCAATTGATATTTTGCAGGTCATGAATTTGTACTTCCATACCAGACAGATTCCGAAGGAGGCTTCATATCTAACAGCTTCAGTCCACACAGACACAGAAGAAGCAGTGTTTCTCCTTTTGTACCAGAAGTTGCCCATTTTAAGTTTAGAGGATATGGGAAAGATTTCCATCTTGAAGTCACCTCAAATGAAGCACTAATTGCACCAGGATGTACTATCCAGTCTTGGAAGAATGGAAAGGTAGAGATACAGAAGCTTGCTCCTCGTCATAAGCATTGTCACTTTCATGGCAGTCTGAGATCACATGCTAATTCAAGTGTAGCTATCAGCTTATGTAACAATGGTTTGGTAAGTACATGCTTTAAACTCAACATTCATTCTAGCAAAGTTTTAACAGCCATTTGCCAAGGAACAGAGTTAGAATTTGACAGAAAAACTTTAAGTTAGTGGCCTGGGGTACTGATTTTTGATACATGAAAAGCCATTGTGGTTTGCTTTGCAAGCAGGTAAGTACAAGAAAATTCAAGATTATGTTTACTTCATCATGGTGTATTGATACTTAAAATAGCGCAGTGATGTTGTAAAGACCTCTGATTGTTCAGGACTGAGACTTACATGTAGAGGTGTGAGAGCCAGATGAAGGCCTTTGTTCTAAGAATAAGGTCTCGGAGTATGACCTTAAGTTCTTGTGTATAACATTAAGTAAAGCTAGAAATCAAAATTGAAATAACAAATGAGGGCGTCTCAAAGCACTCGTTGTTTCTACAAGGTATTTAGAGCTACAATGTATGTTCGAAATATAAGACCCATTTGTATACATGTAGCACCATGCAATGGATTACAAGGTGCTCTGGCACATTCTGCAGCCAATCATATAAGAAAACACCAGAAATCTGCTGTACAAGTTTTTTCTCTCAACTGCCCTCATTTCTATTTTAGCTGAGTTTAATCTATCACTTGCGCGGGAAAGTTTGTCAGTTGAATTTTACTCTGGAATGCCAAAGTCCACAAATTTCCTTCCAATCACACCCTGATACATATTGTACAATACACTGTAATTCAGACACTTCATTTGTAGTAAGCAGCTTTTTCTCATTCAAGATAACGTTAACAGTTTAAGGTCCTGATTTTCTTGATAAAAGAATTAATGAAATGGATTAAATTAATAAGAAACTAGTAATAAATCACTGGCAAGTTGTTTGTTTATTAGTATTAATGTAAACCCAGGAGTTAACTGTTTTGTATGAGCTTTGTTGCTAATTTTAAACTCCCCTACTTTGTGGATGAATGCAGTGTTATTGTTAAAGGTCTGTACAATAACAAACAAAATTGGTCTGGTCAACTGGTCCAAGGCTGATAGAATGTAAAAAAGTGATCTCAAAACCAGTCTCAAGACCAGCAACATACATAGACAAGCAGTGCCATTTTAAATGATACATGCAACTGGTGTTGATGACCATGTGCCCTGTTGTTTTATGCATTTAACTGTACATGTATGTAGAACCATCTTGATGAAGTGTGGTTACTTGTACCTTGGTTTGTAAAGTTTAAACACATAATTTATTTTTAAAACTATGTATCAGCAATTGCAGGGAGTTAATCCTCTACGTAGAAACTGTTTATGTTCAAATAATGAATGGATGGTACAATTGTAATAGCACAGAAGCCTGGCTCTAGTTTTGCATTTTCTAATAGATAGAGTCCTCATCATGAAAGTGTGGGAAAAAAGTCGCTGACCTCACATTAAAATGGTATTAAATGTCATTTTATTTGATACTCTTTCATAGTGATTTGAAACATGAGTTCATTGGACATCAAAAACAAATGGGGTCTGAACACTCCAACGAGGAATTTTTGCGCCATTCAAAAGGTCAAATCCAATGCTGTTTTCATTGAATATCATCAAAATTTAGGAAGGAACTGAAAATTATCTTTACATAAACCTAAAGACTGTATATTTGAAATGTGACATAAAACGTTTTTGGAAAAAATTGCACTTGACAGCATTCTCACTTAATAGTTGTTCCCTGGCCAAATGCCAGTTAAAACAGCTGAGGACCAGTCAAATTTCTCTGCAAGTGGTCCGGCTGGCTAGATCAGTGTTGGAAAGCATCCCTATTTAATATGAATAATGGACAAGTGAAAAAGCTGACGAACTAGTAAAATGGCAGACTAACTGGTCCTGCTTGCTAGTTACACATGGGGTAATTGTAAAGGCAAACCCTGCTTGACAGGTATCAAACACTTGGCATTTTACACTTTTTTTGTGTGTGAAGTTCAAGATTTAAGCTAGTCCAGCCTCTCCTTGATTAGTGTTTTCTATTTGCTGTATTTTGGGGCTTACAATGTATTTTGGAAAATGAGTGGATCACAAAACTGAATTTTAACGAGGCCCTCTTTAACATTGATATTTTATCTCCTATTGAACCATTGGGATACTGTTTACTGTTACACATTGTCTTAAGAAGCAATTCAACTTCATTTTATATTTTAGATTTTATGTATTTTTAGCATTCAGAGCAAAGAAAAATAATTAAAATTCTTATGTAATAATGTACACGCAGTACAAGTAATTCTATACATGTTCAACAAACCTATGTGATACAAAACTTGAAGCACATCAAAACAGTTTACTATACATTATACTTGGTGCAGTTAAATGCAACCTGATCCTTAATGGCTGAATTTACTGCACAAAATATATTTGATAATGTATTTGATTGCCTTAAAAAAACCAACCCAAGCCCCACTTACATGTATACCACACTTGCAATAATGTTTTACGCCCATGACCATGTATGTGACACAACCAATAGTGACACCGAGTCCCTCATTTATTATTACTATTTTAAAATAATAAACAAAATTATTCTGAAAACAAATGTTCAATTTAAAAGTAAATTACATATGAGGAGATGAAGTTATGTTATGCTATGTTAGTCATAGTACACATAGTAGGCCTACATGGCACATTATTTTATTTGTAAGAGTTTATAGCATTGTTAGACCAAAGGCCACCCACCCACACAGCAGTTATTGTGAACAGACAGGTTTGCATTTTATATCCACTTCTACACATCTAATGCCTATTGTTCAGTTAAACAAAGACTACAAAAGATCTATTTCCAGAAGCACTGTGGGTGAATCTGCTTCGAAAGCTCTTTACTAAGCACAATAGTGTGAGTAGTTGTCCCATTCAAGGTGGTCTATGTACAGAAAAAGACCTATATAATACATGGTGTGTGTGTGTGTGTGTAAAATCATAGATTGAACTCCTAGGTCAAGCCATTCTAAAGTCTGTAGGAAACATGAGCAAAGTAGCATTACTCTGCATGGGGCTCTGAGAAGCAGCTCCAGTCCCTTGGTTTAAGCATTGCTCTATGGTTTAAGCATGGAGGAATCCTCCATGGTTTAAGTTTTAGAAAAGGTATATTTTTTTCTTTAAAAAGTAAACCTTCATGCAAATGTATTTATTAGGTTCTCAATCAAAGTCAAGATACAGGGTTCTTGAAAGCTACTTGTATTAAAATACCATGTGGCTTGGCCTTGAGAGTTACATGTAAATGTGGCTGAGAATGGACTGTAGTTGCTAATGCTTAACCTTGGGTGAACTTGAGTAACTCTATTGCCGGGTTAATTATTTCCCAGGAGTTGCTTTTGAAGCCTGAACCAATTTTTAGAAGTTTCCAGGAATTTCCCAAATCATTGTGTTACTGGTGTGTGGTTCTCATACTTAAGTACTACTCGAATGTTGCTGCATTTGTATTTGTACTCGGCTAGCAAAAGTACTCAGAGTCAGACTTGAAGTCTGTTCTCGACTTACAAATTATTTGAAATTGAGTCAGAGTACAGTTTTGTAGTGGAGTATTCAGAATGTGTAGTGGAGTATTCACATTCTGAATACTCCGCTACTGCACTCTGACTCAATTTCAAATAATGGTCAAAGTACCACTTTCCTATTCATGTGTGTTAATAATTTATTAATAAATTACGTGGCACGTTACTATGCAATGCAATGCAACGGCCACCTAAGTAGGGTCTATAATAACCAACAATTGCCAATCAGTAAAAAATGATAAATAAAGGTAAACTGTTATAGCTCTTCTCAGCTCAAAGCCAGAAATGAATAAACTCATAACCAGCTACACATGTACCTTTTCAAAAACTGATACACTCAGTCTTTGAACGTATACCCCATCCATATGTTCCAAACATTACACTTGACAGCTAGGCCTAATAGATATGATTTTAGAACATTAGACATCAATTATCAAACATTAATAAATACCTCGGAGAGTTTATGCATTCTGATTGTCAAAGACACGTGTGGGCTCCCTACAATGTGAAATAAAATGATATCTAAAGGATTTAAATGGAAGGCCCAATTCTTAAGATCCATAATTTTTGTAAATCCTTTTTTATGAATGTATACTCGGTTTGCAGTAACACTATGCAGGGCTCGAACTTGGGGAAAAAATCCACAAGACTGCAGGGCTTGTAGCTCAAAACTTTTACTGGACCAGAAAATTTGTTACAAGACCGGAATCAAAATGAGAAGAACACTCTACACAGTTTCACATTTGAGCTGTTTTTGTACCAAGCACTAAGAGAAGATTTATCAAGTTTTTCTTGTGGGTAATACATGTACTTCAATACTCAATTGATCAGTTTAATTAAAAAATACAGTGACGTGTTATTATTCAAAAACACAAGACCGCCGGACTTGTACCTTCATAAGTTTACTGGCCCAACACTAAAATCACTGGCCTCGGGCCTGCAGTCCAGTGTCAAATTCGAGCCCTGCTATGTGTATCTACATGTACTATCTGTGTAGATTTGGTTTGTGGTAACACCATGTGTATGTCTACTAGCTGTGTAGATTTTTACTTAGAGATCTACATTGTAGGTCTTGCTTTTTATTCTAGTGCCGTGGAGTAAATTTTGGAAATCGGGAGACTACTTTTTTTATGAACTATTACAATGGTTCAATATCCATTTTTCTAGTGTATACATTAAAATATGTAAGGTCTCAGTCCTGCTTTTTACAAAGCATCCTTTCAGTTAAAAATTGTGTCTTTGTTATTTAGCAACTACATACACTCTAACATGTCTTTGAATCAGTGATCATACACAGTGAAAATGACAGGTGAGTTTGGCTGTAACAGCCATCATACATTATGTGTAAACATGTTGAAATTTGATTTAAAAAGTACAATTTCACCCAAATGCTGTACAGTATTTACTGTTCACATCAAAATAAAAATTTTGACCACTTAAATTTTGAGCCAGTTTTTATGACTGAAATACTATGATGTGTTTGTAAAACCAAATAATAAGATTACATTTTTTAAAGACAACTTAAACACTGTGGTATTCCGGTTGATGACTTAAGCCCCTTTCACACGAGAACCGTAAACTTACATGTAGGACCATCGATTTGGGCGCCAGTTGTCTGTCCCAAAGGTTGCATGCGATATCATGACAAACATTCACACGATCACACACATCGCGTTCCCGACGTCCCTCATTTATGTGAGATCGCACTGTTGTTTATTTATCAGTTCGCTGGTGCTCTGTCAGTGTCCTGTTTAATGTAATGTATTTGCATTAGGGTACCACCGATCGTTTTCTCGGCGCGCCATTTGTGCTTTTTTATGCGACTTTTCAGCATCCTGACTCCAAAGATGAATGTTATACAAATAATGAATGTTTATGAGTGCAATGGTGCGAATATTTTCATGAGTTGAAAGATGGAATGTTGTATTCAACGAGGCGGAGCCGAGTTGAATGGAATATTCCATCTTTCAACGAATGCAAATATTCGCACTGTTGCACGAATGAAAAACATTCATTATTTGTTTTATATAACATCCAAGTAGATCAGTAACACTGCTGCATTACCAAAGACACGCGCACGCAGTGATGTTTTACGCAACGTGCAATAGTACTTTTCGGATGGAACGAAAAATGCACGGTGAATGGAACGAAAAATGCACGGTGAGTGACGTAGCGTGCAATAGTACTTTTATTTGCATACACGTGACGGACAATCCTTCAATCAAATGGCAAGGATCTGCTTGGGTGTTATATAAATCTGAATATTTTGTCGGAAATGGCAAGTGGAAAAGCCAAATTCAAGGCTTTCTTTGATGAAAGCAACTTAAATAATTTGCAACAGCAAAAACATTTCTTCCGCCAACGCCATTTTGATGGATACCTCGAACAAACAAACGATCTTTGTCCACCGGGTGGGGTTCGCGAGTGTGGCAGACAGTGTCAACATTGAGCGCAGGAGCTGACATTGTCATATTAGGAGGACTGAGGAGAACTTATTAATTTTGGTTTAACCCTTACACTGATGTGTGTTAGCACTGTATACTCAGTACTTTCCCGAGTTCTGTGAAAAAAAAAATCACAGGCATATTACTCGGGTGGGATTCGAACCCACGATCTTTGCAATTCTAGAGCAGTGTCTTACCAACTAGACCACCGAGATTGCCCGGTAGCTAGACGCAGTTCGAATCCTATATTTTAGCAGCGAGTTCCGCAACGATTTAATCGTTTTAAAAGTAACAGCAGAGGAAAGAGGAAAGATAGCAAGATTGGAGGAACAAACCACTTCATGGCCGGTTCTTGAGATGTACTGAAGAAGTTGCCAGCAGCAAGTCCTGGAATTGGTTAAGGAGCAGAGAACTGAAGAAGGAAACTGAGGGCTTGATTACTGCGGCTGGTGGTTGGAGCACCTGGCACTGGGGAAACATCTAGAGGAAATACATGTAGGGACAAATGTGAGGGTAGATCTATTACAGAAGGCGGCGCTTTTGGGACTAGCGAGGATTCTGAGAAAGACCCTTGAGATCTATAATGTACATGTAAGGCTACAGGACGTACATGTAGCCCGACTCGAGGAGTTACTGGCACAACGGAAAATGCAATTTTTCCTTTGCATGCTGTGATAAGATGAAATAATAAAAATCATCATCATAAAAATAATAATAATTTCTTATTCCGAGTGATGACTCAAGTGAGCACATCTGAACTTGAACAAAATCCCTGAGAATATGTGATTCATTTAGTAGTTGATGTTTCTTAAAAACTTGAGAACCAACTTCGATGAAAATACACTGAAAGGTTTGATTATATTTTCATTGAAAACTAGAGAAAGGAATGAAATACATTTCCCAAATTAATGATGTATTATACCTTTAAGACAGAGCAGAGATGAGTGATCAGATGTGGCATTTGCAGATGTTAAGGATATTTAGTACTGAAGGTCCTCTGGAAACAAATATGTATAAATAGAATTTGGTGAATGTTTGTGAAATGTCATTTGCTTTCCTTCTCTGCTTCAAAGTAGCTCCATAGTCAAAGTAGTACTAAGTACGGTATTTGAGACTATAGAGACTATAGGTGGATAAGGTGCCCAAATGTAAATTATGTCAAAATTCTTATCATCATGAATGTTTTAAAAGACGTTATCTAGACACACTACATTTTGTACAACTGTCTACTGCTAAGTGCTAGTACAATCACTTAGTGAAAACATTACTATGTAGATCTATCTTGACTAAATTGCTGTTTTGTAGTAGTGTTGTTTTATTTAGTGGGGTACCTGAACATTTGTACGGTTGGACACCATGCACACCATAATGTTTTCCTGTCTGTAGTTGGTAAAACTTGTTGTAATCCAATTACTTTCAAGTCCTTTCATTTCTGTATTTTACATTACACTGTGCTTAATTTTGCCTTGCAGAGTGGACTTTTAAGAACTGAACTGGATGATTACCTGATTGAACCGCTGAATACAAACCAACATGGACAAAAAGTTCATATTTTATACAAGAGATCAAATGCTGATTCTGAAGACAGGAGCATGGAAAGGAACCGAGTCAAACGCAGCTCAAAGCAAGATGGACATGTAACACCTAGTAATAAAACTAAACAGCACTACTGTGGCTCAAAAAGGAAATGTAAGTTAATTAAAACAATCTTCATGTACATGTAGCTGAGAGAAGTAAATGTATTGGTGAAGAAAGACAGATTTAATGTTTAGTACAAAAAAATTGATTCAAACTGATTCCCCTCTAGTGTGCAATAAAAATCACCATCTCACTAATATGTACTTAGTCTATAATTTGATGTTAACTTGACCTTTTCTGCTCCAAATTTCCAAACATTTTCCGATACCACCCACAAGATTAGTTTTCGGAACACCCTGAGCAAGTAAACTATTTTCAGAATATCGTTGTCACAATGAACTATGCCTAAATCATGTTAAGAGTTTTAGTTCTCATGAAATGCTCCACAGTTTCTTTTTCTCTTTCGAGAAATGTGATTTTGGTCCTCAGTGAATCAATGGACCCTTGGCTGTAAGCTGCGATCGATAACCCGCCATGGGCTGCTGGAATCTCAGACTTAACTCCATATTGAGCACAATGTAAAACAAATCATGGTAGCCTACATGTATCAAGCTCTTATAATCCTCCTTTGTCAGACTTTGGATGAAGGTCTGGAAATGGGATTTCAGGCCCGGAATGTCACCTTTGAGAGGGCAAAGTAATTTTCATTTTGTACAGGGCAATTTCATTTGAAAGTCTTAAGAAGTCTGTGGAAAGCTTGTGAAGGGGCAGCAGGGCCAAGGTTAGGGAATCGTAGGCCTATTTCCAGAATATTTTGAGCATGAAATCCAGTAGCTTTTGTTCCTCTTTGTATGGGACAAATGAAGTGTAACACTGTGAGTGCATGCATGGTGCCACTGCACAATGGAATGTCCAGGCGTATTAACACGTAACCCGCTGTTGACCTCGTACATAAAAAAAAAAATTGGGGGGTGTGTTATCACGCACACCAGCAGCATCCCAAGGACATTATAAAACGTGCTCTTTGCAACCATATCCATGAAAACAATTTGATGTAACATGTCACTCTGCATTATTACATGCAAGTGGTTGATAGGATTTCCTACCATTTGTCGGTACAATTAGGTTTCTTGCTTTTTTGTTAATTAATTATAATTGTTGTCAAATACATGCTTGACTACAGTCTAGTCAACTCATATTTTTTTGTTTTATTTTGATGAAGAAGTAGCATCAATCAAAGTTTGGTTGAATGCAGCACATATCTTTAATCATTGAATAGTGCACTTTATCTTAAATTTTGATCTAACATTAATAAATACCTCAAAGAGTTTACGCATTCTGATTGGTCGAAGACTGGTACATGGGGGTGTATTAACATGTGATATAAAGACTGGCTCTGTAAACTAGCGAATAAATGGCGAAAGAAAAATCACAAATTCTGATGATTATTACTGTTTTTCTTCGTTGGTTGGTGGCTGGCCGCTGTTAATGGACCTCGCCTTCGGCTCGGTCTGCTCGGTCCCTAACAGCGGCCAGCTACCGGCTCGGTTCATTAACAGCGGCCAGCCACCAACCCGGTCATTACCATGCAGTGAAGACCCCACACTGTTATTCTCTAATTAAAAAAGGTGAATTTTTGTTTTCAATTTACATTTCCAATTTTATATCATGAAGCTGTACCTTGTAGTAGATTTTGTTGCATTTTCTTTAAGTGTATTTAAAGGTCTCATGATAGACATGGTAACCACTTGAATAATATTTTGAAGTGAAGTGCAGTCTCCTGACCTACTTGAAGTCTGGCATCAAATAATTCAAGTGCCAACAACATTTGAAATGACTTAACAACTTCTGCATTTGCCATTATGTGAACTTGTGATCATAAGGGTAATCCAGTCTAGTGTGTAAACTCAAGGCCAATGACTACTCCTAACATTATCTCTCTAAATATCAGGTTTTTACTGTGAAGCAAAACATTAATATTTTGAGTGAAATACATTTTCTTAAAGAAAACTTGCAACAAAATTTGTCAACAAATTATTTTTTCCCTATGAATGCACCTACTAGACATCCAAAACCAGTCAGCCAAAATTGGTCATTGTAATTGTATGCATTACTGATGCTTGGTGTATGAACTATGTGTATGTACTGCAGTACATTCATGTGCATGTGCATAGTGTACTAAGTACACTGTACAGGTTGTTTGTGAGTGTGCATGTACTAATTATACAAACTTTATACAATGAGAAACATTGAGTGATAGTTTACATGTAACTTTTCTTTGTCAGGCATAGTATTGGGATGATAATAGAAACATTTTAATGTTGACATACGCATACATGTGACTGTTTGTTCAAAGAATGTTCCTATACATGTACATGTGCCTTTTAGATTTTCTGGAAGAAAAATCTGTGCATTTGTAGTGACATGAAAAGTATGGTAAAATTGTAATGTATAAAAATACAAAGTTTTCCAAGAAGTTCATTCTTTCATGTACATGCTGTATAAAATTACACGGCACAGGTGTAACATTTGAGGATTAGTTGACTTTCAGATGTTTGTGTGGAACTTACTTGTGATTAACTCTCAAATCACAACCAATTACATGTAATACTCTTTGACTTGACTCTGTTACCTTTTACATTCTTCCAAAAAATTCCCTCTTGATGTGCAAATTTACACTTACACTATTGTCGATACTTTCAAATGTTGTGGGTTTTTTTGTTGGTTGGATCAGTATCATACATTTAATGCATAATAAGAATTATTGACACAAAGCAAAGTAGTTTCTGTGTCTGGGCCACTTGGCCCCACAGAGGGCTATACAATGTGGTCTTTTCTTGGTTAACACCCTCAACACTATACATACATGTAGAAACCCAGGCACCAAACATGGTAACAATAGCTGGATTCTTTATGATAGCAAACAGCCTGCAGGTGAGGAAACTAGCTTGTGTGAGTGCTTGACAGTTTCTACAAAGGCTGAATAATACAAAGTTAATTCTATCCAGTGTGCTATTATCCAGTGAGCTGTTTCTTTAATCCAGACTTCACTCAGTGGAGCCTATTTCATAATGATTTTACGACCCACTAACTCTCTTGTGGGAGACACAGAGAGAAGATTGTGCAGGCGTATATGGAGGGGTGGGGGGGGGGGTGGGTATGGATATGGCCTATGAGTGCTCATCCAGCATTTCCCAAGTGTTGAATTTTTTTTTATCTGCCCCCTTTGCTGTATACCTTTAAGAACACAAAAATAATGTTATGTAACAGAAATCATCATACTAATAGAAATAGAAATCCCCCCACTTTTCAACATGGATTTATGCCACATGGAATGTGATTGACCAACAGGAAACCTTTGCAGATTCTCTTTGTTTCATGTGGATTTTGGCAGGTTACTTTGGTGCTAGTGCTAATTTAATTGGGTCCTGCTGAGATCCTGAAGCCAGTGACCTTGTAGGCAAGGGGATAGAGGCCATGTCCACTGGTCCTTGTATCAGTGTGGCCTGTAAGGTCAGACAATGGACAGACCAGACTAAACACTTTTTTTGCAAGCTGGCTAGCTACTCTTCCTACTTTGCTTTGTTGATGATTATATTACTTAAACCCAGGAGGACAGTCTTTAGTTTATCTGTGATAGGGCAGGATCAGACTCATGTAGTCGCCGTGCAGTCCTCATGGAGGCCCCTAGTATGAACGGTATTTATGGGTTGAACTGTGTTTGTAGTTCATTGGCATGTTTCCCGTGTTATTACTTTACCAGATGGCAAAAAGCTCTGTTTTTAAAGTTGTCATTGCAAGTATCATAAAGAGAGACATTTCAAAGAGAAAAATATTGTTTCCTTACAGTCAGAGCTTGTAACGTGTAAAACCTCTGTCTCCCCTATTTGAGGATTAGTCACATCTATGATACAGGCCATTTTCTACAGCACAGCTTGGGTTTATACCTGCAAATATTTAGGCTCCAGGTTCGTCCCTGCCAGTAAGTTTGGAAAATGTACACTTTTGGTACAGGGCTCAAATATAAAGCTGGTCATGGAGCCTAAAAGATATTAACAGGGAGAAGTTAAAGATGATTTAATTAAATTTTCTAAGGTTAATCATTTGTTTCTTAAAAACCAAGTGAAAAGAACACCCTAAGATTTTGTCTGATTTTGTGGCCTCAAACACTTAAGAAACGAGGGAGGGAAGGTTAAGGTTAATCTGTTTTTGCTTTCTTGCAATTTACCTTTTTGTGTATGTTCTAAAATAAGTTGTAATGTTATAATTATAGGAATTTCATTTTATTTCCCCAGTTTTTCAATAAATGCACTTAACAGCTATCATGTGAAATTTCATTAAATACATTAAGTTAGTCACATTTTAATGAAAGCACAGTTTGAGGGATTCATGCAAATCTGAGTCAAAATAAGACATTGAGTAATTACAGTATTTTGGGGAAGACAAATTTTCTTGCTCTTTCTAAGAGTTCCTATTATTGACAATGACAATATTTGTCCCCACACTTGGTGACTTGTAGTAGTACCAATTTCATAAAGTGTAACAGTGGTTTAGCTATGGGGGGGGGGGGGAGGCATGTGCCCCCCACAAACTTCCAGTGCCCTCTCAGATGTCCCCCCCCCCATGACAAAAATCGCGTAAGTGCTAACAAAAATAAAAGAAAAAGGTTAAAAGAGGAAAACGCATTCTAATATAATCTATGTAGTGAACGACCATAATTGGGATCGCTATCGCTCAAAATGCCAAGAACATAAGAGGATGGCGTCCCCCTTCCAAAATGACAACCCCACGTTGACAAACCTGTTCCCCCTGGGTCCCCCCCCCAAAAAAAAGGAAAAAAAAGAAGCAATGCCCACCTGTGCCCTCCACCAAAAAAGTCCTGGCTACACCGCTAAAGTGTAAGCTTCGATTAGCTTAGATTAAAAACTGTTCATGAATATTTTGAGCGCAATTACGCGTATGTTTCCAACTTAAGACTCAAATAAGAGTGAAACAAGAGTGAAACCCTTACCACTCCAAATCCTAAAAAATGATCTCATGGTTTGTCTTGAACTTGATGGATTTGGTAGATGTTCCTAGCTTGTACTCACAAATCACACAATGCAAGTATTAGGACAGATACAGTTGAGTTGCTTTAGAGTGGTCAATGATGTTTTAGATAAATGTACACATATATAATGTATTTAGGTTCATCATAATACCGTGTACCTTAAAAATCATCAAATGTGTTTCAGTATTGGTAGGCCTATGTGGAACATGACTTATCTAACATAATGTGAAAACTTGCCTAGTGTGGAAGTGCAACAGCCAAGTAAATAATTCTGTATATTTTATGACCATATTGCACGCATTATGATAAAACAAACCTGCCCTATAAACTTGAACTCTTAGGTCGCACAAGTATCTTTTTAAAACCCCGATTATTTCCATTAATTACTACACTATCTGCCTTTACCTTATATGAAAAGAAGGTTCAAAAATCATAAGAAGGTTGGACAACCCAAATGAAAGTAAGTTACACTTTGTACAAAGTACTCTCCAATGCAAGAAGGGGGTTCAGTGTGCAACCCTCCTCAGTCCTGTCAGCCTTCGCATCAAAACTACTGCCACGTTCCACCTAACTACCAATGTTGAATCAATCAGTTAGTACCTCCCCTGCCTATTCCTCCTGAAACCACCCCAAACCTCCCCTGTCTGTTCCTCCTGAAACCACCCCAAATCTCCCTTGCCTATTCCTCCGGAAACCACCCCAAACCTCCCCTGTCTGTTCCTCCTGAAACCACCCCAAACCTCCCTTGCCTATTCCTCCGGAAACCACCCCAAACCTCCCTTGCCTGTTCCTCCGGAAACCACCTTCTGAAACCACCCCAAACCTGTCTGATCCTCCTCCTGAAACCACCCCGAACCTCCCCTGTCTGGTCCTCCTGAAACCACCCCAAACCTCCCTTGCCTATTCCTCCGGAAACCACCCCAAACCTCCCTTGCCTGTTCCTCCGGAAACCACCTTCTGAAACCACCCCAAACCTGTCTGTTCCTCCTCCTGAAACCACCCCAAACCTCCCCTGTCTGTTCCTCCTGAAACCACCCCAAACCTCCCCTGTCTGTTCCTCCTGAAACCACCCCAAACCTCCCCTGCCTATTTCTCCTGAAACCACCCCAAACCTCCCCTGTCTGTTCCTCCTGAAACCACCCCAAACCTCCCCTGCCTGTTCCTCCTGAAACCACCTTAAACCTCCCTTGCCTGTTCCTCCTGAAACCACCCCAAACCTCCTCTGCCTGTTCCTCCTGAAACCACCTTAAACCTCCCCTGTCTGTTTCTCCTGAAACCACCCCAAACCTCCCCTGCCTGTTCCTCCTGAAACCACCCCAAACCTCCTCTGCCTGTTCCTCCTGAAACCACCTTAAACCTCCCGTCTGTTCCTCCTGAAACCACCCCAAACCTCCCCTGCCTATTCCTCCTGAAACCACCCCAAACCTCCCCTGTCTGTTCCTCTTGAAACCACCCCAAACCTCCCTTGCCTATTCCTCCGGAAACCACCCCAAACCTCCCTTGCCTGTTCCTCCGGAAACCACCTTCTGAAACCACCCCAAACCTGTCTGTTCCTCCTGAAACCACCCCAAACCTCCCCTGTCTGTTCCTCCTGAAACCACCCCAAACCTCCCCTGCCTATTCCTCCTGAAACCACCCCAAACCTCCCCTGTCTGTTCCTCCTGAAACCATCCCAAACCTCCCTTGCCTAATCCTCCGGAAACCACCCCAAACCTCCCTTGCCTGTTCCTCCGGAAACCACCTTCTGAAACTACCCCAAACCTGTCTGTTCCTCCTCCTGAAACCACCCCAATCCTCCCCTGTCTGTTCCTCCTGAAACCACCCCAAACCTCCCCTGCCTATTCCTCCTGAAACCACCCCAAACCTCCCCTGTCTGTTCCTCCTGAAACCACCCCCAAACCTCCCCTGCCTATTCCTCCTGAAACCACCCCGAACCTCCCCTGCCTGTTCCTCCTGAAACCACCCCAAACCTCCCCTGTCTGTTCCTCTTGAAACCACCCCAAACCTCCCTTGCCTATTCCTCCGGAAACCACCCCAAACCTCCCTTGCCTGTTCCTCCGGAAACCACCTTCTGAAACCACCCCAAACCTGTCTGTTCCTCCTGAAACCACCCCAAACCTCCCCTGTCTGTTCCTCCTGAAACCACCCCAAACCTCCCCTGTCTGTTCCTCCTGAAACCACCCCAAACCTCCCCTGTCTGTTCCTCCTGAAACCACCCCAAACCTCCCCTGCCTGTTCCTCCTGAAACCACCCCAAACCTCCCCTGTCTGTTCCTCCTGAAACCACCCCAAACCTCCCCTGCCTATTCCTCCTGAAACCACCCCAAACCTCCCCTGTCTGTTCCTCCTGAAACCACCCCAAACCTCCCCTGCCTATTCCTCCTGAAACCACCCCAAACCTCCCCTGTCTGTTCCTCCTGAAACCATCCCAAACCTCCCTTGCCTAATCCTCCGGAAACCACCCCAAACCTCCCTTGCCTGTTCCTCCGGAAACCACCTTCTGAAACTACCCCAAACCTGTCTGTTCCTCCTCCTGAAACCACCCCAAACCTCCCCTGCCTATTCCTCCTGAAACCACCCCAAACCTCCCCTGTCTGTTCCTCCTGAAACCACCCCCAAACCTCCCCTGCCTATTCCTCCTGAAACCACCCCGAACCTCCCCTGCCTGTTCCTCCTGAAACCACCCCAAACCTCCCCTGCCTGTTCCTCTTGAAACCACCCCAAACCTCCCTTGCCTATTCCTCCGGAAACCACCCCAAACCTCCCTTGCCTGTTCCTCCGGAAACCACCTTCTGAAACCACCCCAAACCTGTCTGTTCCTCCTGAAACCACCCCAAACCTCCCTGTCTGTTCCTCCTGAAACCACCCCAAACCTCCCCTGTCTGTTCCTCCTGAAACCACCCCAAACCTCCCCTGTCTGTTCCTCCTGAAACCACCCAAACCTCCCCTGCCTATTCCTCCTGAAACCACCCCAAACCTCCCCTGTCTGTTCCTCCTGAAACCACCCCAAACCTCCCCTGCCTATTCCTCCTGAAACCACCCCGAACCTCCCCTGCCTGTTCCTCCTGAAACCACCCCAAACCTCCCCTGCCTGTTCCTCCTGAAACCACCCCAAACCTCCCCTGCCTGTTCCTCCTGAAACCACCCCAAACCTCCCCTGCCTGTTCCTCCTCCTGAAACCACCCCAAACCTCCCCTGTCTGTTCCTCCTGAAACCACCCCAAACCTCCCCTGTCTGTTCCTCCTGAAACCACCCCAAACCTCCCCTGTCTGTTCCTCCTGAAACCACCCCAAACCTCCCCTGCCTGTTCCTCCTGAAACCACCACGAACCTCCCCTGCCTGTTCCTCCTGAAACCACCCCAAACCTCCCCTGTCTGTTCCTCCTGAAACCACCCCGAACCTCCCCTGCCTGTTCGTCCTGAAACCACCAAAAACCATACAGTGCAAATAAGAAACATTTACTTTTACATTTACTATATCCATGTGTTCAAAGTATGTATGTCACTAATTCTTGCGTCCATGTTCTGTGTGTGTATGGACCATATTTTGTCACTGTTTTCATGAAGAGGCAATTTTGATATGCTGCAAATATGATAAACAAGGAGTTTCCTTACTTGTTATTATTTCTAATTAATAATAACTGGGATATGGAATTGAAATTACTTGTGATTTGACTTGAATATGTGCTGTGATATACACTTTATTAAAAAACAAATAAAAAAACACTAGCGTCTGTAGGGTTTAGAATCTTTTAAAACATTTTTATGCGGATGCTACATGTAAAATGTGCACTTATATGTTGCAAGTCATCTAACATATAAGTGAATGTTTCTGTTTAATGAACAATAATAAACAATTTTGAAGTGGCCTTCAGGCCTTGTGTGTCTGGCGACTTGCATAAAAAAAAATCTAAAAAAAAAAAATAAATAAATAAAAATACATTAACAATGATTTGATATAAAGTTTTAACTAACATTTAAATACAGAGAGAGATAGACATAGAAAGGAGAAGTGGAGGCTTGGGGTGGGAGGATGAGCTACGAAAGGGGAAGTTGAGCTCCATTGTCTCCTGGTGTTATAAAAAGGGAGACATTGTAGAGTGCATTGTCAATACAGTACATTCTGACATTAGAAATAATAAATTCTCCCAGACATGTTGACTACTTCAAGCCAACAGAAGGACTATTAAAAAGAGTTGTATTGTAAGAATGAAATATAAATCTCTACATGCAATAAAAACATTTGTATAAAACCAACAAGACCCCACTTGTTTATATTTGCTATCTTTTCATAAATCACAGTATGCATACATTATGATGTTTATAACATCCTTAGGAGTAGTATGGCTTACAGTTATATTAGCTTGTTTGGTTATATTATTATGTTTCAATCCTAAGGTTCAATATTGACTGTCTTCATCAAAGCATAGCTATCAAAGTGACTGTACTATATTCTTTGATAGTGCCGGTCTATGGCCATTCTATGGTTAAATTACAAGATGTGATCTGTGATCTACACTTCAGTTTTGCTTTGCATTGAGTTTGGTCACTGTGGTACAGGTGAAGTGTTAGGGTAAACTTGGGTAAAAAACACCAGATCTTAAAGTTTTTGTTAAAAATATCTCAGTACTAGTTGGAGACACTGTTTTTTGCATTTTACATGGCTCCTCTATTGTGTTCATATAACATCATTATGTTCGGTCATTATACTCATAAGGTTTAGGGAGGAAGTTTGGCGGGTGTTTCTACCCAGGTTTGGCTAAAAAAAACTCTTCCACATTAAAAGAAGAGAAAAGATGGCTTTACCACAGGTTTCTTTGTAGTACAATAACTCTTTTAGGTGTTTGGCAAACAGCTGCAAACCTATTGTTATTGCACTGTTTAAAAAACACCTTTTCTGCGTCGTCTTCTTATCCCTGTCTTTCCCTCACAGTTTTCGCAAAAAGGCCGCACAGACTTTAAACATATCATGTACACATGTACTAAGACCTTAGTGCATACAAGAAATCACATCTTTTTTGGGATGGTGACGCCATTGATGACATTGTTACAGTATTTATTTATTTATTAAAACTTTAAAAAAATTATTTGCAACCACAGGACAATACAAAGTATGGTTGGATTAAAATACAATGTAAAAATGTTAAAAGCTTTATCAAAACAGGCTTAATGTACTACAATAAAAAAGATTACTAAAATACCTAAATTGTGGCAAGCATCTAGAGAAAAGGTAAGAGCCAATAAAACATGCATTATAGTACACATAAACAAAGAAATACACATGTGTTTATTATTAATTTTATGTTTGAAAAATTTATATCTGGAGAACCATAATTGCCACTTACAAGATCTGGGCATTGGACTTATTTTGGGTAAACTAACCGAGCAAATGGATAACTTGACCATTTTAAGTCCAGCCCAGGAAGTTCCCCTTTCAGGTAACTTACCCGACCCGAATGAGTGGTTTAACTGGCCCACTTCGATGATTTCGAGGGAACGAATTAGTATTTCGAGGGAACGAAATGATTTCGAGGGAACGAAATAAATTAATTTGTTCGATCGAAGTAATCTATTTCGTTCCCTCGAAATAATAATTTGAGGGAACAAAATAATATTTCGAGGGAACACTATAATATTGAACTTTTTTTTTACCTTTTCAATTTTTTTTCCACCTGTCCCTTTAGGGGCTCCGTAAAATAGTTCTCTATTTGGTTGAAATGTGGGTCACCTTGGTGGGCTGTAATGTCTGATTTTATTAAATAAAAAATACCCCCCAAAACTTCTTCTTCTTATCCCCCCTGATTGTTTGGTAACAAAGATGCACTTTCCAAGCTCACATAGCCTTTAAACTTTACACATATAGTTAGATCTTTATTAGTAGAAGACACCATTGCAATGACGTCATAATGACGTCATCAGGTATTGAAATACCTTAAATCAAAGTGTAATATTTGAAAAAATCATAACTCCTGAACCACTCATTGGATTTTTACAATCTATACATCAACGGAAACAACTTTGACTACTGAACAAATGCTACACAGAATGTGACCACATTTGACCTTGACTTCCGGTTCAAACCGGAGTTGAAAATTTCAAAAATTCATCTAAAAAACCAGTGATGTTTCACCATATATTTTACATCAGGTTATAGATGAGTAATCCTGCTCAAGCTTTTGCACAGAGATGGTAACATTTTAACCTTTGCATCTGGTCAAAACCGAACGTCAAAGTGCATGTGTCTGTTGACCCACATTTGTAAGACGGTCGTGCACGATAGTGTAGGCCTGTAGACACATACGCTGAATGTGTACAGACACATGTAGAGTTATAGTTTACACAGTACTCTTGACATGTACATTAGCCCTGGCGGCCTTTCACTTTCGTATTACTGTATCTGTGTACAGCTGTATAGGGCTACATTATGTATGTACTGTACAGCTACATACAAAGGAAAGGCATTTGCCATCGCTATTACATTTAACATACATTGTATTTGAACAATGTTAACCTAGGTCTACAATTTCATGAAGTTTCACTGCTTCAGGAGCGGTAATATGATTAGGCATTGCAACTTTGCACCGAAACTGACAATTTTCGCTGCCACAGAGTACAATGTAGCACCAAGGTTCAATTGACCATTGCAGCACACGGCGCACACTAACCTCATAGTGTGAAAACTGTGAAGTAGCACTGCAATCTTGTGTGTAGCGCTCGCATGACCTACATTTTCACTGAACTGAACTGAACTGAACTTTAATATATGTAAGTAACCAAAGTGTATTATTAAAAAAATGCATAGAAAACTACAGCTCTTATGGTTTGATCCTTTGCTTTGTCTGTGAAAGTTTGATGTGTGGAAGTTCTTTTTCTATTTTTTAGTTACCTGGTTTGACTTTGGTCCAAATCGGTAGTTCATAGGAAGCATAACAGTAGTATGTGTTGACCCGCATTTACTGTGTCAAAACACAAAAGCACTGTGGCTGGCTGTTCCGCTCCAATGATCAGGCGGTTCATTGATCAGAAAGTCCCTGAAGCCTGATTTGGCACTGTGTTAGTCTATGCAAAAAACGTAATTTGAGCACTTTTGTCAGCCAACAAAGACACTCTAGCCCGGTTGTCTGGTGGTAAGACATCTGCTCTAGTTGTGAAAATGTCGTGGGTTAGAATTCCACCTGAGTGATTTGCCTGTTTGTTTTTTGTTTGTTTTTTTACAAAATTCTTGAAAGTACTGAGTATATAGTGCTTTATTATAAAATTGGGTTATGAAAAACCAAATTATTAAACACACTTCCCTAACCGAACACCTTGTGTTTGTAACTCTACAAACACTATACATTTATCTCTTTTTTTTAAAGTTTAAATTGACAACATTCTAAATTCATAGGTTTTGAATAGAAAACACCCTGGGGTATGTGTTGTATCCAGATCTAAACACACAGTTTGCAGAACCATGTTTTTTGTCAGTGAGCTATTGAATTACTTTCCAAAGACATGTTCCAGCCACATAATATGGGCCTTTTCAGTTTAACTCAGCAGGTGCCTCCAGTCTAGACTGGAGATCTGTCCATGTCTTGAACATGATATTGATTGATTGTAGTATTGATTTCATTAGTTGGAATAAGGAGGGAGGAGGAAGGGGAGTTGAAGGTGGGGTGCATACATTTTATGAAAATTTGCAGTACAGTCATGGACGGGTAGTTTATTTTACCCTGTTTGCACTGACTAGCGTAACAAATCAATTGTTTATTGACATTAAAAAGCTATAGGCTTATGTACTTTTAAACTCTTTTTAGTCTTGAAGTTAATCCAAAATGCACTTGAAGGTTGTTGGACAGTGTTGACATTTTCACTTTTATATTTGTATAATTGGAATTTAATGGTTGTCAACCATGTATGTCCAATGTACAATATGTAGGCCTACTGTAATCATTTTAAAGAAAATTTACATTTCTTTGTAAAATTGCTTTGTAGAGATATTTCTGGAATGTTTTTTGCCCATTATTGTTTATAACCATGGAAAAGTGGTCATACACTGATTATCATGTATTTGAAACTTTCACACTTGTGTGCACTTAGTTGTGAGTAGGCCTATTGATTACATGCAGTACACATGTCAGTGCTATTAGTTACATGATTTCAATTCCCTTTTTTGACTCAGTGTTGCAAGTTGTCCCTGTAAAGTTAGTTGTGATAATCAATCCTACTGATGGTTGTAGACTGGAGGGTTTTGAGCTGCATTGAACACGTAATGTAAATTTTCTGCAATTTGGGCCATTTTTGTCAAACTAGTGATAAGATTTTGCCAATTTTTTACTACTTTCAAAAGGCCACTGGATTGATCTCCATTGTGTATCAATTTAGATCACTTAAAACATAATTGAGAAAACATTTTGTTGAATAAAATTACCACAAACTCACCAAAGCCTGATTGAGTTGTTAGAATTCTGTTTGTGTCGTTTGGAACATTGCTTTGTCAAGAATATATGACCAAGTATGGTAGAAAATTTTCTTGGACCAATCCTTGCAAAGCAATGACAAAAAAACAAAAACAAAAAAATGCATGCATTCATTTTAAATCATTTTGGGGGATTTAGGAGTAACTGTTTTCTTATACTGCAACATTATATTTATTAAAGAGACCTTATATTGAGATTATTATGTAAAGCACTTTGGAGCATTTTTATTAATGGATTTGCCACTAAAGTCAAGAAGATGTTATTATTACTATTAGTATTATTATTATTATTATTATTATTATTATGATTAAAACGTCCGTTAAAACCAGATTAAAAAACCCCCCACAATAATATTGTGCCTGGAATCACACAGATTCCATGCAGGCCATGGCCTCCGTTGGCCCTGGTCTTGGCCTTGGTGCCCCTACAAAAGTTTCCCATAGACTTTAAGATTTTACAATGCAAGTGCCCTTTCAAAATGAATTTGGCCTGTTGGCCTACTATTCTTGAGTCTTTTAACGCAAAATATTTCTACCTTCACGGTCAAAGTGTTGGTCTGAAAAGGTCATGAATAGTTGATGACGAGTACTAGTGGTATGTTTGAAATATGGTTTATGTTAATTTAATCGGTATGATTCTTTCTGTTTTTTTGTAGTTCAGCCGCATGAGGCGAAAGAACACATCTTCTTTGCTGATGAATTTCCTTCACCTGTTAAAACTTCAAAACATATATACAAGCGTGCTATTGAAGGTAATATGCACAGGAATCGTTATGTAGAGACCTTGGTAGTAGTAGACAAGAAGATGATCAGAAATCATGGAGAGGAGAAGATAACTCCATATGTGCTGACAGTACTTAACATGGTAGGTGCCATCCATGTCTTCATTAAACATTTCTTGTAATGTCCTTCATTTTGGGGGTTAGCTGACACATGCGGTAATGACATGGAATACATTTAAAGGTATTGCATGAAATGCATAGGGTCTCTTTATGGTCAATGATGGTCTGCCTATTGTACCACATTAACAGCGAAGTATTGTAGCATGGACAAACTAGATTATTGATTGGTTGCTTTTTAGAATTATAGAATACATGTAGTACTTCACTCGCCGAGAAAAAAAGGCTCATGACTAAACCTTAGTAGTATTTTTCAAAAGCATTTTCAAGTAGCATGCTCTTTGCTGTAATCATGTGAATGCTCATTACCATAAGTATAACCGAGCAGGAGATTGCAAAGAGAAGACAATTTTGTTAGTGCCGACATTTAGCATAATCTTTAGGGACTTTAAAATGAACTTAGTCACTGCTAAAAAAACATCTGGTTTATGACTCACCTACTGTAGATGAATTTGATCTTGTCGAAACTGTTAAAACTTACCCTTGAGCTTAGTCCCAAACTCTAATCAGAATATCAGAACTGTCTGGGGCATTCATGAATGAAAGGTATTGAAGACTGGCTTTAAAAAGTGAGTGGATGGAAATCATGAGTCACTCATAAGTTTACTGGTTAATCCAGCTGCCAGAGCTGTTTGGAGACTTCAACATTTTAAAGTGGTTTCATAGGAATTACTTTACTTATACAAAAATTATTTAACTTAAGTTCAAATGTGGCAACACCACTGCTTACAATTTTCTGTAAGACAGTACTAATAGGTCTACACACACAACATGTTCTAGTACTACAGTAGTAGGCCTACACACACACACAAGTGTGTAACAGCCTGCAATCGTGGACCTCCTATTGTCCCTCTTTTGTTTATACTCTAACTTTTTTAAACAGCTCCCATTGGTTTTGTACACGATTTCCAACCGTGGACCTTTCCCGAACCGTGGACCTGTTGTCCTCTTTTGTTATAGGTCCCCGGTTTGAATGCGGTTACCTACTCACACACACACAAGTGTGTAAATGGTATAATACCGAGGACATCCCATGCTGTGGACTTAGTTTTTTTAGTGACGTTCCCATTGGTTTTGTACACGAAACAAACCGAGGACTGTCCCCGATATGTTTTTTTTCCGGATCCCTATTGCTAAAGTCCTCGGTTTTAATGCGTAGACATGTTCACACACACACACACACACACACAGCACTCCTATACGTTAGAGGACACCTATTGTACTTTCTGTTGTTCCTGTATTGAAGCAATCCCCATTGGTTTTGTACACAAATGACTAGTGAGGACACCTGAAAACAAAGAACCGACTAGTGAGGACCTATTGTCCCTATTGTAAAATGTCCTCGGAGGGTTGGCAATACAAACACACACACACACACACAAGTGTGTAAACACCTCCAATCGGGGACCTCCTATTGTCCCTCTTTTGTTTGGACTCTAACTTTTTGGCAACAGCTCCCATTGGTTTTGTACACAATTTCTAACTGGGGACCTTTACCCAACCGGGGACCCTATTGTCCTCTTTTGTTATAGGTCCCCGGTTTGAATGTGAAAACAAACTCGCACATTCCTGTTTTTGCATCCCTGTGGAGACATCTTTTGTTCTTTCTTTTGTCCCTGTAGTTAAGAACCTCCCATAGACTTAGTACACAAAATTCCTTGTGGAGCAACCCAGTCTTTAGAATTTCCCTATGGAGACCCTTTGTTTTCCCTTTTCTGTTTTGTTCTCGGTCTCCATAAGGTAGTGAATATGAAGGCACCCTTACCGATGGTGGCTTGTGGGGTCCTGCTATTGTTGTTCTATTATTCCCTTTTCTAAAGAATTCTCCTGTGGGGTCCAGGTTCCACAAATAATTCCTTGTGGGGTCCATTGTTCTGTTGTGTTTTGGACCCCACAAGGATCTGTGGGTGTGTTCACACACACACACAACATGTCCTAGTACAAGCAGGTCTACACACACAACATGTCCTACATGTAGTACTTATAGTAGGTCTACACACACACAACATGTCCTAGTACTAGTAGGCCAACACACACAACATGTCATACATGTAGTACTAGTAGGTCTACACACACAACATGTCCTAGTACTTATAGTAGGCCAACACACACAACATGTCCTAGTACTAGTAGGCCTACACACACACAATGTGTCCTAGTATATGTAAAAGGCCTACATACATGTATACAACATGTCTTAGTACTAAAATATGCCTACACACACAACTTCAGTGTATTTAGTACTTCACTGAAACACCAACTGCTTTGCAAGAGGAGGTGAATACCAGTGAAAGGAAACACAGATTGTGAGAAACACATAGAAACCTTTAGAACATCAGGATTGGTGAAGTAAGAAAGCTGCATTGTTCATTCTGCTTGACAATGAATCACTATGAGTAAAAGTAATATGACACAGCTTGTTACATGCATACATTGTACTACAATATGTTGGACTTGGCCTAGTAGTCAGACCCAAATACATGGACAGGTAGATGCCATTACTGTGTTTAAGAATGGGCACAATCTTTGTGAGTGCAAGGCAGTAACAGGAATAAGTGAAAGTTTTCAAAAACAAACAAAAAAGTCACAGGGATTCCCTCTGAAGTTTGTTGTAGAAGTAAAAAAAAGAAAAGAAGCTATTGTCTAAGGAAAATTTGATGAGGCAGTTCATGTAAAATCAGAGTAGTTTACATGAATGAAATGGACACTAATGAAACCTCACACATGTAATATCTGACACTATTCAGTATTACAAGGAATTAACTCCATCATTTCTTGGTTTTGAAAGAAAATGTTGTAATTTCAAATGGCATCATTATGATGTCATTGGTTTTCAAATTACACTTTTTAAAGTTTATTATTTAAAACATTCAAATCTTGAGAGCCATGGCTGTTATGATTTGAATCTTGCACAGAAGTGTAATGTATGAAAGCACTTTATGTTTGTTCGGACCTGATTTGATTTTGCAACCTGTCCAATCCAGAAGTTCAAATAAAACATTATAAAGCTCTATTTAATATTTTATGGTTCATATTTGTATAATTTATTTGATTTAACTTGAAAAAATGAATTTATACTTACAATTGCTTAACACGTTGACTGCCGGTCATACATGTAGATTCATAGGGCGTTCCCATTTGCCAAGTGTGGTGCGCATGCGCGCATACCAACAGCAACGTGTTAACAAATCAATTTATAAAGCTAACAAAGTATTCATGTGTAAGTTTATTTACCCTGTGTTTATGTGTTTCTGAACAACTAGTGTTTGTCAAATGACAAACACTTTTTCTAGTTTATTTTTATTTTGGGGGGCAATTAAATAAGAATGTATACATAAAACCTCCAAACTTTAAAGATGAAGTATGGGCTTGGTTAAATATATTTTTTAAATATTAAATGTGATTTATATTTCTAAGCTCACTAATTAGAAAGGTATCCAGAGAACTAAATGTTTCATCTGAAATACTGTCAAGAGCGATATAATGGCATTAAAAAGTTCCTGTTGCTGATTTTGATTGCACTAAAGGCCTAAAAAAAGAAGAAGTTATGTTTCCACGCGTGCTATCGTCAGAATACAATTGAAGAGAAATGGTCAGAAATGTTTTCAAATGAATTTATAACTAATTTCTATAGATTATAATTATTATTTTTCTTCTTCCGGTCGGCCATATTTTTAGGATTGGTCGGGTTATGCCAGTATAACAATTTTGTTTTTGGGGCCTAATTGAAATAAGCAATGGCTTGGCAAATATTCCCTGACAAAACATAGCAATTTTGTTGGAACTAATGTAACTGTGAATCAATGTTTTCATTTTTTGAGTGATGGATAAAACTTGGCATTTTGAACTTTTGAAACTCACGTGCCATCTGTCATTCCAGTCAGACATCGTGTTTAGACCTTTTTGCAATTATTCCTGGTCTTCAGCTCCTCTGATTTCTCTATAGGATTTGTCATCAACAAAGCGTCACACAGTAGACCTTTCGTTATCAACTATACTATTAAAATATAGGAGAATCAAAGTAGGTCTAGTACTGAGCCCTGTGGCACACCTGATCTTACTGGTGCCCATGATGAATGAGAGCTATTAATGGTGACACATTGCCTAACCCTAACCCTGTCGCTCAAAAACCCTTAGATCCAGTTCAAGGTTTTCCCTCAATAAAGATGCACTCTCGTCATCACAAGGAATGTTTTTTCCTTTATTGCGCCCTTTGTAACGGGCAAATTGGCCTTCTCCTTATATACAAGTAGTACATTAATCCAGCTATTGTTGATTGGTCGAAAAATGTGCCCTGGGATTGTTGACATCCATCTGTGGTATTTCTTTTAGCCAAGACGCAGAAATGTTAGTCTAATTAGTTTCAGTGTTGTTGGTTTTTTAATTGGTCTTGGTCTACCCCCTGTCTTTGATTTTCATGCTACAACGTGCCAGGTTTGTCCTCACAAATTTAAAATGGATGCTGCCCTGTTTGGAAAGTAATCATGGGTTGAGGGGCTGATATAAACAAACTCTAAAAAGATATAAGCCTAGATCCTGTGTCACTACATAAGCCAATTTTGGTTTGTTTTCCATTTTGGTTGCAGTAGACCGTAGTAGTAGTAGTAGACTTATCAGGCTCTGTGTTGCATAATAATTATGAGTTAATAAGGAAAACAAGACCTTTAACTTTTTTCTTATCAAAATATTATGTATGAGTGCAGACCTGAAAGTGCCTTCGCAGACCATCATTGTTGTTGGAGGTTGTAAAACTGAACCGGGTAGGCCGGGCAGCCGGGTGTTAGGGTTCCAATGTGACTTTTCGTGGCACAAATTTCAGCATACCCTTACTGCTACATTGCATATTGTCTTGTCCTTTTGCTTTGCTGACTTGAAGTTGTTGAAGTTGTGTCAGCTCCCCAGGTTGTTCAATTACAAGATCACCAATTCTGGAATATGGTGAATTTGGTTTGCTGGGCAGATTAACAAGATCATTATGCATACACACTGATAACAATTGTTTGTTTAGAGCTTCAGCCTTGGCCTGGTCCATGTTGTTTTCTCTCTTTGATGAGAGGGTGGGTAAAATGATTTCCTTTTACCAGACTCATATGTCCTTGTTTTTATAATGTTATATCTTATTTGGGCCATTTGAAGTTAAAACCAACTGCTTGTGTGTGGACAGCAGGTCTGGTAATACTAGGTGTCAAACTTTACATGTCCTGGAACACACCCACTCACTGTAGTGTATGCACAGCAATATTATCCAAGGTCACGTGTATTAAAAAGCAAGGCTTTGCTACATCATAGAGTTGGTCGAAGGTCAGGATTTGAATGAATATTAAGTTTCTTGGTTTAGTTGTAATTGGGCAAGTGCACCCCCCCCCCCCCCCCGAAAAACCCTTTTTGAACAACAAGCCCGTTATCTCCCAGGAGGATTAAACACAATTTGGTGATTTCTAATTTTAGAGTTTTGGCCTTCTAGCAAAAAGCAAAGTTTCATCTAGATTTTTGATTTGTTTTTAATTGTAGTTGTCTTTCTGACCCAAATTCTAGTTTTAAATTTGTCATTGTGTGTTCATGTGAAATTGTTTAGATGTGGACAAACTGAAAGGTTCTGCGTACATCACCATCAATCTATCACAGAGTTGACCTGGATTACCAAATGACAACCCATTGGGAAATGTTCACTGAACTCAACCAAATTGGAATTTGAGTTATTTTGCAGCCACTTATAACACTTGGGTTATCTGATATGAATGCTTGGGAATGGAAAGGGGTTCTTTGGGGAAATGATGTTTAAAATAGCTCAAATAGTTCAGGAAATGGTGATAGTTTTCATTCTTTAATCCAAGGGTTAAGTTTTACACTAAATTTTCTTTGGCTGAAACAGGTTAAAGCAGTGAATTTTTAGCCAGGTGTGGTTGGAGTTCATACATGACTTATTATGGTCAGGTGCAAGTTCAGGAAAACAGGTGTAATAACACATTTAATAAAACTAGCCTTGGAATAATGACATGCAATCCCACTTGTATCAAATAAAAGAGGCTGAAATGAGAAAGTGTTGGTGTTCAGAAGAAGTTGATTTATTCGACTTCTGCCTAACCCTTCGCTCAACACTTCCCATGGTATTCTCATTTTAGGGAAAATTCTTCCTAAACATCTGAAATAGCAATTTATCTTGATTTTAATGGAAGATTACATGCATGGTAGCGCTTGCAAGAAATGAAGAAAGTTCAACTCAACACAGCATGGATTGATCAAACATCTGGGTGTCCGTAGACACATGGCTTTTAAATGTTAAACCAATGAATGATGGAGTCTCACAAGGGTACATTGTACATGTAAATCCACTGTTCATACAATGTATAAATATAAAAGAAGAAACTGTTGTAACTGCTTAATTTCTGAGAAATTATTGGTAATATGTTGGTAGTACTGGTATTCAGCACAGGAACAAGTGTCAACAATCAGAACATATTCAATTGATGTTAAAGGATTGAGTGAGTCAACATATTGTATGTAGATGATTGCATTAGGATAGGAAATGGGTTGATTCGTGTTGTTAATGACATCATACAGTGTATAATATTAATAGGTTTCCTTATCGTGTTTCTCTATTGTCAAGTCATAGTCTTCAGAACAATGTCTTATTTCCTCAGTGTAATCACTCCTGAAAAAAATGTCAAGTACAACACAGGGAGACAATAATAGAGCTTAATTTGATTGGGATATAGGCCTATTCGTCACTTGTGATGATGATGACATCACTTATTAAAACATTATGCTCTGTTTAATGATTCTGTCTTCAGATTCATAATTCATGTTAAAATGGCAAAAGTCACAAATTTGCATAGCTTTTGGCACTAAACCCTGCGATGTTCATGAATAAAATTTTCTCATACATATTGTTCTATATCCAATGAGTGTTGACTTTTCATGTACTACATGTGCAATGTATAAGTTATTGGCACGATATATAGGCCTATGAGTAGAGCATAAGTTCTTGTGCTTGTTGTGTTCTTGTTCTTGTTCTATACACGGCAACAAACAGTTGCTTGTCCATGTAGAGCCATGGGAGAGGGATGAGTGGTCATGGGTCTAAAGTGAGTTTGTTTGTGGTTTCTTAAGAGTATGATCAGTAATCTTGTTTCTGAAGCTGTTTATGGAGTCAGTAGTTACAATGTTTTCTGGCAAACGTGTCTAGATGGTTTCAGTCCCTACTTGTCCTATGAAGGAATGAATTTATGCCTCAGTCATGTGTCATTCCTACAATATGCCTGGGCTGAGGCTTGGGTGTTGCTGACGCAACTAATTTTGAACGACGGGATCTTCTTTATGCAGTTAGGAGTTAGAACTTGATATAGCGTAAACCCCTAACTGAATCTATTTCATAAGTACAAGTCTATCTGCCTCAAGTCTGTGATCGAGAGTGATCCAGTTAAGGTCTTTAATCATATTGGAGATGCTGGCATGCTGTTTATAGTTGTTGCTCACAAACCTTGTGGTCCGTCCTTGTGGGGTCACAGACAGTTGATGTGTAGTCTAGGTGTGGTCTCATAAGTGCCAAGTGCGCAGTACTTTTGATATGCTTTGAGCATCCCCTCAGATTTTGTCTCAAAATTTCAAGAATTTGCTTTGCCTAATTCTTAGTCACGTGGTTGTATTAAAAGTCCCACTTAAATTTGTTACATAAAAATACCTCAAAGTATTGGTTGTGGTCGACTGTTTCAAGAGGCTGGCCATTAAGTGTGTAGTCGTGTTTAAGCTTCTGTCTTTTATTCTCCATATGATATGATGAATAGCATAGCATTTCTTATCATTAAACTGCATTTGCCACTGATTCTGTAGTCATCTAGTCTGTTGAAATCTTCTTGTAGTTTCTCACAGTCAGAAGAATTTTGAACTATGTTGTAGGCCTATATTATGTGCAGTCATCTGCAAAGAGTTGTAGTTTCGAGTGAAGATTGTTTCAAGATTTTTTTTTTTTACAGCAAAAACAACAAGTTCCCAGCAGCACACCAAAGTCCCCCTTGTCCCACTCGGAGCTTGCTCCCCTTGCATGTGTGGTCACAAGCCCAAAACAGTTCCCTCACTGACGTCAATGAAAAGTTATCATTGGCTGAATGTTGTGCCCAGCGCATACATGTGCGCATTTCCATTGTTTGACATTAAAGATGGTAGCAAGGGCTCTTCCAACAAGTGGGAAGTTGCTGATTCAATTGAGTAGTTTACCCCTGATATCATTGATATGTACATGTAATTTGGCTTTCAAATGTTCATGCTGAATGGTATTAAATGCCTTTGAGATAAAAAATATTGTAATGTCCACCTGGTCGATAGCCTTAGCTCCATCTTTTGAGGCTAAAATGAGTAGAGTAACATAAGAGTGGTGTTTTCTAAAGCCATGTTGTCTTGGTGTGAGTATTTTGAATTTCTCTAGATGATGACCGATGTGGGAGAAAATGATGTGTTCAATCAACTTGTACAAATTGCAGTCAATGAAACCGGTCTGTAGTTAGATGAAAGAGCTCTCCCTTTTTTTGTATAGAGCTGTGATATTCGTTATTAACCAGCCCTCCAGGGGATCACCACAATCCAAAGTCTCTCAAGATTGATGCAATTTCTTCAGCAGTCTCCTTCAGAATTCTGGGACAGATTTCATTAGGTCCACTTTGTTAGTCCTTGAGTAGTTTCAACACACCTTCAGTGGTGAATTTATGTCATCAACAGTCGGTAACTTTGTGGGAGTAAAAGGAACTTTGTTCAAGACCTCCTTGGTGAAAACATATAAATTTAGTAGCAAGAGCTTGAGCCTTATCATTGATCATGATGGGTACAAAGTGTTGGAACTCCCTTGTTCTCCATGTGTCTGTTTCTAATAAACTTCCACAGACCGGGTGGATTCTCCTTTTAATTCTCGCCAACATCAACAAATAAAACAATGGTGTTCATTTCTGAGTTCATTTCTGAGTGTCCAACTTCCCGTTTCACAAATTCTAACTTTGTAATTAAAAACTTGATGATGTCATCATGACATAATTATTAAGGTTCTGTGTGTTGTTGAGGTTTAAATGCTTCTTGGGTTTCCAGGCTCAGTTCACTTTCACTTCAATTTTATTTGAAGAAGAGTTGAATAACATTGCTCATATTTGACAGTTCTTAAGGTTTTACGTGAATAGCCAGCTGAAGTAAAGACTAAATGAGCGTGGTGCCTAATCAGGTCGCATGTACAGCTTGAAAACAAACTACATACAACACATTATACAAATATTGACTGCTTCGAGTGCTATGGTTAAAACTACGACTCCCGAGGTGATCCCCGGAGCGTTCTATTTTCCCGAGGCGCAGCCGAGGGAAAATGGAACGGTCCGGGGATCACCGAGGGAGTCGGAGTTTTAACCATAGCACGAGTAAAAGCAGTCAATATTTGTTTTATAACACCCCCAACAGACTATTTATCATCCTCGTACACGTAACGTTCGTACGCGCATTTCAGATACACAGATGCACAACTGATTGAGTTCGATGTGGGTAAAAAAGACGTCTGGGTACTGCGCGCGCCATGTAATAGTTGACTATTCCATGGCAAAAGACTATCACACGGCCGCCGGGTTTCTAGTAAAACTAAGACATATCATGTGACGCGCTCTTAACCAATGAAAAGGCAGAATTTTTGTAAGGGGTGTTATAAAAACAACTATGCAATGGGTGCAACTCTCCACATAGTACACACACCCCTAATGCACACAGTGAGCTATTCTCTACTCAACATTTCCCTGTTAATACAACATGTACAATGTATGTAACCATGTTTTTTAGGGATTTTTGACTTTGTGTCGGGAAGTCCGCATTACTCCAAATGAAGCAGCAATATTTTCTTGAGCGATAACAATCAACAATTAACTTTTCTCATGTGTTACAATTGTTATAAGACCAATTTTTACATACAATATGCTGGAGAAATTATGACAAACAAGGTTTGTCTTCAAAGTTGCATCAAAATTTTGTTCTTATTGGCATATCTTAAGTTATCGCCACTTGATCAAAATGAAACTTTCCAGTTGTCTTCATATTGACAAAGATTGTGCATGTTCTAAATTTGACAACATTCTAATAGAGTTTTTGAGATAGCAAAATGCTTTGGCTCCAGAGCTCAAAACAAGGCTGGGGAATATATGTTTCACTTCAACTTCCGGTTTCACCTGGCAGACAATGTCAATTTATGGTCATGTCAGTATCATGTTTGGGATTCTGTATGGTTCATAGAGGCGCATTGAAATGTTTGCCTTTAGAAGCCAATATTCTTCAATACTTTAGTTCAGTAATTAGATTGGTGGTATTAAAGGTAATGATAAAGTTATATTTTATGTAGAAATAATGATTTAAAATAATTTATTTTATTTTTACCCGGACTTGTTTTGTATTTCATGTGCACAGGTGACCAGTTTATATAAAGATGCTTCATTGGGCAACACCATTAATATGGTTCTTGTTAGTTTGCTTCTACTACATGATGATCAGGTAAGCCAAAGAACTTCCTTTATAGTGAAAAGTGTAATGTAATAATCTTCTCAGCATTGTTCATGGTATTTGTCAAATTAACAAACTTAAAAAATGGATAAGAACAACACAGATTATTAAGTTGATATGAGCTTGTGCACTGATTGTGGTGGTGACAGTGACCCATGACAGTATCTGTTGTATCTTGCATATGAATGAGAAGGTAGAATAACCAGATGTACATGTACATGTAATGTTCATTTATATGCAGTAATCAACAGACATTTTAGTTTAATACTAGAGCCTTGTTATATGCTGCATGGTTGACTGCTGTCTGATACCCACATAAGCCAACTATCAACAAAAGAGTTGCAGTCAAGTCTTCAATAGGCTTAGAGCAGACTAGTAGTAGGTTGATGAATGGGTTGCTCTAACCATGGAGAAAGAACTCACAAAGGATGGTGGGAACCTATTTAAACTGTACAAATCCACCATGCTGGTAGACTTAAGCCTTAAGGACTATTGATTTACGAATAAAGATTGGTGGCGCCTTACTTTACAATGCATACATTCAGTAACATTGTAAAGTTGTAACAGTAGATTTTATAAGGTATAAAGGGACAGTTATAAAGCATTTATTGAACAAGACAGTCAACAATAAGGGTGTTTCTCACATGATTTAACATTTGCCCACAACCTAATCTGGACTCTTTTTAAAAGGGCTGCTTTTAAAAAGACTAAGTAATTATCTGAGGAAGACAATATAAGTTTCAATCTGAAAGCTGGCTGATGACACGTGTGTTGGTCAGACCATTACCATTGCTAAAGAGGTGAAGTATTGTCATCTGATAACTCCACAAAATCAGCATTGCTTAAATTGATTGCCATAGACAGATTAATAAAGATCGATTAACTGAAATTAATCACTTACATGTACTTCAATAATGGAGTACATGTACAAGAAAAATGACGTATTCACTTGAAATATTTCACTTCCCATTAGGCCTGATACAATTAGTGATAGGTACTAAAATATTTTAATTAAGTGAGTAATTAATTTGTGTTCTACAATCTGCTCATTTTTGATTTCTTTTACCAATTTTTATCAATCAGATTAAACAAAATTAATGAAAGTTTGCCCCAAACAAGGCTAAAAAAGCCACTCTTGGTAAGTGGCTACAAGAAGAAAAATATTAAAGATGAAAATAACTCAGGGAAGCTGAAGATAGGAACTGATATTCCTCTTCAAACAGTCTAGATTGTAGGAAGGAGGGAAACATGCACCAGGCAAGGAGTTTAGAGATGCAGTACGTGGAATGCTGTTGGAATGAGTCTTTGTTTTACATCTCAGCAAGGCAATAGTGTATGGATGAGAAAAGCAGAGAGCCTGGTTTCACGCTCAAACATCCTGATAGGAGGAACTAGTTCGAACACACTGGTGGCACATTTGCCATAAAATATACTTGTATGTAGGAAAGACAGAGACTGGCTACAGACCTACGGTGGGAAAGAGGATGTAACGTTGATCCCAACCCTTCACCAACAAGATTAACAATATGCTTCTACACTCGATCTAGTAAAGATAAATGACACGCAGAAGCTCTGGCCCAAATGTGACAACAATACTCTATTATGGGACATATAGTTGTCTTAAGTGTCATTTCACGTAAATACTTTACATATGTGTCCACGGTCAAAAAATCAATTTTCTTAATACTTTGTTGGTGGAAGGGCCTTGGGGTGCAAGTAAACAAAATTGACTTTTTAATTCATTATATAGCCCGTTGCCATGGTAACAGCTCATTTTGTGTTTTGGGCATTTCAGGCCGATTTTGGGGTATGAAAAACTGGTTTTTAGGTAATATTTATAACTTCATCCTACCAAAATGCAAAATTATTTTCAGAAAACCTTTTATATCACTACAAAGTATCATCCTTGGCTTTACTTGAGAAAAAAAATTATTGCTATAAATTTCACCCTTATGCTATTTTTGCAACATGCATTAGAGCATGTTTTTAGAACTTGCAAAATCAACATTTTTACCCTATTTTTGGCCCTCAAAATGTCAACTTGCCAGGGGTCTCAGAAAATGTTCCTTTCGGCTGTGATTAGGGCAAAGATTGGTCTTTCCATATATGGTGAGAAAAACTTGGGCAATTGTATCCTGTTGTGTCAGTCCTGCCTCAAAAATGGACATTTTTCCAAAAAACAGCAAAATTGCATTTTGAAGTTTTTTCCTCAGTTTGTGAATTAAAAGCATAAAAAAGAACACTTCCATCAATCCGGCACCTTTTTCTAAGCACTCTTTAGGTTTGTGGATTACCCCACATTGATCAGGATTTTGTTGATGACTGTAATCTCCGCCTTTACGCCCCCCCCCCCCCCCCCGAAGCATGTTATATTCCATTAAATATTTAATATTTTACATTTCTTATTTTTGATAACATTCTATTTAGTGTATTTGAACAAAGAGAGACCAATACTTTTTGTAAACTGAAGCAGTTTTTACTGTTTCATCAGAACCAAACAGTCACCTTTGAACAGAATAGGCCTACTTCTCAAAAACACATCTTGCATTGCTTGCAAGTGGTATATTCAAAGTGTTGTGAACAGCGCCCCTTTGTTGGAAGTCACACACATGGGAATTCCCCCTGCACATACAATACATGCAACAAGATTAAGAAGGTCTGTGCTGTCATCAGTTTCCAGCGAGAGTATCATGAATGAGTAATTAAAAATGCAATGCTTTTCCAAAAAACACTTCTGTACATGTGAATTGCTCAAAAATTGTAGTACGACAGAATTGAAAATGACTAGAGCCTGGACTATGTAATGATTTTGTCAAAAACTGTAGGCTTGTTTTTGTGACATTGATGTGATGCTTCAGTCAGAATTTGGTGTTGAATCTGTTGTTCATGTTTAAAGAGGTCCATGCAAGACAAAGGCCAGGCTGTGAAAGTTGGAAACAACAAAGTGAAAGTTCCGAAGTTGATGATGTGCCTGAATCAGAGCTTTTTCCTTTTCCCGAAGAAAGCTGCATCGATTCCTACGAGACTTTGTGTGACTTGAATCACCATTTGCTATGTGGCAATCACACAAGATTGTTAGAGAAGCACACACTTCATGACATGGTGAAAATCATGTATGCAGAGAAGTTGCATGTTGAGGCAGGAGTCATCCCATGTATAGAAGCAAAAACAATCCCAGCTCAGGGCAAAGAACAACTGCCTGCAGGTTGGGCAATGCAGAAACATCGACAGTCCAAACACTTCAACAAAAACAAAAGGATTTCCTAAATGAAAAGTTTAATCTGGGTGAAGTAAGTGGAAACAAATGTGACCCTGCTATTGTTGCAAAAGAAATACGCATCAAGAAAGACATAAGGAATCAGTATGCTCACTGCAGCAGAGCTCTTGATGGCACAACAGATTTCAAGCTATTTTAGCCGAATTGCATCAAAGGTTAGAGCACTGGCACCAACAGTTGAGGAGGACAGAGATAGAGATCATAAACAACTCCTGGTTTCTGTTCTTGAGGCAGTTGGTCTGGAGCATCCAACCATGTCCAACACATTCAATATTTGTTAACTCATAAGATCTGGAAATTAAACAGTTTCAGCTTCAAAGTGTTGAAAACAGTTTGCCACAATCTTAACATTGATACACAAGATGTGCAAAATAAGCATAAGAGATCACTTTAATGTATGAAGCAAAATTGAAAGAAGTTGTAAATGCTTGCACCTACTCAACATAAATCAGTAAGATGCTATTGCAGTGACAAGAGTTTAATAAGGCAAGTTTTGGATCTTTTTTCCATTCAATATCGTACTTATTTGTAATACTTTTGTATAGGCCCTATGTGTCTCAGAGAACGATCACCGAAAACCATTATCAAACATTACTGGCTGAATTGCCTGTTAATATTAAATTAACCTACTGCTTTTTATTATTTGCAACAGTGCAACTATAATAAAACTCTGCCCCCCGATGGGGGAATTGCTGACAGAAGGCCAAAATGATGAATAGCAAGTTAGATACTTGGGTTGATTTAGGCTCACTATTAAAGCTTTTTTTTGTTTATGGGGATAAAAAGGTTTCCATTGGGTTGCATGCAGGGTACCAATGATACTGTAGGAAGGCCATATAGGACAACTTGTAAATAATGCTCATTACACTACTTCTCTACTTGCAATGGGAATCATCAATGTACAAGGTAAAGTAGTCATGATAAAACAATCTTGAACTTTACACTGTATCTGGCAAAGCATGGGTTATGGCTTGGTTTTGGATACCATATTTATAAATAATTACTTTGTATTCATTAAATAACGGGCTTGGAAACAGTGCCAGAAAGCATACCTTTCTTTGTGTATTATAAATTCAAACTGAAGGAAAAACTTCAAATGCATTTTTCCTGTTGTGGGAAAAGTTACCATATTTGAGGCAGTAGTGTCACAACAGGATACAATTGCCCAAGATTTTCTCACCAGGCATGAAACGACCAATGTTGGCCCTAATCACAAACGAATGGAAAAATATTCCGAGACCCTTGGAAACTGAAGACAGCACAGACTTTCTTTCTAGTGTTGATGTACAAGGGGGAATTCCCATGTGTGTGACTTCCAACAAAGGGGCGCTGTTCACAACACTTTGAATACCACTTTATACAAGCAATACAAGATGTGTTTTTGAGGAGTAGGCCTATTCTGTTCAAAGGTGACTGTTTGGTTCTGATGAAACAGTAAAAACTGCTTCAGTTTACAAAAAGTATTGGTCTCTCTTTGTTCAAATACTCTAAATAGAATGTTATCAAAAATAAGAAATGTAAAATATTAAATATTTAATGGAATATAACATGCTTCGGGGGGGGGGGGGGGGGGGGGCGTAAAGGCGGAGATTACAGTCATCAACAAAATCCTGATCAATGTGGGGTAATCCACAAACCTAAAGAGTGCTTAGAAAAAGGTGCCGGATTGATGGAAGTGTTCTTTTTTATGCTTTTAATTCACAAACTGAGGAAAAAACTTCAAAATGCAATTTTGCTGTTTTTTGAAAAATGTCCATTTTTCTCACCAGATATGGAAAGACCAATGTTGGCCCTAATCACAGCCGAAAGGAACATTTTCTGAGACCCCTGGCAAGTTGACATTTTGAGGGCCAAAAATTGGGTAAAAATGTCGACTTTGCAAGTTCTAAAAACATGCTCTAATGCGTGTTGCAAAAATAGCATAAGGGTGAAATTTATAGCAATAATTTTTTTTTTCAAGTAAAGCCAAGGATGATACTTTGTAGTGATATAAAAGGTTTTCTGAAATAATTTTGCATTTTGGTAGGATGAAGTTATAAATATTACCTAAAAACCAGTTTTTCATACCCCAAAATCGGCCTGAAATGCCCAAAACACAAAATGAGCTGTTACCATGGCAACGGGCTATATAATGAATTAAAAAGTCAATTTTGTTTACTTGCACCCCAAGGCCCTTCCACCAACAAAGTATTAAGAAAATTGATTTTTTGACCGTGGACACATGTGTAAAGTATTTCTGTAAAATGTCACTTAAATAAGAAAGAGAGTAGGACCAAGTACCGAGCCCTGTGGAACACTGGAATTGATAGAGCGGGTAGGAGAAGATTGACCTTTAAGGACAATGTTTAACTTGTGGTTGGAAAGGAAAGCAGACTTCAGAAAGCAGAAACAAATTGGAACTTCTCAAGCCCACATAATCTTCAAACTTCACAATAGTTCGATCTTTACTTGTAGAAGACACCACTGGAGTGACGTCATAATGACGTCATCAGGTATTGAAATACATTAAATCAAAGTTTAATATTTGAAAAAATCATAACTCCTGAACCACACATTGGATTTTTACAATCTATACATCAAAGGAAACGGCTTTGACCACTGAACAAATGCTACACAGAATGTGACCCCATTTGACCATGACTTCCGGAAGTTGAAAATTAAAAAAAAATCATATCTCAAAAACTGCATAATGTTTCATCATAAATTTTACATGAGGTTATAGATGAGTAATCCTGCTCAAACTTTTGCAAAGAGATGATAATTTTAACCTTTGCATCCGGTCAAAACCGAACGTCAAAGCGCATGTGTCTGTTGACCCACATTGTATGACAACGCACGATAGTGTACATGTGTAGGCCTACACATACGCTGAACGTGTACAGCCACATGTACATTGTACGCGTAGTTATGGCGGCCTTTCACTTTCGTGTTACTGACTGTATCTGTGTACAGCAGAGAGGAAGAGTCCTGTATAGGGCTACATGTATGTACTGTACAGAGCTACATTGTAGGAAAGGGATTTGGCATCGCTATTACATTTAACATAGTTTGAACAATGTTAACCCAGGTCTCCAATTTCATGAACTTTCAATGCTTCAAGAGTTTTACTTTTTTAATTACGGTAATTAGGCATTACTTCATGACATCGTCACCGTCATAGACATACTAACTTCATTGAAAACCCAAACACCTAGTGTTTGTAATTCTACTTCTTCATACTTCTTCTGCTTCTCCCTGTCGATTGTCTGCTCACAAATGCTTACTTCCCAAGCTCATATAAACTTGAGACTTCACATATAGTTAGATAGTCATTTGGAGATGAAACTGCTTTAGTAATGTCATGACGTCATGACATCATCGGGTGTCGAATTACATTAACTCAAAGTTTAATATTTAAAAAAAGAACTTATTTCCTGAACGCCTCAATGAATTTTTACATTCTATACATCATCAGAAAGGGCTCTGAATAAGAAACAAATGTTACACAGAGTATGACCCCATTTGACTGTGACTTTCGGTTCAAAACGAAAAGTTACAATTTCAAAAATTCATATTTCAATAGCTACATGTACTCATCATTTTGTTGCAATTTTAATATCAGATTGTAAGTCTGTGATCTTGCTGAAACTTTTGCACAGAGATGATATCAATATGACCTTAACTTCTAGTCCTAAATGGGCATGAAAGCCAACATTAGTTAACCCGCCTTTAATCTGTGTATAGAGAAAAGCACTAGCTAACTGTTCTGCTCCATTAATCATTATAAGGTTCAAAGTCCAGGAAGCATGTGTGTGTATAGTCCCACATTTAAAACTGATAGGTAAGCAGTCATTTTCACATGCAAGGCCGCGCTAAATCAAATAACTGTTCACGCTTTTATCGCGCTCTGGGACATTATTCTTGCCTTGCTCTGCAACAGATACCTGCTCAGAAATCTACATCATTAAAAATGTTAATCTTTGAAAATCCGTATCAAATCAAGGATAAGATTTTGCGGAATTATACAAACGTAATAGAGGTCAATAATTTTTATTGTGTGTGTGACATGACGTGACCTCTAGTTCCGGGCGCAATCGGAAGTGCCTTTTAATTTAAAAATGGCAACTTTTTTTGAGTTGTTTTCAACGATGTTGTAGTCTGACAAGGGTCTTGATTACAAAAATAAGATCGATGAGGTCATAACAATTTAAGAGTGTCCTCTAGTAGACTGGCCCCCTGTCTTTATCCGCAAGGATAAAGACAGGTACTGGTCTTCAGGCCCAATGATTTCATTGGATACATCACGTAGCGTTGTTTTGTTCTGCGAGTGTCCGTGTGAAATGAATGCTAGGTCAAAGGTATTATTGGCAACATCCGGTCTGGCTGGTATCTGGCGTTATTCACGAGCCTCGAAGTGTGACATCAGATGTTCGGGCTAGCCCTCTAGCGGCAGGATAAAACAGTTCAAAATACTCTCTTACTAGATATCTGTGGCGAAGTTTATGATAATCATTTAAAAATTGGTATACATAATGACCTTAATGCAGACAACATGTGTGGAGTTGCAGACTGATGACATCATCGCATGTCAAGTAGTATTGCCTTAAAGGTGCACATTTTGAAGCCCTGTATCTACCAAACCACAAATTGGACTGAAGTGAAACTTGGAATGTTGTTAGACAACGGTATTGACTGCTAGCATTTGAAGTGTCGTCATGATGACTTCTTCGTATTTTGAAAAAAACAATTTTTGAAATTTTCCCTATTATTACATATCTTAGGAAAAAAGCAAGCTGCAATCAAGTTTTATTTTGGATCAGGCTTGAAAGGTCATATATAGATAAAATATGGAATGAAGTCTTCATGACATAATCTATTGTTACGTTATATCACCACCCAAGGTAGTGTTTTACAAGATATATACGTGCAGAAAAATGTTGTTGATCAAACAGAAACTTTGCATGTATTCAAGCTGGCATCTGTTACATCCAAAAATTTAGGTGACGTCACGGTGACGTCATCAAGTTGAACAGGATGTCACCTGAAATGTGCAGTTTTACCAGATCTATAATACAGATCATCAAATGCTCAGTCAAGCTGAAACCAAGCTTTATTATACTCAAGCTGGGGATGTGTTACATCAACACCTTGTTTTTGTTATGTAAAAAAGTTATGTCTAGTTTTTTTGTAAAGCTGTTGCAACAATTTTATTATGTGTCGACTGTCTTGGACAGCCACAAATTATCTTTGAAGTGCATTTTAATGGGTTAAAATATTCCAACCAGGGTTCTATCGACCTATGCATAAGCCACCATATCAGGCTGATTCGTGCAAACTGCTGCCGAGTTGGAAAACAAATTAGATAAATAAATAAATTGAAATTAATTGTTAAATTTTTTTTAAATATTCTTTTACGCAAGATCAAATTCACAAAAACATGAAGGTACAACCATAAAAAACACCCCATTGTGGGATCTTGATTCACCATTGCAGGTTCTTGATCTCCCATTGCGCAGGGTCTGGATCTCTCATTGCAGGGTCTTTATTTCCCATTGCAGGGTCTTGATCTCCTATTACAGGGTCTTGATTTCCCATTGTAGGGTCTTTATCTCCCCTTGCAGGGTCTTTATCTCCCCTTGCAGGGTCTTGATCTGTCCATTGTTGGGTCTTGATCTCCCCTTGCAGGGTCTTGATCTGTCCATTGTTGGGTCTTGAATGATCTCCTATTGCAGTGTCTTTATCTCCCTTTGCAGGGTCTTGATCTGTCCATTGTTTGGTCTTGATCTGTCCATTGTTTGGTCTTGATCTGTCCATTGTTGGGTCTTGATCTCCCATTGCAGTGTCTTTATCTCCCATTGCAGGGTCTTGATCTCCCATTGCAGTGTCTTGATCTCCCATTGCAGTGTCTTTATCTCCCATTGCAGGGTTTTGATCTGTCCATTGTTGGGTCTTGATCTCCCATTGCAGTGTCTTTATCTCCCATTGCAGTGTCTTAATCTCCCATTGCAGTGTCTTGATCTCCCATTGCAGTGTCTTTATCTCCCATTGCAGGGTCTTGATCTCCCAATGCGGTGTCTTGATCTCCCATTGCAGTGTCTTGGTCTCCCATTGCAGTGTCTTTATCTCCCATTGCAGGGTCTTGATCTGTCCATTGTTGGGTCTTGATCTCCCATTGCAGTGTCTTTATCTCCCATTGTAGGGTCTTTATCTCTCCTTGCAGGGTCTTGATCTGTCCATTGTTGGGTCTTGATCTCCCCTTGCAGGGTCTTGATCTGTCAAATTCACAAAAACATGAAGGTACAACCATAAAAAACACCCCATTGTGGGATCTTGATTCACCATTGCAGGTTCTTGATCTCCCATTGCGCAGGGTCTGGATCTCTCATTGCAGGGTCTTTATTTCCCATTGCAGGGTCTTGATCTCCTATTACAGGGTTTTGATTTCCCATTGTAGGGTCTTTATCTCCCCTTGCAGGGTCTTGATCTGTCCATTGTTGGGTCTTGATCTCCCCTTGCAGGGTCTTGATCTGTCCATTGTTGGGTCTTGAATGATCTCCTATTGCAGTGTCTTTATCTCCCTTTGCAGGGTCTTGATCTGTCCATTGTTTGGTCTTGATCTGTCCATTGTTTGGTCTTGATCTGTCCATTGTTGGGTCTTGATCTCCCATTGCAGTGTCTTTATCTCCCATTGCAGGGTCTTGATCTCCCATTGCAGTGTCTTGATCTCCCATTGCAGTGTCTTTATCTCCCATTGCAGGGTTTTGATCTGTCCATTGTTGGGTCTTGATCTCCCATTGCAGTGTCTTTATCTCCCATTGCAGTGTCTTAATCTCCCATTGCAGTGTCTTGATCTCCCATTGCAGTGTCTTTATCTCCCATTGCAGGGTCTTGATCTCCCAATGCGGTGTCTTGATCTCCCATTGCAGTGTCTTGGTCTCCCATTGCAGTGTCTTTATCTCCCATTGCAGGGTCTTGATCTGTCCATTGTTGGGTCTTGATCTCCCATTGCAGTGTCTTTATCTCCCATTGTAGGGTCTTTATCTCTCCTTGCAGGGTCTTGATCTGTCCATTGTTGGGTCTTGATCTCCCCTTGCAGGGTCTTGATCTGTCAAATTCACAAAAACATGAAGGTACAACCATAAAAAACACCCCATTGTGGGATCTTGATTCACCATTGCAGGTTCTTGATCTCCCATTGCGCAGGGTCTGGATCTCTCATTGCAGGGTCTTTATTTCCCATTGCAGGGTCTTGATCTCCTATTACAGGGTCTTGATTTCCCATTGTAGGGTCTTTATCTCCCCTTGCAGGGTCTTGATCTGTCCATTGTTGGGTCTTGATCTCCCCTTGCAGGGTCTTGATCTGTCCATTGTTGGGTCTTGAATGATCTCCTATTGCAGTGTCTTTATCTCCCTTTGCAGGGTCTTGATCTGTCCATTGTTTGGTCTTGATCTGTCCATTGTTTGGTCTTGATCTGTCCATTGTTGGGTCTTGATCTCCCATTGCAGTGTCTTTATCTCCCATTGCAGGGTCTTGATCTCCCATTGCAGTGTCTTGATCTCCCATTGCAGTGTCTTTATCTCCCATTGCAGGGTTTTGATCTGTCCATTGTTGGGTCTTGATCTCCCATTGCAGTGTCTTTATCTCCCATTGCAGTGTCTTAATCTCCCATTGCAGTGTCTTGATCTCCCATTGCAGTGTCTTTATCTCCCATTGCAGGGTCTTGATCTCCCAATGCAGTGTCTTTATCTCCCTTTGCAGTGTCTTTATCTCCCATTGTAGGGTCTTTATCTCCCCTTGCAGGGTCTTGATCTGTCTATTGTTGGGTCTTGATCTCCCCTTGCAGGGTCTTGATCTGTCCATTGTTGGGTCTTGAATGATCTCCCATTGCAGTGTCTTTATCTCCCTTTGCAGGGTCTTGATCTGTCCATTGTTTGGTCTTGATCTGTCCATTGTTTGGTCTTGATCTGTCCATTGTTGGGTCTTGATCTCCCATTGCAGTGTCTTTATCTCCCATTGCAGGGTCTTGATCTCCCATTGCAGTGTCTTGATCTCCCATTGCAGTGTCTTTATCTCCCATTCCAGGGTCTTGATCTGTCCATTGTTGGGTCTTGATCTCCCATTGCAGTGTCTTTATCTCCCATTGCAGGGTCTTTATCTCCCATTGCAGGGTCTTGATCAGTCCATTGTTGGGTCTTTATCTCCCATTGCAGTGTCTTTATCTCCCATTGCAGGGTCTTGATCTCCCATTGCAGTGTCTTGATCTCCCATTGCAGGGTCTTGATCTGTCCATTGTTGGGTCTTGATCTCCCAATGCAGTGTCTTTATCTCCCATTGTTGGGTCTTGATCTCCCATTGCAGTGTCTTGATCTCCCATTGCAGGGTCTAGATCTGTCCATTGTTGGGTTTTGATCTCCCATTGCAGGGTCTTGATCTGTCCATTGTTGGGTCTTGAATGATCTCCCATTGCAGTGTCTTTATCTCCCATTGCAGGATTGACCAAGTTGTCCCTGCAAATTGACCAAGTTGTCCTCACCACAAATAAAAAAAATTCTGAAAACAGGTTGTCTGTATATGCATAAGGCATTATCCCCACAGCAGTGATTTCTTGCACAGCAATAACTTTTAAACCCTTCCCTTGACCCAGCCGTCACGTGCTCCATCCGATTCGCTATTATTAACAAACAAAAGGGATATTTTTTTTATCTGTAGCCGTTTTCATGTCTGAATTTGACAATGCACAAGTCAACCTGTAACTGAGAGACATCCAAAACTCTTGCAAACTCTTTGTCAACACAAGCCACAAAACATTATTTATAAGAAATAGTGCAAAATGGTTTATTTCCGTATTCAGGTTTTCATTTTAGTTTTCACCCAAACTGGAAATTATGTGAATTCTGCCCTGACTCCTAACTCCCTGGGGAAACTGATGATATCAACCCACAACAGCATGTCGGACCTTTGCATTTCCCAAAGATATGGATGAAATGAAGCGAATGATGATGAAGTGTCTCGCTAAATGACACAAATATCATGGTCAAACAGGCTTGGATTCCAACCCATATTCTGGTGACGCTGCCATGAGAACTGGTGTTACCCAGTGTACTGGGCTGGCCTTACCACTCTGTTTTTTGAATGAGATAAGGCAAATACAATTGTGGATTTTTTTTAAAAAGTTCATAACAACTTTTTTTTTTTTGGGCAGCCTGGATTGAGCATTGATCATCATGCAGATCACTCTTTAAACAGCTTTTGTCAATGGCAGTCTACATTAACAACTCCCAACGGTACCCAACATGATCATGCTATACTCCTGACTGGAATGGATATCTGTTCCTGGAAGAATGAACCATGCGATACACTTGGTATGTATTTAAACTTATCTGAGATAACTTGTCCATAGTAAGCAATCCAGCAAGTATACAGTTAGTATTCAAACTGAAGGTACATGTACATCCTTCTTTTTTTCTTTTTGCCCCCCCCCATTTTTTAAGAGTCCATTAATGCTCATCAATAAACACAGCTTTCAATAAACACAATACAACTTAGCTAAGAAAACTTTGAATGTTCGGTGATTTTTTCAAATTTTAGGGAAATAACTAAAAACAGTTTTTATTTTCTCTGGGATTCTCTGGAAATTTTAACAAGAAGCAGTGATTTGGGGGTATTCAAATGGTATTGTAGTCTTTGCCAGTATTTCACTTAATAATCAGTGAACTTTTAGATGGAAACTAAGACTTTGTTTCCCATACTTAACAATCCTGTACTCTGTTTTTTTTTAATGTTGATATATGAAGGACATCAGCAGATTTGGCATTTTAAAGTTGTGTTGAATATTGAATGGTTTTTAGTCTAGTGTATTATTTGGGGTAACCCCCCCCCATCATTGGAATGCTTAATTAAAATCATCAGTTGTAATTGACCCTTTATTGCCTTTATTGAGCTAACTTAACCCAGTCTAATTGACTCCTCATCTCCACAGCCCGCTCTCATCCCCGAAGACTATGGTTTTTTAAAAATCCAAATGATGCTAAATTCCTTATCTCCTTACTTGAAGAACAAGTCACCTATGTTGAAGATCTCACTTATGAATAACACCCACATTCAAATTTTAAAATAATCAACTTTGAACCAAAGTATGAACCAAAATTATTGGTCTTCTACAAGACCTGAGACCTACCAATTCTTTTACAATCACCCACATGCAACTGACGATTGCCAAGTAGGCATGAAAACATGCTATTGCCACAAAGATGATCCACAAAATATCCTTGTGGTCTCACTCTTGAAATTCCACCCACTGTGAAACCAGTTGTTCCGGCCTTTTTTTGTATAATTTGTCAATTAGCCTCGTTGAAAAGGCAACAAAAAAAAATCCGAAAATAATACCAAGACACAGACACTACCCATAAAGCAAGAACAATTGTCTTATGTATGTATCATGTCAACAGTAGTGGAGTGTCACTGAATTGGACAGCGCCAGTATTTACCTAATATTTTGCAGAAATTACCATAGAAATTGCTGTAACCATTGGAAGTGTCGTGACCGAGTGGATAAGAGCCCGAATTCAAACTCTGGTGTTTCTGATCAGCAGAGTGTGGGTTCAAATCCCCAGCCGTGACACTTGTGTCCTTAAGCAAGACACTTAGCCATTGCTTCTTCCTTCGGATGGGACGTAAAGCCGCTGGTCCCATGTGTTGTGTAACGCATGTAAAAGAACCCAGTGCACTTATCGAAAAGAGAAGGGGTTCGCCCCGGTGTTCCTGGCTGTGGCTGCTGTATGCGCCGTAGCACCTTGTAAACCCTTATATAAGGTGCTAAATAATTGGGTCTCAGAATTCCTCACTGCAATAACCTATCTTTCTGAAAGTTTGTATATACCCAGCGCCTTGAGTACTTTGTTTGGTAGCTACGTGCGTTATATAAGACTTCGATATTATTATTATTATTATTATTATTATTGAGCGACTGAAAAGTACTTGCAATGTAAAAAATGTAATTATATTTTAGGTACACATCTAAGAAGAACATTGTTTCACATCCAATCTTACTGCGTGGATAATCCGTAATCTTACTGCGTGGATAATCCGTAATCTTACTGCGTGGATAATCTGTAATCTTACTGCGTGGATAATCCGTAATCTTACTGCGTGGATAATCCGTAATCTTACTGCGTGGATAATCCGTAATCTTACTGCGTGGATAATCCGTAATGAAGTTTTTATGTCACTACTGTTTGTCAGGGTTTGCTCCTATTGGTGGTATGTGTAGCAAGTATCGAAGCTGTACTATTAATGAAGATACAGGTCTTGGTCTTGCCTTTACAGTAGCTCATGAATCAGGTCATAGGTAAGTTAGACATTCAAATGTTACTTCTTCTGTATCATTGGCAAAAACCAAGACACGGCTGGTGTTGCTCTTTTTATAACATGCTTTTTATGGTGATATATCCTGGATGTGGGAAAGAGCAATTTTGTGTTTGATTTTAAGAATGATGCATTTATGTTAATGGAAAAAAAGTGAATGGAAGGACCCATATAATATGTACATGTGTGAACTGCAAGGCTAAGTGGACTGCTGTCAAATGCAATGCAGTTGCTTTTTGCTTGTAGCTACTTTGATATCTGAAGGGTTCAATTCAATTCAATTTGGTTTATTGTACAATAAAAAATAAAACTGGACTATGCAAGTCCAAAGATTAAACAAGTCAAGTTTACAAAGAAATGATTACATTAACAATAACAATGACATATTTAAGAAGGCATGGAATTATAAAAAAAGTAAACACAAAAATGTTTTTAAAATATGTAGATCTATATGTATAGTACTTTTAAATGACAAAAATGTGAATACCTGCAATGACAGATTAATAAGAAACTAATAAGTTGCATTTAAACAATAAAAAAATAAAAATAAAATTGACATACCCATGTACAGAGAAGTTAAAATTTATTATCATAAAATAAGTATGAAATTTTATTATTATTAATTATTATTTTGCAAAAGTGAGATATTTAATTAGAGCCTGTCTTAAACTCCAGGCTTTTAACATTTGATGTTTTTAATGAGCCCTAAATCTTCATGTCAGATGTCACAGTTTTAATGATTTTTGATTGCACCCATTACAGACATTTGATCAAGCATTACCCGGAATTTTCTAAGACAGAATTAAAAGTGGTCATGTTGAAATAAACCATTTGAAGACAAAACAGCTGAGAGAGGTTGTAATGAAAAACACAGTAAAGGGGCCAGTTATGTACATCAGATATAATAAGAGCAAAATTCTTAGGCCGTCTAAAAATTAAAAAGTTTGTTCCCATAGCGTCTGGCTCCGCTGGATTCTGCAGTTCAGAAGGGTCACCTGCCTATCCACCAATGACCTTGTTTTTGTGTCACGGACGAATGTTTGGTTTTCAAAAATTTTAATTGTGTTGGTTACCATCATGTACCCCAAAACTGTTGGCTAACAGAAAAATGCTTTTACAATGCCATACAAAATGTGGGCCAAAGTGATGTTTAGGGAAAAGGATTTCAGACACTTGAATATTTCTTACAATCTGATATGGATTACCAGCTTGAAAATAAGAAAGAAAGTTTTCGGTAAAACCTTTTATGTACAATGTAAATTTCTCTGTAATAATTGGTGATTCATAGTTCTTTCTTTGCATGTATTCTTGTTATGAACAGCTTTGGCATGGTCCATGATGGAGATGGTAATGAATGTAAGAAATCCAGTGGTCATATCATGTCACCTACCTTGTCTGGTAACAATGGACGCTTTGTGTGGTCATCTTGCAGTCAGGAGTATATTTCTGACTTCCTCAGGTTAGTAACAGGATTGTTGATACCACACTCCAACATGCCTTATTTCATTCTGGGTTTTAACTCTAAATGGAGGCAACAAATCAAAGTGATCTAACATAAAGTGGGACTAAAATTGTTTTAAAAAATCACTTGCATTGAAAGTTATGTTGCTTGTTATGAAGATAATAATTGGTCAGTACTATGTTTCTAGTTCCAGTCGAGCCAGGTGCACTGAGGATGAGCCTGTAGGTATTACCAAGTATCAGTTTCCAAGTAAGCTCCCTGGGGAGCTGTATGATGCTGATAAACAGTGTCAGTGGCAGTTTGGACCTCGGGCAAGGCTCTGTTCATTCAACTTTGGAAAGGTAAGTTTGTAACACATTTTCAACCCTCAATAAAGTATTTGTTCAAAAAGCAAAATACAGTTAACTTCATTATCATTTGACATCAAATAAGGTCAAGGGCTTGAAATAATTGCTGTACTTCTGGCCAAAGTAATTGATTTGAGTCTGGCCAGTTTACTCGCAAACAACCAAGTAGGTCTCCATTTAATTGAATTTTTTCCCACATACATAGTGTTTTGCACATACAAGTAATTTAGAGAGTTAGACCTCTAATTACTTGACATTGTTCTTCATGTCTTTATATTGAGGTACAATTTTCTGTTAAGTTTCAAAGTCAGTACAGTTTTAATTCAAAGTTATTGTCTGGAGAAAGTTGAGAAGGAAAAAGAAGAAGAATTAAAAACACTGAAACACTCTTAAAAACAAGAGGTGTGAAGAGGCTGCAGCCCAAACACCTAACAATACGAGTTCGGGTGAACACCTTGTAATTTTTTCTAACTTACCACCAGTTTATCAACTAACATTTACCAAATTATATTTAATGTGGAATTAAAATAATAACATCAAAAGTACCATAAGTCTGAAATTTGAAAAACAAATTAATAAAATTAAAAATGGAAGTTATGGTTAAATACATGATCAGAAAAGCATATGTTATGGTGTCTCTGAAGGCCAAATGTACCTTTGCGATGTTATTCATTTCTTCTTCATCAAATAAATCTGAATTGAATGTGAATTGAGCATTAAAACAGATACTTCAACCACAAAATGAAGAGGGCACATGTGCAATGACGTCATAATGATCCACTGATTCTTGAAGCTGAAATACAAGGTCAAACCTGACCTGCTCAGTCTTCAGTTATTGGATTTTATTTTATTTTTTTTATTTTTTTTTTTTGGGGGGGACAAAATACAGCAAGATGAAATTGATAAAACTAATAACATTGATAACATTGATAACAATTTTCCTAAAGATAATCAGATGTGGCATTACAAGTTATTCTGTCCACATGATTAGATTTAAGTTGACAGAATGTCCTTTATTTAAGAAGCCCATGTTGTCAAGTACTTGTGAGCCCTGGAGTCTTTGTCCAGAATAAATCCAACTGTTTTATTTTTGCATTATTTGAAGTGTTTTGGGATTAGTTACCTTCTTATAGTTTAAGTGCTCATCTTGTCACATGAATCATGAATCAAAAAACTGAGGTTCTGCATTTTTTTCTGAAGTGTTCGTAATGTAACAAACACTAATTTTTGATTATCTGTAAAGCATTCTGGCTTAATAGCATGTACTCTGAAGAAAAAAACCCTCATCTTTTGTTGATGTAGTGGCTTTTGCCCTATATTGAGGAGGATTGTTGTAGCTAAAATAGAGATCGAGAAACGGGTAGATTTCAAGTGTTTGATAAAATGCCATATTGACTGAATTCCCCTGAGGTCATTACTCCTGATAAATCTTAGGTGAGCCATTTTGGGAGTCAGATCCTCTTTGTGTTACTGTGAAGTGCACATTAGGTTATGCGTACAGTGTATGCAGTTACACAGTCACACAGTTAACCAACTGATCGTCTGGTTAGGGCCGTTCACAATTATCAACTTTTTCACCAGCGTACAAACCGTATGCTGGGGGGGGAGGGGGTTAATGCCCGCCGTACATTTAAACAAAAAAATTTAATGTCGATATGAAGAGAAGCACATTAAATTTATTCATGGCGGTTTACGTGCCCTGAGACAGAAGGATGCCACCAATCAAGACAAACCAAGCCACAAGTGTCCAGTGTGTGGTGCTCCTTTTCCGACTCGATATCAACTACTGAAGCACCAGAACCAGGCCAGCCACAAACTCAAGAAAGGACGACCGAGCACGAACTGAACCATTTTAACCTCCACACATTTACATTAAACTTACATGGTTTTAGATAATGATGGTAGAAAGCTTCCCTTAAAATATTACTTGCTGAGGTGCTGTAGTTTTTGAGAAACAAGTAAAACAATTTAACGCAAAGATTTTTCGTCTCATGAGAATAAAATTATTTAAGCATGTACAACGGATTTACGCGACTCTCCTGAAAAAATTGCTCTGTGATTTTCACTTTTTTCTCAAAAACTTGACAACTTTAATACATTGTATGAAGCTGAAACTTCTACAGGTAAATTACAATACATATATCTTCATTCCCACTGAATAGGGGTTCATGTCATAGCCAAAAACTTGATCTACAAAAGGTACAAAAACCCTTTAAATCACATGCAAGTGTCTAAATATAGACTTGTGTGAAAAAAAAAATCAACATTTTTTTCGACACTTTTAGGGGGGAGGGGGGGAGGGTCTTGAAAAAGTGTACTCTTTGTACACTTGTGAAAATTTTGATAATTGTGAACAGCCCCTTACACTTTTATTTGTTTTGTTGGTTGTTTTTGTTTGTTTGTTTGTTTGTTTTTTGGGGTTTTTTTTTTTGGGGGGGGGGGTGGGGGTTGCAGAGTAGTTGCGCAAAGTCAAAATGCTGTGATAAAGACACAATGTTTTTGATCACATTTGCAGTTGTGTAAACAATTTTTCCCCTTAAATGGATGGTTACATGTGTAACTGACCATTTTAGAAACGGTAACATGTTTACAAAAATAACCGTAAATGCCAAGCTTACTTTACATGCTGTTCAACTCCCAACAAGGAAAACTATGGCTGACATGTAGCCCCATGTGACATCAATGCAAGGGATCTATACATCATAGGTATGATCCCAAACTTTTCTGATATGACTGAAAGACTGTATGAGTGGCAACTTTGGAATTATGGAAGTATAAAAGTAGAAACTGTAGGGACAGTTTTGCAGAATCAAAGTTGTAATTTTTAAGATGACATTTATCTTGGTATTTGCCAGTCTTTATGCCAGTCTATATGGTGTCACCGTGATGAAAGGAGATGTGAAACTAAATTCCTACCAGCAGCTGATGGTACACCATGTGGTAATGAACAATGGTGTATACGCGGAGAATGTATCAGTAGGCAACAAAGAGGACCTGAACCTATAGATGGAAGCTGGTCACAGTATGCAGACTATTCAAGCTGTTCTAGGTCATGTGGTGGAGGGGTACAGTATAAGCAAAGAGCTTGTGATAACCCTGCACCTGAGCATGGTGGCAAATATTGTGAGGGACCAAGTCATATCTACAGAATGTGTAACATACAGGTAGGAAGAATTACTAACATTCAACTACCAGTTTAGTAATATCTGTTGAAAAAGAACAATGAGTAGTAATGGTAGTAGACAGAAGTCAATTAGAATTAAAAGTATAGTGCAGTGAGCAATGGTTGGTTTTTACTAGTAACTACTGCAGAACAAGTTTGATAAAACCAAATTGCAGGAAAGAAACACAATTTTGTAAAATAAGTTGTTCAAAGGTTTTCCGGTTGGTTATTCTCTTGGACATATAATATTGAATGGTTACAACTACAATTTATAACTACCAACTATAGGCTATTTTTGGACCATCAAAGTCTTTAGAACACATTCTTTAGACAGCTGTTTGGTGTGACCTGCTAGCATACTGTGTAAAGCCCAATATATCATTTGTGAGTAAATGGCCTGGAGTTTTGGGGCAGTACAGTGACTAAGGGTTTATAATAAACCTCTTCCAAGCTTAGAGAGCAGTATTAATACATACAATGATATTTGTACATTTGTTTTGTAGGAGTGTTCGACTGATGCAGTGGACTTCCGTGCCAAGCAGTGTGCTTCTTATAACAGCCGACCATTCAGAGGTTTCTACTATGAATGGCAACCATATGAACACACAGAAAGTATGTGCAAATGGCAAATGTCTTATTTAACACAATTGGGGTCCTTTACACTGTGTACTACTAACTTATAGTTAGTATTATTATTGTTATTTATTCGACCTCAACAATACAAGAACAAAAAAACAATACAAGGAAAATCGAAGAACAACAAAACACAAAACAGAAAAGAAGATTTTTTACAGGCCCAGCCAACAAACACAGAACAGCAATGTATAAAACCATGATGACATGAGGGCAACAATGCAAAATGAGTGTATGAAGGGAGCATGCAAGTACAAGAAGTGAATCTGGGGAAGGACACAAGAAAAGTACCCAACAAAAGGACCAAACAATACTATGCGGGTCAGGGACAAATAGTAAACTAAATCACTGTTGCTCGGAAGCAGTTGTCCCATGCATAGTAAAACAGGAAAACTGGAGGAAAAACAGACATGACAAAATGAGGGAGAGGAAGAAGATCAAGTTCCCACACATGTATGCTCCCGGGTCAATCCGGTAGGATTAAATAACAACAATGTCAGACAGGATTGAAACAGATGGCTTTAAGTTGGGGGAGAAATGTCGGCATAGGACAAATTACAGCAGCATCCCGGATGTGTTGTGGAATAGAATCCCACAGTCTCGGGAAACGACGGGACGGAGAGTGATGTAATAAGTCTGTACATGCGGGAAGATGGCAGAATGTGAGCCTGTCAAGATGACGAGGGTTGATGAGGATGTTGTTTTTAAGGGATTCACAGACTAAAATGCTGTGTAGAACCTTAAAAGCAAAAGAACATAAAGAATTATGCCTATTGGTTAGGGTGTGCCAGTTAAGCCGCTGTAATCTGTCCTGGTACGACATTTCTCCTCATCATTTGCCCAGAGCGAGACGAGTAGCTGTCCGTTGGACCCTCTTAAGCTTTTGTTGCTGAGCTAAGGTGTAGGGATACCTTGCAGGTAAACCATATAATAGATGTAATATTTGCATCGGTAAACCATACTCAAGAATAGGGAGTACTAACGACTTGTACAATGTAAAAAAACGATCAAATCCAATGCCACAAACCACCACACAAGTTAAATTTTATTGCCAGCTTCTCAAGAAGGATAGAATGAGGCATTGTGTCAAAGGCCTTTGACATTTAAAGGAAAACCGAGTCGATTCTGGGAGGACGATGTCTGTCCAGAGTGGATGACCATGAGTGGATAATGTTATTAACCAGCTGTGTAACACAACTTCTATGCTTAACAAAGCTGTGTTGATTGGGGTTGAGAAGATTAAATGTGTTTAAATGATCATTAATGGCAACAGAGATTATCTGCTCAAGAACTTTACATAATACAGATGTAAGAGCGACGGGCCTATAATTGGTTAACAAAGATTTGTCCCCCTTTTTATAAACAGGCGTTATATTGGCGCATCATCAGGTGTCCTGTAGTACTTCCGCACTCAGTGATACACCAAACGACAAACTTAGAGGATAAGATATTTCAGGAGCAATTTGATTAAGAATACCGGTTGATATACCACTAGGTCCAGGAGATTTATTGAAAGGGAGCTTACGCAGCAAAGCAGCAATTTGACATGCATCAACATTAATATGCGATAAGCAGGGAATGGGAAGCGAGCAAGGAGGAGGAATGCAAGGAACTGGACCGGCAGGTTTACATACAGAAGAAAAATAATCACTGAAAGCTGAAGTAATTGCTTTAGGATGGGTCAATTTACAGTTGTTAGGATTAAATGTGGAGGAGGTGACTGTTAATGGCTTCTAACAAATGACAACAAATTTGTCTGTTATCATCAGATTGAAATAATGAACTAACATACTGCCAATAGGCCCTACGAATAGAAGTTTGAACATTGTTACAAACGGATTTGTAAACAATCCAGTCAGCTAAGAGGCAAGATCTACGAGCTAAACTGAAGAGTTTATGTTTCTTATTAATGAGTTTCTTTAATTCCTGAGTGATCCAGGGTGAGCACCGGGATCTACGTTTTGTGCCACAATGGGGATAGAATCTCTGATTGCAGCACCAATCAAGTCCAGGAAGTTGTCAGCTGACTGGTTGATGTCGCTGGAGTCGATGAAGGCGGACCAGGGAATAAGATGAATTAACTGCTGTAGACGGGGAAAGTCTCCACGTCGTGTTTGTAGGAACGATCATAGTACCGCTGGACGAGGGGAAGGTTGAGTGAAACGAAATATAACCTCGACTGCAAAATGATCAGAGTTAGTGGAATTGGGAATGGTAGAAACAGACAAGACATGGTCAGAATAATTGGTTACAAGTAAATCAATGATGCAACCTTGGTTGGGACTATTTAAGTTGGGTCTCGTGACTGACGTCACTAGCTGATCCAGGTTGAAATCGGCAGCAATGTCAAGAAGTCCAGTATGATGAGGAGATGATGTGTGACAGACGGAGAGGTCAACATTAAAATCAACAACAATAAAGCACCCATCATAGTCGTCAACGTTGAGGGATTCCATGGCCTCCTTGAACCTGGTCCAGAAGGTTGATTAGGAAGAAGGCTGGTAGTAAAGGAGTCTGAGGAGCCAGGATTCGGTGCCCAGTTTCAATGATACCCAAAGAAGCTCAAGCTCGTGCTCGTGTGTAAACAGTCTGGTAGGTGGCAATGACATTTAAACAGCTTCTAAGATACAACCACCATGGCGCCCTTGGCAACGATCTCTGCGTATGATGATGTAATCATTAGGTAAGCAGAGTAATCCATCAGTATCGGACGGTTATTAGCCAGGTTTCAGTGAAACACAGGATGTCAGTCGAAGTAGAACTTAAAAATACTTCGAGCTCAGGTTCGTTGTTACAAATTCTGCAAGTATTGCAAAGTAGGCATAATATGTTTTCAAAGTAGGATCTAGGGTTGAGCCAGGGCCAGGATTTGGGTTTATGTCACCACATGAAAGTAAGAGTACAGAAAAAGTTGATGTAGAGTTCTTGTGATATAAAATGCAGGCCTTGGAGAATCCCTTGATGACAAACCCTTGTTTGCTTGGGGTGGCTGGGCTTGGGGTGTAGGCAAAGATGGTAACCAGAGGAAGGTGAAGACAAACTGATGATGGCTAGGATCAGCCATGACGACAGGAACAAGTGCATTCTGGGGTTGATTCTATTGGTGGTTTATTGTACAGTTGATAGTTCTATTGTGCAGATGACGTAATACTTTGTATTAATTGCGCGGGATCCAACAAGGAACCGCAGACTGAGAAAATCTCAAGATACAGTTTTCAAACAGATATCAACCATGTCAACACTTACAGTTCCCGAACAAATAAACGTGCCTTCTATGTCCTGCAACGAGCAAATATACAGACGATCGGGCGAAGTGGGATAATCCGATCAGTAAAAACTGGGTAGAAAGTTGAGGTTCCAAGGAGAAGAAACGAGTAAGACGCCTGCCCTGTCTAGGGCACTCAATCATTGTTGTTATTGTTGTTGTTTTTTTAGTCAGATTGATAGGACTTTAAGCCTTTGAACTTTTGGAGGTGGACAACGACATTTTGTTATTACTGGGACCATTTTTAAACTACAGTAATCTTGAGACCGCGCTCTGTCTACGCACCACCAAGCATTAAAGTACCTACAGTCTTTTGAGTGTGCCAACATGGTTGGCTAGACCCAAGATACCTTAGCTGGCCAATAAGTACGCCTGTTCTAGAGTTCTTTTCTTTGTGTTGTTCCCAAGACATTGGATTTATGTGATGGTATAACGGCTTCATGGTACACAGGGAAGGGAGCAGTACTTACATTTCTGACTGTAATCATTTATTTCTTTACTTTCTGGAAGATTTGTTCCTACTGTAGATTTTGATCAATTTATTCTGGTCAAAGTTTTGTCATGTGTTTGTGGTTTTCTTTGTCTTTGCATTGTCCATGCAGTCATGTTGAAGTATATGTAGAACCATTGAGGAAGAAAACAGAGTGGTAAAAGTGACAATATGGCTTTTATTAGTTGGGGGTTTCGGCCTTCCGCCGAAACCACCTTTGATTTTGTCGAGATTACATTTTAAAATTTTTTTATTATTATTATTCTTCTTCCTTTCCAAAAAAGTCTCATAGCATTTACACGTGAAATTTGTGAGCGTTCGATCTCAGGAACTACAGTCTTAAAAGACACAAACAATACATCAAATGAAAGCCTGTGCTCTAACTTATATCAAGCAGCAGTTCGATCGAGGGTTTTTAATCATCTGTTGACGATATTAACGATTTAAAAACACGTATCCTCAACCCAGCATTATCGCCGTGTGTATACATTGCATGTAATTCATGCTGTACATCGTATACGGTCTGTACTCCACACAGCCATTACTTCCCACGCTAGGCATCGTAACACGCTGCATGCGGCCATACCCACACACTGCCCATTGTCCACTTGCATGGCACCGTTCGACCTTTGTACCTTTCATTTTGGTTCACTACTTCGCTTCTACAGTTAATGGTGAACCTGTATGCCCTCTTGCTTGTGGAGAGTCCTCGAACTAATAAATACGGAAGCGTTTTGGGATATTAGTAGCGGTTTGTTCTCACGCAATTTCATTGCATTCTCCCACCACAATTTATTTCAAGGTCTGTGCGGTATAGCTTATTAATAACCTAAGCATTGGCATGGTAGTTTATTATTTACAATTTATTATTTAAAACTTTATATCGTCTGAACCATAACGTAAAAGAGTTATAATTTTTGTACCGTCTTGTAGCTTATAACAAAGTTCGTACGAAAAACGTGTTTTTATCATCGTGATGTCATCAGGTGTCAAATTAATTATAAACATTGACAACAAAGCCGAAACCCCAGTGTTTGTTCGTTACAACTCATTTCTAGTTTTTTCTCTGATGTATTATGTATTTTTAAAATGCATCTTTATATATCGCAACAAAATTGTAGAGAGATTAAACAGACACACATAAAAGTGCGCATACATGTAGGTGTTTTTTGACAAATTGAAAGTCTCCAACATGAGCTTATCTTGAGTAAATTTTTGACTTGAAGTCACTTAAAATAAAGTGCTTTTGAGTATTTAAAAAAGGTTGTTTTGGTGTAAAAGTGTGTTCAGTGAACTGCCTTGCAAGTGACATATCTTAAAAGATGTATTTTGCAGGTCAAATAAAGTTTTTTTAAATGAACAAATACCTAAAGAATACACACACATAATAAAGAATTGTCCGGATGATTGGTCTGTATTGAGGTGACTATCTTTCTTAAGGAACCTTTGTGTATACATGTATTTGTTTCTAAAACTTATAATAATTACAACGAGAAGTAAAGTTTCAAATCCCTGAGGCAGTCACGCTACAGAAAATAAACAGTTTTTAGAGATTTTTTTTGTAAAACATTGTTGGTTGATTTATTTGTCTGCTAGAAAAACAAAGTACAATCTAAACCAAATGAGAAGAAGAGAAAAAATGTATATTTGTTATGAAGTGGGATTGTTTGGTTATTTTAATCCTGATTCAAGATGTATTTGGACATGTTCTTGCAGGGAAGGAAGCTTGTAAGCTGTATTGCATGGCTGATGGGTTCGATTTTTATTTTCCGCTAAGTTCTAAGGTGCATGATGGTACACAATGCAGTCGAAGTAGCCCAGACATCTGTATCAATGGCATTTGTCAGGTAAGTGTGGGGCTTTTTAACCATTTTACATGCACATTTTTGATGGGTTATAGTTGTGTTTTTAAAACATTTTGGCATAAATTTTACTCTAAATTCATCCACCGAATTTTTGTATTTAAATCAATAAAAATGCGTAATGTGGATTTTTGACAATTGGATTTGCAAATACCAGAGATATATCAAGATACATGAACAGTAGGATTAAGGTGGAAATACTTGATTGACCAAACAGTGGCTGTTAGAGCTACAGTGCTGCTGATTAGTACAACTAAAATGTTTATTGTATTGTTCCATAAATAGAAAGTTGGATGTGATCTCGTTCTTGGGTCTGATGCTAAACCGGATGCCTGTGGTGTTTGTCAAGGAAATAACGCTACCTGTGATTTTGTAAAAGGACTCTTCACAGAACAACACACAGATAATGGTGAGTACCTTTAAATGTACATGTATAATAGACAGATCACATCAAGTTTATGTTCATGTCATCAAGAACCTTGCTTCCCTTATCGGTCTTGTGAGAAACTTTGGACCTAATCTAAGTCCATCAAAACACCTTGCTCTGGTACCACAATACACGTGTCCTACTGCCCTTTACCTGGTGTGAGTCAACAGAAATGTCAAAGGTTAATGTTGACCTGTTATTTAATTTTCAAAAATCCTCTCTAAAGTTTTTTTTTTTCTCAGAATTAGGGGGCTAATCATTTTTGTTAAAACAAAATGAGAGCCTGTGGTTGTTTTTAAAACCACCGCTTCTGCATCCCCTACAGCTTAGGCTCCTGCATGTGACACGGCCTAAGCTGGAGCCAGAGGTTTGAGTCTAGCACTTCAATCTGTTCAGAAAAGAACAACTATTCCAAAGCTGTTATGTTTATTTTACGAAAAATAGTTTAACGTTATTCCATGCCATCATTTGTTCTGACGCCACTAACCCAGGTCTGCCTCTGTTACCTTGATTCACCAGTAGTGGTGACTGACTTGAGTTAGCAACTAGCATGATGTTATGAGCTACTTGATTGATAAGTTGAGAGACCTTGGACTGACTTGGGGGAGATGGAGCTACTCAAATGCACTCAATAATTAGCATAAATTCTGCATTTTCATAAACATCGGGAACAGTAATCTGTGAATTAAGTTTGAACTCCACATCTCTGGATCCCAATACACACACAGTCTCAACTGCAATTTGATTTTATAATACAACACAGAGGTTTTATATCAAACTGACAAGTAGTATTTGACCTTAGTTTACAAAGTGACTCTTTTTAATGCTGCTTCCTAGTTTGCACATTTGATATTTGTCACCCAAAACCATTAGAAATTGAGAAATCAGAGAGCTACTGTGCACATTTATATTGACAAACTGTATGAGTAGCATTGGTGTTTAAAAATCCCCTTCGGCTCTGTCCTTCATCTTATGGCCATTTAAACTTTGCAACATACTCTTTTATTCCCTTAAGAAAATCCAAAGACAAACTACTCAAAAACAAATAGTATTGATGGCAAGTTATAGCATAAAGAAACAAGGTACCAAAACTGTGATTGAAAACATGTTTAACTTATAGCATTGGATTTGCTCATAATGCATGTTTTCCGATTCCTCTTTAAGAGAAGAATGCAAAGATTTTGCTTTGTCCTTCAGTTGGGATATTAAGCCATAGAATTCATGTGTAATTCGTTATCTTAAAAACAAAAACAAAGAGAAGTGGCTTGCCAGGTGTTTTTGTCATGGTTTGGCTGCAAATAGGCCTCATTATCTCATTCAAACAAGCATGCTTATAGCTGTTACATGTTAATGATAATTTGGCTAATGACCATGAGTTACTCAATTTCATTATTCAGTCAACTATGTGTATAAGGTGTATAATAGTAAATGTTATGGTTGCACAGACTTAGTTGATGTACATGTAAGCCTCCCATAGGGCATTGCCACATTCCAGTTTTCTGCTAAATGAAATATGAACATTGTGGGTAATCATGTTTTTGATGCAAGTATGTTTATCCTCAATAACTTCTGGTTATCAAACATCACAATGACATATCCAAAGTAATGAAACTGCCTGAGGAGAAGTGAGAAATATAATTCCTTTGAGAAACTGACCCTTTTAAACTTTGACTCTTGTCAATTTGTTCAAGGTCTGGCACTTTAGGTTCAATTTTTCTGGCGCTCATTAATACTGGCAAGCTCACAATATGTAACTTTTTATGATTAGTGTTTTGGGAACTATGAGTTATTTAAAACAAAGTCCAATAAAGGGATGTGACATTAGACCTGATGCGAAACATCACCATATTGCCAATTGCAAAAAATCAAGCCAAAGTTTCCCAGCCAGCAAGGATTTACACCCAAGCTAGCTAAGTTAGATCAGGTTGTTACCATGTGTTAGACCAGCCAGCCACAATTTACACCCAAGCTAGCTAGGCTAGATCGAGTTGTTACCATGTGTTAGACAAGCCAGCTATGATTTACACCCAAGCTAGCTAGGTTAGATCAGGTTTTACCATGTGTTAGACCAGCCAGCTAGAATTTACACCCAAGCTAGCTAGGCTAGATGGGGTTGTTACCATGTGTTAGACCAGCCAGCTAGGGTTTACAGCCAAGCTAGCTAGGCTAGATCGGGTTGTTACCATGTGTTAGACCAGCCAGCTAGGATTTACACCCAAGCTAGCTTAATTATTAACCCATGTAGGCAGACTGCTACATACGCAACAAGCAAGTCAGACTTCTTACACAACGCAACAATAATAAGCCCACTGGATTACTAGCCCTAGTTCGGGTTTAGCATTGGGCCGGTAAGCCCACTGGATTACTATTCCTGGTCCAGTTTTAGCATTGGGCCAGTAAGCCAACTGGATCACTTTCCATATTCTAGTAGTAGCATTGGGCCAGTCAGTGGATTACTATTCCTAGTCTAGTTTTAGCCAGTGGCGTCACCAGAGGGGGGGCAGGGGGGGGGGGGGCCTGCGCCCCCCGCTCAGAACCCTTGCCCCCCCCCCCCCCCCCTCTTGCCCCCCCTCTTGCCCCCCATATGAAATCACAGAAAAGTATATTCTTATAAATAATATATAAATCGTTTAAGGCTGCATAAAATGCTGCCGTAAAAAGGAAAACTTTTATTCATATCAGTATGTGGACTATAACGCAGTCATGACAAATGCATGAAAACGCGTGCGCAATCGTATTGGCGGTAAATGTATGTTGTGGTTTTGCGGTTACAGAGAGTGCAGGAAGTCACAAAGTTCAGTTTAATAGTACATGGTGGTCTGAACGCAGACCAATAGCTCTGTTAACACAACGTAGTCAGATGCACAACAGAGAGATTTAAACAGCAAAATGGCCAGCGAAAAAGGTAGCTTAGACCATTTCTTCTCCATATCAAAGCACCCGTCTTTGCCTCGTGCTCCAACACCTAAGAGGCAGAGACGGGAAAATACAGAAGATTCTGATTCTGGTAATCACTGTTGGTAATTTAATCCTTGTATGCAGTCGAAAAGTTTTATCTTATAAAAATGACAAGTTCTCTAAGATTTGGTTGTTTTCGCAATCTTTTGTTACCTGCAAACTATGTAGACTGTTTTAGAACTGCATTGGTGAGTATTAACTATCAGTTAACATATTTAATGATAATCTTGCACTTCTTTGGCCCCCCCAAATTTAATCTTTGCCCCCACTTGCCCCCCCCCCCAAATGAAAATGTCTAGTTACGCCACTGGTTTTAGCATTGGGCCAGTAAGCCCGCTGGATCACTAGCCCTAGTCCACTTTTAGCATTGGGCCAGTAAGCCAACTGGATTACTATTCCTAGTCTAGTTTTAGCATTGGGCTAGTAAGCCCACTGGATTACTAGCCCTAGTCCACTTTTAGCATTGGGCCAGTAAGCCCACTGGATCACTAGCCCTAGTCCAGTTTTAGCATTGGGCCAGTAAGCCAACTGGATTACTATTCCTAGTCTAGTTTTAGCATTGGGCCAGTAAGCCCGCTGGATCACTAGCCCTAGTCTAGTTTTAGCTTTGGGCCAGTAAACCCACTGGATCACTAGCCCTAGTCTAGTTTTAGCATTGGGCCAGTAAGCCAAGTGGATTACTATTCCTAGTCTAGTTTTAGCATTGGGCCAGTAAGCCCGCTGGATCACTAGCCCTAGTCTAGTTTTAGCTTTGGGCCAGTAAACCCACTGGATCACTAGCCCTAGTCTAGTTTTAGCATTGGGCCAGTAAGCCAAGTTATCCAAGTGCAAATGCACTTTTGTGCTTTTTACTTCATTTCAAACTACCTTCAAGTTCAACAAATATATATAAACAGGCCAAAAACCACCCTTAACAGTCACTCTAGTTGAAAACGTATCACTACATCAAACCTGCACTTAGGGTGAAGAGTCACAGCACTTCTTACAATAGACTGTGAGGTATTGATCCCATTCAAACTTCCGGTACCATTGTGGTCCCAACCATATGGAGTTTTATGTGGGCAAGATTTAATTACTTTAGTTTAATGTAGTTTATGACCATTAAAATTACATATGTTGTTGGGAATATAATACTTAGTGATAAACAAATATGAAAGTAAAATCAATTTAACAATGTAACAAATAAAACCAGAGAATTGAACTTGACCTCAACTTCCGGTTAAAACTGCAAAAAATTGTTTTGGATGCACGATGATAATCACTAGATGCTGTAATTGCAACGCAAATACTTTTCATTGCAGTCTATGGTTATTGAGGTATCAGCGTCCTCCATAACTGTGTCATGCGTTTGTTTTATGCTCGTTTGACCATCGTGAATCTACATAAAATCAATTATTTTTGTATGTTATAAAAGCTAAAACTCATTTCATAAAAATGTTTAGTTAGTATTTTTGTTGCTTAGATTTTGCCATTAGATATAATTTAAAACAAAGATTTGATTTCAGAAAAAATTCTCTTCCATAAAGACCATAAGACCAATGCAAGCCATTTCTCTTTCATAAAGACAAAGAAACCGTACCTTGTCTCCATCCACTTCAACAGCCCGAATCAAAGCGTCAAAGATGTTGAAATGACTGTGCTTGAGGCTTGCAACAGTGATGACACACACCGCAAACTCAGAGAATCACACTAGATTCACCAACTCAAGACAGTTCAACCCTTTGGACATAACATAAACACTGGTGTTAAATAACTTCCCATCACCCCATCATTGGGTTTATTTTCACCCTTCTTTTCTCAATAAGTTTCTAAAACCAACCTGTTAATAACCTTCCTCTCCACATGTTTTAATAACCACAGATTCCTTTAATTCCTTACATATCATCTTGTACATTGATTCTGTTCTTCTGTAATCACCTCCCATTTCACAGAGTCTCCCTTTATTACCTCTTATTTTCCCCCTATTGTTAGTTGCATTATCTTTGATGCAGCTTGCCCTCTAATCCTGTCCTTTCATTCCCGGATTACCCTGAATGCAGTTACCACCTTTATGGTCCAGTAATCCACACTTTTCATTTTCTCGCATTGACCATCCTATTGTCCTCACTTCTTTACTTTGATCAGTTCATAGCCACCCGTTTGTTTGTAAATTAATAACTTTGATCGGCTATAAGTTTCCCGCTTTTTGTCTGGATGCCTGCTAATCAATTATCATTTTATGGCATGATCTTGTTGCTTTTTGTCTGGATGCCTGCTAATCAATTATCATTTTATGGCATGATCTTGTTGCTTTTTGTCTGGATGCCTGCTAATCAATTATCATTTTATGGCATGATCTTGTTGCTTGTGGTTTATTTATGGTAGAGTATCTTTACTGGAGGGAGAAGAATAAGGGTTGTTAGTGTACATGTATCTCAAGAGGATTTCATCTAGTGCTATGATTTTTCCTATTCACTACAAGTTGTTTTGCTATTAGTGAAAACTCTTAAGATGAGGTGATTTGCCATATAGATGCTCAAAAAGTGTTCTGAATAAAATGATTTGTTGTATGGTTTAATACAGATTACTATATGATAGTGAATATACCAGCCTATGCCAGACATATCAGGATAGCTGAAGTGTCTCCATCAACCAGTTATCTAGCCCTACGTAATGAAAGATTCAAGTATTACCTGACAGGAGCATGGACGGTAGACTGGCCTGGTAATTTTGACATTGCTGGTACCACATTTGAATATAGGCGACCCTACAATATGCCCGAGTATCTGGAGGCTCTTGGACCTACTAATCAAGATTTAGTTGTTGAGGTATGAAGAGTTTTTTTTCTTGCAAGGGTCGGGGGCTGTAGATTAGTCATTTAAGGCTTTTAGTTAGCTGTTAATAGTTGTTTCTAGTTGTTTCTAGTTGGTATTTTGTGTTTACTTCAGATAATAAGGGGATCGCATGATTATTTAATTTGTTTTGTCATTGCACTGTCATGTAAGCAATCTTGCAAACCAGAACTCAAACCACTAGCTATACTTATATATACATTTAAAAAAAACCCACTATTTTATTCAAAATCTTGGGTGAGTTTTGGCGATCCTGACTAAAAACATATTTAAACTTCAGTCGTTTGTTAAACAATTTCCTGAGTTTGACTGTGCCTTGATGTTTTAGCTGTTTCAACCAAATTGTAAGTAATTTGTTGCCTCAGTTGGGCTTAGTCTCAAGATGGCTGACTTCTGAAGCACACCAATCCAGTAATGTAAAAAAAATTCTAAGGACTCATTTCCATTATGTGAAACAATTATGATATTAATGTCATGATGTGTGCACACTGTTTCTGTTACACACCCATTCTCACGTAGCTCACAAAGTGTCCTGGTCAGTGAATTTCACTTACAATGTCAGGGTGGCCAAAACAAATCCCATGTATTAAGTATCCAGGATCTTAGTGAGATTGATTGTGGGTATATTTCTGTGATATGTATGTGTATATCTTTTACCATGCAGATATTATTACAGGGTATAAACCCTGGCATTACCTTTGAGTACACTGTGGAAAGAGATGACCTGAAGTCAATGGAGCCATTACATAACTACACATGGAATGTAATAGAGTCAGAATGTTCAACTTCCTGTGCTGGAGGTATGTCAGGTTACATGTGCACAAACAAAATCTGCTAATGAACTTTGGAACTTGATGAATTTTGTTCCTGTTGTCTTTTTATTTCTCCATTTATTTAGTTCAACAATGGTACTAATCATTTTCTTGACCGAATGATTTCTTATTTGAGAAAACTTAGGGCAGAATGTGCAATAATACAACAATTAGCTTCTGACATTAAATGTACGACTTGATACTAAACTTGTTTCTTGAGTTTGTCATTCATGTGGCAAACACTGGAGTTCAATGCAAATGTTATTAATATAATAGACTGTGCAAGTCTTTTGCGTATTCGAACCTCCAGGACTAAGGTGGTCCCAACATTATTGAGTCCGCGATTGTGTGTGTGACTCTGTTTCTCATTGGATTGGACTGGATTAGATTGTAACAAGACTGGACATTTTTCTGAAGCAATGCTAATATTTGTCCTCTTTTTTTTATAGGTATATTAACATCAGATGTTTACTGTTTGCGTGGTAACACAACAGAAGTGGACAATTCCTTTTGTGACAATGCAACAATGCCAAGAAGTGGTGTTTTTGACTGTAACTTGGGGCCATGTCCTGCAAGGTAAGGACTCAAATTATAGGTTACAAAATGATGTAAGTGTTGCATCAAGTGTTGCATTGAGCTTCCATTCATATAAGTGGGAGCTAAGTAGAGTGATTGCAATGCCACCTAACCTATAGAACCTATTAAAGTTTATTTCAAAAATAGGGAACTTTTTCAATTCCCCCCAAAAACCTCCAACAAATTCTCCATTTTGTTGTAGCTTTGAAGAAAAATAGATTTTTAAAGTAAATCATGAAGCAAAAATGTAGCAATACTGTACCATGTGTACCAATAGCAGATTATTCCAAGTGTTTTCTGGCATGCAACTTCTCCACAGATCTGCTGATTTCTGCATTGTAAAACAAAACCTGCCATTTCTGAAAACTCTTGTGTTTGAAAAAACTTCCTGCCAACTATTAAAAAAATAAATTAAAAAAATCCAACTATTGCGCATAAGTTTTATAAAAAACATGCATCATAGGTTATTGTCTGGCTCCATGGTACTGTACATGTGCATTAGGCATTACAGTCTAGACATAGACACAATATGCATTGCACAGCATACAATCTACAGTATAACCACACATTTTTCACTCATATACTGAGATTCCAACAAAATGCATCTAAAACTCCTAATTGGTTGGTCTCTTAAAGCAGGTGCGTTAACCATTATCATATTGGCATTGTATTTTTAGCAATGTGTACTGGAAATACTAGGTTGTTATAATGTTGCCTGGTGTTTCAAACCAGGCTGCGTACATAGCTTCTACAGGGATGTGATCTGTCCTGTAAATCAAATTGTGGGGGAGCCTTGCTAAAGTCCATCAACATGAATCATGTGAATCCACAGAGAAAATTGGAGTGGGGGGTAATTCTTTGTATCGATATGCATGTATGCTACTGATCAAGATAAAATACTAGAATGGACAAACTATTTTGTTAAAAACATGTCCCAGGAGCACTGAGATTGCACCATACAATGAATCCCTGACTCCAGGGGCTTCGTGCTGCAGCTCACTAGCCTTAGCAATATTGTGGAACTTCACAAAACTTTCAGGTGGTCTTAAACATTCAACCACAGAAGCACAGAAACCACAGAAACATTCAACCCTCTCTGAAGCTGTGCACTGTCAGATGGGGTACAGGGACAAACATGTAGGCTGATACTTTGACGCAGCATATACATGTATGTATTTGTGCAAAACCATGGGATGTAATACCCCAGTCACAATTAGAGTGTGATGGGTTTGCGAGTAGTTTGCGAGTAGTTTGCGAGTAGTTTGCGAGTAGTTTGCGAGTAGTTTGCGAGTAGTTTGCGAGTAGTTTGCGAGTAGTTTGCGAGTAGTTTGCGAGTAGTTTGCGAGTAGTTTGCGAGTAGTTTGCGAGTAGTTTGCGAGTAGTTTGCGAGCAGTTTGCGAGTAGTTTGTGAGTAGTTTGCGACGGATTTATAGCCATTTTGGGGGGGGGCAATGGGACTTTTTGGGGAATCGGGTGGGCATCGAGTTACTTTTAAATCGGACTTAAAACCTGGTGCGGTGTTTCGCATCGCAAACTGATTGCCAATAAATCGGTCGACAATGCCTGGCCTATGTCTGGCAGGGCATCGCACACATCGGGCGGGTGCCGGGCGCCGGGCCAAATTTTGGACAACTCGGACAATCCTATCGGCCAATCGCAGGGACATAGGCAGGACATCAGACAAGACTCCGACCGATAAACGGGCCAACAATTCGACCCCATTTCCATCATGGCAGCATGCAAGGCACTTTTAATTGTGACTTTGACTGCCATGTCGCGCGATCTTTTGCCGATCTTTACATGCCGCCCAGCCTCTGCTTTCATTGTGACTTGGGTATAACCTATAAAAGCCTTTATTTTGGAGTTTAGGAAATCTGGCATTACTTTTTGATTGCTAATAAAACCTTTTTTACAACCTAAATTTGGTAGATTAGGCACATGGAAGCCTGCTATTGAGATTTATTTCTTGTAACCCTGGGGGAGGTTACAACAATATTTGTAAAAATAATACAAGTAAGATTTATATCATGGCAGAGGGATTAGCTAAGAGCACCCATTATGACCTAATTACATGTAGTCATCATAAACTTTAACTTCAATAACAATGCATAATACAATGCAAAATAGTGTTAGTTTGAGAGTTCACAAGAAAAGTAAACTGAATCTCTTTTAGATGAAGATAATGCTAAGTTCTACCTTACTTTTACAAACAGTTGCATACATATGTTATCCTCTAAGAATTATACACGTGGACTTTGGACAAGAACTTACAGTTTGTATTTTAATTTTCACATCTACAAACCTGTGCATGATGTGTGACCTAGCATGTTATGTTAGCATTGATTGTTCTATATAAAGAAACCAAATTATTAATCATGTGACTGGTGATTAAGTCCAGTAAATGATCAAGGTATCAGTCTGGTGACTATGGAGAAGATAAAGTATGGAGTGCAAAAAGGAGTCTGTTACTAGTAACATGACTGTTTTATAGCTCAATATACTCATAACTCAAGTAAAGCATTTGGAAAGGTTGATTTGACTGACATACATCTTCATTCAGCATATTTAATAGTATCTGGCACTCAATCCATCTTTATGCTAAAAGTCCCAACTCCAAAGCAACTGACGGGCCTCGGCATGCAGGCAACTCAAATTGGTATCATCCACAAGCACCACAATGCTCAAAGTAACACACACACAAACACAAGCAAATATATGGATCTGGTATGTGGGGTACTGCCACTGTTGTTCTATTATTCCTTTTTCTAAAGAATTCCTCAGTGGAGTTCATTGTTCCATTGTGTAAAAGACCCCAAAGGGGCACTCTTGTAAGCCCACACACTCCAAAGCAGTCCCCTCCTTTATCTCTTGAAGAAGACTAGAGCAGGCTAGTTGAAATTATGAGAAAGTTAATATACAAGATTAGGATGGATCTTGCCAAATCCCATTCTGTTAGCCGAGACCCATAGTTTCAATCTCAACTGTTGATATGACTACAGGTGGGTTGCATCTAGTTGGATGGAATGTAGCCAGTCATGTGGCTCAGGGCGCCAGAAGCGACGTGTCAAGTGCATGAGACTGCTAAGAGATGGAGTAGACAAAAGCGTAAAGGAAAGCTTCTGTGGAGGTTCCAAACCTAGGCGAAGAAGAAATTGTAATACGCATGACTGTCCTGCTCGCTGGATACCATCAGCTTGGTCAGATGTAAGTCCATTAATAAGCATAGTAACACAAACCATCCAAGAAACTACAACAATGCCAGTCATAATTATTTTTCAATTTTATAAACTAATGCTGTCTACAATGTTTGGTTGAGTTTCTCTAATTGTTGATTCATCACAAAAGAAATACTGATTGTACAGTTGAGTTAAAGTAACAATTCATCTTGTGCAATTTAAACTATTAGATGAAAACCTTTGTCCTGTCAGGAGGTTCATTTAGTCATTCATTAAAGGTTTTTGAAAATCACATATCAGGTTGGTATTTATGATTCACTTGGTGGCTGTGAGATTTAACTGCTGAAATCACATATCAGGTTGGTATTTATGATTCACTTAGTGGCTGTGAGATTTAACTGCTGAAATCACATATCAGGTTGGTATTTATGATTCACTTGGTGGCTGTGAGATTTAACTGCTGAAATCACATATCAGGTTGGTATTTATGATTCACTTGGTGGCTGTGAGATTTAACTGCTGAAATCACATATCAGGTTGGTATTTATGATTCACTTAGTGGCTGTGAGATTTAACTGCTGAAATCACATATCAGGTTGGTATTTATGATTCACTTGGTGGCTGTGAGATTTAACTGCTGAAATCACATATCAGGTTGGTATTTATGATTCACTTGGTGGCTGTGAGATTTAACTGCTGAAATCACATATCAGGTTGGTATTTATGATTCACTTAGTGGCTGTGAGATTTAACTGCTGAAATCACATATCAGGTTGGTATTTATGATTCACTTGGTGGCTGTGATATTTAACTGCTGAAATCACATATCAGGTTGGTATTTATGATTCACTTGGTGGCTGTGAGATTTAACTGCTGAAATCACATATCAGGTTGGTATTTATGATTCACTTAGTGGCTGTGAGATTTAGCTGCTGTAAACTAATAAAGGAGAAAGTTGACTAATAGCTATTAGCGATCACGTTTGGTTCATTTATCAAGTTATTATATTTCTACATATATAAAGGTAAACGCGTTTTGATGAGTAATTTTTCTTTGAGTTGTGATGATGTTGCTAGTTATTTGCCCTAATTGATTTGCTCATCTACCAACAGTGCTCAACATCTTGTGGTGATGGTTTCATGACACGGACTGTTGATTGTCAGAGTATCAACAGTAATGGTCATCATAAAGTCAAGCCAATAGCCTCGTGTAGGGGAATGCACCAACCCTCTGAACGCAAAACTTGCAACCTTAGAACGTGCCCACGGAAAGTGCAGTGGTATATTTCTGCTTGGAGCGAGGTTTGCTTATTTTCTGTTATTTTGGTATTCATGTCTGGACCAAGTTTCATTGACCAGCACAGTAGGTGTTTTGTGTGGTGTTTTTTTTGCTTTCTTTATGGCTTCATTACCTAGCACCTCTGACCTTAAAGCCTAGAGAATGCTAATTTTCTGGCAGTGCTTTCTATTAATAGATTACAAAACATTGAGTACCAACCGGTGTATCATGGAAAGATCATATCACACCATCAAATCTTCTCTATATTTTCCCCTTGAATAGGATTTGGAACTTTGCATTGTGGAGATACAATGGCAACCACATTAATAAAATAATATACCTCTGTATACAGAGGTCCAAGTATACTTGGTAATGGCACTCAGTGTTTGTTACAACTCACTTGTAGTCTTTCTTTTGTTGCTAAGAATGCTTAGAATGACAGGGAATCAATATCAGAAACAAACATTTTGACAAACCTAGAATGTTTGCTGTTTGATTCTCTGTGCAAAACCAATTTAGACAGTGCTTAAAAAACGTAGAAGAACAAAGAAATAAGTTTGTTTGAGCTTGCTGACCACTGTGGTAGGCATGTGTGTGTTGACCACTGTGGTAGGCATGTGTTTATATTGACCGTGGTAGGCATGTGTGTATGTTGTAAGTATGTGTGTTTAAATGTTACATAGGAAGTGTGGACCTGAGAACAAAAGAGATCCACATAATGTAGGTACTGGAAACACTATGTTGACTTACACACGTCCACACAGTGTTTTTTATAGTGTAAAAGAGTAAGATGAAAGGAATGTCCACAGAGTGTATGCAACACAGAGCTGCGTGGATGTGTGTGTGTATGTGTGTTATTATCAACCTTTATGTGCTTCATGTCTTTCTTGCAGTTTTCACAAAGGTCAATTTGTCAACATTTAGAAAATAATTGATTGCTTTTCCTGTAACATTCGTACATTAGAGACACAGTCAAAGGCATATCCTCTGTAATGTCTGGGAGGTTTTAAAAGATAGTTTCTTGGGTCATGCAAATATAAGTAAACATTCTTGTTTGTGGGTTTTGAGAATCCATTACATGTGAAACTTAGACATTTTCATTTTTCAAGCTAATGTACATCATCTTGAGTATTAAATAAAAAGGCAGAAGTAAGTGCTATTAAATTGAATGGTTTCCTATCCCTCTTGTCTGGGTTTACTACATGTTTGTTTAGCAAGGTTTGGTTGATTGATTACAAAATTGTATTCAACCAAATTTATTTGTATTTTTGGCTCATAGCTTTGTCATTTGATGGCAAATTTGTATGCCCTTGGAAAAGATAAGAATATAAATACCAATATTACTTCAAAAAACATTGTTTTCACTTTGAAAGAGGGTGTTTTTAAAGTGCAAAGAAGTTGTTAACTAAATTGATTGTGTTTTGGTTTGCAGTGTTCAGTAACATGTGGTATGGGACGCCGTTCACGTATGATCAGTTGTAGCTTCTTGGACAGACAGGGTCAATTTCGAGAGATTGATGACAGTGAATGTAGTCATCTTAAAAAACCACATGTAGCATCCACTAAACCATGTCACAGAGGTATATGTGAATCACAGTCAGGAAAATGGCAAACATCACATTGGTCACAGGTAAGTATATCATTATCATTGCGCTTGAGAGAAACTGCAGTGTCTAAGGGCTTGAATTTAGGGGGAAAATCCACAAGACTTGTAGCTCAAAATTTGTACTGGGCCAGAATTTATTTTACAAGGCCAGAATCAAAATGAGAAAAAACTTTCTTCACAGGTCAATTACATACAAAAAACTGTTTTATTTGAACAAAGACTTAGACAATCTTATTGACCTCATTTGTCTTATGGGTATACACTTTGTTTCTCAAAAGACAGAATTCAAATATATTTATCAGAATCAAAGTCAATTATCTCTTTACTTATGTCTGTGTGAGGAAGCTAACATCCGTATTCCTCATATTATTTCTTTAATGTTCAGCATTAGTTCACATCTATTTCACTTTGAGTTTAATGTATCTACCCATCCCAACAAGAAACTCATAAATTTGTGACAAACTTGTTACTGCCTAATACCACAACAAAAATATTCTTTTAAAAATATAAAGATATATATATTGAGATTGAGTAAGTCATTGGACAATTTCTGGGACAAATAAAATAATACTTCCTTGAATTGCATGTTTTCCTACCAGAAGCATGTCAAGATGTGTATGGTATGATGATTAAATGGATGGTAGATTTTCAAGAGTTCAATAATTACCACCCTCTAGTTTTCGGTAAATTTACCATTCAACAAACACTTCATCAAAAACACCAAATAACATTTGAGCAGGGATTTTGAGCATGTTCATGTACATGTGCTAACTTGGCAATTATCTGACTGAGAATTGAGTGTTGGGGGATTGAGTGCTGGGTCCTCAGTGTGGTCAAAGGAAGTCCAACATGTATCCTTGGCTGAGAGCAGTGCTTGGTGCATACATGCATTGATATTTTCATTCTTTGACCTCAACAATGGTGGCCTTTTTTAGATAGTGGAATTGGAATTGGAATAAAATAATCAGGAAAGAAAACTAAGCTTTCATATACAAAACCACTAATTTGAAGATAAACAAATCTTTAGCAATCACGAATCGTCTGTTTAACTTGTTATGTTAATACCATTGACTGGAATAACAACACAAAGCTAGTGATGCCCTCATTGCGTTTACTTTTATCTGATATAGTGTTCACAGACATGTGGTGGTGGTATCAAGTCTCGTCAAGTCCAGTGCTTGAAGTCTCAGAAAACTGCAGATGATTGTAATATGAAGAACAAACCTGCTGCAACACAGAGCTGCAGCTCTGAACCATGTCCATGGAATGGTAAGTCAACATTACTAATCACTGAGGCATTTAATCAACGTCTGGATGTATTTCTAACTCTTAGAGAGTGAATTGTTGTTGCTGAGCAGTCTAGTGAACTGGACTCGGTTCCGGTGGCAGAGGGGAAAGCATGTGACCTGCCATGATGCCTCTGTTCTAAGCAAGACATAGATGTATAATTCAGGACTTGTGAGGGCCAAGATGGTGTGTTGTTCAATTCGATTAACCCCCTAGCACTCATACATGTAAAAGCAGATTCTCAGCAGGAAGATGAGAATGTATGTGGAATTGTTTACATAGGCCTACATGGCCTAAGGACTAGGGATAAAGTTTTATTGGTCTTCAATGTAGTTACTGTGATATGTTGGCTACAAGAAGCCAGTACTGTTAGGTAGCGTGAACACCCCCTTTTTCCTCCTTTTTAAAAGGCTTTTCCTTGGTACTGTGGAAAAGGCATTGTTTTTGTTCAGATTTTTGTGTTCTTCTTTTTCTACATATTTTGTTAACCAAAATCCCTCAGACTATGTACACAGTTATTTTGTGCCACTAGGGTCACTTTCGAAGCTTGGATCTTCATCAATTTTCGTCCAGCAAAGATGATCCTAGAAATTATGTAATGATGTGGTCATGTGTCATGTGACGTCACCTTAAAGGTGCAATTTTGAAAGTTAATATCTACACAACAACATATGCTATCAAGCTGGTACTTTGCATTTGTTTAAGCCAGGATGTGCTACATCAAAAATAAAAAAAATTGGGGTCCTGTTAAAAGGACGTCATCAAGTGTCATGTGAGTAACGTCACCTTAAAGGTACAGTTTTCAAAGATCCTCACCTTATACTACAGATGTGCAGTGAACATGTTATGTCATACTGAGGTCATTACAGGTCATGAGGCATCAACAACTACAGAACTATCAGTATAACACTAGGTATCTGTCCATAGACAATGCATAGATCTTAAGTAACATGCCAACTTGATAATTTCAAACATCAGGTCCCAAAGGCCTGCAGTATGCTAAGGAGTAAAAGGCCTAGGATCTGTTTTACAAACAGACTTAGTAAGTCTAGTTTTTACATGTAGGAAACAAATGAGAAAAAGGGTATTTGGTCTCTTTGGACATAACAGCATCAGTGTTATATACATTCATAATAGAAGTTATTGATTCAGTTAAATTCCCTCTTGGCTTTGCAGTTCAATGTTTGTTTTCAACTCATTTTGGTTAACAAATTGAAGAACTCTAAGAACTATTTGTTTGCATTGCAGCAAAACCTGTTTGCATTGATACATACAACTGGTGTTACCTTGTGCCACAACATCAAATGTGTGGACACCACTTCTATGGACCCAAATGCTGCTACTCCTGTAAACACAGTGCCTGATGACTTCTGCCTGTATGGACTATCATGGAGTGCAACACGGTGATTTTGCTATGCATAAAGTTTGCTACGTATTTACAATCCATATATTGTACTCTAGTAAACATGCCTGTGCAACCCCATGACAATCACTTAATGCTATCTTTGAGGTCTCAGACCTGTGTCATGTCACATGGTGTAATCATTGAATGCCACAGTTTTGCATTAATCTTCCAACTAATAACCAAACACATAGTTGCAATGATTTGTGGCCTGCTGGCTTAAGCTGTGTATTCATCCACACATGTTTAATGCAAGTAAATTGTTTGAAGATCAGTTCTACGGTATGCTAGCAAGACTTCAAGACTACATTGTGACTTTGAATTTCAGTTTTGATCCATAGCCAACATAAATGCATGACAGGAACACTTCAAATAGATACATGGCAATATGCTGCAGTTAATTGTCAGTATTGAGTCAGCATGAATTCAGACAGATTTGTCTAGTAATCATTAGTCATACATGACTGTTTACAATCATCTTTAAATAGGGGCTTCAAGGTCTTATTCAGTTTTGTGATGCACTCATTTTCCAATTGATAGAGTCCTCATTGATGAAAGTGGACACAAATTACAAGTCTCTAACCTCACGTTAAAAGGGTGTAAAATGCCATTTTAATTGATACTCTTTCAGATTGAAATTTGAAACATGGCGTCATTGGATATCAACAAAAATGGGTCTGTACATGCAGTCCAGATTGAAATTTGAAACATGGCGTCATTGGATATCAACAAAAATGGGTCTGTACATGCAGTCCAAAGAGGAATGTTTTGCGTCAGTCTAATGGTAAAGTTCAATGCTGTTTTGATTGAATATCATCCAACTTCAGGAATGAGCTAAACATTTCTTGTAAAAAAAACACCATTTATTTGAAATGTGATGTCATTGGATGTTGACACAATTTGCTCTGAAATGGTATTAATTACAAAGGCATTGTACAACATTTTAACATGAGGTTTAATTTCCCCCTATTTTGAATTTGACATGACGCCTCTCTTTAATATAAGGGTTGCCTATTAGTCATGAAGGTACATGTACAGTGAAATCTGCTTGAACAAACAAATCTTGAATTTGTTTTCATCCATGTTGGTATTAAGTATTATTAGTTTCTTAAATTATGAATGTAAAGTCGGTACACCCAATCTATGCACAACACTGCCTTACGAGCCTTTTAACTGTAAATACTTGATGTGGTAGGTTGGTGTGTCTGTGGTGTTCAGGGTATAAGTGATGATTTTGTAATGACAAAATAAACTCCAATCATTGTCTTCCATTTTGCATATCTGAAGAGTTTCTCCACTGCATGTATTTATGTAAAGCAGGGTCAAATTCAGCTTATTTATTGGTCTTGGCCGATGTATATTAGGAAGTTATATTTTTATTGTGTGATAGTATGTTTTATTTAATTGTGTGTGAAAACTGATCATTGAATGAATTGGTATTGTTAAAACACTTGTTGAAAATTGATAACCTGCCCACCGGTATATTTCCTTATGAATGACGAAGAAATAGTGTAAAGAAATACTTGTCATTAAATGCTTCAAAATGCTGTCTTTAAAGAATATGATTAGATTAATATCAACAAAATATAGCACAGATTTCCATGTATAACAATAGCATTGTTGATGAATATTCAGTTAATTAATTAAAGACTATAGGAGTTGTGCACGACATCTTAGATACACAGTGTGTTCAGCTGCAGTGGTTGCTTATCAATCTTTGATCAATTAGTCCAATAATTAGTTATTTCGTAAGTTTGTATTCAGTCATACATTGTATCAAACAAATATTTTTACATGAGAAATTGCTAGTTTTAGATGAAAAGTTCATTTATGTATTTTTATAACGAATAAAAGGAAATGTTAGAAAAGTATAATGGAATTTTAAAAACTTGCTTAAAGATTGACAGATTGTTAATTGAATGAAATAATTCATATTATAGAGTTTGGTTCACAAGTGCTGGTTTTTGTTGAAGACCTCTACTTTGAGCTTTTTTAAGAGAACTGTTTAAGAATTGAACAGTGTTAGTTTTCATTTCAGTGATGTCTTTCACCTTTCCAAAGTGAATTGACTGATCTCTCATGCTACGTGCATTATGATCTGTAAGCATTTACTACCTCATGTATTGTCTGATCAAGATATGGTGAACAGGAATTCAAACCTTGCAGACAAATGGGGCAGGAGTTGTGGAATTTTGCTTAAGTGTCAATGATCGACAATAATGATTAACTTGTCACACAAATATAGGTCAATCAAGTTGGTAACAGCTGTGTATCCTAACCAATATGTCCAATACACAATCATTATTTATGCTTGAGGCAGATCTAAATGCTCGTTGTGTAATTAGATCACTGCCTCTGTCCGACTAGTAGGGAAATTTAAACAATTTAATTTAAAGGCTTATCAACTTGATACCAGTACCATTTTTATTTTATTTTTTTAGAAATAATTCCTTCTGAAATACTGCAATGTGTGTGAGAAAGTCGTCTCACAATACTAATTATCTTATTTTCAGTTTGCTAAATAAGAGACTGAATTCTACAGTAATATATAATATATATTATGGAAGTAACTCAATGACTCAATTAGCTTGCTGATCCTATAAACAGATTATTTAGTCGGGATAGCAAGTTCACTCAATCCACCATTGGCTGTATTGACAGTCGGGATAGCAAGTTCACTCAATTCTCTTCTCCCCAAGTGATTGAATGCAATATGAAATAAAAAATGAAGTTTTCTTTATGTGATTCTCTTAGCTGCAAATGCATCAGAATAGCCATTTGCCAAACATGGGAAACATTGCAGTTGTTTCTTTCAATTGTATTAAGTTGTACCACATCAACATTAAGTATTCTGTGTGTAAAATGTCTTTCCATATTGACTTGTACCCCATTGAATCTTTCAATTGACATGGATTTTTGTAACAATAATAAGGCAACAGTAATATCTAGAATAATTGACACGTGCTTCATAGTGTCTTGGATTCTCAATTTAATTATTCAACTTTTTCCTTGCCATTGTTGAACAAACTCCTAAATCTTAAGAAAATCTTTATCCTTTATATTTGTCCTGTGATGACATTCTGTTATTATGGCAGAAAACTGCAAATATTAACTGATATTGATTAAGAAGCAGGCAAGTGGATCCACATCCATCATTGAGAGAAATGATTGCAAACTACAACGTGCAACTCCTTACTGAATCACTACTTGTTCTATATAAGGAAATGGCAACATGAATAAGACACGGTAAGCTCAGGCAATTGTTCTAACATTGTATTCAGTTCCCACATTCTAGGCTGAAACTGTCCAGGGTTCACATGCTTTTATTAATGCAGATTTTCTATTTAACTTTAAAATCTGAATACTGCTGTGCAAATTGATATGATTTCTTGAAATTAATCATCCTGTTGAAAAGGTTTGTTAGTTGATGTAACTTTTAGTTAGTCCCATATTAGATTACAAGATACTAAGTGGAAGTACTTATCAGTTCAACTTTCATTTTTGCTGCCACTTAGTTTGTCAAACAGTCTCTCATTGGTCAGTACAAAAGTTGACTTTTGAAAACGGTGCTCTTAAAATGTTGTTTGACGATTCAATTTGATCCATGCACATTGGAAGGTCCTTCCACGTTATCCTTGGTGTTACTCCATTTATCATTTATATAATTTTTATTAAAGGTTGTTCAACATAATGAGAATGACTTTGTTATTTAGGGAGTATGTATTACGGTTTACTGTGCAGTTTAATTGTGCTATTTTAAAGAAATGTGTTAAAATCAAATTTGTGAGGTTATTATGGGACCAGTGTTGTGTTACTGAGAGTAATAAAGGGATTTCTGAAGTTAAATGGTAAATTAAGATGAAAGAAAGTGTCAAACAATCAATTCAAAACAAGCTTTAGAAAAGTTATTTCACATTTTTATCAATCACACACACACACAGTTGTGGAGACCTTTTGTTTCCCTTTTTTGTTTTGTCCTTGGTCTCCATAAGGTACCGAATATGAGCCCACAATGCCATGTTGAATACTGCACTCATTTTATTGATCATGTCACATGGTTGCTATCAGTTGGTGCTAAGCTGATATTTTAGCTATGAATTGGTGCTAAGCTCCTTTTTAAATAAATGCCATAAACTGCAAATGAAATTCAGATATATATAATGAATTACAAGTACTATAACTTAAATGGATACATCACAGTTGTTAATCATTTAAATTGATGTAATGAACTTTGAGAGATGATGTTAAATGGTTACATGTGTAATGATGACAGGGTCTTAGCATGGAGGTAGGGTCTTAGTATGTTTGTTAACCTGATTAATGCTGACTGCAGTTATCACTGTTTGCCCCCTCACAGATTGTACATTTTACCTCAACCCATCACAATTTCTGCCCAAGTGTAACTCATTTTATTTCCAAAAGTGAATATAAAGAACAAATGAAGTGAAGGTTTGTTTTCAAGTGTCTGATCTCAAGATGATCGTTATTTTGACCAACTCAATCAACCTTTAAGATTATAACTTCTTGATGCATCTTAGTCCCTTCACCATTGTTACCACCTTGATGCATACTTGGGGCATTACCACCTCGATGCATACTTGGGGCATTACCACCTCGATGCATACTTGGGGCATTACCACCTCGATGCATACTTGGGGCATTACCACCTCGATGCATACTTGGGGCATTACCACCTCGATGCATACTTGGGGCATTACCACCTTGATGCATACTTGGGGCATTACCACCTGGATGCATACCTGGGGCATTACCACCTGGATGCATACTTGGGGCATTACCACCTGGATGTATACTTGGGGCATTACCACCTCGATGCATACTTGGGGCATTACCACCTGGATGCATACCTGGGGCATTACCACCTGGATGCATACCTGGGGCATTACCACCTGGATGTATACTTTGGGTGTTACCATCTTGATGCATACTTGGGGCGTTACCACCTTGATGCATATACTGTTTCATGGTGGATATAACAAGTACAAGCATGATATCTCAGTGCATTCTAGTACTACTCCTACATGTACCTTGAATTCTCCAAACAAAAGCACGCAAGTATCTGTAGATCCAGTTCAGCTTTCTTCTGCCTGTACATGTTTAACCTTATCTCACTTTACTTCTTTCTTATAGCAAGAGGGATACATTTTTGGCGTTTGCCCATTTCATATACATTCCATTATAAATCTGATATGCTAAGAAATAAATATCTAAAAGTTACAGTTTAAAAGAAAACGGCAACATATTATTTTTGTTTTTAAAATTATAGCCACAGCCCCAATTGACATTTTGGCCAATCAATCAGTCAGTCAATCAATCAATCAATCAATCAATCAATCAATCAATCAATCAATCAATCAATCAATCAATCAATCAATCAATCAATCAATCAATCAATCAATCAATCAATCAATCAATCAATCAATCAATCAATCAATCAATCAATCAGGGGATGTAATGATTTCAGATGGGTAGTGATGAGCATCAGCATTGAACAGGTTTATGGAAGCAGGGTAATGTGTTAGACTAAGTATTTATTTAAGTAGAAATCAGATACACTGATAAAGTCGCTTCACATCATACAAAACTGTACTTTGTAAGCTATAGTTGGTGTGTTCATTATATAAATTGATATCGAAGATTAAATAAACTTGTCTTCTACATATGAGAGTCTTTTATTTACGATTGTTATATTTAAGGGTCAACAAAAACACAGATCTTTGTCCTCTTAATGTTCCATTGTTTATGGACTAGTTAAGCAATGCCCCATTACCCAGATAGACAGGGCACTACTATAATCAATAAAAGTTGGGGGTTTTATTCTTCAGAAAATGAAACATTTATTCACTAAACAGTACAACAATATAATGCAGTTATTGCATTAGGAATATGAACAATTACAATTGAAGGTCAACACTAAATTAATGTAAATATTTGTTGATAAAATACCTTTGTGGTCTTGAATCCTTGATTTGTATTGGTCAATTACGTTCCCAAGTGTGATGTAATTCCACAGTAAGCCACTAACATTTCACACAAACTGACTCCACTGATTACCAGAAGCCCAGAGGAGTTGCATTGAACTCATTTTTCTTTGACGATTTATGCCAGAAAAGTGTAATAGTTCGACTTGGCTTTTACACAAAGACTAAGATATGCTTCAGAATGATGAAATGGGTGATCTTTGGAAAAAAATACACACAAAGGTATGCAAGATTTACTAACAGGCTAGCCATGCAATATTCACATTATTGGTCTAACCCATAATACCAATGTTATGCTGTGCATTGTCACAGTAAGCAGAATATACAATACAGCATGACTGTATTCAACTTTGCCTTAAGCTTCGTTGCACAGTAACTTTCAGGAGTACATTTGCTCTCGTTTGAAATTTAATTATATTCTAATGAACAGTACAAAATGATAAAATAAATGTTTTTAAAGATCAGTTGAGGTCACTCAGTATTTAATAGAAAACAAGTATTTATGCCCATGAACCAAGTAGTGAATTTGGTGAGATACTTTTCGAGCAACAGTTTCACAATGAGAAAATACGAGATCCTATAACTTTAGTACAATCTTTCACACCATTATTAACATAGAGAGGATGCTTTACACAGAATACTAAAGCTCAAAACAAACCTTGAGAAGGTTGTAGTATTGATCTTGGAGATGAGAATTACTTTTCAGCAAGCAAGTTGGCCAAAAACAAGAGCAGCAATTTCAGTTAAAAAAATTCTTTTTGTAAGCAATGTTTAACAGAATAGGAAGTTTGTGTAAATAAAGAAACACCCAACATAGTCACTGGAGACTTGTATTGACAGCAGACCTCCACCTTAGAGACAGTCACTTTACATGAGATTACATGGTTCTCAGCAATATTCCCATAATGACAAAATGGCGCCTAGTTTGAGTATCGGTTGGAGATAACTAAATGTTGGTTGAGAAGGTAACATTTTGTCCATTTGTGTGTATTTTAAAAGATGTTAAATTTGAATTGGGATGGTTTGGTTCTACCCCTACACCAATGTCTTTAAAGCACTGTATACTCAGTATTTTCCCGAGTTCTGTGAAAAAAATCCACAGGCATATCACTCGGGTGGGATTTGAACCCACACCTTTGCCATTCTAGAGCAGATGTCTTACCACTAAACCACCGAGATTGCAGTTTGGATCCTATTTAAGCAGTGAGCATCTGAATGATTTTAATAGATGTTCAATTTGTATCGGGATAAGGAATATTATATAATGAATACAGTGCTCGACACACATCAGTGAGTGGGTAAAACATGCATCAAACTCTGTACTCATACTCGGGCCTTGTACTCGGGGACTCGGGCCCTGCACTCAACCTCCTGAATGTACCCAGACTCTCTAATTTGGTTCTTGGACTCTGTCTATAAAACACTTGTGGTAATTCGGTACTTTGATTTGAGGACTCGACTTCAGGGATGATCTCAAGCCTCACTTATAAGAAAAATACACCAGCAGCAAATATCAATGATATGATAAAAGTGATAAGAATAGTTTGTAGATTCTGATATGGACAGCAGGTGCAAATAAATTAAGATATTTGATAATTAAGTTTGCTGAAACTTCCAATTTTGTGTAATCAAACAAATATTCTGTATCGAAACTCTTATAAAGCATGCAAGCATACAAGGTTTAGATTGTTCAGATTTAGCGAAGTCTAAGTATCTCTTCGGTTGCTATTTGAAGTAGTTTGTTAAAGTCAAAGTCAAGATGCCCTCTCCAGAATCGTCTATCACGCCCCCAGACCTGAGCTGGGTAACATGGGCTGGATATACCATGAAAGATACGAGCCACAGCACGCCCAGAGAAACTCCTATCAGTGTGCATGCTAATAAACTGACGGACATCACCACGCACACGATGCTCTTTGCCTGATGTATCCTGAGTCAATAAACAAACAGGCAAGATATGATAACACACAGCTATATCATGATTGATTTCAAGACGATTCGCAAACAAGGCTGCACAAGTTATCATAACATCATTGACACACCACTCTTGATTATCTCTTATGTCATTGTAATCCAGCTCTTGTTTGTATTACATGATCTGTATCACTTTTATCTTTCTATGTATTCCATATTGACACAGCTGCTTGATCACTTCTTAAACACTTCATTCAAACAAAGCAATCAATTATGTCAAAATATATAACATCATCCAGTTTCCATGTTCTCCATAAGCGCATGTAATGTCCTGTGAGTTGCACTGTTATCAACACTGACCCTTGTACTAATTTGATTTCTTTGGCTAACCTAGTTTTGCATAGTTTGAGAAGCATAATCAGTGTACATCACCTAGATCCAAATATTATTACTTTTTTGTAAAACTGGAATCACAGCTAACAGTTCTTTTACAGCACATCATGCATACATCCTGTTGCTCTTTACAAAAAGGAATATAGCTCAAAAAAGATTCTGTTCCGTCTAGACACCAAAGTCTAAGTGCATGCCAAGTTTCAAGTCTTTACGACCCTTACTTTTTGCGAAAGTTGCGAGAGAAGGTTCAGTGGGAAAAGGATTGAAATTGTTCAAGTTTGGAGCAAATTGTTCAAGTTTGGAGCAATTCTGTAGTGTGGCAAATTGTTCCATGTGAGCATGAGCAATGGATGTATGATTTAGTGCATGTGATGTATGAGATGAGTTGAGAAGGAGAGCTGGAACAGAGGGTATAATGAGGTTGATATGGATGAAGGAGTTCTAAGGTCGATCAGCTGTGTCAAATGCTGCAGAATTGTTGAGAGTCATCATAGACAGCTCTTTTGATAATGCCGTTATTTTGGTAAGCAGACTGCATTTGGCAAAAAATAAACAAACTGTTTGGGCAAGAATGCCTGGAAACTGTGAAGATGCAGCATTCTCAAAGGATTTGCTAGGAACTTGAGGTGTGCTATCAATCTGTAGTTTGTTAAAGTTCTCTGGTGCCAAGTTATGTTTCTTGATCAGTGGGGAAATATCAGCAAGTTTCTTGATCCAAGTTTACAAGACTTAAACAGCGATCCAATAATTAAGGTTTTTTAGTTGTTTACTTCATCAAGGGAGAGTACCTTCAGATGATCAAAGGTTTAGCTGCATGGTGGTCCATGCTCAGTAGCTACATGTCAGATTTCAAAAACTATCCAATGATTGGCCATATGCTAATATGCTAATTAATTAATAAAATAAGACTTAATGTCTGTGTACATGATTCTATTTCCTAAATAATTAATGTTAATATGATATTATACATGTTAAAGACATTGCAATGTTGTAAATATTTATTAGTAACATGTTTTATGAGACTTTTTTTTCATTTCAAATGGGCTAGGCATATCTGACCTAGATGCCCAAACTTAATTTAGCTTTTCTGGGTACATGTCTGACGTGTACCTGGGTACCCGAACAGTATTCAATTCTAAAATTACCCGTGGATACCCAAATTTACTCAACAGAGCAATGAAAATGATACCTTTCCTTCTGCTTTGACCAAGTCTATAAATAACTTTAACATTTGCTACGGTTCTGGTCAAATAAGGATATATTGCTATGAAAGTGTAGCAAGGCAAGTGGCCAGTATGCAATCACAGACTTTGTATGGTTATCTTAACTTATTGATTTTATAATCTGTAGTAGCAGTTTACTACTCCCGCATTTGGAGTATTTAAAGCTAGTAACCCTAATCTGATAAAGACTGAACTAACCTGCTGTATTTGCTGATCACTATCCTGCTCCCATGTCAAGCTACTGCTTAAAGGTCTAGCAAAGTAAGCCTTTAAAATCAACTTGAGTTTGTCACTGCACTCAACATCCACACCATCATTGCAGTCCATGTAATTACCATGAGATATACTAAGACAAATGATCAGAGAGTGTAAAGTTATCTCCAATATTATATATGTTTGCAAAATGAGAATGAAAACGTGTATTGTAGCCATACATGTATACAAGAGAGCAAGCAATGCCAGCTGACAACCAAATGTTGTGTTGTATATCTATTTCAAGATGTAGAGAAGATTTTGGTGCTGAGTCAAACTGTGCATGTGTCCAATCACATTGGAACATGGAATTGGCCAAGTCCTGAGGTAATCAAGCTGTATCATGAGCGGACACACAAAGCAAACACCTGCCTAATGCAGCTTCATATGACCGCAAATAAGTTTTTATATGTCACACCAAAGCAAAGATAATTAACACCAATAGGGAGACCGTCAACATAGGGCTAGATAGCTCAGTTGGTAGAGTGCCGGTGTGGCAGGAGATTCTGCCCCCCCCCCCAATATGGCGAATTGTGTACAAACCACATCTGATAGCGCCCTCTTTTGAATCAACCTCCTCCAGCCCATGTTATTTTCCATATGGGGGACAGAATCTCCGGGGGACATATATCCCTCGGACACTGGCACGTTAATCCGGAGGTTGCAGGTTCAAGTATTACTCTAGTCAATTTTTCTTTTTTCAACCCAAAGTTTTTATACAAATACAATTTTGTACTGACCAATTATAAAGACTGATATAAGAGACTGTCATAGGCTTGTGATTTCTCAAAAAGGGACGGAACAGCAAGCAAGATACAAGTTCAATGTACATGTCCTAGTTTATAATGTATGGCTTATTTTGTTCGAGTAGACTAGCTGTATATACCTTTGTAGTGCTGAATGCACAGCTTGTAGTTGATAGAGTTGTCTTCTTTCTTGTAAGCTGGATTTGCTTGTAAGGAGACTAACTACTTCGTCTAGTTCTTCATCAGTCAAGTCACCAGGTGATTGAACTAAGAAGGCTAGATCAGAAAACTCCACAAGAACTCCACTCTTGACCCAACCTATGGATACAAATCAATCATAAACACTTGAACAGACTGTTGTGATACGCCCAACCAATCAAAGTAATAACAATAACATGTATATGATTATGTTTTGTTTGGACAAACAGTAGCTATTGTTGTTGGTCAATACAGCATTCCTAATCTAGCCAGCACCTGCATGCCAACAATGCATTACAAACCAATTTGGACGCCATTGTTTAATCATGAACTGACCAATGGGATTGTTAACTAAATTGTCTCTGCAAATGATTACCATAAAGGATTTTCAATGAGTTGCTCTGACCGTCAGATACACAAAGTGTCTTTATGCTTCTGCAATTGAAAAATCTGTTTATCAAACTTTTATTTAGAAATTTTCTCTCCCAGATCACCAGGAATTCTGGCCTTTAGCCTGTCTCTATGCTTTAGTGTAAATCATGCACTAAACTGTGATTACCTTTAACTTAATATGACTCTGCTAGGGCCAAAACGTCATGCAGACCACTATTACTTGCATTTATACCGTAGGTCCTTTTGGTTGGGAAGCAGTTTGCAACAGCTTATACTATTTTTTATATAACAAAATTAATACAATTGTTAGAACTAACCTTTACCAAGAACTTGTCTCCATTTTAATTGTCTTAGCTCTTTTTTAACAATGACCAAGTCCCATCCCATGCAGCGTGCTACCTCTACCACATCAAACTCTACACTACTGGCATGGCGGTATGACTTCCCCCGCGATTGATTCTTAGCAATAGCTACTGCAACAGGAGGACATGATTTAGCAAGTTGCTGGAGTTGTGTAGGTCCACCGTAACAGCGAATGGTACATTGTGCATAGGTAGGTGGTAAGTTGACTAACCAATGCTTGGCATGAAGCTCTAAATAACACAACAATGTAGAGATTCCTGTGGAGAAATAATCAGTAAGAAACCAGTCATATGACCAAGCACATACCATCGTGTCTCACTGTAAGTGATATGCAAGGAACATGAGTTTGTGCCCTGGGAACATACATTCAATAAAAACTGATCCTTTTGGGTGCATTCAAGTATAACATAAACACCGGCTTGCAAAACTAGAAACTAATCCTCCCTGGACCAGCAAATACTGTGTACAAATAATGTCTTCTTAGCGCCATTTTGTTTTGGTATTCAAGTTATTGGCAGTGTGTATACATACATGCAGACAATGTGTCAGTGTGTATACACACATTCTTATATTGCTATCTATGTGAGGACTTTCCTTTGTCCCTCTAACTTAACACTCTCCATAGACTAAGCACAATAAAAATGTGAGGACACAAAAATACAAAGGATTCCAATGTGAGGAGAGCATTGTCCCTTTTGTATTCCTTTGTTCTATTGTCTTCTGGTTATACCATGCCATACATACAGACAATGTGTCAATTTAGGTAGCTGGTGTATGTATACAAGTAATATAATGCAAGCTACACCCGGTTTAGACAGGCGCTCTAGAGTTGAGCCAAACCAAATTATTGAACTATGTACATGAAGTTTGACATCTGAAACAGATAGGAGCGACTGGAAGTGCTGGAGGTAGAAATATCTACTGTTGCAGTCATTTGGAACGACTCTGGAGCGTCTCGGTTTCAGACGTTGATCTTGTCATGAGCCAAACCTAATGTAATTTTATGTTAAATTCGCCTGTCTGAAACCAAAATTGATTTGGGTCGACCTAGAGTCGCTCCTAACCTATTTGGTTCAGCACGACTCTGGAGCACCTGTCTGAACCAGGTGTCATAACGTCACTAAGTCGTACACCACTCATTTGGAAACCTTGTAGTCTGGTTCTAATAAACATGCATTAATATGAAATTATATGCAAGAGATCAGGTACCAAATAAAACTGGAAAAAAAAACCCACTTGAACATGGACACGTTTGGTAAATTGCTATTAAGAAGTACAACATTTAGACCATTTTTAAACACTTATTTCATTAAAAGTATTCAGTCATTAATGACTTGATAACAATGACCGGGTTTGGGGCTGGTCGTTTTCAATGGACAGTTATTCCTTAATGAATGACTTCATCTCTTTTTTACAACCTTTATTCTCTTCTTGAATACCTAGTTCTGAATATTATGGCTTATTTGTATCTAAATTAGTATATTTACCTTCCTCTTTAATATCCAGATCTTGCACTGAGGACTCAATGGGAATAGCTACCAGATGTCCTTTACATAGTCTAGCCAGTAAAGGATCTTCCTTGTGATCAAACTCTGTTTGACTGAGACTAGTTTCAAATGCTTCCATAGCTGCCATGGCCTGTTCATCTGATAGATCGTATCCTGTAGAGTCTGCTGTAGCATGCATACTGTAACGACTAGACTGGTTGACACTGGGAGGTGCACAACCTGTGGCTTCCTAAATTCAAAATGCACAAGACTTACGAACATTGGTTTGTGACAGTAAAAAATCACGCTCATAATCTGATTTAGTTTGAATTTTCTATATTGAGCATACTTCTTTCATTATTGTATTCGCAAAATAGAATTATAATCTCTTCAATAAAATATGTTCCACAAATTCTGAATGTCAATTTCAGGAAAATTTAAATCGTTCTAGTTTTGTTCAATTCAGTTTCAGGTTTTCCAGTAGAAATTGCCTACTTTAACATGAAACATTCCTTTCCTAAACAAATCCAGTGTTAAATCCAAGGAAGATCGTATTTTTTGGTTTCTTTAATTTGCGACAAACATTTGAGGTTGTTGTATTGTAAAGCGCCATGAGCACAGGAGATGTGCTCAATAGAAATCAAGTTGATTTATTATTTATTAAATTGCGATACACAACCTGTGTACATTTAATTTATTACCAGTTTTCTGTGATTGTTCGATGTATGTGTGTCATTAAAGGTTGGGATGTTTCAACCTTTAAACGCTTAAACTGATAAAAAAAAACACACACAGGTAAAACACATTTCCAAATTTCCTAAATGAATTTGAATGAAATAAACATTATTGTTCTTTTGTTATAGAAAGGAAAACAAGTGCATAATGATTACATATATGAGTAAAACTCAATTAAAATTGATTTCATAAAATCGAACATTTTGATTAGTGCCATGCTGGGCAAAAACGCTGAGTTTCAGGAAAAGCTCCTAAGCACCTAGGAATGAAAACAGCACTGTGACGTCATACCGAAGACTCCATCCAAACAAGGCAATGGAAAATGCGTAGTGACAAAGATAAACAGCTTTAACCCAGTCCATAGTTTAATGTAATGGTTTAAGCTGGTTTACTGTTTGTGACCATCTATTTAGACTGGGTATACCATTCAATTTTTAGTCCTGAAAATTTACATCTGGTCACCATTTACAGGTTGGCTCAAAATACACACAGGAGAATAGAGAGCTGGTACCAACAATAGCGGGTACCCTGCACCATAGTTCCAGTTTTCAATCTGAATTGGAATCTCTAGAAACATCTAAATGAAATTCGCAAATTCTGTTTATAAATTAATTGCAAAAATAAACGTAGATGTAGACCACTAATGTCATGAGAGAAAAAGGAAAAGGTAAGACGAACCTTGTGCAGCCGATGTGCTTGCTGGCATTTACATGGAGGAAATAGCTTATTCACCAGTTTCTTAATACAGTATCTATCTACTGTGTTGGCATAGGTGTGACGACGCAACTCACACAGATCTTTACCCTACAACAAATAATGTCTTATTGCAAGTTACACTGTTTGATTTGAACAATTGAACAGGACAGTCAGAGTTATGTCACACAAGGTTTTTAACCTGTATAGCTTCTGCCAAGGCAAAAAATATCATCAAAAGAAGAAATAAAACAGATAGACGATATTTTATAAATTGGGGTGGAAATAAATGGGCACAAGAAGCAAAAAAGCAGCAACCCCCAAAACCCACCAATTTGTCTAGACCAATTAGATCTAATATATATTTAACCTTCTTCAGGTTTAACTGTTGTGTCTGAACACAACAAAAGTTAGATCGAATCAGGTTTAACTGCCAAAAGTTAGACCGTCAAGCGAGAGGGTTTAACTCTAACCAATTCAGGTTTATCTTTGCAGTGTCTGTATGGAATAAAAATTACCACATCTGGCTTAACTCGCAAAAGATGACCCGCACACCTGCAAGATGATTATGTATGATGTATACTGACAAACATCCACATAACATTTCCATCTTGCTCACCTGTTGTTAGGTCTGTTTTCACTCAAATATCAGTGCGTAGTACTTGTACTTGGTACTCATTCTGCAGTACTACTCGAGTATCGTTTTGATGGTACTCATACTCGTACTTGGCTAGCATAGTACTTGTACACAAAGTCTATACTCAATACTCCACTGAACAATAACCCAATTGGGTATAACTTGATGCTGCCTGAACACAATGTACAACCGCCCCACACTGCTCACAAAGTTAAACCACTTCCAGGCTAACTTTACTTTGAAAATAGCCCTTATCTGCAGTCACAACTTAGATTATTAGTAATCAATCTAAGATTATCCATAGTCATGTGATTATCCATTTATAACACAGAACACTTTTCTGTTGGAAATTAACTAAGGGAAGAAAAACATTGAAGTCACCCTTTATAAGATGCAGGCACATGACTTATATCAGCTAGACATAAGTTTTCTTGGAACAAAAACAAGGTGTTTGGTTGAGACATGTCCAAGTTAGCAGATTCGGTGAAAAGTAATGAGAACATTTTATAAACATGTCTCTGTAGCAAATATTGATACATTTGAAGTTAATTGGGGTTCAAAAGATTTGCATTTTGGAAATGACATCAAAACTTATTTCTTTTAATGAGAGTTCTCAAGACAATACTCCATGAACACAAAAACGTGGTTCAGCTTCCAGTTTCAACAAGAAGTAAAGGTCAAATTAAGTCAAACATTTTGAAAGATTTGGTTAACAAGATACTTCTTTTTAAGTATGAAATTTCATCTTCCGGTTTCGTTCGGAAGTAAAGGTCACATGGGATCACACTAAATGTAAAATTTGTGCAATACATCAAGAGCTTTCATATTGTTCAGAGATCCTGTATGTCCCAAATATTAATCATTGATCTAATGTAATGAGATCATCAATGGCATCATCATCCTGAAAAAAATGCAGTTTTATCTACACACCAAGGTAAGTTTAAAGTTTGTACAAGCTTTACTTTTTGCGACATTGTCCGGAGAAGGTTCAGGTAGAAGACGCAGAAAAAAAACACCTCAGTACAATAACAATAGGTTTTCGGCTGTTGGCCGAACACCTAGGCCTCCAATGTTAACTTCTGCAGGAAACAATGTTGAAGTTTTTATAGTGAGAAAACTGCAAGGACATGACTACTGAATGCTCAATATTCTGGTACTACTAACTAAAAAAAGTTTAACAATAACATTTAACGTCTCACCTGAGGCTCCAAGAAAACATGACATTGTGCTTCTTTCTGATCTCTACCAGCTCGGCCAATCTCTTGAACGTAACTCTCAAAACTCTTTGGAAGATTGAAGTGGATAACTGCTCTTACATCAGATTTATCTAATCCCATGCCAAATGCTACTGTTGCTGTGACAATACGAAGACGCCCAGTCATAAATTCATTCTGGACTCGTCGTCTGACTGCAGGTGACATTCCTGCATGATATGCTTCAACACTATTAGCACTGGTAATCACCGACATACCTAGCAAGGAGGATTAAACCCAAATAGTTTTACTGGCTGTCTGCTGATACCATAATTAACCAACAAATGTAAAGAAAGAAACATTACTAAACTACAGTTAAATCAATTCAGAGTTAGTTTATCAATTTGTTTTCTAAAATTACTTGAAGAGCGCAAAAGAAACTGCAAACCTCATTCATTTATCTTGCAACATTCTGTTTCTGTCTATTGTACAATGATGTAAGTTTTCAACAGACCCAAGTGTAACAAAGAACACTAGGTTTATAACTGTATAAGGAAAACAAGTTTGACCATTAAAATGGTTAGTTTCATCTGTCTGCTAATAGAAAAGATACGCCAATTTACAATTTCCTTTAAAGTGTTGGAAAAACAAATTTTATATTGAAATATTTAGATTCCCTTTAAATTTCAATTACACTCAACCTCTACATAATCATGAATGTGTAACTTTTGCCAACTATAAAAGTGCATTTTCAATAGTAACACTGTATGGTAATGGACTGGCTAGTGGAATGTCTTTATGAATTTGAAGTTACCTTTAAGAGCTGCTTTACTTGTAATTCTAGCCTTTTTCTTCACTGCAGGTTTCTTGTAACCTTGCCTGGTGTTCTTGTTTTTCTTCTTGCATTTTGCTCTTTCTTTCTGAATATCCAAGTCCTCTTCTTCAGTATAAGTGTACACATCATCTGCTCTACTTGTTTGTCTCCTTCGTTTCTTTCCTGTCACTGCAATTATATTTCCATCAGTCTTTCCTTCCTGTGAGTCATCACTTGCTTTCCTTTTACGACCTTTTCTAGATGTTTTTTTCTTTGGCTGAGATTGATTCTTGTCATCAGTCAAGCTGACAACAGAACTACTTTTGTTGTATGTTTGCTTCTCTTTGTCATTGTTCATCTGTTGATTATCATTGCTTTCATTGTACTCATGACTAGTCTGTCTTGTCTCATGTGTATCCTGAATAAATGGTTTATCATCCATCTCTCTAATCACAGTTATCTCCTCTTTATCATCCATCTCTCTAATCACAGTTATCTCCTCTTTATCATCCATCTCTCTAATCACAGTTATCTCCTCTTTATCATCCATCTCTCTAATCACAGTTATCTCCTCTTTATCATCCATCTCTCTAATCACAGTTATCTCCTCTTTATCATCCATCTCTCTAATCACAGTTATCTCCTCTTGGTAAGACTCATTATCTTTTATCATTACACTATCTTCTTCCTTATTTTCAGATGGATTGGATTCAAGCAAATCCTCAGGGAGACCCATCCTCAGCAGGGAAGCCACTCTCTCAGTGTCTTCTCGTCGGATGCAGTAAATTATGATCGAGGGAAGGTGGCAAAACCGTGGGCTTTTAAGAAGTTCAACTAAAGCCTACACACAAAAAAGGCAAACATTATTATAACATTAATTTTATAAGAATAACTTAGCTACATAAACAGTAATAGTGCACCAACAGTTTAAACTGCATTCAATTTACCATCTTACCCTTCCCTATTACCATCTTACCCCTTCCCTATTACCATCTTACCCCTTCCCTATTACCATCTTACCCCTTCCCTATTACCATCTTACCCCTTCCCTATTACCATCTTACCCCTTCCCTATTACCATCTTACCCCTTCCCTATTACCATCTTACCCCTTCCCTATTACCATCTTACCCCTTCCCTATTACCATCTTACCCCTTCCCTATTACCATCTTACCCCTTCCCCATTACCATCTTACCCCTTCCCCATTACCATCTTACCCCTTCCCCATTACCATCTTACCCCTTCCCCATTACCATCTTACCCCTTCCCCATTACCATCTTACCCCTTCCCCATTACCATCTTACCCCTTCCCCATTACCATCTTACCCCTTCCCTATTACCATCTTACCCCTTCCCTATTACCATCTTACCCCCTCCCCATTACCATCTTACCCCTCCCCATTACCATCTTACCCCTTCCCTATTACCATCTTACCCCTTCCCTATTACCATCTTACCCCTTCCCTATTACCATCTTACCCCTTCCCTATTACCATCTTACCCCTTCCCTATTACCATCTTACCCCTTCCCTTTTACCATCTTACCCGTTCCCTATTGCAGTCTCTTGATGATGATAACAATAGATTATCAGGTAAACAAGTTCCTCTTATAATGGCTTCTTGATCATTGATGCCGAGATGTTGAGCTACACTCTGGGCTGTTGCCATGGTAGCAGTAGCTGTTAATCCCAGTAAGCATTTTACTCCCAGTCTATCTCTCAATACCTTTATAAAGATCATAGTCAACATGTTAAACAACTGTCCACGGTCACAGCTCTTCCATAAACATAGGGTGGATTCGATTAGCTTCCCTAGTTAGACCCAGGTCTGACCCCAGTGCGTTTGAGTAGTTTTGACATCATGATTGTTTCTCACCGGGGTCAGCTGCAAGTGCCCTGCTTGTAGAGCAGGTTACTTGGGGTTGAACAAGGGGCATGACATCATGATGACAAACTTTCTAAATGACCACCATTTTGTTTGTAATTCAGCGGGACACTTTCAGCAAGTTTGACACCTTTTTTACCCTTAAAACGGCCACTTTGTGAGTGTTAAGGTTTTTCTATTCGAAGACGTGTCCTTTTGTATGAACATGGGCTTGTAAAATAATTTTACCTTGCAGTTTTACCTTTAGAATAATTATTTTACGATCTTTTCTTAAATCCACAAAAAGTTTTTTGACGTAATGCACGCAATGAAAGTAGTTCTGGTGGGCTGTCCCAAGATGCATTGGTGTGGATGCTGGGGGAAGTTAGTGTTAAATAAGCTCATGTCAGGGGCTCACTCAGATGAGTACACCGGGGTCGACCCGGTGAAGCTAATCAAATAAACCTATACATTCAATGAAATTATTTCAGTTATTCTTTTAAGTATTTAAAGCTATTCTTATAGGTTACTAAGGAAATAGAAGCGGGGGGCCAGGTTTTAAAGGGCAGTTTCAGACTGGCAGAGTTGTGGCCGTGCAATCAAAGGCACAGTCCTTTATTGCCCAGGGCCATAACCCCAAACCCATGGCCAGGAACCTGCAAGGTCTGACGTGTATTCAATTTATTGATTGTGTTGCATGTTATTTGCATCTGCGTAAACTTTTGCCATATATATTTTTGACATACTTTTATTTCTAAACCAACAAGGGCACTTCAGATGAAAACAATTTGCAGGATGCTTACTGCCATTCGTTATAGTAGCCTTCAGATAAAAATAAAACTAGACATAAGAATTTGTTTGACAACAAATTTGAGGTGTTCAGATTTTTGGCCTGAATTAACGAGTCATCAGTTTTCAAGTAAAGCTGACTGGAATGATCGTGAGCTGTGCTGTTTGTTATTGTGAAAACAGAATGAATAGCTATTAAATAATGTTTTTTCAAAGCGTTTTACAGAACTTCCAGTTTAGACAGGTTAAAAGGTCAAGACAAGGTCACCAACATATTCATTTTTGTGAAGTATGTGGAGCCCATGTTGAAACAATTATAAAAACTCTGCAAAAGGCTTCTAGTAAAACTATATTTTGAACTGTTTTTAACCTGCCGCCAGATGGCGCTCTTAAATCTTATTTTGTTTTAACCAGACCCTTGTCAGACTACAACATCGTTAAAATTAACTCCAAAAAAGTTGCCACTTTTAATTACAATGCACTTTCGGTTTTAACCGGAAGTAGAGGACACGTAATTTCACGCAAACAATTAAAATCGAAGACCTATATTACTTTTGTATAATCCGACAAAAAGCAACCCAGGGTCTCTTATTCTCGAATTGATACTAATTTTCAAAGATTTAAATATTAAATGACGTAGATTTCCGAGGCGGCATCTGTCACAGAGCAAGCGATTAATAATATTTGAGAGTGGGATAAAAGCATGAACAGTTGTTTGAAATAGCGCCATCATGCCTGGGGAACGTATTTCTTAAGTTTCCGTTACGTGGGACTGTACACACACACACACACAGGCTTGGTGGACATAGAACCATATGATTCACTTCTATTCCGTGTTTTCCATTAAGCCATCAGACGGACACAACGAAACTAAATTCACACTGAACTTTGAATGAGTTTGGGTTTTTATGTGCGGAATGTACAAGAATAAGCATTGCAATGATGTCGATTTCCGAGACGGCTTCTATCACAGAGCGAGCCAAAAATAGTGTCCCAGCAGCAGAGCGCGGGATAAAAGCATGAACAGTTATATGAAACAGCCCGCTTACATTTCTGTTATGTGAGACTATACGCACAGGCCTCATGGACTTTGGACCTTATGAATAACGGAGTGAAACAGTCGGCTACAATGCTTTTCTGTATACAAAGTTTATATGTTAATATGAACGTTGGCTGTAACGCCCGTTTAGGACCAGAGGTTAAGGTCATATTGGTATCATCTCTGTGCAAAAGTTTCGGCAGGATCACAGAACTACAATCTGATGTAAAAATTGTGATGAAATGAAAAGTAGTTCTTGAGATATGAATTTTTGAAATTTTCAACTTCCGGTTTGAACTGGAAGTCAAGGTCAAACGAGGTCGCGTTCAGTGTAGCGTTTTTAGAGTCATACCAGGCCTATCCGATGATGTATAGATTGTAAAAATCCATTGTGTAGTTTTGGAGTTATGATTTTTTCAATTGTTAAACTTTGATTTAACATAACTCAACACCTGATGACGTCATCATGCCGTAACTTAAACGGTTTCATCTCCTAATAAATATCTAACTATATGTGAAGTTTCAGGTTCATATGAGCGTGGAAAGGGTGTTTTTGTTAGCGGACAAGGGATGCTGAGAAAAAGAAGAAGAAGAAGTATTAAGAAAAAAAATAAAATAAAATAAAAAAGAACAAAAACCAGAGGTGTTCCGGGCGAAATACGCCCGAACACCTAACAATTTCCTTTTGGGTTCATTACCAAAGTTTGACCCTATATAGTGAGCAACATCTTATGGGAAATGTAGAAAACTGGCTAGGATTACAATACTGATCTTAATCACCCTGACAGCAACTACTAGTTATAAACAGTCTATAATAAAGCAACAACTTACCTTGCACAACATGAGATATGAGGGTCTGAAATTATGAGACCATTCTGAGAGACAATGCACTTCATCAATACATGCAAATGCAATGGGAGGAAGAAGGTCAAGAGACGGCATACATCCTCCTCCTCTTCCTCCACCTCCTACTATTGCTTCTGGAGATACTAATAAGATATTCACTCCACCATTCTGTATATCTTTCACAACCCTCTCACGTTGAGGTTTGGTCATGTTACTATGAAGACGAACTCCTTTCAGACAATCTGGCAGTCCTAAAACCTATCAATGACAAGTATGTTATCAATAAGTTAATAGCAAAAAGATTTGTTTTTTCTTTTGTCATTTCTTGTAGAGGTGCTTTTTTACATTAAGGTGTAATATTTCCAGATCTTTGCTATCATTGTAACAAATATTTGTAAAACAGTTTTAAAGCACAAAACCAAAACAACAGTGTTGATATTAGCATCTTGTGATTGAATCGATGGGGAAATCTGACATAAAAGGGTGATACTTGACTTAGAACAAACACAGCTAGTCTTAATTGAACCAAATTGACTTTTGTCAATAATTGGATTAAACTTCCATGAATTACCATTGGCAGTATTATTAATTTCTTTTTATTGCTCTTCTTTTCGATCATATTGTGTGGGATGGGGATTAATTTTATTATCAAAGTGAAACAATGAAATTTTGAGTTTATTAGTGTTTACATGTTTTTGTATCTAATGTGGACTACCTGATCATCCATAAGAGCAACAAGAGGTGAAATGACAAGAGTTATGCATGGAGCACGCTGACTGTACATCACAGACGCTAACTGGTATATCAAAGATTTGCCAGCACCAGTAGACAATACAACCAATGTGGAGAATCCTAAAATGCAAAGAACATTTATTATTAGGTGGAGATACATACATCATGATTCAAAAGTTTACCTGCACCCTACATGAAATAAAAGTATATAAACAAACTCAGTATTACATACACACAGACATTACCTGATAACGAGTGAAAATGACTAAAGTGTTGGAAATTATTATTTTCCTAAAAAAACACCTAACTATCAACTCACAATCTAAGACAATTTGAAGGAGATGTCAAGAGAGAATCAACATGATAAAACACACTGCATAGACTAGAAGACTCAAAATTGTTTTGGACCATGCAAAGTTGCCCAAGATGTCACTTTATGTTTGTGAAACAAAACTCAACAGATTCTCCTTACCTTTTGTATCTTTGACTAAGTTACCAGTTAAATTATATTCAGTATTATACACCATTTAGAAAGAATTACATTTCTTCTCTTAAAAAAAAGTTGGTGTTTGTTTTAACAATTGGGATGTATTGAAATAAAATAATTATATTCTCTTGAATCTCATGTAAAAAACCACAAGGTAAACCGGATGGGTAAATTGTCTAATTCAATTTTTGGGTGAACAAAGAGAAATTGTCTAGAGCGGGACTTGAACCTGTGATCTCCGGATTAACGTGCCAGTGTTCTACCAACTGAGCTATCGAGCCCTAATGTTGGTGGTCTCCATATTTTGTCAATATCTTTGTTCGAGGGAGCCCATCAGAAACTATTCTTCTTATGAATCTTGATTGTGTTTCAAGCGGTGATGTTGTATTGTCAATTTGGTTTGTTTTCATTTTTAAATGCCCTCAGTGAATTGCTTAGTTTAAACTAACTGCTTAAAACTAACTGGTTATGGGTGGATGATGCTCTAGAATCTTGACAAAAGACTGTTATAAGGCCTAAAAGTGCAGAAGGAGAAACATAGAAAAGACACTTCACAGGGTGAAGTCTTGCCATTCTGGGTCATGATAAATACAAGATGAACAAGCTGATTAAAGAATATGTTTACCAAAAACATTTTAGACTTTTGAGCATATATGCATATGGGAAAGTTATTTTAGACATTCTTTTAGGCCTGAGCATTAGTAATGGCACAAATGATGTACATGTATTATGGGAGCAAGTGATGTTCCAACTGAGTTAATAGAGTATTTACCTGATAGAATTCTCATGATGGCTTGTTCTTGACCTTGCCTAAAGCCTTTATAACCCATTTGTTGCAACGCTGTGTAGACTGAAGCTGGTGTCTCTGTAAGAAACAAAATCACAGTGGCTCACTATCAACTTCATTCACTTATGATGTACAACAGCAAAGCCCAACTGAATCTCTAATATTGATCTTTTGTAACTAAACTGTCAGCATTGTCAAAGTTTGCCTAGTTAACTAGGGATCATGCCATTAAACGAATCCACCTGCAATTTCACTTGTCCATCTGAAGGTTTTCTATCAACACCTTATTTAAAAGAACTTCACTGGCTGCCAGTTAGGGAGAGGATAACCTTCAAGATCTTGGTTTATGTGTATGATAAATGCCTCAACAACACAGCACCTGGTTATCTATCCTCTTGCCTGTCTCCCCACCGGCCTGGTCGCTCAAGCCTTCGCTCAGCATCTGACACTACTCGCCTCATGGAACCTAACTCTGTCAAGCTTCTCAAGTCTGCATCAAGTCGCACCTTTTCGCATTTTGTTCCCCATACCTGGAATGCACTCACCATCTCAATCAGAGAATAAGACTCTTTATGCAAACTCAAGAAGTGTTTCAAAAATTATTTATACCCAATCTAATGCGCTGTGTTCTTGATGTAGTGGCGCTTTATAAATGCCTTATATGTATGTATGTATGTACTGACAATTGTATGAAGCTTTGAAGTTTCATGATAAATCTGTGCATAAAGTAGTTTAGAAATATGAATTAACCTGCAGCTGGCCCACTTTGGGATGCCTCAACTAGCATTTAACTGACAGAACACTGGTAGAGGACAGCATTGAGTATTATGTCAACCTCTAACTTATTAGGTCAAAGCTGTTTAAAAACCTTGATGGAGTTTCAGCCTTGTGCTCTTAGTAAAGCATGCTGTGCAATGTCAACATGCACGTAATCCATCACAAAATGCCTGCAATGTTGTAGCATCAGTAATATACTAGTGATGCCAGATGGCAGGTACCTACCAGGTTTGTACCATGCTTTATGCCATCCTCGGCATATACTTACAACAGTTACAGTCAGCTGATCAGCCTCATGATGTCTTTAACAAGTTCATTGTTATACCAGCTTGGCTGACTTGTTGATATTACTGTAAAGATTGATCTTACCTACTGGTTTTCCATCTGTGCCTGGTTGGAACAATGGTTGTATAGCAGGAGGTGGTTGAGGGAAATCATATAATGGCTCATTACTGACTTCTGGAATGTACTCCTCAGATGGTGTAGCATCACATTCAGCTATTCACACATACAATCAAGTTATACAGAATATTCATGTACATGACAAACACAATGATAGAAACAATCAACAAACAATGCTCATTACAACATTAAGACGTAATAATAATAATAAAGGTATCTATAACGCGCAAAACATATCCACCCAAAGGGTGCTCAGGGTGCTCAAGGCGCTCACAAGAAGAAGAGTTGCAATAGTTGCATCAAGGATACAGAATATCATTTTGGTTTTAACCTACAACGTTGCATGTTAAGCTCTGTATACTCAGTGCTTTTCAGAGTCATGCATACAATAATTCTCAGGTGGGATTCAAACCTACAACCCCTGCATTTGTCTTAACCACCAAACCACCAAGCTTGTCTAGTGACCAGAGGCCAGTTCAAATCCCACCTAAACAAATTGCCTGTGGACTTTTAGAAGTTAACCCTTTTTCTAAAATTCTGACTTAAAACCCAGCAACACCTGTTTCCAGTAATTCAAAACAGTATTGAGAACCAATAAAAGAGGACCTGTGAGTGATGAAAGCTTAAGCTGGTTGATTTACCTGCTGATGTCTTGATACCACGAGCTGCCAATGCAGCTTCCTCAAGAGTAGGGAAATCTTCTTCTTTTACCTCTTTCTTCTCATTCTCTTGACTCTGACCTATAAATATCACAATAATTACAATTACTAATACTTCCTATCAAACTTATCTTACATGTCAATAGTCTGACAAGATGTCTTTGACCTTCACAAGCACAAGGCCCAATTCCACAAAGAGCTCATGCCGATCTTTACAGGATGTGCGCCATACATATATGCCATGTAAAAGTTTGTTATGAATTAGGGAATAACAGTGTGATGACCGGGCTTTCACTGCGTGGTAATGACAGGTTTGGTGGCTGGCCGCTATTAATGGACCGAGCCGAAGTCATTATTTCTTATTTATAAACTTTACATGGCATATGGACAAGGCAGTACGGCACATATCCTTTAAGACAGGTTGAACTGAACAAGTCTTAGTTGCTCTGAAGTTTGATGTGACAAAATAAATTACTATGGTACTCATGAAATCTCATCTTAAGCTCAATCATAGCATGTGGTAAGTCAAGCCAAATGTCATTGATGAAACAAGATAAACAGTTACAAACAGCGACAATTGTTCTTCCTGCTCCTTTCATGGCAGTAATACTGGTACATGTACATGTACACCAACAGACTGTAAAGTGTACCAAGATGACTGTTAAGCATCACCTTAATATTAATTATACCTTACATGTATATCTTTTAAAACCTTCAAAGTCCTGAAATGATTTGATAGATCAAGACGTTGGATCATTTAACAAGATTACCGGACCTGCATGAACCCTGTATTAAGTTGTATTAACATACATAGACAAAACAAAATAGGCATACAGTGTACATGTGCCAGTTTGACAGACATATCAGTTTGACAGACATATATTTTGTCAATATTACCGTAGCAAGTGGATGCCCAATGACCAGTTTGTCCACACTTGAAGCATTTGTCACCAGGATTAGCCATGTTCATACTGCCTCTACCTCTACCTCTGCCTCTGCCTCTGCCTCTCCATCCACCACGTTTCCCTCCATTTCCTAATCCAAGTCCTCCTCCACCCCCATGCATCATCTGCTTCCATACCTGTCTCTTATAAGCTTCACCCTTAATGTGAAATAATCCTTTACGGGTATATCTCTTTTTCTTCAGTTCCAGTTTGACAAAGTTTTCATTCAGATTTTGTTTCTTCAAAGTTGATGCTGATTTTCTGATGAATAAAAATAAAACGCTGAGATGTATTACTTCACTGTCGGCAGCAGGTGGCTGATTATTCGTTGTGAAATTAAAGACAATTTGAAAAGGAACAAGTACATTCTTCTCAATAAAAAAGGATTTTAGATACGTACTTCATCAATGGCTTTTAAAAACAAAATAATCCAAGCCGCTAAATTTTAACAAATTTTTCGTAGAACTAACCTTTAAATATTTATTTAAATATTGCTTACATAAAAAAACGAAACCTACAAAACATTATGAGGTAAAATAAAGCAGATTTTTGTCTGCATGTTGCTGTCAGTGTTTCATGAAGCCTCCAATGCTTGAACAGATTGTCATCAAGTTGGCGTGGCCATTTTAAGCTGGCTGATTAAATGTGAATTTGTACAATGTTCATTTAAATTAATCACTTAATTTACACATTTTCAACATTGATTGAAACCAATGATCTAATCAGATATGTTTGTTAACTCACCGTGAAGCCAACTGTTTAGGTAATTCAATCCCTTGTTGTTTCTTATCATTTGTAACTGGTTGTTCTTCAGGCCATTCATACAAATCACCTTCCTTGACAACATATTCATCCTGGATTTTACTTGTGTCTTCTTCTTGTCCTTGACGCCCATGTTTAGAACACAACTTTTCACATTCTTCTGGACCATTGCCTTTGATTCTTTCCACATTACCTTCATTGGTGCAAATGTTCTGAAGTGAATTCTGTGTGATTTGTATGTCCTCTTGATGCAGTTGTATTGAAGTACATTTATGTGCTGTAGATTCTGTATCCTCATTTAATACTGTAATACATGTAGCTTCATTAAGATCTTTGGCATGTATTGAGGTATCTGTGCCGACATTACTTATTGAATGTATGCTTCTGTTGCAATCTTCAGCCCTATGGCCCGTGTTTCCACTGATTCCAGGCTTATACTCAGGTGTGTCAACTCCACATGAATCAGCATGCATCCCATTTGTTTGATCACATTTTTCCAGCATTACTGTGGAATGTGTGAGTTGAAGGTCTTTGCCCTGTTCCGCACATTGTGAATGTGAATCATGCAGTGCTGTCAAGGTTTGAGCTTCAGGTTTGCGCTTCACAATGACGTCATTGTTCACAACAGAAGATCTATACCTCTCTTGTACTTTTTGTTTGACTTGGTTTACTTTAACTGGATGTGTATCTCCTGAGTCTGACTTACAGCTGTCCAGCCATTCTGATGTCCAGTGATGCTTCTTGTGGGCATTTGAATGTAGGATTCCAGGTACACCATGTATCTTACCACGCTTTGTCTTGATATTGGAATGCGACATTGAAATCTTGTTTTCTACACAGTTAAAGATACTGCCTGGGAAAATGACAGGCCCCTTGTCAATGTGATGTTGTTCTTCATCTTTATGTTTGCTTCCCTGCTGTACATTGTCATCTGATGAAAGTTGGCTCTTCTTAGGTAACACAGGATCACCTTTCCTGTATTTTGGAGTCTTATAAGGCTGTTGATAACAAAATGGAAATAATCTATCAAAGCAACCCCAATGCATATATGTACATGTAGCAGCTTTTGGTAATTGCTGGGCAGTGCATAACTTCAGAGTAATATTCAGCATGTTGGACCATCTGAGACCTGAGAGAAGACACTTAATGGGATATGATTGGATGTTTAAGACCAGTGGAAATTACTGTTAAGTTTTCAACAATGTTGAAGTAATTCCAGTGAGCCTGCAGCATAGGCCCCCTAAGGGTGTGAGGTTCCATGGTCGAGCCATGTTTACAAGCTCCATCATGTAATCTAAGCACTCCTGGGAGATCATTCTAATGACATGTTTACAAGCTCCATCATGTAATCTAAGCACTCCTGGGAGATCATTCTAATGACATGTTTACAAGCTCCATCATGTAATCTAAGCACTCCTGGGAGATCATTCTAATGACATGTTTACAAGCTCCATCATGTAATCTAAGCACTCCTGGGAGATCATTCTAATGACATGTTTACAAGCTCCATCATGTAATCTAAGCACTCCTGGGAGATCATTCTAATGACATGTTTACAAGCTCCATCATGTAATCTAAGCACTCCTGGGAGATCATTCTAATGACATGTTTACAAGCTCCATCATGTAATCTAAGCACTCCTGGGAGATCATTCTAATGACATGTTTACAAGCTCCATCATGTAATCTAAGCACTCCTGGGAGATCATTCTAATGACATGTTTACAAGCTCCATCATGTAATCTAAGCACTCCTGGGAGATCATTCTAATGACATGTTTACAAGCTCCATCATGTAATCTAAGCACTCCTGGGAGATCATTCTAATGACAAATATTTTGCTATTTTAGTGTTTTACTTTTTAACTTGACCAGTAACTTAGGAACAACCTAATATAAGGCACTTAAAGGTATGTGATTGTCTGTTTGAAATCTCCTGAAAAATCATCAAGGCGTCCTGATATACATTGTGTAGTATGGAGGCAAGCCCAGTGAACCTGTAGCATGAAGCCCATGAGGGAATGACAGGGCTCAAAATTGACACTGGACTGCAGACCTTAGGCCAGTGATTCCAGCATCGGGCCAGTAAACTCATGACTGGACAAGTCCAGCAGTCTTGTGTTTTTCTTCAAATGGTTTACTTTCAGTTCTGTTGAGTATTGAAGAATAGTTACCCATAATACACATGAGTGCTTGTTCAAGTTAAAACAGTTCAATTGTTAAACTGTGTTGGAAATTTTTCTTCTTTTCTCATTTCAATTCTGGTCTTGTAAAAAGAAACCTTGTCCGGTAAATATTTTGAGCAACAAGCCTGCAGTTATGAATATGTGGATTCCTCCCCGCCCCCATTTTAGCCCTGAGTGGGCTTCAGGCCCTCCAGTAAGGAGCCAGAAAACTTTGAAGTGTCATGTATGTATTGCAATTTGAGCACTAATGGAGCATGTTTGTAACATAATTTGGTGGATTGAATTCTATTTTGATCAAGTCTTGTATATAGAATAAAGAATAAGCATATACCTGTATACCATAATCCACCCCCCCCCCCTCAGTGCCTCATTTTCTCCATGGATTCACATTGGTTGACTTTTGCAGCCCCCAAAAATAGATTTTCAGTACGGAAAATCACATCCACATTCCTGTAGAAGCTATGTACAAAGCCTGTGTTCTGAAACAACTGCTATAGACTGTGCAAGTCTCGTGCGTATCGGAACGAGAAAACACGTCAAACGAAGAAAAAAAAATCTGAAATCAAATCTTTGTGTTAAACTATATTTAATGACAAAATCTGAACAAGAAAAATAACCATTACAATTTTTATAAAATTAGTTTTAGCTTTTATAATAAATACCAAAAAAAATCATTAATTACTAATGAATGAAATTAAAATAAAACTTTGGGACAAGGATGCTTATTTGACCTTAACTTTTTAGAAACCCATTACGCGGATTCACGGTTCAGAAAGCCACAACTCAGGAAAAAGTATTGCAGGAAAGTAAACAAAGGGTTTTATAGTTTTTTTTTCTTGGGGGGATGGGTTGGAGGGAAATGGTTCCTATTCTGAGAGTTTTCTAAGGCTCACAGGGAGGCATGATACATGACACCAACAATAAACATTTCCATGTGAATATGGTACAAACCTTCAATGAAGAAGCACTCATTTTGAGTTTGTTACTGTACTGATGTAAAATGGTTCCAGTTGTATAACTTCCAGTCTGGCCTTTCTCAGGGGTGTTAAAGCTACTTCTGTTCAAGTGAGTTCCCCATGTTCCTCTTGAGCTCTCTTTGCCTTCACTAACATGACTGTTTTTAGAACACACTGATGTAGAGTCATCTTGTAGGAGTCCTTTTTTAATGCTATTATATTCCTTGTAAGCATCTGTTCAGTTTAAAAAAAGAAATATTCCAGAAAACATGACAACATTTATGATAATCATCTGCGTAATTTAGTATTTTTTTCAACAGCACTGTAAATCCAGCAAATTCAGGTGACATAAATTTTATGAACATGTAAAATTATTAATGAAATAAACGTCCATGACCAGGTTGTTCACTAAACATGACCAGGTCATCCTTTCCACAAATTTAAAAGCATTCATAAAACAGGTTACAGTGACTCAATTAATGTTGACGTAATGTTGTTTGTATCTACATGTAAGTTAGAGCATATAGGCTTTGATTTGATGTATTGTTTTTTTAAGGCTGTAGTGGTGATAAGGTTCATGTGTTGAACAAGTGAGGTTTGGGTTAGAAAGAAATCTAATAAGAAAAAATCAATAAAAATCTTGACAAAATCAAAAGGCCTTCCAGCTGTAGGGCAGAAACCCCTAATAATAGTTATGTACATTCATAATGCCCACCTTACACGAACTCCACTGTATCTTGATTTAAATGCACAGGCCTATCACATATAAGTTAAATCTTCTCACTGTCAAAGCTCTTCATGGACCCACTATATCTGGTGTTTTGCATTTATATTCATATAATCAATCCTCTTCGTTCTGCTGGCCAATCCTTACTGACACAAACTACTATTTCCACAAAATTCAATGGTCGAGGAAAATTCAACTTCATTACACCTTCATTATGGAATGACTTACATGTATCAGTTCATAGTTCACACTTTGCTGTGATTTTCAAGGGACTTTTAAGTACTCACTTGTTTTAATCTACAGTTTTTGTAACAAAATGCTTCTTATATTTCATTGTTTGATGTTTTGTGTTGCACATAGAGGCTCCTGCATTATATAAATGTTTTGTATTATTATCATCATTATAATGCGCCATGTCTGTCATAAGTGACACTCCTGGGGCCAAACTCTCAAATCAAGTGGCAATTGTAAAGAACGATTTGATGAGACAAAGCAAACATTTGATACAACACCTTGAAATGGATACAAGGTGAGGTGGCACATATTGCTGCCAGACCATGCACACACAAAAAACACTGTGGCAAGCCACATTCTCTTTAGGATAAATGTAATAGGTTATTTCAGGTACATAAGGCCAAACAAAAGAATACCTGTGTTTCCTATTACACTGTGGCAGGGGAATAGGGTAGGTAGGTAGGCAATAACTTTTTTTTTTGCTTGAAGTTTTTATGGCTCCGAAAATTAGGGTAGGCTAATGTTCCGATATTTTTTTATTTTGCGCGCTCAATTGAAAGACTGACCACGTCAAATTTGTTGTTGTAAATGTCAATAGTACCTATCAGCACTGTCTATTCACTGATTTGATGGTTTGTGAATACATGGGTTCTGCCATGATTGATACATATATTTTATCTAAACAATCAAAGGTGCATACAATCTTCCTCCATGATACAATTATTGAAGCTAAAAAAAAAAAATAAATAAATAAAAAACGGAAGTGAAGTTCGCAAACTTGCGTTTTTAAACGATCTTTTCCCCTAATTTCTGCCCTTAATAAAACTTTTTTCATCAACAACCATTTCCATGGATTCGTGAATAAAGGATCGCTTGTTTAAAATCGCTTCTTTTGCAGTACATTTTCGATTAAACGATCGGTGGAACGATCGGTCGACGACGCACATTGGGGAAAATTGTGCGGCGAGAGCGATGTGTTTTTGAAAACAAGGTTACAATTTTGTATGATATATCACAGGAAGAAGGTTGTGATTAGACTCCACCGCGCGTCTTCTAACCCCTGGAAAATTGAGTTGTGTATTTCCCTACTCGCCTACGTATTGTAGTATGGGACTTCGAGGAGAGAGCCAGACTAACAACGTGCATGCATGTTTTAACGTTCGTATACTGAAATTAACGATCGCAGCTAGTAAATACCAGGGACTTTATCGACAGAAAACGAGCTGGATATCTTGAATTTACCGGTAGATTTCCTTTTAAAAACCTACATTTTAAGTTAAATAATAAATAGTTTGGCAAGAATTTAATTTGGCAATAAAGTTACTTCACAAAATTTGACGATGTGCACAAATATGAGGTTTAGGGTCGGCACCATAAGATTTTATTTTATATCGTTTTTTGGAATAAAAAGATACAGGGTCGGCGTGATTTTCTAGGGACGGTCGGGTAACCGGAAACACAACTATTATTTTGTTTGGCCTAACACAACTCACAGGACCTATGGCTTTACATCCCATCTGAAGGACAGAGCAATTTTGGTTAAGTGTCTTGCTGTTGACTGTGACTGCGACGAGAGTACTTGCTTTCATTCCGACATCAATCCCCTCACCAAATTCAGGACAGTTATGAACTAAGCAAGATCATCATGTCGCCTCCATCAAAGTCCTGCCCTCTAGACCCAGTACCTACATGTACACTGTACACGACTGCTTAAAAGGCACTTACAACCAATCATCCCCAAGCTAACTGATATCGTTAACACTTCATTTTCACATGGGGTATTTCCGAACGCCCTCTCTCATGCCATCATTACACCAGTGCTGAAGAAGCAATCTACATGTATGAATAAGGATGAGCTAAAGAGCTATCGTTCTGTGTCCAACATCCCAACTATCTCAAAATATTTTGAGAAGATAGTATTGATAAGATTAATGGAGCACCTTGACAAATTCAATCTTATAGATGCTTTTCAATCAGCTTAAAGAGCAGGATGTAGCACCAAGACTGCGTTACTCAGTGTTCATGATGACATCCTACAGGCTGTAGATAGAGGTGAAGCAACACTTCTCCTGATGTTGGACCTATTATGCAGCATTCGACACGATCGACCATGGCATTCTACTGCACCGCCTTGGACAAAGATTCCGTGTGACTGGCATAGCTCTACAGTGGCTTCATTCCACATAGAACTAGCCAAGTTCATGTTCTTGATGCAACACTGAAACTTTGTCATCCGAGTAAGGTGTCCCACAGGGATCAGTTGTTGGGCCTACAGGGGCTACAGCTTTCTCACTGTATATTGCACCAATTGGGGATATCATCCGTCATCAGGGGCTGCAGTACCATGTTTTTGCAGATGACATCCAAATCTACATCTCTTTCAACCCTAAGATTGCTTTGGATGCTGAATGTGCGGCCTTCAGACTTAAACAGTATTTTAAGTCTATTCATACCTGGATGCTTACTAACAAGCTTTAAAGCTTAAAAGATAGAATTCCTCATTGTTGCTTCCCCTCATAACCTCACACATCTGAGCAGTTTGAGATTAAACATCAACAACACAACTATCCAATCATCAGTTAAAGTGCGCAATCTTGGCATCAGTCAACCAGAAACTATCCATGGAATCCCATACCATCAACATGACCCGTATGGCTAATTTCCACCTTCGTAACATTGGGAAGATACGTACTGTAGGTACACTCGAGCCCTAGTTTTATCCAGACTGGATTACTGTAATTCCCTTCTGTATAGCATATCCAAACGCTCTCTGACCCACCTACAGAAATAACAGAATAAGGCTGCTCGTATTGGTGCCAGCCCTCTCCTGAAGAAACTCCACTGGTTACCTGTCACTTAAAGCGTGTTGACTTCAAAATCAGTCTACATGTCTTTAAGGCACTCATGTTGAAACACCCAGTAAACATCTGTGACAGGCTTCAGCAACATCAACCAACTCGCAACCTGCGTTCTTTCTCACACAACCTTCTCTTCGAGTATCAGATAAACACTAAAGCAGGACTCCAAGACTTCTCCAATGCTGGCCCGGCTCTGTGGAATTCACTTCCTGACTGCTGCAGAGGAGCAAACTCGGTTGAATCTTTCAAGAAATTGCTAAAGACCGACTTATTTCGTTGACAGTGATTTTTATGTTGTGGCCATCTTTGATCTTGAATTTCGACCTCTGTTGGCGCACCCTAGCGCTTTGTAACCTTTGGAAAAGGCTCTCTACAAATGCCTGCTTACTTATTATATTACTATTATTATGTTGAGTGGAAACACTTTGTTATTACCCTGTATCCTTTGAGGTGCATTGCTGATATCCCGACTACTTGGTTTCCTCTCATGGGTAGTCTCAAAAGCTTTCTCCCATTTCTTCAGTGTCTTTTTGAGGTCAACAATTTTGAATTCCATACTGTGAAAAAAAGACACAAATTATTAGTTACAAATATTTGTTAATGGCAATACCAACATTTGTTTTTCTACACTGTAGATAGATGCAACAGATTAGCAACAGATTAGCAACAGATGGCATTAAAAACAAGAATGATGTGTCGACAAACACAAATGCCCACTGAGATTAAGCTCAGTTTTCTTGAGTCATTACTCTGACAATTTTTGTTTGTTTTAGCCATAATGACCTTGACATTTGATCTTGAGGGGTCCAAAAACAGTAGGCTTCTTGGGATCGATATGCCAAGTCCTTCTTGAATTATTGCTTCTTTTTTTTAAATAATGACCTTGACATTTGACCTAGGGGGTCATAAAAAATAGGCTTTGGGGATCCCAAGACCAATCCACACACCAAGTTTGGAGAACATAGGCCTATGCCAAGTCCTTCTTGAGTTATTGCTTGACCAACATTTCTTTTGTTCTATCCTACATGCATTTGACCATGGGATAAAACAAAACCAGTAGGCTTCTGGGGGATCCCTAGACCAATCCACACACCAAGTTTTGAGTAGACAGGCAAAGTCCTTCCGAGTTATCGGTCAGACAATGATGACACAAACGTGTATTGACCACTCGTGGACCCTCCAGGCTCCTTAGTTCATCTTTTTGTCCTAACAAACATGGACCCTATTGTATGATAGCAATCATGGACTTATTGTCCATTTTGTTAGAAGTCCTTGGTTTGAATGTTTATTTATTTATTTATTTATTTATTTAAACCATATTTAACGAGGGTGACCCATCCAGCACAGCTGATCATTTGGGGCCCTCACATTACAAGTACACAGACACAACTATGCTCTGCAATCGGGACCTCCTATTGTCCCTCTTTTGTTTGTTCCTTAACTTTGTGGCAACAGTTCCCGTTGGTTTTGTGCACATACTTGACCTGGGGACCCTCGCCCAACTAGAGACCCTTGTCAACTTTTGTTAAAGGTCTCCAGTTTAAATGTGTATACCTACCGATGGGGCATAACAAAGTATCAGGCAGTGTAATTTAAATGTGTATACCTACCGATGGGGCATAACAAAGTATCAGGCAGTGTAGTTTAAATGTGTATACCTACCGATTGGGCATAACAAAGTATCAGGCAGTGTAATTTAAATGTGTGTACCTACCGATGGGGCATAACAAAGTATCAGGCAGTGTAATTTAAATGTGTATACCTACCGATGGGGCATAACAAAGTATCAGGCAGTGTAATTTAAATGTGTATACCTACCGATTGGGCATAACAAATTATCAGGCAGTGTAATTTAAATGTGTGTACCTACCGATGGGGCATAACAAAGTATCAGGCAGTGTAATTTAAATGTGTATACCTACCGATGGGGCAAAACAAAGTATCAGGCAGTGTAGTTTAAATGTGTATACCTACCGATGGGGCATAACAAAGTATCAGGCAGTGTAATTTAAATGTGTATATCTACCGATGGGGCATAACAAAGTATCAGGCAGTGTAATTTAAATGTGTATACCTACCGATGGGGCATAACAAAGTATCAGGCAGTGTAATTTAAATGTGTATACCTACCGATTGGGCATAACAAAGTATCAGGCAGTGTTATTTAAATGTGTATACCTACCGATGGGGCATAACAAAGTATCAGGCAGTGTAATTTAAATGTGTATACCTACCGATTGGGCATAACAAAGTATCAGGCAGTGTAATTTAAATGTGTATACCTACCGATGGGGCATAACAAAGTATCAGGCAGTGTAATTTAAATGTGTATACCTACCGATTGGGCATAACAAAGTATCAGGCAGTGTAATTTAAATGTGTATACCTACCGATGGGGCATAACAAAGTATCAGGCAGTGTAATTTAAATGTGTGTACCTACTGATGGGGCAAAACAAAGTATCAGGCAGTGTAATTTAAATGTGTGTACCTACTGATGGGGCAAAACAAAGTATCAGGCAGTGTAATTTAAATGTGTATACCTACCGATGGGGCAAAACAAAGTATCAGGCAGTGTAATTTAAATGTGTATACCTACCGATAGAGCAAAACAAAGTATCAGGCAGTGTAGTTTAAATGTGTATACCTACTGATGGGGCATAACAAAGTATCAGGCAGTGTAATTTAAATGTGTATACCTACCGATGGGGCATAACAAAGTATCAGGCAGTGTAATTTAGCTGGATACAGCTTCAAAGGGAGGGTAAATTAATGACAATAAAAAACATACTTGTAATAAGCACTGCAGCTGTTAATAATGTAGAACATTTTGAGAAATAATTCCCTTCAAGATGTGGTTTTCAGGGATGTGGTTTCGGAGAGAAGATTCAAAAATATTTCAATCTGAGAAACATTTCTCAGATTGTGTACGGTATTCCAACTGCGGGCATTACCGCTCCAGATTGTGTACGGTATTCCAACTGCGGGCATTACCGCTCCAGATTGTGTACAGTATTCCAACTGCGGGCATTACCGCTCCAGATTGTGTACGGCATTCCAACTGCGGGCATTACCGCTCCAGATTTTTGGCGATATCTCAAAAACACTACCACCTTATTATGAAATTTTCACAGATTAGATTTATTTTATATATAATATCTACATTTATAAAGGATTAAAATAACTAAAAAGGTTCCAAAAACCAAAGGTACAGTAACACTTTGCCTTGAAATGATATAAACTTGGAATGGCACTGAACATGTGCAGTCACTGTTTTTTGTTTAACATGAACAATTCCACGGCATCATTGTCATTGTGACTTTGAATTCATGAGATGGGAATCAGACCATTTACAATTTGTCACCTTGGGAGCCACAAAGCAGAAAGGAAAAAGATGATACTACCCATTTAAATGTAGGAGTCAATTTTTAATAGTAAACAAAAGTTTAATTTTGGGGAGGAAAAAATAAGAAACAAATCCCATTGAAATCAAACCTGGAGCACGTAAGTTGAAATGCTGTTTTGTTTCCTCTCAACTACTGGGATGTTGACCAAAACTTTGTAACAAAATACCTTATGTAATGTAAGCCTGAACATCTGACTTCAAACTTCAAGGCTCGGGAATAATGCCAGATACCTGCCTGACCGGATGCTGCCAGATGTACCTTTGACCTCGCATTCATTTCGCACAGAGATTTGCAGTCAATTCACACACACAGTCACGCACACAAAATTACATGATGTACAGACATTATGCACAATTTGAAAGTGCAAGCTGACAAATTACATATGATCACCTCAAACCAATCATAATACAGATATGGAGAGCTTACTTTACTGCATGTTTATCTAATGAAATCATTGTTATCCAATGAAATCATTGTTATCCAATGAAATAACTGGGCATGTAAGACCAGTGCCTGTCTTTATCCGCAAGGATAAAAGACAGGGGACCAGTCTAATGTAATGTCGGCTACTCATGTACATGTATACATCAATTCAAAGAGGACACTATATGACTTGCCTGCTTAATCTAGTTTACTAAAAGGGCAAATTATACACTATGTACCAAAAGTATATTATTAAATAGATGTTAATTTTGCATCGGGGATAAAGAATATTAATTTTGTTTTTTATCCTACTGTGTGTTAGCACTGTATACTCAGTACTTTCCCGAGTTCTGTGAAAAAAAATCACAGGCATATTACTCGGGTGGGATTCGAACCCACAACCTTTGCAATTCTAGAGCAGTGTCTTACCAACTAGACCACCGAGATTGCCCGGTAGCTAGAGGCAGTTCGAATCCTATATTTTAGCAGTGGGTACCGCAACGATTTAATAGATGTTAATTTTGCATCGGGGATAAAGAATATTAATTTTGGTTTTTACCCTACACTGATGTGTGTTAGCACTGTATACTCAGTACTTTCCCCGAGTTCTGTGGAAAAAAAATTAACATCTATTAAATCGTTGCGGTACCCGATGCTAAAATATAGGATTCAAACTGCCTCTAGCTGCCGGGCAATCTCGGTGGTCTAGTTGGTAAGACACTGCTCTAGAATTGCAAAGGTTGTGGGTTCGAATCCCACCTGAGTAATATGCCTGTGATTTTTTCACAGAACTCGGGAAAGTACTGAGTATACAGTGCTAACACACATCGGTGTAGGGTAAAAACCAAAATTAATATTATTAAACATTCCCAATGCAGTCAAAGTTGACTTGAGACCAAGTAAGTAGACTTGAATTGAAACCGAGTTGATTTGGAACCGGATTGATTTGGAAACGAGTCGACCTGGACTGAGCTGACTTTGGACCGAGTCGGCCTGTACCCCCATGGCACTACACCAGCGACCAAGGCAAGCCTGTATTTCTCAACCCGAAGGTCATGAAGGTTGGACTCCTCCCTTACATGCATAGGGATGAAGAGCTCTCCTGCCATTGCACACAATTTTAGGCCTAAATAAACAAAATAATTTCCTATAAATTTATACTTGATGATGGAGGAAACTGAAGCTTTGTTCACATAATAGTATACATATGTCCGGGTCTCTTACTCCCGAGCCAAGTCCCATATCTACAGTACAGAATTACATGAGGTTCACTAGCTATCGACCATCCAAGTGGGGAGACGATAGCGGAATGAACTTCAGTCATAGTTCTAACTTCAGTTCTAATGTTCTAGGAGTAGGGAATTCCTAGACTCGGTAAGTAACTGGTGCGCTGTACTCATTTTTAGAAATGTTTGTATCTGATGTCGTAGTACTACTAAGTACTAGTAGTACTAGTACAGCTGAGTATGACGACCGAAGATGTCAACATTTCGAAAAACGGAGAACAACGCCCCAGTAACTGGGGGGTCTGTCCAATCCAATTTGAAGTGGACAGATTGGCCCTGTGTTTAGGTTTTATATATCATCATGTATCTGATTCTTTTTTTGATTGATTTAATGATACATCCAGGATTAGGATAGTTACGTATTCTATGACTTTTTTATAGACAACAAATCTCTCAATGTTTATATTCATACAGACCTTCAAATTGGAGTTGACAATGTGATGTCTTGTAATTTTCCCAAATACTAACCTTTGTAATACCAATAATCCCAATATAAATAATAATTAATATTAAATTGTCGAGTTAAGACAGTCCAGGAGGCCAGTGTCAGGTGGCTTGGATTGAGTGTAGCGATTAGAAAATGCGCGGCAGTCAGCTCAACAAGCAGGTGCACATTATTTTTCTAATGTGCGCCCTCAATAGTTAGGCCGTGTCCGAAACGGCGACTTCGGCTACAGCTACAGCTAGATCAACGCGTCTGCCAGTGTTGAAGAATAGGCAGGAGCGCGCGATCTAGCCGTAGCTGTAGCTGAAGTCGCCGTTTCGGACACGGCCTTACAGCGTGTGATAGACACACACACTGTCATCGGTCGGGTAAGAGCACACACTGATCTCTATCACTCAGTGGAGTACACATGGCACTGGCAAGCAAGTGGCAGTGTTGCAAATCGTTGCTACGCTTGTGACTGAACATATGACATAATCGTACCACATTGTGTTGCATTTTCCCCAGATAGTAGAATCAGGTATGTCGCATTGTCTAAATTAAACTTAACTATAAAATATAATTTTAATTAATAATTATTTTATAAAAAGAAAACATGTTATTTCAATATTTGTTGTGTGTTGTTTTTTAATTAATATTTTAATTTTATTAATATAGAGTAGTACTAGTAGTAGTAGTACAGTAGTGTAGTCGTACAGTACTAGTAGACTACTAAGTACTAATTCCTATTATGATTACTTTACTAAAGTTTTATTTATAAAATATTTAGTGTTGTTACTTAGGCTTGGTTAAGCTAGCTCTCAGCATGCTCAGTAGAACTATGTAATGTTATGAGTAGGCCTACTACTAGAGTATTTATGAGGTTCGTTCCGCTATCGTCTCCATGAGCGATAGCGGAACGGGGTCCTACTAAATACCGCAACACAACGACAACACACACCGTCAACACGAACAAAGAAAAAGAACAGTACCGTCAACACTCCAACAACACTTCCAATATACATTTTAAATCTGTAAAAGAGGCATAGAACTTTATGGGCTACAAAGGAGAATTTGAAGTTACATTTCATTTATGAAAATGGAATTTTTTTTCACACACAAAAATTACCTCTGAGCAGCATAGCCGCTGGCCACCATATTTCCTTCTCACAGAGCTTGGACTGAAAAGAGTGTTAACCATAATTAAGCCAGCCATCTGCAGCAAGGCGCCCTCTGTTATCCATATTGTACAAGCTCCATGAGAAGGCAAGATGGCGTCCAATGGCTACGCTGCTTAGCGATCATTTTTTTGCGTAAAAACCCTCCATTTTAACAAATTAAATGTAACCTTAAACCAATGGAATTTCTCCCTCAGCCCATACCTTACAGTTCTATGCCTCTTTCGTTGATTTAAAATGTATATTGGAGGTGTTGATTGTGTGTTGACGGTGTGTGACGGTGTGTTGACATTAATTAGTTGGACCGGCGGAACGAACCTCAACATAGTTCTAGGAGTAGCTCTCGGTAGCCCCACAATGTGGGGCTGGCTATCTCACTAACTCTATATTATTAATTAATTATGCTTACCCACTGTTTGATTTACTTGTCCCACCAATGTGGGCCACACTTACTCTAGGGCTAGTCGTCTGGTCATACTGTGACACATCTACCCTGGGGAGGGCTGATGCGCGGACGGCCTAATATCGGAAAAGTCCCTGAGCGGCTAGAGACGGATCCGTTGGGATGGAAATTTACCGTCCTGAAGAATGATTATAAGTAAAAGGTCCCCTGCCAAATAAAAGTTACTCAGACACACAGGAATTAACTAGAAAATAAACCGCGTTATTTATTATAACATCAGCCAATCACTTATACAATAATCCGAAGGATAATACAAATCATCAACTTACAACGATCATCATTTACACCCCCGTTATGCCCCATGCGTAAGTCTTTCTACCTCAAAACCACGCCGGTACCTCAAAACCATGCCGGCGCCTCACCTAGTGTTGGTGAACTTGAAACTATATAGATTATTTATTACTGAACTTCGGATCTGCACAGCTCTCTCTCAACTTGACCTCTCTCATTGACTTGATAAAACAAAAAGGGACGCTCCCAAGGGAGACGCGTTGCTAGCTCACCAACTAACTTATGCAAAGCAGCCTTTTTACCTGGTGCCCACCTGTTGCACCGCTGCAAAATGCGCTGGGGACCGGCAGGAAAGTTTGGACCGATCCACTTAAAAACAAGAGGGGGGGAGATCATGCTGTTGCGTCACAGTACTACCTAGAGTAGAGCTATGATTGAATGATATTCATTCTGCTATCAGAGACGATAGCGGAGCGAACATCATAGTTCGAGAGGAGTAGGCCACACTTGCACTACTACTCTAGTACAAATACATACTAGCATTAGCAGTACTACATGACTGGGCTAGCTCACTAATTCTAAATGATAATATTTATTTGCTCAATAAAAGACAGTGAATATAGTTTACTGGAATACTGGCGACGGTAAAAATGATCATGAAGCTATTTTACCGTGATGATGTAGGTATGGTTCTGCCCAAACAATGTCATTGATTAAGATTAAGAAGGACTGAGGACCTTGGGCTCATCTTGGACCCAAACAATTGCTTGTCACTGGGTCCTGGGCATTCCAATCTTATCCATGCCCAAATAATATAGTGTGGAGTAATGTAGGAGGATATGAAGGATTGAGGCCACCTGAAGGGGAAAAGGCCCAGGGAGACAATGTTCAATTCAAGAGGCTTGCAAAAGGCATTTCTAAAAGTGAAATGATTTTTTTCAAGATTGTAGTTTTCAGACCAGATTTTCCTACAGGGACTCTCAGGTCAACAACGCATCCAAATTAAAGCCTTGACTGTGAGGAAAGATGTCACACCTTCATGTAGCAATGATGGGAATGTAACCACTGTATAAATCTCCATGATTGTTGATATTTGAGGATCTGTTGTTATCTTGACTTCATACCCTCTTAATCTTACACAGAAACAGTATTGGCTGGAAAATGTGCACAGAATCATTGCAAGCTGATCGGGAACTATTAGATCCCCATTTTGATGGTTATAAGTTATCACTGGACTCATTGCCAACTTACTCAGTTAATGTCATAGCTGGTAAGTAATACTAAAGCAAAACACAAAGATACTTAACAGCATGTAGACTGATTATGGACTCTGTTATATTGATATACATTAACTAGGTACGTTTTTAGAGTCTGGTGGTTGCAAAAATGTAGCTTGCGAGGTCGTCACAGCCTTTTCATTCAGTGTTGTGCAATGTTTTTACAACAAGCAGACTCTCAAAAAGTACCTAGTAAAGGTATAAAAAGTTACTTGTTTGTTTGAGATAATGGAGAGCTGGTACCCCTCCCCCCCCCCCCCCCCAAACCCAAGCTTGGCATACATGCCTGTTCATTACATGTGCAGTAAGATTATACATTGTTCAACATGGTTTCCCACTATTCCCTGAAACAGAGACATACAAATATAACTGTTTACTTTACTTTGCCAATACTTAATCCTTAACTGCATTTGTTTCTCTCATAATTCTTTGTGAGGTGTCATGGCTGAGCCGTTAAGAGTCAGCAGACTCAAGCTCTGGTGTTTCTGATCAGCTGAGTGTGGGTGCGATGACCTGGACATGGCATTTGAGCAAGATTCTAAATACCATAATTGCTTTATCCTTTGGATGGGACATAAAGCTGTATAGGTCCCGTATACTTAGATTGGTAGTGCACGTTAAAGAGCCCAGAAGACTCATTGTGGAAGAGTAGGGGTACACCCTGGAGTTTCTGGTTTACATAGCAAGCACGCTTGTTTACAGGTTTCCTCAGGCTTGTGAGCTACAGTGCTTGAGTTCTCTTAGTTCACTTATGAGGCATCCTTGCTTTCATAATACCAGAAATGTATTTATAATAATAATAATATGGTATGGGGTTGAACAAAGAAAAATTTACTAGAGCAGGACTTGAACCAACAACCTCTGGTTTAACATGCCAGTGCGCTACCAACTGAGCTATTTAGCCCTATGTTGGCTGTCTCCCTATGTTGTCAATATTTTTGTTCGGGGCATGATAAACCGGATGTCATTGGTTCAAATTCCGCTCTAATCAATTTTTCTTTGCTCAACCTCCATATCATTAAAAAATTTACCCAGTCAGTTTCCCTTGTGGTTAATAACTTGAAATAACAATAATAAATGTTTTCACCAACATTTAACAGGTATTGATGAAGTGAAATTGCGAGCTGACCAGTACACATTGCAGCATGTGAAAGCATTTGGTATCCATAACCATTTAATTCTAGACCAATGGCATACTAACTGTGTTTACTATGTCAACCAGCAATGGAAGGTTGTTCAACACAGAATCATATTGGTACGTCAACTCTTTACATTATTTTGCCCCATCCATCAATCTATGCTTATGGTAGCTAGAAGTGTCAAACATCCAGTTTAAAGTTTGATTTATTTTGTGACTCACCAACCATTTCCTTCTGTTACTGTCATTTTGATAATCACATCATTAGAAAAGATTGGTGAACAATTTATGTGAACAATTGTTGTTGAACACTTACTTTTAATTGATATTTGTTTAACAATTCTTCGTGCTGTTACAATCATTCAAATTTAGTTAAGGTTACGTTGGTTCAATTTATGCTAATTAAATATACAAGTTCATTTTAGTGATTGTCACTCATGAATATTCATTAATGACCACCATTTTGTCTTGTTCTTACCAAGGAGTCACAACTGGAACCTGGTAATGAGGTATTTGAGGTGACCAACAGAAATGAAAGCACCAATAAACCAAGGCACAATGTGACTCTATACTTCCCTTCACCAGACCTGTGTGTTTTATCAGATGGGATAGGTTCTCTTTACTTATTGGCAACTGGGAATAGAGATTGTGCAGCAGTTACACCATGGCAGGTTAGTTCTCTTTACTTATTGGCAACTGGGAATAGAGATTGTGCAGTAGTTAAACCATGGCAGGTTAGTTCTCTTTACTTATTGGCAACTGGGAATAGAGATTGTGCAGTAGTTAAAGCATGGCAGGTTAGTTCTCTTTACTTATTGGCAACTGGGAATAGAGATTGTGCAGTAGTTAAACCATGGCAGGTTAGTTCTCTTTACTTATTGGCAACTGGGAATAGAGATTGTGCAGCAGTTAAACCATAGCAGGTTAGTTCTCTTTACTTATTGGCAACTGGGAATAGAGATTGTGCAGTAGTTAAACCATAGCAGGTTAGTTCTCTTTACTTATTGGCAACTGGGAATAGAGATTGTGCAGCAGTTAAACCATGGCCAGGATGGCAGGTTAGTTCTCTTTATTTATTGACAACTTGGAATAGAGATTGTGCAGTAGCTAAAGCATGACAGATTAGTTCTCTTTACTTATTGACAACTGGGAATAGAGATTGTGCAGTAGTTAAACCATGACAGATTAGTTCTCTTTACTTATTGGCAATTCGTAATAGAGATTGTGCAGCAGTTAAACTGTGGTAGGTTAGTTCTCTTTATTTATTGGCAATTCGTAATAGAGATTGTGCAGCAGTTAAAGCATGGCAGGTTCGTTTACTTTACTTATTATAAAATCTTAGACTAGGAAGGTCATGCCCTCAGATAAACAATATACTTGTGTTCTTTGTAATGGAAGTTCTTTGCCCTACATTTGTAAACTGTGAGACCTTTTGCAACTATAAATACAGTAAGAGTGCATCAGTTTTTCCAGAGGTGGTCATTGTTTCTTTCTTTGTTTAACAACACATACATGTAAATGACCCGTTACCATTTCACTTGGATGAAATTTTTATAGTTTCCAACTTTATGAGCAGTATGTTTTGTGTGATAAATAAACTGTGGCAGTATGCCTATTGATCTAACTTTGCCATTTTACCAGACCCTTTTCAGGGAGGAAGTATGTGGTTTCTACAAACCCTTTGTCATACTACACTCAATAGTACATTCATCATCAGCGCTGTGTACGTCGGTTGATTGTCTACTCTTTTGTATTGAAGAAGAATCACCAGAGGAATCGCAGTCAGCTACCTCTAGTCATTTTACTGCCTTCCTAGATTGGTTTACTATCACCAAACCCAATGGTATGAATGATCTGTGGGTAAATGTAACGGTTTATTTATTTTTTCTCAAAACAAAACTTCTTTCAGTTGCGGTTGGAAATTGAAACTTGATATGAACTATGAACCCATTCTGAAATGATGTGTACAATATGCATGTTGTGTGGTAATTTTGGTTGCGCATGGGCTGGTTAATGAGAAAATATCAGGACCCATCCAACCATCCACAAGAGATTCATATTATTTGATGAATTACTTCTCATTTATATTTCAATGACTCATATGAAAGTTTACAACTAAAAAACAATTTTACAAATTAAGAGTAGCTGTTATTATTATGATTTTTTTTTTACTACCAGTGACAAAGAATGAACATAAAAAAACAATTTGACTGCCATTAGTAAATTACCAATACCATTGCCATTACCAATGGACATGGCTTTACTGCCCTACCAGATTGGAGATAGTTACTCACGTATGATTTACTTCATAGTATTTTTTGGTTTTAACCTTTGATCATCGTGTGATAGGCACTGTAAACTCTATGCTTTCCAAGTGCTAGGCTGGAATTTGAACTAGATGACACCTGCAATTCTATATTTACAATTGCCTTAATTTATTTACACAATTCAATTATGCCAAAGTTAACTCTTTCACAAGACTCTAAATACAAATTACACGATACACGATTTTCAATACACTAAAAAAAAGAAATGGGGAGACTAAACTCGTCTATCAATTTTTAACTTGTAATCTCCTCAGCGATGAAATTTCCTCCAACTTTTTACAGTGCTAAATTCTAGTCAACAGAGGAACTTAACTCAAACTTCACTCAACTTGCGAAATAATTCCGTGGTCAATACTACTTCTTCTTTTTCTTGTCAAAATTGTCCGCCTTTCAATTCAAAATTAGTCAAAAAAGAAATCCTCTTTTTCTACTTCAAAATCCTCTTTTTCTACTTCAAAATCACACCGCAATTTCCTCCTAAGAAAGAGTCTTTCAATTGAAATACATTTAGAACAACCACAAGTTCTCACTTAGGTCTTTCTAATGTCACTTCGAAATAAATAACAATCTTTTCACATAATTATGGGAACACTGCTTCACTTCTTTAACAATTTCAAAATTCTAAAGTTCCCAGGAAAAGTAAATCTCAACTAGGTGTGTCTCCGAGGTTCAACCGGAGCTATTCTCAACAATTTCCTCCTGTTACAAAAATCCTCAATCTCAGAAGGTAAAATTACCTCTCCACAAAATTATCAATCTGAATTTGGTCCGCAACGGCTTCCAAACTTTTAACACCTTTCAATATCTCAAAATAGCATGCCACTTCTCAAATTAGAAAATTCTACATTCAATCATCAAGCAGGCACTATATATACAGGGTTTTAAAATAAAAATAGGTTAATATTACAAAGTGAAAACCAAAAAAAATACAATTCAATGTGACACCGTTTGTGAAAATGGTGATGATATTATAACTTATGGGAAATATGTACATTTAGATGTAGACCTGTGATCAGGCTAGCTTTTTTACCTTTTGATTTCTTTAGTATTGCAATGTTCATGTTTTTTCCTGTGCTGTTTGGGTAATACTGTTGTTGCCTTGATTTCATATTTCTCTCCAGACAGTGCATCATTTAGAGTGAGTCGTAAAAGGAGACTGAGGAGCCAACTTGCACCATTCTATGCTGCTATTGAACAAACCGGCCAAGCATTGGTAATTGCAAGTGAATCCGAATATGAAGTTATTGATGATTCTGCCCATGCTACACCAGAGGAAACAAAAGCAGAAGATTTGCCATCTAAGCCAGACACTAATAATACTGCACATCCATGTAGGTTTTTCAATGCTATCCAAGATGTGGTGTTGTGTAGTGTGTACACTGCAAATTTCATCACCAATCCATCAATAAATTTGGAATGTACAAGGAAAGAGATTGTTATGGTGATGTGTGTTCCTAGCGATTTCTATTCTGCATGCTCTGATCCTAAGGAATGCTGTACCCCTTCTGTCTGACCAGTCAATATCATGCAGTAGTGCCATTTAAAGGTTATTTGTGGTGATGCAATGTTTTAGGGCTGCCACAATTGCACAAAAGAAGTCATTTTGTATGTTTCTTCAATATTTGGTTTTAAAAGCACCGAAAGATCAGGGACTAGGATTAGAAAATAGTAAGTGGTAGAACAAAGATATATTGGCAAATTATTATTGAAAGAAGTGTTCTACCTTTTTTAATTGTCCTTCAAAATTAAAATCTAACATGCAGCATCAGTTATCCAGCCATAGTTTTGTTTCAAAAAAGAAACGTGCAACATCAAACACTCTTCTGAAAGTTGCATTATGGAAGTGTATCTCAACTGCATTTATTACATATATCAATGAGTGTAGTAGAAAAGTAACAGTCTTTCAAACCCTTTTTCAGTGTATACTTGGACTCAAACCTCTGAAGATGTGATTCTTACATTCATCCTGCTTCCTTCAACACCAAAAACTGATGTTCAGTTTCTACTTGCGGCTGATTCTATACACCTTGCTATCAAAAGCAAGGGAGAGCTACTAAAGGGCTCCCTCTATAGGGAAGTAGATGTACAGTGTAGTACTTGGACACTTGAAAATGGCAGGTAAGTTGATCAAGTTTTGATGAGTTCTTGCAAACAGTTAATTACCCATAACTCAGTGGTTGGTTTTGTGACTGAGATTTAATCTTCATTGCATTCTCAGATAAATGCTTCTTACCAAACGTGACAATGCCACATGTGCAGATATGTTGACACGAGCTACATTCAAATTCTGTGCATTTTTGTTGCTTTTAAGAAATTGTTGACTTGCAATCCTGTATTAAGTTGGCTCAATTGCAGTTTGTTGAATGCTAAACAAGTCACCCTGCATGTGTAAACAAAATTATGTAACTTATAATTTAAGTTATTATGTAACTGAATTGTAGACTGGAAGTGACTCTAGCAAAGAGTGAAGAGGGAGTAATGTGGCCTGAAGTGGTTGAAGGCAATCAAGATGGCGAGTATGTGGTAGATGCAGACCAGGCTAGGATTATTCATGAAAGACTTGCACACTTAACTTCACAACAATTGGTAAGATTTAGGATCAATCTGTTTTTAAATGAAGATGTTTGCTCTGTACACAGACAATCCCATGAACAACATCAAAGCAGATAACTGTTTTACTTCATTTTGATATTAGGTTGCAGTAGCACAACACACATTATGTTAAATACTGTTTTCAACTTGTATTGATTTTTAATTGGTTTTAACCTTGCGTATTGTATTGAATCATGCAGTGGTACATGTAGGTAGGTAGGTTCAAAGGGTTTATCATGCACAGCGCATACCATGCTGTTCGAGTACATATTCATGTGGTATGCATCCTTGATGCCATTCATACTGATCATGTGATGTGTAAATTTAGAAATCCAACATGTACATGAAATATGCCATCTAGTTAAAACCCATGCCATAGTACTGTACTCCACTGTACTGTGCACACACACACACACACACAAGTGTGTAAACACCTCCAATCGGGGACCTCCTATTGTCCCTCTTTTGTTTGGACTTTAACTTTTTGGCAACAGCTCCCATTTGTTTTGTACACAATTTCCAACTGGGGACCTTTACCCAACCGGGGACCCTATTGTCCTCTTTTGTTATAGGTCCCCGGTTTGAATGTGAAAACAAACACACACACAGGTACAGCACTCCTATACGTTAGAGGACACCTATTGTACTTTCTGTTGTTCCTGTATTGAAGCAATCCCCATTGGTTTTGTACACAAATGACTAGTGAGGACACCTGAAAACAAAGAACCGACTAGTGAGGACCTATTGTCCCTATTGTAAAATGTACTCGGAGGGTTGGCAATACAAACACACGCCTTTATGGACAGTGGCTTGTAGGGTCTTGCTTTTATTGTTTTGATAATTCTCTTGTGGGGTCCATTGTTCCATTGTGTTTTGGACCCCACAAGGACCAATGGGTGTGCCCACCTGTGGGCTTACAGGAGCCCCCTTGTGGGGTATTTTCAACAATAGAACAATGGAGCCCACAAGAAAAGTCTTTGTTCAACCTGGACCCCACAAGAGAAATCTTTAGAAAAGGGAATAATAGAACAACAAAAGCAGGACTTCACAAACCCAATCCGTAAGGTTGTGTGTTTGTGAATCCTGTAACTCAAGGACTTCTACTTGTTCTCCCATTGTTTGGACTTATTGACTAAGTTTAGGTGCAGGAGCTTGCATGTATTCCCTGTACTATCATTATCTGCCATAACATATTGTACAGACATGCATTGTAACATACTCTCTTGCATTACTTTGCAATGTTTAGAATCCAGATCCAGTGCCTGGAAGTACACAGTCTGGTATTGGACCTCATGACTTAGAAGAATGTGATGCTTTACCAGAGGGCTACTCAACGTTGATTAGACTGGATGGAAATACACATCAAGTCACTAACAGGGTAACGTTAATGTTTGGAATGTAAAACACATTGGTGTACAGTTATAATTGCATAATGTGATACCATTTTATTCCCAAACGTTTCATTAAAGAGTACAATTTCCAATTAAAGTGTAAGAAAGTTTACCTTTTCTGCACGCCACTTTATTTAACACATTATCATGTATATTGAACAGTTTAAACTGTATCAATTATGGCATTCAATATTTACAGAGAAGTCATCTCTAAAACATTTCCTACGACTCCTATACATGTATATGCTCATTGAGTATTTGATTGCTTTATCCTAGGTGAGTTTAAGCAGTCATCAGTTTCTGTTCAATGCACAGACTCATCCTGACAAACCACCATGCATCTGCTTACGTCATGATGTAGATGGCTTACTATGGCAACCAGGTTTGAGTACTGAGGAACATGCAACTCCATGGTATCATACAGCAACATTTAATGCCCTTGGTTATGTACAAGCTTCTAAGATGGATCGTAAATACTCAAGTTGTCCTGCTAATTGCTCCTATGCAGTAGTATGTGATTGCATCAGACACCTCTACGTGTATCGGCAGCCAACACCAATCTCCACACCCCTAAGGAATAGGAAGAGTGGACGTGTTGTTGGTCAGATAGCAAAGCAGCAATTAATAAGCCTGGAATCAACAGATGACATACTGGGTATAGCATGTACTGATGAAAGAGTCTATGTATTGACCAACAACAAGCTGTACATAATAAGAGTCACATTGACATAGCGACAGAAAACAGGAATAGTTTTTATTCAACTGGTGTTTGGTTTCTTACACGATGACTAATAATACTCATAATGCCTGATATTATACACAAGGGAAACTGAATGGATATTTTTTTATTTAACTTTGGGTTGTTCAACCAAAATTTTATTATTATAACATGACCGTCATATGATCATTTCTTTCATATGTAATGATTTTCCAAATTGTCATAAATGGAATCAGAACAATGACATATTGTTTTAACCTTTATTTTTCCATGGTTCTTTCAGAAAGAATAGACACACAAGTGGGCTATTTTTTTCCAGGATTTTCTTTTGAAGAGAAAAGTTTGTCGACCAAATAGATGAAACAAGACTATTTAATAACAAGAATTTATGAGTAAAAAGTCAAATTTGTGACGTCTCAACTAGAAAAGTCGGTGCACATAAAGTTAACTGGACTATCATTCAGATTTCAAAGGATGCTAGTTTGAAAATTGACTTATTTCTCCACAATATTACATCATCAAATGTTGCTGCAATTAGTTCACCATTAACAAACAATTTCCTATAGATGAAATTATAAGCTTAAACTGAGTCCTTTGATGATAATTTGTGTTTCCTGAATTCATGTCCCTTTACTTTGAGTTTATGTTGGTTTATTTGATCTTGCTTCCTTTGTCTTGCCTTTTCTTTATTTTGTGTTGTCTGAATTGCTGCAGTCATCTCGCTAGCAAGTCTGTCAATGCGCTCCTGTTGAGTCAACAAACAATGTCATTTACTGAGATTATTCTACACATACATTAATCAATTCTCACCCTAAAATGTTTGTATTTTGAACAAAATTTCAGGTAATGATTTTAATAACCAAAGTCAAGGTCATTTTTTAATTGCAGAACTACTCTAGTATTGTGTTTACTTCTGCAAAGATTAACAGAATTGAAAGAGTAGTGTGTAACTTATTTGTTTGAAGATCAGCCTGCTTCCCGAGAAGTGGTCTTTTGGCCAAATGTCACTAAAACACATGAGTACCAGTTAAATTTATTTGTATTTTATGCCAATGTTATTTTCTTATGTATCCCCAAGTACCACATATCCAAAGTACCTTGAACCAGCAACTCAAATGATTAATAATTAAGAACTTAATTAACATTGTTGGAGGGTAGTTGGCAAATGGTCTTCTATTAAGGGAAAAGAGAAGGTGATGAGGTCTTATGGCTATTTAAAATGGACAGGGCCATGGCCATGCAATAAAAGGATTGAGCTGAAGGAGAGGGCCATGACCCTGCAAGGATTTTAATGGCTGTTTAAGACCAGGTCACTACTCTTAAGTCCCCTTCATTAAATGCAATTTTTGTTAAAAAGTGTGATAATGTAGGAAAATCTCTAAAACTTTTCTGTTTTGAAGGACTAAATTTTATTTAATTATTTTTTTTAATTATTTGGTTTTACATGTACACTGATGTGTATCAAGCACTGTTACACTCGGCGCTCTCCCAAGCTTTGTGAAAAAAATCCACAGGCAATCACTCGGGCGGGACCCGAACCCACGACCCCTGCATTGTTAGAGCAGATGTCTCACCACAAGACACCGAGCTGGCTAGAGGCGGGTCAGCTCGGTGGTCGTGGGTTCGGGTCCCGCCCGAGTGATTGCCTGTGGATTTTTCCACAAAACTTGGGAGAGCGTCGAGTGTACAGTGCTTGATGCACATCGGTGTAAGGGTAAAACCAAATTACATTCTTTATCCCCGATGCAAATGTTAACATCTATTTAATTTTAATTCCTGTCATGTCCTCAGGCTTTGTTTTGCGAGGGGTGGCATTGAATGTGTTACTCAATGACTATGCGAACAAGCGTGTGCCATTAAAAAGACTTTACATTGAGTACCAGTATGTATTGATTGCTTCATGCGTAAATAAGCAAACCGCCCACCCGCCTGCGTAGTGCGCCAGTTATGTCTTTCTCAGCCATTTAAAATGTGGTCGTTAATGGTCATATGACCACTTCTTAACCAATAAGACTGCCTAAACCAACTGGGGTATGAATACATGTACATTATCAAGATGCTAAATGAAAAAGTAATTATATGGTAATGTGTATGTTATGCTTTACTTGCATCTAAAAGTTTACTTGACCATAGAAACTGTTTTAACTTGCCAATGGTAAATTGCGTCTTTAAAGTTGCTTTGGAAATGGTTTTAGGCGCTACACTAATTGGCTAGATTATCTTACTGCTATTTGTCTTTGTTCCTGTTGTCTTTTAAGCTGTCCTGATCCTAGAGGAGCTGGTCGTCCATCTAAAAATGAATGCAAACGATTCAATATCAACTGAATGAACACTTGAATAACAACAGCTTTTTCTAGCATCACTCAAATTAACAACTTTAAACTAAAACGTCAATACTTAATTTGGGCTTTAACTACAAATTGAGTTTTATATTCTGACATTTCACATCATTAACCCTATCCCATTGAATTTATTACATCTAAAGTTCAACGTGCACAATAGCAGTATTTACTTGAAACAACACAAATTGAATTAAATTCACTTCCCAGGGAATGGCACAAAGGACAAAGTTATTTACTTACAAATGTATATCTCCCTGGTACATGTATGTCTCTATAAGGTTTTACTATAGCAGCTTAAAGATGCTTTAAGGTACCATTGTAATGAGTTTACATCATTGGTTTATGGAAAGGTGCATTCATCCTAATCCACTTCTTTTCACAACATTTTATCAAATTAGCTGGTCATGTTTTTGAGACTTGTTTGGTGACAAATTCTTTTGCAGAGAAACTGTTTGTATCACAAAGTTTTTATAAAGTAAGGTTTTTAGATTTAAAGTCGTTCATACATGTAGCTTTATTTGATAAGTTATCAATTATGTATCATAACTCTGTAAGCAATTTTCTAAAATGTTGAATTAATGCAGAGATAAGCATAATGTTCACATTACCTGCATACTTCCAGTCCGGTAAATCTACAAGTGGACCATAGTCACGCCCTGATTGAGATTCCCCTTGACTGAGAAGAAAAGTAAATCGTCAATCAATTCCCTCTAAAATAACTCCAACTGAAAAGAATTTGTGGCATATTCACAGCAATAAGTTGTGTGGGTTTCAAGTTTTTTTTTAATTACATGTATTGGTTTATTGTGCTGTTGCATTTACAGTATGATCCAGCATATAAAAAATTTCACTTGTTCCATTCATAGCAAGGTGTTCATATGACAATCCTGCCTACATGAGAAATGTAAGAATTGGGGAGTGCATCTGTGCCCAGCATCAGTCCAGGTCTCTGTCTTGGTTTTGGACCATTGTGCCTAGTCTCAGACCTCCAGGTCTCTAACTTGGTCTTGGACCGTTGTGCCTAGTCTCAGTCTCAGACATCCAAGTCTCTGTCTTGGTCTTGGATCGTTGTGCCTAGTCTCAGTCTCAGACCTCCAGGTCTCTGTCTTGGTCTTGGACCGTTGTGCCTAGTCTAAGTCGCAGACATCCAGGTCTCCGTCTTGGTCTTGGACCGATGTGCCTAGTCTCAGTCTCAGATCTCCATGTGTTTTCTTGGTCTTTGACCTTGTTGTTATTCTGATCATGCTTGCTACTGTGTTGTTTGGCCTCTCAGACTGGGTCCTGGTTGCTATTGTCAAGAAGGCACTAATTCTAATTTACCCAAACTTGTCTTTTTCCCCACAACACTTACCTGATTCTCCAGCTTTTACCAGCTTGCATATAACTACCAGTACTTAAACTTCTCCAAAGTACCCAGGAACTGTTTCTTATACAGTAGACATAACACATTCCTAAGAACAAGAGTGACAGTGAAGACTGTGTTACCAAAGTTGATGGAATTCTCATTCAGGAATCTTTAATGGATGGATCACACATAATCAGTGTGTAGGCCCACAGTCAAAAGGTATGGGTCGCCATTACACATGGATTCTGACTGGTCTACAAAATCATAAAAATCAATTGCTCAATTGATAAACCTTTTAAAAAGTACATTAAAAAATTAATGAAAATAACAGGTAGAATGGTTTGATTTTCCAGCTTGTTTTTTGAAATTGTATAAAGGTTGTTGAAATCAGAAATTGTTCAATGATTGGTCCCCAGAAATGGTGAACCAATAATACATTTTCATCAGGATTTAAAAATACTGAAAAATACTGGAGGAGGGAAAACACCACAAAACTACTGCAAGACAGTGTGAAAGGCACAAGGGCTAATTGATCTCCAGCATAGCATTTTGGTTGCATCATCATGAATAGTATCAAATTCCTAAGACAAAATCAGGCTGTTTGGGCTGTATTCAACTTCTCCAAGTTCTCTCTTTCCTTAGCCTGTCAATTCACAGCAGGTGTATACTCAAACACAACTAAAGAGGTTAACCCTTTAGAGACCATTGCGGCCAGAAACGGCATGCTCCAAAATGCCCATAGCGACTGCAATTGGCCGCAAGCTCTGACCTCCATCCACTCAACCAAAAGGTCAATTTAAAGGTCATCCCTGAATTGACTTTTTCCAATGTTTTCGATGTTAGTGTCTGTTTCTAAAACAAACAAAACAATTTTTTTTTTTTAAATGATTAAATACAGAATTTAATGGTCTCTAAAGATTTAAAGCAACACATTACTGCGTTATTGCGTAATGTGTATGACAAAGCATCTAGTGTGTAGGACTTCAAATTTTTGTGTTGTAGTTCAGGCGCACACTCAAACCATTTAAGCTATATGTGTGTTTACCCACATCTTGAACAAATGCCCTTTGGCCTTCGTCGGGCTGGATCAGATAAAGAAGAAACAGTTTATAAACAATTTCATGCCAAAATCTTTAAACAAATTGAGACTGATAACTTGTTTTCTTACCAATTGGTAATTTGTTTTTTGTTGAGACGTATGCGTGGTACCCAACAAGCACTAATGACGCTGTTATATTAAGATACATCAGATTGTTAATTTTATTGGTCGAGAACCAATCATGTGATGTGCTACACTACATATGGCTTGGGGAAACATGAGTGATGTACCCGACAGGTTTCAACAGAAGAGGAATCCATTACAGTACCCATGGTATAACAAAGAAATTGTTGCATGTTGGTTGAGTGAATACTTAGATAGGATCAGTCACCAATTTGTAAATACCATCAGCCTGTCCACAATGTAATGTGGGCATTTTCATGTACAGATTAATTGAACGCACAATGAAGCTTATTCTTCCTAGTTCTGTGTTGAATCTGATCCGATAATTGTAACCCTCCATCCTCCCAACGGTAGCAGACCAGAGGGTTACAAAAACCCTGTTCTGTCCCAACTTGACAATTGTCCCAACTATAGTTGGGACTGGTCCGAACTTTAGTGTTAAAAGTGGGGCGTCCCAACTGTAGTTGGGATCCCAACTGTAGTTGGGATCACAACAGGATTCCATGATCGGTCATGCATGGATTGCTGTGGACACACTAGGCATAGTACTGCAGACGCACAAGCTGATGCGATCGGCATGAAGGATTTATTAATTAAGATTCTTTATTTCAAACTCGGTTCTCGGCTCTGTACAAACTCATGTCAAAACTGAGGTTGGAGCTAGAGCCAGCCGCGAGCCATTGCCCAAGACGATCGAGGTTTAGAAAATGCCATTTGGTTGAATAAAAGTATCGCTCATAATGAATCGCTAACTCGGCGTACTGTCTTTTTAGAGGGTTCTGACAGTGGCCAAATGCCGGGTGACGTTTTCAGTCTCAAAGTAGGCCTACGCATTTAATTTCCCTTCTCTTGGAAAACAAACATTCTAATTAATCTCAAATGTGCTCAAGCTAGTATAAAGTGGTCTTAATACATTAAAACTTTTTTAAAAATAATATTTTTGTTTAGTTTAATCATGGAAGGTGGGGTTGGACTTTGAGTGCTCTGGTCTGTGTTTACTGCGATCCCGACAACAGTTGGGAGTTGGGACGCCCCAACTTTAACACTCAAGTTGGGACCAGTCCCAACTATAGTTGGGACGATTGTCAAGTTGGGGCGGAACAACCCCATTATCCATTCAATTGTTTCCCTATTATTAACAAGATACAATCAAGATCGACAACATGACAAACCTGTGGCTGTGAAAAATTAATCAATTTGATCTATTTTGTATTTATATATTTTCGAGTAACCAAACCTTGAGTGATGCTACAACTAGTACTAGCTACCCAGTGATAGGCACTCACCACAGTGTTTTGTGGCAGGGTATTTTTAGCACTTTTGTTACACTGAAGTCTTAAATTAAATTGAGTCTAACGATAGAGAAAGGTCTAAAAACTAACCTACGATAGCCCCCCCCCCCCCCATTACATTTTACAGAAGGAAAAAACACACTGAGGACTGGAGACTTACTGTGTGTGTTGATGATGCTAGTACAAAGATGCATCGTGCTTTAGTCAATAGATGATAACATTTATCAGTGACAACCGTTGCTTGTTTGTATTATTAACACCTTGTCCCGTCTTCACATAAATAAAAAGAAACGTAGGTCCTCACACGTTCAACGACGAGGGTTCACTTTATATTGTTTTTAACTATAGCATGTAAAATGTGCGTTGGTTGGGGGGGGGGGGGAGTGTGTAAACCAAGCACAGACCTACCTATATACGGACAGCAGGGGGCGCTAAACTGAAAATTTTGATTTTCATAGGCCGTGTCCGAAACGGTGACTTCGGCTACAGCTACGGCTAGATCGCGCGCTCCTGCCTATTCTTCAACACTGGCAGACGCGCTGATCTAGCTGTAGCTGTAGCCGAAGTCGCCGTTTCGGACACGGCCTTAGACTATGGGCGGAAGTGAAGACGCGTCAACACTTTTTGTACACGTTTAGGCATAGCCATGAGGATGAGGAAGTGCTTCCGTTTTCATGGATTTTTTCTGAATTTTCAGGAGATATTGACCTGATGATGGATTGTAAATTAAATGATAACATTTAAGAAACCCCTATCATTAAAATAAATCACGGTAAACATTTAATTGCAGAGCAAATAGATCCCAGTTTCTCATTTACAACAATGATTTGTTCGCGTATATGCCGTACAGAAGGTAAAATTAATTATATCGCCACTTGTCTGATGAGGACGAGGCCCATTTGGTGTAAAGTTTGTCTTGGATTGTGACTTTTCCAACAGTACATATTAAGTTATCCTTTAACTTAATATGTTGTACAAACGTTGTTTGGTTGACTTTTGCTGATTTCAGGGAGACAATTTTTTGAGTGGCGTAAAGAAAACTAAACAAAATAAATGCAAATCCGGGCCAACTTAGTAACAGGACTGTCCCTTTCTTAACTTTCGTGTCGTTTTCAATGTGAAAGAAAACCGCATTTGTTTTACCTTAAAACTTGAGATACCACTTTATGAACATTCCATATGGCCGTTTACAAAATATGTTGGACGTTGAACCCGGAAGGCGTCGTTTCTACAACTTATTTTTCGGGAAAAAATCCCGCTGGACTCAAATATCAGTAGCACAATGTGCCTAGGCTTTTAGGATTTTGTCAAAAACAACAGCTAGCCGATCCAGCTGTTAACCAAGGCAACAGTTAATCTTCGGGTCAACAGATTTTAACGTTTGAGTGATTTTGAGGGTCTTCCAACACAATTATTCAATGGAATAGTTTATGCGACTTGCCAATTTTTCAGTTGAATCATCAATAAGGGGATGAAGGGGGTAAACCGACAAACAAAAATAGTTAACAAATTCCCCGAAATGGGATAAGCAAATCAGTGATTACAGCGGCCCCAACGATGACCCCACTACGGTAATAAAATGTAATGTCACGTGATTGATCATGCCGAAATAAACAAGTTTACAAAGTTGTAGCCTAAAGCATTTGAACAAAGATACGGACATGGGAAAAATACGTTTAATTTCGCTAAATCGCTAAATACTAGTGCCCCGCCCGGTCCCGGTAAGTCCAAAACAGAGTTTGAATCAATAGGCTATAAAGAATAGGCATCCATAAGAAATGGAATGTGTCACAGTGCCTGAGAAAATTTGATCACCCCCCTCCCCCTCATTTTGCCTTATTTACTTTTTCTACGAATCTGAACCATGGCAACATGGGGCGGGGGTGATCCTATGGGAATAGGTCCGGGATTAACGCCAGTGTCTGTATAATATAAGAATACGTGATACAGTTTGAAACTATGACTGAATATCGATCCTGGGAATTTAAATTCACAACAAAGAAATGTGTATGCCGACCTATCACTTTGGAGCGTTCCAAAGTATGTTGGAGTATGTTGCATAAAATAACGCGAGAATACAAATAGGGAATGAGAAAGGAGATGATTTGATTCAACCTCAAGTACATAGAAGTTACCGTCACAAATTGTGACAACAGCGCATTGAGAATTGCTGTAATTTATATGCCATATTCAATTATTATATTATATTATTATTGATGGCTTATTAAAATTGAACTTGTAGCCAATGGCTAAATTGCGTCAATTTTTACAATAAAAAATTTAAAAGCAATACTTAATAAGCAATAGAACAGTAAAAAAAGGGGGGGGAATTAATAAACAGAAATTACCTAACCGCAACAACAGGCAAGAACAACTAAAAAACATTAAATTACAGGGGAGAACCCTACATAAAGACAAGGCAGTCACAAATTTAGCAATCAAAAGAACCTAAGCAAATGTTGGCTCAAACCCTTAGTATATGAACTACCTATCGTTTAATAGGTCAATTAGGTAAGGAATTGCACTGTTCTTGTACCTGTTGTTCTTGTACCTTATTCTATAGATTGTATGGCTGTCTCTTAAGTTATATTGCACTTGATCTCCTCGCTGTTTAGGCAACCAATTATTGAATCGGCAAGACTTCCCTAGTTGAGTAGCAAACTTCATGCAGATGTTTCTTCTTCGTTGTTGAAGGGTAAATAGATTTGTTACCTCAAGGGCCTCTTGATACGTTGAGTATGCAGCCCCAAGAATAATTCTAAGTGTACGCTTCTGAACTCGTTCTAAATCACCACTTTGTTTTGTAGTCAAACGAGCGTTCCATACTGAAACAGCGTACTCTAACAAGGACCTTACATACCCTTTATAAATTGTCAAAAGGTCAGCTGTTGAGAGATTGAATTTTTTAAAACATCTTTAACATGTACAGTTTACTGTTAGCTTTATGAACCAGTTCTGATACATGATTATTCCATTTCAGATCATGACTTATTTGAACACCTAATACTTTAACACAATCAACTGTTTGCAACTGTTGTGAACATATCTCCAGAGGAGGTGGTCTTATAGAATTCTTCATGAAACATACACTCATAACTTTACATTTGTCTGGATTGAGTTTCATGTTGTTGCATACGGACCAATCACTAAAATTACCCAGTGTGGATTGCATATTGCCATCCTCATTAGCACAACCATTCTCAACTATTGACACATCATCTACATATTTCAAAATGGATATTCCTTGTTCGGACTCTTGGAGCGCATCATTAATTTGTGCAAGGAAACAAAGTGGCCCAAGTTTAGTTCCTTGGGGAACACTTCCCTGTAAATCTCTGAATTATGAGAGTATGTTTTTGTAGCGAACACACTGGGATCTTTTATCTAGGAAACTGCACACCCAGGGCATCACTGAAGGTCTCATACCTAGTTGAAGTAATTTATTAATGACTATGTTGTGGTCAATTAAGTCAAAGGCTTTACTGAAGTCAGTTACAACTACATTGCTGGTGCTGTTTCGGGAATCTGCATGTGCATACAAGGTATCCATTAACTTTATTAGATAGTGAGATGTTGAAGTTCCTTTGCGGTTTCCAAACTGGTTGGGGTCCAATTGATCCCCAATGTCTGACAGGATCCAGTTTGACACAAATGTTTCAGCTACCTTAGCAAAATGATCAGTAAGTGACACAGGGCGCAATTTATTCCAAGTCGGCTTCTTATAGTCTTAGGGAGAGGAACAACAATAGCCCGCTTCCATTGACTGGGGACTATCCCTTGTTGAAAAGAACAATTGAGGATGTCAGTCATAGGCTTGCTGAGTTCACTAGCGAATTCTCGAATGATTCTCGCTGGATTACCATCAGGTCCTCCCGCTTTTCTACTGTTGGTGCGCCTTAGTTGGTTGAAGACATCCCATTCTTGTAGAGCGGGACAAGGCTCCTGTGCAGGTAAGTATGCTGGTAAGTTTTCCATATCCAAGGCAGGAATGTCCTTTGCTATCGATGTGAAGTGGTGGTTTATTGTTTTATTATTGGATAATTGAGGGAATGGAGTTGGACCCCCTTGTCATAACCCGAATTTCATGGTACCAGCCTGCTGGGTTCGAAGTCTTTACATTCTGAACTCTGTGATGGTAATGGTTAACCTTTGGTAATGGTCAACGACTCAATCCTCAACTCCGAGTCGTCCCCATTGTGCCAACTCCAAGTCCCGACGTACCCGCAATTTATGTGGCTCAACATAACATAAATACAAGAAAGCTTTAGTTTAGAGTTGCTTAGCCCATTTTCGCAAAAATAATTGTATGAAACAGAGAATAAACTTATGTTTTCACTATTGGGTTTTGGACTTGCTAGATTTTCAAAACAAATTGTTTGACTAATTAACTTGATTTCTCAAAATCTATAGCATCTCAAGTAAACAAATTTGCAGGAAGTTTTCACTACAGTGTAGTGAAATTTTCCTAGTTACGTGCAAGCTCTACAAACGGTTCTAATCATTATCTAAATCTTACCAATCTTGTGCACACCCTTCAAATTGTGTTTAATTTTCTCTGTTTATAAAAAGTGATGTTCATATTATACAATTGACAGCCTTTTTTGGTCAAGAATGCACCTTGTCTTTAAATTGTTAAAATAAATGTGTCACTTTGTATGCCCGAAACTGAAAACTTGTCCTGTTTCTGATCGTTTACCGGGCGGTATATCGTTCATCGCACTGGCTAGTGAATGGCCTTTGATTTTACTTGAATTACAGAGTGCCGTCAATGGCCTCCCCAAAGCAACGAAAAAACACACTGTGAAAACCAACTTTTGAGAAAACCAAACGGGACTGTTCTGCCAATGGCGCTCCTCCCGGGAAAGGAAAAATGAAACCACTGCCCAATTATGGAAAGCATAACGAAATTGTTTAGAAAGCAAATTGAAATTGTTGGGTCAAATTATCCAGAATATTAACTGTTCTATGTGAAGATGGTAGGGCATTCCACATCTTGGTTGAAGCACAGAGAAAGAGTGAAGTGTGTGAACAAGCCTTGGAGTCATGAGGTTTAGTCCTTGGTGGGGTGAGGAGTAAGTTTTAGAAAGAGAGCGGAGAGATCTAGGAGGTTGATGACAGCAGAGCAGCTCAATGAGAACAAGAATCCCTGAGATGAATGTCTTTTTGACAAACATTCTCAGTGACAAAAAAGAAGAAAAAGAAGAAAAAGAAATTTAACCAAATTCCCCCTTAACACACAAATTCCCTACAATGAATGTGGATGGGGGGGGGGGGGGGGCTGACAGGGCTTTAAAAAATATAAAAAATCTCAAAACAAAACCCCCAAACCCAATATAAATGCTAGGGTAAAGGTTTATATATGTTTATACGTATTTACATTGTTTTAATGCCGGACATACATTGTTAAGAGAATGAACTGCATAATGCAAATATTGAAAACCTATTCATAAACTTCATCAAAATATTCGCATGATTCTTGTTGAGTATAGACTATTACAATAATGCGTCTTTAAAACTAATAGCATTTGAACGCTAACAGTTACATCAGTCACATCAATGTCACCATTACATCAAGTAGCTAGGTCTATTCATAAGCTATCATAAATGCCTACATGGGGGTTCTAGGGAATATCGTTGAACAGTTAATCCATAATGGGCATCAAAAGAAATGTCAAACATGGAACGAGTAAGTTTTTCTTCAATGTTGATGGTGATGTGTTTGTTCAGGAGGACTTTAATTCAATAAAATAAATCGACAACCAAGTATACATGGAGATGCTTTGTCAAAATTCAGAATGATTTACTATTTAAAATGAAAATCAAGCACAGCCCACTACACACATCCTTGAACCATAGACCAACTGCCTTCATGTTCCAGTCCACATTGGCAAAGGTGGAAAAGGATCAAGGGTTGTTTGTCTGCTGTCAACAGATTTACACCAACAAATATTGCACAACTCTCTACAAAGAATAGTATACAGAATGCTCTGTCAACCATAATCGTTTTTTCCTCCATGATAGTTATACACACATAATGTAAAACCAAACAAACTTAGAACTCTGAAGGATGGAACAGTATTATACTACCCTTTAGTTTCAAGAAACATTTTGTATCATGAGTAGGATGTGCATGTTTCATTTTATAGTTGTATGTAAAACATCTATAGTCAGTTTCAACTTGTTGAGTTTTGAGGCAAACTTTCTCCTTTCTTACTTGCAGGAATGCTTTCTCGTTCAATTGATACATTTAATACAAACCTAACAAATAATATGAAGGAGATCCAAGCACAAACTTTCATTTAATCAGTTGGGAAAATTGTATTTATATTGATAATATTGACATGAAAATACATAAACAAATTAATAATGCAAGTCCTTTAAAGGTACATGTAAGGTCAACCTAATGCTGATTTATAGGCCAAATTATCAAGAAAGGTACAATTAAGTTCAGCTGTGGACATTTCAGGTGAATACAGTGGCTACTTGTTGAGTATTTCCAAGAACATCGAATCTATCTGGTTTAGAAAGGTGACAGCAGGTACCAACTGAACTTCTGGCCACAGCATTCACAAACGGACACCTGGGAACTTTTAATCTCCAAAAGATTAAATTTTTAAAAACATATTATTGGTTTCACTTCAGACCAAATAATTTTGCAGGATGTTTACTTCCGCTACCATCTTTATAACGAATAGCCTTTTGGATTAAAATGACACAAGTTCTTGTCAAGGCCATTCACAAAGTATGACTCTACCCTTAAAGCCATTGAAACTACACTAATTCCTTAGTGCTCCATGTTAACACAAAGTGTTTAGATGATCAATTACTTTACGATGGGTAACGTTCCACATCAGATAAAGGATTTTCATTTACAAACAAACTACTGCCTAAAACAAATTCAAAATTAAACAGTTGGATATTTTCCCCACTAGTGAAAAAATCAGTAAAAACTTTTATTTAAAAATAAATAGTTTTATTGAACGACAAACTGTCCTGGCTTAGTGCATTAATAGAAAATTTCTGAACCTTGGGTTCCACGTGTGTTGCTGTATAGACTTGGCCAAGGAGGTTACACTAAAATTAAAATGTTTTTGAGCTGGGCATTTTACCCGGTGTGGTAAGGCCTACAGTACTAAAACACTGTACTATGGACACACCCGCCTTGTAGTTTCACTGATAAGCAAACAGGCACGCTAATGAAAAGCGCTTTGTACCAACAAGGTGCATACAGTTGCTTTAAAGTGAAGGCACCACAAACTGGCGGACTTTAACGGACTGGATACTTGCACAGTCTGTTTGAATTTAGGGCCTTCAAGCTAGACAACCACTAAATCATGGGCCTTGTTTGATTCATTGTCTGATGTCTATTGTCTGATGTCAAATGCGTCAACATATTGCATTCAGGCAAACCTTGTTGCCATAAAGGAATAAGGGACTTTGGTTTTTTGTGGCGGTTAAAAGCCGAGTTACATGATTAATATTCAAAATAAAGGCACATCACATGATCACTAACACCACAAAATGTCCCTGCACAAGATAAATAAAAATAAGTAAACCACCCCCCGAACAAATATAAATGAATAAATAATTTTTTTAAATTAAAATAAACAATACGTTTTAAGAGTTATAACACAATTCTAATTAGCTGTTTCGCAGCATAGCGCAGCGAAACAGCTCTTGTTTTCGTTAAAGTTTTTGTTATTATTTTTTTTTTTCCTTTTTTTATTTGTCTGTTTCAGTAAAAAGAGCCATTGAGATAACACACGTTCGTTCTAAGCGGCCTTTTGCATAGTTCCAAATGAGCAATTGCAATGAAACTTTCAGTGATGAAAGGCATTGGTGCAATAATGATCCTAAAACAATGATGTCATGATGACGTCATCACCTGTCACGTGACGTAATTTTAAAGGTTTATATTTTAAATATTTGAAAATCTGTAACAAATCAGCCACAAGAGACCGTAGGTTTCTGTTTGTGGGATTGTATAGGGATAAGTTAGGTCTTCATTTTATTCAGTGTGCGTGACCTCACATGACCTCTACTTCCGGTCGAAACAGGAAGTGCCTCGTTATTCAAAAGTGTAAATAGTTATGAAGTTGCTTTTAACGATGTTATTGTCTGGCAAGGGTGGGTAATTAAAAAAAATTACCGATGACGTCACAATACACAAGAGCGCCCTCTAGCGGCAGGTTGAAAACTGATCAAAATGGACTTTTTGAAGATGTGTGTGGTGAAGTTTTGTGTAATCACTTCAAAAATTACACACATGTTGATCGTCAGGCAGCCATCATATGTGTGAAATTTCAGATCGATGACGTCATCGGGGGTCACGTGACGCGGCATTAAAGGTGCCTTTTTTAATGTTGTATATATCTCCCTAAGTGGTAGTGCGATCATGTTGAAACTTGGTAGGTTGTTGGATATTGGCAAGTTCTTGTAAATTCTGAAATGACGTCATGATGACGTCATCACATGATTTTTTATGATTTTTTGAAAAAGTTATGGCGAAACAGCTCGGCATTTGTGCACAAATGCAATATGTCTAGTTTATTATTATTTTTTTATTTTTTATTTGTCAGTTTCAGTAAAAAAGGCTATTGACATAACGCACGTTCGTTCTAAGCGGCCTTTTGCATAGTTCCTAAAGAGCAATTGCAATGAAACTTTCAGTGATGAAAGGCATTGGTGCAATAATGATTTTAAAACTAATGATGTCATGATGACGTCATCACCTGTCACGTGACGTCATCTTAAAGGTTTCTATTTTAAATATTTGAAAATCTGTAACAAATCAGCCACAAGAGACCGTAGGTTTCTGTTTGTGGGATTGTATAGGGATAAGTTAGGTCTTCATTTTATTCAGTGTGCGTGACCTCACATGACCTCTACTTCCGGTCGAAACAGGAAGTGCCTCGTTATTCAAAAGTGTAAATAGTTATGAAGTTGCTTTTAACGATGTTATTGTCTGGCAAGGGTGGGTAATTAAAAAAAATTACCGATGACGTCACAATACACAAGAGCGCCCTCTAGCGGCAGGTTGAAAACTGATCAAAATGGACTTTTTGAAGATGTGTGTGGTGAAGTTTTGTGTAATCACTTCAAAAATTACACACATGTTGATCGTCAGGCAGCCATCATATGTGTGAAATTTCAGATCGATGACGTCATCGGGGGTCACGTGACGCGGCATTAAAGGTGCTTTTTTTAATGTTGTATATATCTCCCTAAGTGGTAGTGCGATCATGTTGAAACTTGGTAGGTTGTTGGATATTGGCAAGTTCTTGTAAATTCTGAAATGACGTCATGATGACGTCATCACATGATTTTTTATGATTTTTTGAAAAAGTTATGGCGAAACAGCTCGGCATTTGTGCACAAATGCAATATGTCTAGTTTTATACCTAATCTTGTTCTGTTGAAAGTTTCATTCCTTTCCCTTTACATAAAATGTACACTATTAACAAGGTTAGCAAAAGGCAGAACACCATCATACACATTGTCCAATTTCACATAAAACTTCACAAAATATTTTTCTATGCAGATTTTTGGGGGTTGGGAAAAAGAAGGCATAGGTTTGTGTATACTGTTACTGGTGAATGTTTTAACAAAAAGATTTCAGCTAAATTTGTTGTGAACTAGAGGGAATGATTTGCTTCCAGATATTTGCTCCTTTTATTGTTAGAGTTATGAGACCCATTGATATAGCACCTTGTAGAGGTTCACAAGGTGATGAGTTGCAATCTGCAGCCATCAATGCCAACAATACTGGGCCAAACCTTCCTATGCTCAAGCATACAACTGCCAAGCATGTGACCCTAACCCACATGCTGACAACACAAGACATTGAGGCCAGTGCACTAGAATGCGCTGCCATGACACTTACATAAAATTGATAACAAAGAGTTTTTATCCCATTTACTTTAGTTGTTGTTTGAGCTTTTACACAAACTTGACTGCATCATGCTTGATTAAGGTTCATCATGTCTGGCAGTACTGTACTTCGGTACTTCTTCTCAAGCTTGGTCATATAGTCAACATGTTGCCTTACATGAAATCCCTCAATACTGTTTTCCTGTAATAAAACAAAATACCAAACATGTATCACTTCAATTAAGTCATGTCATCATTATTTCTGTGACTGAAACAATACAAATTAAAAATACAAATTTACAGGTTCTTCCAAAGATATTTGAAAGATGGACAAAAGAATGTGGTTCAAGACATTCAAATCTTCTGATTGATTGCTCACCTTGAAGAACACCTGCAGTTGTTGTGTCTGTGTATGTAACAGGAGTCTTTGCTGAAGGAAGTGTAGTACAGCAACACACATATAAACTTGGTAATCAACACCCATTACAATGCAGAGTGCTATGTACTGGCTAATATCTGTCCAGTCCAAGTAGTTCCAGAAACATTGACGCAGCCAATGCTGGCAAATCTAAACATGAAAACGGTAGGCAATGAAATAAATAAGTAATTATCATGGTTTGAAAGGTCACTCCAATGCAAGGATGAAATTGAACCTACAATTGACATCATCATGTTCTGATGCACTACTTTGAAAGTCAAACTACCAACATCTGCAGCATCTAATGCAATGCATCCCTGATTGAAACTACAACTTTTACAATTTGACTTCCAAAACCCAGTAAATGCAGGTACAAACTGCACAAGGCTTGCAGGGAGAAACATACCTGTGATGGAGTATAACCAGACATCCTGAATGCTGTGTAGACATGTGGTACTTCAGTCTGCAAGATAAGCTCCACATTATGCCCTGTCCTTGAAAACACTGGGTGGATACCACTGGAAGCAATATCTACTGGAACATGTTCCTTCATTCACACATTAACAAAATAATCCTATTACTCAACATGAATCGATCACTTTGGCTGTTTTAATTCCATGGAATGTTTGCAAGAAAAATAAAGACACAATAACAGGTAAACACATAATGCAATAAGAGCAGGCAGAGATTTGAGACTAGTCACAGGAAAAGATAAATGTCTGTATTTCCAACAAAGACTAACAAATCAATAACTTTCTTCTCCACCCCCCTAAATAACAATAATACAAACATATTAAATTTGCATCAGGGATCAAGAATACTATTTGTGTTTTACCCTACACCGATGTGTGTTAGGTATACTCAGTGCTTTATTCCAGTCCTGTGGGAAAATCCACAGGCATATTACTCCGGTGGGATTCGAACCCACGACCTTTGCTCACAAATGGTGTAACTTTGATACTCTGCCAGTGCAGAATTTGTAAACATCCAATACATCTGATAACAATATTTTGACAAAAATGATTCTCAACATTTGTGTACATTTTTTTTGACTTGTAGTTTTTCCCCCAATCACATGAGGACTCTATTTATTGGAAAATGAGTAAATCACAAAATTGAATTGGCCATTTCCCTTCCTCTTTAAATAAAAACCACATAAATCTACCGACCCTCACAATGTAATGAAACTTACTGAAGCATGAAGGCGAGCCATGCTCAAGTAGCCAGATGACAAAATACAGAAACACTTCTGTAGAAGATTCCACGCTTTGTCACGATTACCAGAATGTAGCAAAAAGATGGTAGAGACAAACCAATCAAAGCCCATGTAATCTCCTCTTAGGTAGCCTTTACCGCACAGTCAGTGACATTGGTCAAGGAATAGAATCATGGATGTATATTATTACATAGAAATTGATTTCCTTCTTTAAAAAAGAAAAAAGAAAGACAGCAAATATATTTTAAATATAACTGACTTGGATTGATGACTAAATACAATGACGTGAGTATCAAATGTGATAAACTATCAGGATAGTTCATTGTATGGCACCTGCTTTCAAAAATTCAATGAGTGTTCTGATTTTATAGCACAATATTAGTAATAATTTCAAACTTGGAATTTCAAACATTGACCCACCAACCAGCAGTTTGTATCATGTGTTAAAAACATTGACCCACCAACCAGCAGTTTGTATCATGCAATAAAACATTGACCCACCAACCAGCAGTTTGTATCATGCAATAAAACATTGACCCACCAACCAGCAGTTTGTATCATGCAATAAAACATTGACCCACCAACCAGCAGTTTGTATCATGCAATAAAACATTGACCCACCAACCAGCAGTTTGTATCATGTGTTAAAAATGTTCATCTAACTTAAAAACTTAAACTCAAATTCTGGACTACCAAATTCCTGCCAGGCATATGTTTGTTTGGAAAGACCTTCATAACTGGCTTTGAATTATTGCCTTCATCACAGGTTGAGTTGAGGACCATTAATACCAAGTATGATAATCTGACTAGGTAAAGGATACGCATGTTGGAAGCGATGCTCCTTTGGTGTCTGCTTAGGTAATAGCGACTTGTTTTTAGCAGTAGGCTTAGGCTTTCAGTAGACTCATTACTGTTGTTGAGTACCTTCAAGTGCTGTCCATATCTTTACAAAATACAGAAATAAAAGCAAGTATTTTGACTGCTGAAACGTTTGGAAATTATGTAGGGTAAAATAAGAGTAAAATCATTTCCATCATCTAGTTTTTAAAGAAACACATTATATTTCATGAAAGGTCCAGTTTTAGTGAAATCAATGAAAACAGTTATTGTTTTTTAAATAGTTGAGCTCATTTTGATTGTGGCAATACAGCAAGCAAAGATAATTATTTGAACTATACATGGATCATAGTGGGGTTTACTAAATCCTTTCTCAATAAGACAGAATTAGTCAGAGCTGAGTACATAAATATACTGACTGACAGGAAATGTGCAAACACACAAAATCAGATTCCTTTAAATTCAATCAATGAATTGACAAGTTTTATAATGCAGACTTTTCTCAGAAGTTAGTAGTTATTTTTATATTGACATAAGCTTGATTACGCTTGAGGCTTCAAGTTCATTTTTAGCAATCGGTTTTTAAAACAGAAATTGTATTGAAAGGTGAAATGTTAATACACTTATTCTACAAATGAAAGTTAGAGACCAAGTTGCTTGGAATTCTGACAAGAATAAAAGACCAACCTGATAACCATTTTGATGCCCAGTATATGAAATGCAGGTAACTTCTGTGCCTTGAGGGCGCTGTCTGATAACTTACAAGACTTGCTGGTAAATACCTCATTACGAGGAATGAGAAGTTGTGCAGTTATAGTATCATCCAATAGATCGGCTAACACTACATTGGATAACAAAAATAATATCAATTATTCAAAGAAATAACTACATATGACTGTATGGAAACTAGCAACAGCACTGATTAGTTGATTGGACAGGAGGGTGTACTTTCTTTAATTTGGTAAATGTTTATAACAATGGAATCAATCTCATCAACAGGTAATGGCTGAGAATTGTGATGTTCTGCATACAATCAGACAAAACTGGCAGGGTTGTCAAATGAACCACTGGTAAAAACGTTGATAAAAATGTGAATTTATTCGCAATGTCTTTTGTTTTATTGTAACTAAATGTTCAATTTGAAATTTGTATGAATGCAAATACTTGATAACATCTAAAAATTGCATTTTAGTTTCTACTGATCAGTGAGAACACATAGCATTCTACACTGATGATAAACAATGAGATCATCCCCAGCAGCTGAGGACTAATTTACCTTTATTAGACAAGGAGTGAGGTTTTCTTGTAAGGCAGGTCAAGAAGTGATGTTGACATTCCTCCAGCCAAGTCTCAGCATCAGACACAGATTTCAATGGAGTCTTACAGCTTAGAAACTGGCTCAATTCACTTTCTGTAAATGAAGATAACATTTCAAGTCCATTTCTTAACTCATCAACAATTTAATGTAGTTTTTCCTGGTCATTTTTTGCAATTAAGCTCCAAGTTTAAATGTTGCATTACTCTATTTCATTTGAAATTGAAAGCTCCTCAAAACAGTCATTTAATTTCACTTTAGGCGTAAGCAAATGTTGTATGAGAACCATTTTCCTGATGTTCTCTGACAATAATTGCTATATCATTTGTAGTACAACTACAAGCTGAAGATCTCTTAAGAAATACACGCAGTGGTATAATCATTGGATGCCTGGCAGGCCAACAGGTAGACACTTAAGAAAAACACATAAATGGAGAATAAACGACCTGTACAAAAACAATAACACATAGGTTTGTGCAATTGTCAAATATAAACCCTTTGTTTTTCCATCTAAGTAAGAAACACAGAAACAAATAAATAAATAAATACATTGTTAGCATTTGTTTTTAGATTATTTGTTAAAATACTTTATTTGTGAAGTTGCTTTTCATAACCCCCCCCCCAAAAAAAAAAAAAAAAAAAACTTGGTAAAAATCTCTAGTTGTGCCTATTCAAGCTAAAATGATTGCTGGTTTTGCCAGGCTAAAATGAACCACTTAAAAATGCAATAGAGTTTTATATGAATAAAAAATGTTTATGAATGCAATGGTGAGAATCTTTTTATGAGTTGAATGATGGAATGTTCCATTCAACGAGGCAAAAAGTTGAAGAAAAAAAAATGTTTTAGAAGAAACAGATGTAACTCAATCCCATCAATGATTGCTGTATTCATTTCTACTGCCAACCTGAGCAATATCAACACTTTCCATCACGGCAATGATTGTCTACTCACAATACATGTAGCAATCAAGAAACTAGGATACCAATTCTCTTTGCTATTAGAATCTTATCACAAACTGAAAAAGCCATGGTTATTATGTTTTAAATTTCCAACAAACAGTACATGTACACTGGGTACCAGTGATCTAGAGACTCACATACACTTCACTATACACAAGCTTGAATCACTTTCTCTTCAGTTTTGAAATCCTCATTCTGATAAAAAGTTACTTAAAGCCAAGAGCAATATCAACAAATTCAACTGTGAAAGTCAAACATCCACAGCAATAGTGCCGACCCTTGGGTTGTGTGACCATAGTATTGAAATTAAATAAATGGATTGATAAAGAAGTAAAACCATCCATTAGCACAAAACCACACATTAGCAGAAAATACCTGACTACTGAGAGAGTTCTTGACTAAATACTAGATATATATAAACACTCTGAATAATGCAACAATACGGAATAGGGATAGGGGTTGCATGTTCTACTGAGTAAAACGTACCTTGCTTACTACTAGAGGACCTTGTAACACTAGGCGTATACTCCTTGGGTACCGGTAGAGTAGAGAACAGAGGCCAGGGATAGGGGTCACTACCATCCTTCAGTAAGGTGTGTGGTGGCAAAAGTCTTTCTGTTGGTCCACCAATGACATTAGTTCTCACTAGCAAATGGTTACGCTCGATGGACAGTAAGTCAATCACAATGGCTGAATCACTGAAGTCAAATACATTCCATCGTGTCAAAATCATCAATCCAATCAACACACTTTGTAATTTTTACACAATTTTGAGCTACGTTATATGAAAACAGTGACAGTATAACCATTAATAAAACATTTCACAGTGCCATGTGTGACAAAAAACGCCCTGTAACATTCACATTAATTCATTCTTGGTTAATAATGTAGCATACTCATAAGAGCTGCATAAAAACATTCCTCAGCTAATCCTATTTTTGTAAGAACACCACATTCCCAGTGAAGTACCAATCCAATTAGAGCAGGAGCCCAGAACATTTATTCATGCGAAAAGCGCCGAAGCAGTCGACCTCATTGGGTGAAAGGGTCTTACCTGGACATCACAAAAATGCATTGCTGCCGGGTTTTGGGCGTGGCCTAAGGTGTCAAATGACGTAATAAGCGCCGCCATTACCGAAAAACACGTTTTTGACAATATCTCCAAAACTATACATGATATTATCACAAATGAGGTTTCTACACCTATGTTTTTATGGTCAGTCTTTACGTTGAACACATTTACAGGGCCAGAAAATGTATAGTTTGACACTAGTCATCTTAATTTGAGACAACATTACTGAAAAACCTGAATTTTTTTACGATATTTCGGAAAACTACACATGACAGTACCATAGAAGTTGCCTACAACTACATGTATGTTCAAATATTACATTGACAAGAGTATTGTATTGCTTAAAATGTTAACTTCACCATAAAACCTTAGCAAATAGTGACTGAAGGTATTGCCAAAAAGGTTATGTGTAAAACCTGAGGTTGTTCTAGCATCACTGAAGTAAGCATCTTCTCAGTCCATCACTCATCGCTCTGATCTTCACTTTCCTCACTCCAAGCGCTCTCGCCACCAGAGTCGTCCTCGTCACTTATGGATGCAGGTTCAGCTCTGTCTATGCCATCAGTAGGTTGGTCAGTGAAGGACTCTGGTACTGGACTTCCTGGGTACCAGTCTGGTTCAAAGCTGTTTTGAGATAGCTTCCACCCGTAGTCGGCAGGACTTAAATCACTGGTTGGATTGACCTGATCAGCCCTCTTCCACATTCTTGCCACATACTGGGCCCTTTTGATGTGATTCTCGAGTGTCTTACTACACGGTGGAAGAGAGGCGCAATTTATCTTTTTTATTCTTGCAAGGGGTTGCTTCTCATTACCGCCACTCATGCCTATGAACGCCTTGTATCTCGCTTCATTTATGTCTGATGTTTTGAAGCCATACAGCAAGCAGACAAAGGAGGTAACCGCTGGAATGTCTACTTCGTCTGTCGTCAGAGATCGCATTGCCAGAACGTGAGCTGGATCTGATTCTAGGTGCTGTAAGGGCTTAGCTTTGCCCTTTCTGAAGAAACATGATGTAAAATCACAACCTGTCAGTGTATGAAGGCCGACTATTGCTTCCGTGATACCAGGCTGTTTTTTCTCAAGAATGGCTGCCAGTTTAGAGACACCAATGTATCTTCGATTGTTGCCAGAACCATAGTCCATGATGATATTGATCTCTTCCGACCTTCCAGAGAGCCCAAGTAGAATGATAACGACGTCTGTATCAGTTGACCTAACCAAAATATTACCTTGTACAATGCTGTTTGCGTGGAAAGCAATAAGTGTGTCTGCTTCCTCGTGGTGAGATTGGAGATTATTGGGATGTTTTTTTTGCAGGACACCATCGATGTTCTTAATCTCCATACACGTGCCACCATGTGAGACGTAGACTGCTTTACTCCCAACAATTGGACCATATTGTTGTTTCCCCCATTCCTCCATGATAAAGCAGGCAAACTCTTCCTTAAAAGATCCATTCTTGAGTAACTCTGTGCCACTCTGCCGCTGAGCTTGGTCAGGTCCAGTGATGGTAAATGTTTGAGGAGTTGATGAACGACGCAGGTTTCTCTCAGCATCTTTAATGGAGGGAGACTGGTACTTGTCAAGTACTAGGTGGATTTGCTCTCCACGACTCAAGCAAACCTTCTTCAAAAGATCTCTAGCCATGGTAGCGTATGTGGATTTGCTATGCTGCAGTATAGTCTCATGAATGATAATACCACCATAAATCACCGTGGCTGATATTGGAGGAAGACTGGTATCTACAGGTGCAACCTCCTGTCTACTTTCAAGTATTTTTGTCAGTGCTGCTTTGTTCGTCTTAAGGGGAGTGCTGTCACTATGTGCGAGAGAAAGGGGCACCTCAATGATGGGGTAGCTGAGAATGTGGCGCAAGTTGAATGCATTGGTCATCTTGGCGGCAACAACTAAAATTCGTCCAAAGACATCTCTGACTCCTTCTGCCGCAACCAATTTCTTTACTGTAGTCTTTGACTTCTTTACATTCTCTGCAGCAAAGTTCAACTTCTTTATCCTTGCTACTGGCTTCAGAAACCTCGAACCGTCAATAGCACATTCACCCACGAACTTCAGTCGAGCTTCTTCTCCTCGTTTAAGTGTTCCAAGAAGAAACGTCTTGGTCTCCGTTTTTGCTGCCCTTCCTGATGACACATTGATGAGATCAGCAGGAAAAGTGGCAAATGGGTTGCATGTGTTGTTCAATGTGTTGGCGACGGCAATCATGTCAGTGTTGTCACGTTTAATTCTATAAGGCCTAAGCTGATTAGCTGGTCCCTCCCCTGGTTGCAGACTTACAAGTTCACGCAGTTCTGTCAAGGCCATACTACGTTGGGCAAGAGTGATGCACCACCTTCTGAATGCATTCTGTGAATTTCTGAAAGCTGTGATGCCTCTCATTGGAGATGAAGCATCCCTGTTGACAGTCTGCTCCAAGGTCAAGTCAACTGGACACCTGGCGTATGACTTCTTAATGCGCCGAATTGACATGGCACCAGCCTCTAAGATCTCACGAGCCTTTGGGTCCATCTGCTGCAGTTTGTCGAGAAAGAGACAACCCCATCTTGCATAGTTGGGCCGATTCAATGCGAAGAATACCTCAACCACACTTGGGAGGACATGCATGTATCTATCAACGTCATTGGTCCGCACAGCCCGCTGGAGCTCTCGATACAACCTGTTGATGAAGTACACATAAATAGCCCAGTAAGATGCTGTACTTCCATACTTTCCGTTGATAACCTCATGAAAGAAACCTTCGTAGTTATTCATAAGATTCTCGAATGAAGAACTTTCATAAATGTTTTGGCAGTGTTCAATTGTGCTATCACAGTCGGACATCACTTCCCGTGCAAGGGACTCATTTTCATCATTCATTACTTCCAAGTACTTAGAGAACAATGCACGTTCCATCACAGCAGCAAGAATTTGGTGAACCCTGGTACATCTGTTGTAAAATTTCCCCTTCATAAAGCCAGCAAGTGACCCCTCGGCCAAGACACCTGATTCGGTGAGGAGATATTCAACCCCTGAATCAGCCAGGAAGGTTCCAATGGCTCCAAAGAAAGCCAATTCAAGGTGAAAGTTTCCAAGCAGTATGATGACTCTATCGAAAGTGGGAGTCTGTAAAGCTTGAATGGAGTAAGCTTTAAGAGCAACAGCAAGATCATATGTGATGACAGTGTAGTCCTGCTTTGTCTCCTCTGCAACTTTCACCGAGCGTACCATCGTTTCTTGTACCACATCATTTCTTGTTGGAGGCTGGGCGATAGGATCCATATATGTAATCATGGTTCGTGGGAGGCAGTCTCTCACAAACTGGGAACAGAAGCCAGTGAAGAGTGGCAACTTCTTTGTGAAGGACTGAAGTAGCCATATCAAATCAAGTTTCTCTTGCCGGATCCTTTTCATTTCCCTCCGGATGACTTCAGAGGGAGTCAGCTTAAATTGAGCCTTTTTCAGACAGGTGAAGAACGGTGGGATTACCTTCTCAGTCCCATCAAAGCATCTTCTCTTCCGTCTGGCCAGTGTCCCTGTCGGTTGATCAGCTGTTGATGTATCTGATGTCATCTCTGAATCTGAGGGTCGTTGATTTTGGTAGCATATCCCAACTGTTGCATGCAGGGTGTCCTTGCCATCTGGTGTTTCCGTGTTTACATCATAGTTATCCCAGGCTAACGCTGAAAAGTAAGTGAAAAAATGACGATGTTAAGGTTGTAATGGTTCAAAACACTAACTATTTTTATGTTGTAGAAGAGCAGCAGCAAAAGCAGCAGTACCTGTCCCTAGTCCATCTTGCAGGTGAAGCCCAGCAGGAGTTTCCCGTCCACCCTCAGAGCATGCATAGGCAATTTCAGTTTCAAGCCGCTTTACTTCATCGTAGCTAATAGAGTGACCGAAGCGATTCAGGATGGTCAGCACTACTTTCGATCCTGTCAGGGTCCCCAGTCCAAGTCCAAGAGATTGGTGTTTCCAAGGACGAACTGTTCCTCTGGTACAGTTGAACACAGCATCCGATGCACTGGCCAATGCTTTTCTCTCGATGCTATCTCTGCTGGTGTTATTTAACCCCAGTTCTGGTTGCAAGCCACCAATTAGGGTACGGAAAAACAAGAGGGTTAGTTCAGGAATAGATGGGGAAGTCTCCTTAAGTGTGTGAACAGAAGTGGGAGTTGGGGTCTTTGTTTGCGGCATTGCAAGAATTTCTGTTCGCAATGTCATGGCAGCATGTCTGATTTCTTCCGCCTTTTCACTGGATTCTGTCAACATGGCAAACGCCTCCGTAGATGTCATTGAATTGGGAAAGACAATGTTTCCAGTTTTGTTTGCTCGTTTGTCCATTAGAAGAATGCCCTGAAATCGTTCCTTCACCTTTGACATGAGACTTTGTGTAGAGTATCTATCAATGTCTTCCTGTGTTCCTCCAAGGGCAAGAAACTCTTCTTTGTACAAACAGTAGATTACTTTCGCCAGCATCGGAGTGTTGTTCTTGATAACTTCTTGCTCGAGAAACATTGAAATTTTTTGGAAAGCTTCAGCATGCTTCTTCCGGTTGGATGTTTGTTCTTCTTCTGTCAGATCCTGTCTCACATAGTCACGACGACAACTGTTGTGGTACTTTGCTTCCTTGGCAATTAAATCTTCCCCAAGTGCAAGGATCCTGCCATCACTTTTTTCCTTTGCAGCATGTATGATTGACTTGCTCCCATCTGTGGTCATACACTGGCTGAGGGGTTCATATTTTTGAGATTTTCTCTTCCTTTTCTGTCTACAGAAGAGACACTCCTGTCCAAGGATACCTTTCAAGTTGCTGGACGGATGGCTTGAACTCGAACGAGTGTCCTTGCGGGGTAGTTCATGTACTTTGACAGGAGATGCTTGTCTCTTAACAGCAGAAAATCGACTGAGACAACCTGAGTGGTAATATTTGCCTTCTGGTCCCTCAGTCTCGCCGATTTCTCCTGAAATGCTGGAGAACTGGTCACTTTGAAGTGCTGTTCGACGTCTAGCAGCATTTTTAGCCGTTCCCCAGATTCCTAAATTGAAAGACTTCAGGCCGGGTGTGTCTTCTTCTGTCTCTTTGCAAATCATACAAGTGGGGCTGTTATTTGCCATGGTCTGTAAATAACAAAAAGAGCGCATCATAGAGCAAAGCAACCTATAAACTGGGCAACAATGTGAACAAACCTGTCGCTGCACCAAAATGATACAAATACTATAGGCCTATACAGCCACGGAATTCCCAAACTTACAAAACTTACACACAAAATTAATAGCAGCAGTATTATAATAACAGGAAGGGCCTGGCCAGGATTTGTGGCCTTACAACAGTGGTGGTGGTGGTGGTGGTGGTGGTGGTGGTGGTGGTGGTGGTAGTTGGGGATCTGCTACTAAGACTTTATACAACTATAGAGACCACCAAATGAAGGAAACGTGTTACACGTGGGCTATATACCATGTGTCCTTGAGCTGCACATGGCAGAACTTTATATGCCAACATGCACATGTGCATATCAAACAAATCTCAGCAAAACATATAACTTTCTGAGGCTTAGAGTCACTCATTAATCTACTTGAATCTTGAGATAGGTCCCTTAATCCCTTTGGAACAACAATATTACAAAACTGTATCATGAAAGTGTTAAATATATTTAAAGGAAGATCATACCTTTGGAGTGCAGTTACTGGCCTACTTACAACTTGATGGTTGCCAATAGCATGTGATTATCAGCATGTAGTTCATGTCAAAGAAAATACATTTCTTTTAGATTATTGCACAAACATTAACACTAAGCACATGGGGTAATATTTGTATTTATTATAAGAACAATAACCAATGGTTTTAAAAACAGACAATAACCATATTTCATTTAACCAGCATTTTAACCAAGTACATGTCTATAAGCTTATGCAAGTTCCACCCAGTTTGTTCGTTTGAGTTTAATATCTCCACTATGTATAGGTAAATATGCAGATCTGGGAATACAACATACAACACGTATAAGGTGCACTTGATCATTTGCAATTGTCTCAATAAAACACATGATTAAATCAATTATACACTGTTTTGATTATAAAAACAAAGTTGTAGACCACTTTTGTAGTACTGACAAATATAGTTTTCAAAATATTGTCAAAAATATAGGGTTTTTAGCAATTTTTTCACAAATTATGATGTTAAATGACTAACTATACATTTTCTGGCCCTGTAAATGTGTTCAACGTAAAGACTGACCATAAAAACATAGCTGTAGAGACCTCATTTGTGATATTATCATGTATAGTTTTTGAGATATTGTCCAAAACGTGTTTTTCGATAATGGCGGCGCTTATTACGTCATTTGGGACCTTAGGCCACGCCCAAAAGCCGGCAGCAATGCATTTTTGTGATGTCCAGGTAAGACCCTTTCACCTAATGAGGTCGACTGCTTCGGCGCTTTTCGCATGAATAAATGTTCTGGGCTCCTGGTCTAAATGTGTATTCAGTATTAATCCCCTGTGCTTTCTATGATTATTTGCAGAAGTGCATGACATTGGATTTGAATACATGTAGTTTACATGATTATACAGTATACTTCACACAACCGCCCTTTGACCTCTAGTTTCTAACAGGCCGAGTTGCTGTTCATGGAGTTTTTCAATAAGTTTGATGATAAACTTGTTAGTAAATAGCAGACATGCAGAGGAATATTCCAGGCACACAAGGGTACAGATTCCAACTTTCATTAACCAAGTGGTACAGGAGCTCAAGTGTTTTTACTGTGGAAGAATGACATATCAAACCTCATTTCAGGTTGTTTCACAGAGCAACGGTTATTCCATATTGAACCAATGTGGTTTGAATCTATTAGTTGGTTTAATGTTCAGTAATGATGCTTAGAAATGCAAACATTTGTGTCAGTAGTTCCATGCTGACTTGTCAAGGCAGTTCTAAAATTAAATGAATTTGACATGACACCAAATGGCCATAAAGGTCTTGTACACACTCAACACATTGGCAATGAGTTGCACAGCTTCAATCAGGTGACCCTACTGGGACTGTAGAGCATCAGAAGAAACACAACTCACAAGAACCATACAAGTGTCAGTTAACAGTGTCACAACATGCACTTTTAGCTAAGCACCAAGCAAATCAAAGCTAACTCCAGGTACATACCCATTACGGTTTGCCTCCTGAGCATGTAAAAGCACATCCCAGATGTGATACTGAGTCTCCAGTAACAACAATGAATCTAAGCACGATGTCATTACAGTCAGAAGCCTACAAGACAAATAAGAGTAGTTATGACTAGATGTAATCAGAAGCCTACAAGACAAATAAGAGTAGTTATGACTAGATGTAATCAGAAGCCTACAAGACAAATAAGAGTAGTTATGACTAGATGTAATCTGAAGCCTACAAGACAAATAAAGAGTAGTTATGACTAGATGTAATCAGAAGCCTACAAGACAAATAAGAGTAGTAATGACTAGATGTAATCAGAAGCCTACAAGACAAATAAAGAGTAGTTATGACTAGATGTAATCAGAAGCCTACAAGACAAATAAGAGTAGTTATGACTAGATGTAATCAGAAGCCTACAAGACAAATAAGAGTAGTTATGACTAGATGTAATCAGAAGCCTACAAGACAAATAAGAGTAGTTATGACTAGATGTAATCAGAAGCCTACAAGACAAATAAGAGTAGTTATGACTAGATGTAATCAGAAGCCTACAAGACAAATAAGAGTAGTTATGACTAGATGTAATCTGAAGCCTACAAGACAAATAAGAGTAGTTATGACAACATGTTATCAGAAGCCTACAAGACAAATAAGAGTAGTTATGACTAGATGTTATCAGAAGCCTACAAGACAAATAAGAGTAGTTATGACTAGATGTTATCAGAAGCCTACAAGACAAATAAGAGTAGTTATGACTAGATGTTATCAGAAGCCTACAAGACAAATAAGAGTAGTTATGACTAGATGTAATCAGAAGCATACAAGACAAATAAGAGTAGTTATGACTAGATGTTATCAGAAGCCTACAAGACAAATAAGAGTAGTTATGACTAGATATTATCAGAAGCCTACAAGACAAATAAGAGTAGTTATGACTAGATGTAATCAGAAGCCTACAAGACAAATAAGAGTAGTTATGACTAGATGTAATCAGAAGCCTACAAGACAAATAAGAGTAGTTATGACTAGATGTAATCAGAAGCCTACAAGACAAATAAGAGTAGTTATGACTAGATGTAATCTGAAGCCTACAAGACAAATAAGAGTAGTAATGACTAGATGTAATCAGAAGCCTACAAGACAAATAAGAGTAGTTATGACTAGATGTAATCAGAAGCCTACAAGACAAATAAGAGTAGTTATGACAACATGTTATCAGAAGCCTACAAGGCAAATAAGAGTAGTTATGACTAGATGTAATCAGAAGCCTACAAGACAAATAAGAGTAGTTATGACAACATGTTATCAGAAGCCTACAAGAAGCATGACTAGATGTAATCAGAAGCCTACAAGACAAATAAGAGTAGTTATGACTAGATGTAATCAGAAGCCTACAAGACAAATAAGAGTAGTTATGACTAGATGTAATCTGAAGCCTACAAGACAAATAAGAGTAGTTAGATGTAATCAGAAGCCTACAAGACAAATAAGAGTAGTTATGACAACATGTTATCAGAAGCCTACAAGGCAAATAAGAGTAGTTATGACTAGATGTAATCAGAAGCCTACAAGGCAAATAAGAGTAGTTATGACTAGATGTAATCAGAAGCCTACAAGGCAAATAAGAGTAGTTATGACTAGATGTAATCAGAAGCCTACAAGGCAAATAAGAGTAGTTATGACTAGATGTAATCAGAAGCCTACAAGGCAAATAAGAGTAGTTATGACTAGATGTAATCAGAAGCCTACAAGACAAATAAGAGTAGTTATGACAACATGTTATCAGAAGCCTACAAGACAAATAAGAGTAGTTATGACTAGATGTAATCAGAAGCCTACAAGGCAAATAAGAGTAGTTATGACTAGATGTAATCAGAAGCCTACAAGACAAATAAGAGTAGTTATGACAACATGTTATCAGAAGCCTACAAGGCAAATAAGAGTAGTTATGACTAGATGTAATCAGAAGCCTACAAGACAAATAAGAGTAGTTATGACTAGATGTAATCTGAAGCCTACAAGACAAATAAGAGTAGTTATGACTAGATGTAATCTGAAGCCTACAAGACAAATAAGAGTAGTTATGACTAGATGTAATCTGAAGCCTACAAGACAAATAAGAGTAGTTATGACTAGATGTAATCAGAAGCCTACAAGGCAAATAAGAGTAGTTATGACTAGATGTAATCAGAAGCCTACAAGGCAAATAAGAGTAGTTATGACTAGATGTAATCAGAAGCCTACAAGACAAATAAGAGTAGTTATGACTAGATGTAATCAGAAGCCTACAAGGCAAATAAGAGTAGTTATGACTAGATGTAATCAGAAGCCTACAAGACAAATAAGAGTAGTTATGACTAGATGTAATCTGAAGCCTACAAGACAAATAAGAGTAGTTATGACTAGATGTAATCTGAAGCCTACAAGACAAATAAGAGTAGTTATGACTAGATGTAATCTGAAGCCTACAAGACAAATAAGAGTAGTTATGACTAGATGTAATCAGAAGCCTACAAGACAAATAAGAGTAGTTATGACTAGATGTAATCTGAAGCCTACAAGACAAATAAGAGTAGTTATGACTAGATGTAATCTGAAGCCTACAAGACAAATAAGAGTAGTTATGACTAGATGTAATCTGAAGCCTACAAGACAAATAAGAGTAGTTATGACTAGATGTAATCAGAAGCCTACAAGACAAATAAGAGTAGTTATGACTAGATGTAATCAGAAGCCTACAAGACAAATAAGAGTAGTTATGACTAGATGTAATCAGAAGCCTACAAGACAAATAAGAGTAGTTATGACTAGATGTAATCTGAAGCCTACAAGACAAATAAGAGTAGTTATGACTAGATGTAATCAGAAGCCTACAAGACAAATAAGAGTAGTTATGACTAGATGTAATCAGAAGCCTACAAGACAAATAAGAGTAGTTATGACTAGATGTAATCAGAAGCCTACAAGACAAATAAGAGTAGTTATGACTAGATGTAATCAGAAGCCTACAAGACTACTCTTATTTGTCTTGTAGGCTTCAGATTACATCTAGTCATAACTACTCTTATTTGTCTTGTAGGCTTCAGATTACATCTAGTCATAACTACTCTTATTTGTCTTGTAGGCTTCTGATTACATCTAGTCATAACTACTCTTATTTGTCTTGTAGGCTTCAGATTACATCTAGTCATAACTACTCTTATTTGTCTTGTAGGCTTCTGATTACATCTAGTCATAACTACTCTTATTTGTCTTGTAGGCTTCTGATAACATCTAGTCATAACTACTCTTATTTGTCTTGTAGGCTTCTGATTACATCTAGTCATAACTACTCTTATTTGTCTTGTAGGCTTCTGATAACATCTAGTCATAACTACTCTTATTTGTCTTGTAGGCTTCAGATTACATCTAGTCATAACTACTCTTATTTGTCTTGTAGGCTTCTGATTACATCTAGTCATAACTACTCTTATTTGTCTTGTAGGCTTCTGATTACATCTAGTCATAACTACTCTTATTTGTCTTGTAGGCTTCTGATTACATCTAGTCATAACTACTCTTATTTGTCTTGTAGGCTTCTGATTACATCTAGTCATAACTACTCTTATTTGTCTTGTAGGCTTCAGATTACATCTAGTCATAACTACTCTTATTTGTCTTGTAGGCTTCTGATTACAAATAAGAGTAGTTATGACTAGATGTAATCAGAAGCCTACAAGACAAATAAGAGTAGTTATGACTAGATGTAATCAGAAGCCTACAAGACAAATAAGAGTAGTTATGACTAGATGTAATCTGAAGCCTACAAGACAAATAAGAGTAGTTATGACTAGATGTAATCAGAAGCCTACAAGACAAATAAGAGTAGTTATGACTAGATGTAATCAGAAGCCTACAAGACAAATAAGAGTAGTTATGACTAGATGTAATCAGAAGCCTACAAGACAAATAAGAGTAGTTATGACTAGATGTAATCAGAAGCCTACAAGACAAATAAGAGTAGTTATGACTAGATGTAATCTGAAGCCTACAAGACAAATAAGAGTAGTTATGACTAGATGTTATCAGAAGCCTACAAGACAAATAAGAGTAGTTATGACTAGATGTAATCAGAAGCCTACAAGACAAATAAGAGTAGTTATGACTAGATGTTATCAGAAGCCTACAAGACAAATGAGAGTAGTTATGACTAGATGTAATCAGAAGCCTACAAGACAAATAAGAGTAGTTATGACTAGATGTAATCTGAAGCCTACAAGACAAATAAGAGTAGTTATGACTAGATGTAATCAGAAGCCTACAAGACAAATAAGAGTAGTTATGACTAGATGTAATCTGAAGCCTACAAGACAAATAAGAGTAGTTATGACTAGATGTAATCTGAAGCCTACAAGACAAATAAGAGTAGTTATGACTAGATGTAATCTGAAGCCTACAAGACAAATAAGAGTAGTTATGACTAGATGTAATCAGAAGCCTACAAGACAAATAAGAGTAGTTATGACTAGATGTAATCTGAAGCCTACAAGACAAATAAGAGTAGTTATGACTAGATGTAATCAGAAGCCTACAAGACAAATAAGAGTAGTTATGACTAGATGTAATCAGAAGCCTACAAGACAAATAAGAGTAGTTATGACTAGATGTAATCTGAAGCCTACAAGACAAATAAGAGTAGTTATGACAACATGTTATCAGAAGCCTACAAGGCAAATAAGAGTAGTTATGACTAGATGTAATCAGAAGCCTACAAGACAAATAAGAGTAGTTATGACTAGATGTAATCAGAAGCCTACAAGACAAATAAGAGTAGTTATGACTAGATGTAATCTGAAGCCTACAAGACAAATAAGAGTAGTTATGACTAGATGTAATCAGAAGCCTACAAGACAATAGGAGTAGTTATCACTAGATGTAATCAGAGGCCCACATATTTTGGAACCAGAACAAGCAAAAACAATTTGTACAAACAAAATGAAATTGCACTTTCTACAAAACTACTTTGTTCGTGTCATGTATAGCCAGTCATAACAGTCAGCAATCTTACCTCAGACCAAAGATATGTGACTGTTCATAATTGAATAAAGAGTGAATCTTAGCATCACTGTCTACTATTATCAGTCGCTCAATCACTCCCTGTAAAAACACAATAAGATAATCATTAAAACCCAGAAAAGAGGTACGTTGTAAGCACATGCTGACATATTTTAATATTCCCATATTCTTAACCACATCGTATACACTGGTCAGTTCATAAGCCATGAAGCTGGACCATGCCACACATCCTACAGGGTCGTCAATCACCATGAGACAATGATTTTGTTAGAAGGGCAGGACAAAACTCTGCCAGCATCTTTTGTGTACAAAATCGGTCTGTCACTTGTCAGTGGTAGATGTAACCAAATTATAAAATGTAATTAATTAAGCAAACAAGTAAGCTCCAATTAACCCAGGCAGTACATATTAACAACACACTTAGATAATAAAAGTTGTTGAAAACAAGCAAAACAAACCCTTTTGACCTATGGACATGTAAAAAAAAAACAAAAAAAACCTTTTGACCTATGGACATGTAACAAAACAGGTCCCTTACTGCAGGGTTTTAAGATAAGAACAAGTAAAATATTGACACATGACAAGTGATGTCAGATTTATTGGAACAAGCCAATAGCTCTCTGCACTAATAACATCACTTTTGCTCAAAATAATTAGATATCAGACAAACTTTCCACCGCTCATGCGATCACCACATCATGCACCAGACCGCAGCAGTACAGAACAGTACACACGAGTGAACTTAAAACTTGGACATGTACGCGCGTGTATGTTAGTTAAATTTGACACATTGTCTAAGATCCGGGTACTGAGCTTCTATTTTAAGCATTAGCACAAAGTGTTATTGTCTGTTATACTGAAACATCTACATTTTACTCAAGAATCCAATTTGGTATGAGGTGGTTAAACTGGTCAAGCTATGATGTCCTTGATTCAAATACTGACCAGTATATGATGAGGAGCTTCTCTGAGCGAGTAATACTCTTTACATGGTAGTGGTTGATCAGCTAAGATCTCATATACAGCTGGATATGCTGATAACATGTTTATCATCCGCACAAAATACTGCAGAAAGTAAATAGAGATACATATAAGAAGACCACCCACCAACTAAGGGCTGGTAAGCTGTTGATAAGCACTCTACAGGTTTGTTTTCATCACTTCAGATCTAATGTATTTTATCAGAGGACTCTTGAAAAGGGAAAATAGACTGACCCCTTTCCTTATAAAAAATGTAGTTCATTTATTGCATACATGAAACTAGACACAAATATGGTTCATTTATTGCATACATGAAACTAAACACAAAGATAGTAACAGTGTGGTATTTGGTTAGGTACAAATAATTTTAGTCTAAAAGTGTTTGTCTTCCTACATAAGACGGACAGAGTACAGATCAAGCGTCTAAAGACAGAAAGTATATCCTGATTTGAATCCTAATAACGGAATCTTGTATAGTGCACATATCTACCAAGGTACCAAGACTGGAATTGAACCCACAATCTACAGGTCAGAAACACTCAAGCTTGAGTCCAGTGGGCTAGGCTGCTTGGCCGGGACAAACCGACTGACTAGAGAGTAAGTTGGATCAAGGTGGTAATGAAGCCATTGAGTAACTTTCAACATTACTTGGTATAACTTTGATAAGAATACATACCTTATGAGCAGTACGATCAATGGGTTCTATTGGTATTGGATTTGGTCTGATCATAGGCTGGCCATCGCTACCACACTCTAACACAGACCATAAACCCTGTACAACAGCTTCAATGAATCCTGCAATAAACATGCAGTGACAATCAATATTATCTATCATGAAGTGTGGAAGTGAACATGGATATACTCTTTTTGAACTATTTGTTTAAGAAAATTTGTATTTACCTGTGCCCTGTAGTGCTACAATACCAGGAGCTGTAGCAGCAACTTGAGTCACCATACTTCCATATCCAAACTTCTCTGTTTTACTCACCTGCACAAACATCACCATAAAAATACTTTAACAAGATTCCAAGTTAGATTAAGGAATGATGTTTGAGATCAAATACATACAGAATAAATAAAATGATGCACAATATTAAGTGCTCCACCTACAGGCATGTCAAAGCAATTTCATTATATTTTTATTTCAATTAAATTAAAATTTTATTTTTTATTATAAAAAAATAAAATAAAATAAAACTAGACATTCAGTTTTTGTTTACTACAAAAACAAGGTGTTCGTGATCAATGTCATCAAATTATGATTGAACAATATTTCGTTTTATCAACACGATTTGTGGTTCAGGAGTAAGATTTTGTTCCAATATAAATCTTCAAGTCCCGGTTTGAACCAACAGTTAGGTCAAATGAGGTCATACTGTGTGGCGCTAGGTAAGTCCTAAGAGCCCTTTGTAATGCAGTGTAGTTTATAAAAATCCAATGTGTGGTTCGGGAGTTATGATTAATTCAAGTATTGAATTTGAGCATCCGGTTTGAACCGGAAGTCAAGGTCAAATTGGGTCGCATTCTGTGTGTCAATTCTTAAGTTGACAAATACTTTGCCAATGATGTAAAGATTGCAAAAAAAAACAAAGTGTGCTTTAGAAGTTATGATTTTTGGAAACATTAATTTTTAACTTCCGGTTTGAACCGGAAGTCAGTGTTAAATGAGGACACATTGTGTATCGTTTGTTAAGTCTTAGGAGCTCTTTTTGATGACGTTTACTTGATAAAAATACAATGAGTGGTTGAGGAGTTAATATTTTGTTAATTATTTAATTCATCTTCCGGTTTGAACCTGAAGTCAAGGTCGAAGGGCATAACATTTTGTGTATCGTTTTCTCACTTGTTATCTACCTTCCAAATGATGCATAGATTGTAAAAACCCAATGTGTGGTTCAGAAGCTATGATTTTTTGAAACATTAAATTTCAACTTCTGGTTTGAACCGGAAGTTAAGGTCAAACGGGTCACAATTTGTGTAGCGCGTGTTTAATTTATCAATACCGTTCAGACGACGTATGGATTGTAACAATCCAATGTGTGGTTAAGGAGTTATGAATTTTTCAAATATTACACGGACTACCATTATTTTGATGTGCAATATACATGTACAATGAAATAGCGAGCGACGCCAAATGTATTCCTATATGTGGCTTTACAGTTTCAATACAGATTTACAGACATGTTAACTTAAACCACACACGCAATGTACATGTGGCTGTATGGACGTGTAGCGAGACCTTAACTACACGTGCATCGTACATCGCGTGGCTGGTACAGGTTTGACATACGTATTTACGCGTAGGCCTAAAGTACCGTGTGTTGTCGTACAAGGTCGTTCAACAGACACGTGCGCTTTGACATCAAATTTGAACCAAATGCAAAGGTTAAAATGTTATTATCTCTGTGCAAAAATTTCGGCAGGATAACTTATCTAATAGTCATTTTCAATTTTAAAAACCTTGTAATTCGACACCTGATGACGTCATCATGACATCATGATAACTGTGCCGTCCTCATATTAAGGTTCAATTGTCTGATGAGTTTCAAGGTTCAATTCAGTTTCAATCTTGAGTTATGATGCAGAGAAGAGTTCCCCGGAAGAAGATGGAGAAGAACTAGACATTCAGTTTTTGTTTACTACAAAAACAAGGTGTTCGTGATCGATGTCATCAAATTATGATTGAACAATATTTCGTTTTATCAACACGATTTGTGGTTCAGGAGTAAGATTTTGTTCCAATATACATCTTCAAGTTCCGGTTTGAACCAAAAGTTAGGTCAAATGAGGTCATACTGTGTAGCGCTAGGTAAGTCCTAGGAGCCCTTTGTAATGCCGTGTAGTTAATAAAAAACCAATGTGTGATTCGGGAATTACGATTGTTTCAAGTATTGAATTTGATCATCCAGTTTGAACCGGAAGTCAAGGTCAAATGGCACAACATTTTGTGTATCGTTTCTTCACTTGTTACCTACCTCCCAAATGATGCATAGATTGTAAAAAACCAATGTGTGGTTCAGAAGTTATGATTTTTTGAAACATGAAACATCAACTTCCGGTTTGAACCGGAAGTTAAGGTCAAACGGGTCATATTTTGTGTAGCGCGTGTTTAATTTATCAAGACCGTTCAGACGACGTTTGGATTGTGAAAATCCAACGTGTGGTTAAGGAGTTATGAATTTTTCAATTATTACATGGACTATCATTAATTGAATTATTTTGTCACAGAGCTCTGTAAATAATGACCATTCATGTGATACAGCGCCCTCATGTGACATGTACATGTACTGGCAAGGCTGCGTGGACTTTGAACCTTATAAACAATGAAGCGAAACGGCCAGCTACAGTGAATCGGCAAAATACGCAGTTTAAATGCAGTGGCTGTGTACAGTGTCGGCGTATGTTTGTGTTGGCCTACACTATCGTGCGTTGTCACACGAGGAAAGTCAACAGACACATGCGCTTTGACGCCCAGTTTTGACCAGATGCAAATATTAAAATGCTATAATCTCTGTGCAAAAGTTTCGGCAGAATAACTCATCTATAACCTGATGCAAAATTCATGTTAAAATGCTACGTAGTTTTTGAGATATGAATTTTTGAAATTTTCAACTTCCGGTTTGAACCGGAAGTCAAGGTCAAATGGGGTCATGTTGTGTGTAGCTTTTGTTGACCTTTTAACGACCAATCCGATGATGTGTAGATTGTAAAAATCCGACATGTGGTTCATGAGTTATGATTTTTTACAATTATTAAACTTTGATTTAATGTAATTCTATACCCGATGACGTCATCATGACATCATCACTTTTGTGGCGTCTTGATGATTATGTTCAATTGTCTTATGAGTTTCAATGTTCAAATCAATTTCAATTTTGAGTTATGACAAAAATTTGAATTTTTTTACGAAAAAACACAAAGGCAGACTTTGACCTTCTGTTAAGACCGGAAGTGAAGGTCATACGATTTTTGCGTTAACTTTTCAAATGTTGCCCCAATCTTGATCTATCAGATGCCCAATTATGAGTTTCATAGCTTTCAAATTCACGAAGATACAGCAACAAGCAAATGGTCATTTTTCAACATTAAAAACCTTGTCATGACGTCATCAATGTCGTCATCATTCCAAAAAAGTGGCGGTTTCATCTACTCACTATTGCCTATGTACACAGTAAGTTTTAAGTTTGTACAAGCTTTACTTTTGTTTAAAATTGCTGGAGAAGGTTCAGAGGGAAAGAAGAACACGAGGAAACTAGACCTAGAATTTTTGTTTATTACAAAAATACGGTGTTCGGTGGTACGTTACATGATGACGTAGTTAAAAAAAAAAAGAACATAAAAAGATGAATTTTTATACAATGTGTTGTTTTTTATAGTTAAACTTGTACCACACTTTATAACAACTCCCGTTTCTTGAGAAATGTTTATGTTTGTGTTACATTGGCATCAGGTTTTTTGGTTTTATTTTGCACCTCAAAGCCCTATAAAAATTTCGCCCATCTGGCACGGGATATTGTACATACAGATTTAGCAATGCCAGTTGTATTATATTATTTCAATTAATTATTTGTATATTCCTGTTTAACCGGAAGTCAAGGTTAAATGGTTAAGTTGAATATTGTGTATGTCGTTTCTTAAGTTTCTTAAGTTATTAATATCAATAAATACAAATTCAAATGTGTTGTTGAGAAATTATTTTTCTTGTGTACCGCGTGTTTAATTTATCAATACCGTTCAGACGACGTATGGATTGTAACCATCCATTGTGTGGTTAAGGAGTTATGAATTTTTCAAATATTACACGGACTACCATTATTTGGATGTGCAATATACAATGAAATAGCGAGCGACGCCAAAAGTATTCCTATATGTGGCTTTACAGTTTCAATACAGACATGTTAACTTAAACCACGCGCGCAATGTACATGTGGCTGTATGGACGTGTAGCGAGACTACACGTGCATCGTACATGTGCATCGTACACGTGCGTGGCTGGTACAGGTTTGACATACATTGTATTTACGTGTAGGCCTACACTACCGTGTGTTGTCGTACAAGGTCGTTCAACAGACACATGGGCTTTGACGTCAAGTTTGAACCAAATGCAAAGGTTAAAATGTTATTATGTCTGTGCAAAAGTTTCGGCAGGATAACTCATCTATAATCTGATGCAAAATTTAGGTTAAAATATTACGTAGTTTTTGAGATATGAATTTTTCAAACTTTCAACTTCCGGTTTGAACCGGAAGTCAAGGTCAAACGGGGTCATGTTGTGTGTAGCGTTTGTTGACCTTTTAACGACCAATCCGATGTTGTGTAGATTGTAAAAATCCAACATGTGGTTCATGAGTTATGATTTTTTACAAATATTAAACTTTGATTTTATGTAATTCAATACCTGATGACGTCATCATCACATCATCATGTTTGTGGCCTCTTGATGATAATGTTCAATTGTGTTATGAGTTTCAATGTTCAAATCAATTTCAATTTTGAGTTATGACAAAAATTTGAATTTTTTTACGAAAAAACACAAAGGCAGACTTTGACCTTCCGTTAAGACCGGAAGTGAAGGTCATACGATTTTGGCGTTAACTTTTCAAATGTTTCCCCTATCTTGATCTATCAGATGCTCAACTTTGAGTTTCATAGCTTTTAAATTCACGAAGATACAGCACATAGCAAATGGTCAGTTTTCAACATTAAAAACCTTGTCATGACGTCATCAATGTCGTCATCATTCCAAAAAAGTGGCGGTTTCATCTACTCACTATTGCCTATGTACACAGTAAGTTTTAAGTTTGTACAAGCTTTACTTTTGTCTAAAATTGCTGGAGAAGGTTCAGAGGGAAAGAAGAACACGAGGAAAACTAGACATAGAATTTTTGTTTATTACAAAAATACGGTGTTCGGTGGAACGTTACATGATGACATAGTTCAAAAACATTGAACATAAAAAGATGAATTTTTATACAATGTGTTGTTTTTTATAGTTAAACTTGTACCACACTTTGTAACAACTCCCGTTTCTTGACAAATGTTTATGTTTGTGTTACATTGGCATCAGGTTTTTTGGTTTTATTTTGCACCTCAAAGCCCTTTAAAAATTTCGCCCATCTGGCACGGGATATTGTACATACAGATTGTGCAATGCCAGTTGTATTATATTATTTCAATTAATTATTTGTATTTTCCTGTTTAACCGGAAGTCAAGGTTAAATGGTTAAGTTGAATGTTGTGTATGTCGTTTCTTAAGTTTCTTAAGTTATTACTATCAATAAATAACAATTCAAATGTGTTGTTGAGAAATTATTTTTCTTGTGTACCGCGTGTTTAATTTATCAATACCGTTCAGACGACGTATGGATTGTAACAATCCATTGTGTGATTAAGGAGTTATGCATTTTTCAAATATTACACGGACTACCATTATTTGGATGTGCAATATACCATGAAATAGCGAGCGACGCTAAATGTATTCCTATAGGTGGCTTTACAGTTTCAATTAAAGATCGTACAGCGACAGCGCTAACAATCTTTGGTTTCAATACAGACATGTTAACTTAAAAACCACGCGCACAATGTACATGTGGCTGTATGGACGTGTAGTAGCGAGACCTTGACTACACGTGCTCGTACACATGTGTGGCTGGTAGACACTTGCGCTTTGATGTCAAGTTTGAACCAAATGCAAAGATTAAAATGTTATTATTTCTGTGCAAAATTTACGGCAGGATAACTCATCTATATCCTGATGCAAAATTCAGGTTAAAAGGTTGAATAGTTTTTGAGATATGAATTTTTCAAACTTTCAACTTCCGATTTTAACCGGAAGTCAAGGACAATGGGGTCATGTTGTGTGTAGCATTTGTTGACCTTTTAACGACCAATCCGATGATGTATAGATTGTAATAATCCAACATGTGGTTGACAAAGCCCCAAATAACATAATTTGTACCTTTAACTTCCGATTTCAACCGGAAGTCAAGGTCAAATGGGGTAATGTTGTGTGTAGCATTTGTTGACCTTTTAACGACCAATCCGATGATGTATAGATTGTAATAATCCAACATGTGGTTCATGAGTTATGATTTTTTACAAATATTAAACTTTGATTTAATGTAATTCAATACCTGATGACGTCATCATGACATCATCATGTTTCTGGCCTCTTGATGATAATGTCCAATTGCCTTATGAGTTTCAATGTTCAAATCAATTTCAATTTTGAGTTATGACAAAAATTTGAATTTTTTACGAAAAAACACAAAGGCAGACTTTGACCTTCCGTTAAGACCGGAAGTGAAGGTCATACGATTTTGGCGTTAACTTTTCAAATGTTTCCCTAATCTTGATCTATCATATGCCCAATTTTGAGTTTCATAGCTTTCAAATTCACGAAGATACAGCACAAAGCAAATGGTCTGTTTTCAACATTAAAAACGTTGTCATGACGTCATCAATGTCGTCATCATTCCAAAAAAGTGGCGGTTTCATCTACCCACTATTGCCTATGTACACAGTAAGTTTTAAGTTTGTACAAGCTTTACTTTTGTTTAAAATTGCTGGAGAAGGTTCAGAGGGAAAGAAGAACGCGAGGAAAAAAAACCAAAAACATAACAGTAACAATAGTTGTTCGGCTGTTAGCCGAACACCTAAAAAAACAAAAAAAAAACCATAACAGTAACAATAGTTGTTCGGCTGTTAGCCGAACACCTAAAAAAAACCCAAAACAGAACAATAACAATAGTTGTTCGGCTGTTGGCCGAACACCTAAAAAAAAACATAACAAAAACAATAGTTGTTCGGCTGTTAGCCGAACACCTAAAAACCCCCCAAAACCCCATAACAATAACAATAGTTGTTCGGCTGTTAGCCGAACACCTAAAAAGAAAAAAACAGAACAAAAACAAGAGGTGTTCGTGCTTGTATTGCACGAACACCTAATTATTATTATTAAATCCTAGGGAGTGGGCAATACTATAGTCTGTAGAAGGTTTTTGCCTTTTTCCCCATAATTCCGCCCAGGAAATAATTTTTTTTAAAAACTTTTGGGCAGTCCACCATCAAACCATGCAGAAACATTATGGCAGGTGTCATTTGCACAGGGTAGAGTTCATTCACGTTGAAAATCTCATCACAAATCCTGCCAGGCAGGAGGGCTGCCATTTGTTTGTACACCTAAATCTTGGCAAAGTCTCAAGGGATAGGGTACTTGGTACAAGCATCAGTCATTCTGTATTGTAGCTATCAGAGGAAGCCTGTGTGAGACTTGTTGACCTTTATCAAAGTAACAGACACCATGCTAAAACAAACATCCAAACATGTGTCGGGGGGGGGGGGGGGGAGGGGGTAGTAGATTTCCCAAATACCTTCTATAAACTAAAGTAAGTGTCACGCAATACAGTATGCATTCAGAAGCATGCATTAGGCCTGTATTTAGCAAAATAACATTGGAAATGATTTTTTTTTACAATTATTATGACTGAAAACATCTACAAACCCTCTAAAAGGTCTTGGGATTGATAACAATGGGTTCATAGCTTTATCCCCGGGTGTGGTAAGATTTCACCAAACCTACTACAGACTGTAGTAGCGCGCTTTTCATACGATCAGTTATTACGTAATTCGTGTCCTCCAAGGTTAAACATTTTTAGAGATGTTTTATTTTTACATTTTAAAATGTTTATCTATTTTTTTTTTTTTTTGGGGGGGGGGTGTTCACATATGAGATACTGACTGATTCTAAAGAGGTGTGCAATTTCTCTTTTGTTCTACTGTAATTGAACATTACATGGCATTCTGTAATTGAACATTACATGGCATTCTGTAATTGAACATTACATGGCATTCTGTAATTGAACATTACATGGCATTACATGAAAATGACATAGGAAAAAAGTTGTGTAGTTTTTATGAGTAATGTAGGCCTGAATAATGGCATTTGCACAGTTATTTCTGATTTGAATTTAGACAAAAAGACAAAATACCTGAAGTTTCTTAGCTGATCTGTTGTACATGTATGCTATGCATTCATTGATAGCTCCTGTCTGTTGTAGTAACAGTAGGCCCTATGGACATAATAATCGATCAATCAATTAATAAATCGACCAACCAACCAACCAACCAAAACAACCAATCAATCAAGTATTCAAATTTATCCAAATCAATGTTTGTCACTTTTCTTCAGTTTATCAGTCTTCTATTGAAAAGTGAACTGCAATTTCATATCTCAGATTGATACTTTTATATACATTTACATAGCAGAAAGAAATTATGCATGTCTAAAAATGTTAATGTTCACAACAAGGCTGTTTAGGAATTACTTAGTGATGCTGGATACATATGTATTTCATAACTCTGGTTGATGACAACTGGGCAATACATATGTATTTCATAACTCTGGTTGATGACAACTGGGCAATACATATGGTTCTATATTGTAAATTATGAGACTTGTTTGTATTTTCCAAGACATTAACAACTTTGAATGAGAAACTAAATAAGAGAGTGCTTAGTGAGGTAGTCAACATTTTGCTAAATGTAAGTTGGGATTTACCTTGGGTGTACTGGCAAAGTTGAGCAAATTGTCAATGAGAGTACGTTCCCATGACTGCAGTGCATCAACTCGTTGTGTTTGACTGTTACCTAGCTTACTGGAATCAGTAGTTTCTATGTTGTGCAGTGTATCTACTTGCTGTGTTTGACTGTTAGCTTGACTAGTATCTTTACTGTCATCATATCCCATCCCAGGATCACTAGGGGTGGGTGTTCCTGCCAGCTCAAGGTCTCTACAAACCTAGGGCAAATTCAGAATCATGAACATTTCTTACATTAATCACTATACCCACGTATACCAACTTTAATAAAAACAAATACCAAAACTATCATCTTGTGGAGCTCCCTGCAGCCAATAACTCTGGAAAACTATCAATATAGACCACATCAAAGCAAATGGTTTAGTTATTTGGCTCATTCTTTGTAAGTTGATCCAATTCACTTGATGTCATCATCACAATAATCTTAGGTACACCTTTTTGGGAGTCAATGTCCCCACGTGTTATATAGTGTAGTGCTTATTTTAGACAATGCAGCGTCTACTCCCAATATGGCCAGCATGGTTGACAGTAGCTACATGTGATGTTGGTGCAAGGGGTTAATATAATTGTGTTGTGTCTGATGATACAACATTCCTACATAAAGATCTCTAGAGGAAGATGTTGCTTACCTGTTGCATACATGTATCAATTTCTATCTTACTCTTTCAGTGACTTTTTACAGTAAAAATAAACTATAAAGAGAAAATTCAACATCAAACTTTGATGTATTTTGGAGTGTACTTCACACTGTTTATTCAAAAGTGTTGTGCAAAGCAATGTGTCTTCATTCTAAGCTTGTTAATCAAATTAGGAGGAAGACTATGAACAACTACTGACCTGTCTCCATGATTGTGCTATGTGATGATGTAAAGAATAGCGATTAAGAATCAGCAAGCCCTCACATGTACTATACAGCTGTCTACACAGATACAGGAATGCACCAGTCACATTGTTGGATGGCTGTGTACACAAACTAGATGAAAATTCACCATCCAATGCTTGCTTCGTAAACTCTGCGATGGTATGAATGGGTGCTGAACTAACAATTCAAAACAAAAAGATAAAGATGCTCAAAGGCAAGTTAAATTTCCACTCCCCCCCCCCCCCACGAAAACAAAAGACAAACAAAATAATAAACAAACAACAAAACCAAAATGGCCCAAGCTGATCTCCTAAAGTACTGTTAATCATCATGAGCTTTATTTTATTCACTAAATACTTGAAATATTTCCAACCAAAAAGAAAAAACAAGAGATAAAGGCATTCCAGATGCAGTGTGACTGATATTTTATTGGGGGTTTCGGCCATCAGCCGAAACCACCTTTGTTTTCGTCGAGATTTTAATTTTTTTTTCACTGTTATTATTCTTCTTTCCGAAAAAGTCTCATAGCATTTACACATGAAATTTGTTAGCGTTCGATCTCAGGAACTACAGTCTTAAAAGACACAAACAATACATCAAATGAAAGCCTGTGCTCTAACTTAGATCAAGCAGTAGTTCGATCAAGGATTTTTTAATCCTTTGATGACGATATTAACGATTTAAAAACACGTATCGTCAACAAAGCATGATCGTCGTGTGTGTGTACATTGCACGTAATTTACGCTGTACATCGCATACGGCCATCACTCCACACAGCCATTGCTTCTCACGCTAGGCATCGTAACACGCTGCACACGGCCAGACCCACACAGCCCATAGTCCACGCGCATGGCATCGTTCGACCTTTGTACCGTTCATTTTGGTTCCCTACTTCGCTTCTACAGTTAATGGTGCACCTGTATAGCGCCCTCTTGCTCGTGGAGAGTCCTCGAACTATTAAATACGGAAGTGTTTTGGGATATTAGTAGCGGTTTGTTCTCGCACAATTTCATTGCATTCTCCCACCACAATTTATTTCAAGGTCTGTGCGGTATGGCTTATTAATTACTTTATCATTGGTATGGTAGTTTATTATTTACAATTATTTAAAACTTTATATCGTCTGAACCATAAAGTAAAAGAGTTATAACTTTTGTACCGTCTTGTTGCTTATAACAAAGTTCGTACGAAAAACGTGTTTTCATCATCGTGATGTCATGAGGTGTCAAATTAATTGTTACATGAATTCAACATTGACAACAAAGCCGAAACCCCAGTGTTTGTTCGTTACAAACTCGTTTCTAGTTGTGATTGATTCTTACCTGTTGTCTTTGAACCACTCGCCCTTTTCTCCATACAGGAGTAGTTTACGTCCAACTTCCCAAGAAGCTATGGTAGACAGGATATCGGCAATGTGTAACATTCTGGAACCATTGCAAGCCTACAGGAACAAATCAAAGACTTGGTTTATCACAAACCAACTACATGTACACCGATGGTAACCTTCTTCATTAAGCAACTTAGCAGTGGGTACCATAATTAAACAAGTTGATGTAAGGATTGTATGCATCAGAGAAAAAGACTAACACAAGTAAGTTGTACCCTACTTCTATTTTCTGCAGGATCCAGAAAGTTCTGCCTATACAGAACTTTCTAAGACATAGTGTAGGGCAAAACTGATGTTGTGTTACCCTCACTTTACATTTTATATGTACTGTAATCTCAGTGCTTTTGGAGTCCTTCAGCAAAACCCCAATCCACCCACCACTGGGGTGGGACTTCAACAGGTATGAATCCTACCCAAGCAATTGTTTTTCTCTGCAGGAATTAGAAATAATTCAAACATTGTAACGGATCAAATAAATGCTCTTTATTCTTGATGCACTTGATTAACCCTTTCAATACCGCATTGTTTATAGGGGTCACACTGCTGTGTACCGCATTTTTTCACACAAAAAGCAAAGTGCAGTGTTCACTTTTTTCAATCTTGATTTTCTGTGTGAAGACATATTTTTGTGGAAAAACTTTGTGCATACAATTTTTAGCTAATGAAATGGCCTTTCATATGATGTCAAATTTGTATATATTATCTTCATGTCCTTTGCCACCTCGATCGGCACGAATGGGTCGAGGCCCGCCGAGCCCATGCCCAAGCCCACGGCGTTGAAGGGGTGCAGTGCTCGGTCCAGCTACCGGTATATCGTCAGGATCACTGCCATCATTGTACGTGCCTTGCGTGGAAACATCACGAGTTTCATCCGAATCTTCACTAGGTTCTTCTTCACATATTTTCAAGTCCAATTCGGAGTCACTAACGACTAATATTTCAACCAAAACCTCCGGGTCACGAACAGCCATGATGGTGATTTTTTGTCGGGAAAACAGCACACAACATAGTCTTTCTCGGAAAATCGTAATGGCGACCCCCTATACAATACACACCATTGGAAAGCTTGATAAACAAGCTACCCGTCTATATAAGGGTCAACAGCAGAGGGCGCCAAACAAAATAAATACAGGGTCTCAAAGGCCGCGACTTTTTTTGTCGAGTACTCGACATTGGTACGGAAGCACACACGGCGCACGGTCGAGTAAACTCGCCAATGGTATTGAAAGGGTTAAATTGTTTTCGGTACCAGGTGCTAATTGCAAAATTTGTACTGGCCACTTGTAGCCAAGTGCATGATGTAGTCTAGTAGTTCACACATACATGCTACAATGTTGGGTCAAGGGTTCGAATCCCAATGGAGTGACCTGTGGAGTATTTTGGCAAGACTCAGAAAACAACGAGTATACAGTGCTTATCACACATTACGAATGGCTCAAATACAAATATTGGAAATCATATTGTTTTTTGCCTACACAGGATGCAGTTTGGTTAACCTGTACCTTATTACGCCTGAGCCACATGTGCACCGGATGTAGAAGCTCTGTTATTATGGCATCTTTGCACAAACAGCGACAGCAACTAGCTTTACTGAAACACAGAACTTTCAAGATCTCAGTTACCAAAGAAACCGGATCAAACGCACCTGTAGTTTAAAACAAAATGTAATACATGTATCTACTTGTTGTAATAGATATAAGTAATTGACAACAGCTACAAACATTCCACCTGCCCTATGTACATGCCTCGATCAGCATCTGCCCTTCAAAATAGTGTCTGTATTGAATGCAATCATTTCCAGAACTTCAATTACAAGTTCTCTAGACTGATACACCTAGTACATCTTTGGTTACAAACCAACTGGATTTGGTTTATGTTCCTGGTCTCATCTGCTGACAGCCCATGGTTAAGACAAGCAAATTCAGGAGTAACTCTTACCACATCATACCATACATCTGGGTCTTGCCAGGTAATACCAACCAAGACAGTTTTGAATTATACTAAATCTTTTCAAGATTTTAAATCAACCTACCAGCAACTCATGACTCTCCAATTCGCAATAGATTGTGGTCAGTTAGATTTTAAAGATTTACCCTCTTACTTGTTATAATAATTTTAAATAAATGGGCTGGTGCTAGTTTTGCCTAGCGCCCTATCACATCCACCCAGCCTCCACTTAGCATTTTCTGTCTTTATTCCTGGATTTAGTTGTTAGTAAAGCTAGCAGGTTACTTACTTTGCTCTTGTCTATTTAGAACTGGTGCCTCTTGTTCAGTGATAATATGGACAAGGGAGACCAAGAGATTAGTGACACTCACTGTACCGCAGAGAAAAATAAAACATAACATAAACAAAGTTAGTATTTTGGGATGTACAAGTCAATATTAAATAACAGGTCCTTCAAAATGGTTATCCTAAACTCTGCAGTCGATTCTAAAAATAGCCCAGAATTGGTTATCACACTAAAAATAGCCCAGAGTTGGTTATCACACTAAAAATAGCCCAGAGTTGGTTATCACACTAAAAATAGCCCAGAGTTGGTTATCACACTAAAAATAGCCCAGAGTTGGTTATCACACTTAGTAATTAACTTTTATTGAACTCAGTTTTGATGACAACAGTGTCTAGGAACTAACATTTTGCAATGTTTAATTTCAAAAGTACTTGATATCCTAGACTGGACTATTCCACATGTCTGGGAAGAGGGGGGAAGTTCAAATCCCAAATTTTTTTTGGGGGGGAGGGCGGAAAAATGTTTTGCAGTCATATGACTTTATGCATGAAAAGTGGAGCCATCTGATGTCCAGATGTCTTGCTGAAAGCCTGTGCTAGGTAACAAATAAGGCTCAAATCATCTTAGATACATAATACTATTACGTCGCCCACAGGCGGGACATCCTACGGCAATTCCAATCTTCTCTATTCCCTATGCAGGCAGAGACCTCTGTTGTGGTTGCCCCAGCATCACACCCGAGGACACTGACATAGCTTGTCCTCTGTCTGCCCCTCAGTTTCACCCCATGAGTTGCTTCCCACAGAACCAGTCGGCTAAACATTGGAACCTTCCAGCATTGGTGTATATCCTGGGGTGATCCGTCCTATACGGAGGGATATTACAAGTACAGACACTGATTTTAGTTTGTGGCTGTTGCAAATGCTTACCATCTCCATCCCTAGTAGCCACAGGAAACAAGTTGTATCCATCAATGTACATGAGCAGACGACCAAGCAGGCTGGCACAATGATGGAAATACAAATAACTCACTTCTTTTTCTGTAAATCGAGTGCGCTGAGCAGAGCCTGGAGTTAAATAAGATCCTTTTGTCAAATCAAGTAAGCTATGGAGAATAACCTACAGTTACACAGATATATATTGAGATTGAGTAAGATTCCCATTGAGTCATCTGGAGTCATTATTGCACTGCTTAATATGGCTAAGTATCTGCGGTCGATTTCACAAAACGCTAAGACTCGTCTTATCTTGAGTTAGGACGAGTTACTCGTCCTAACTTAGGACGCATCCTAGGAACGATTTCACAAAAGATAGGAAGGGTTCAACGCCTCCTAACTTCCATGGCAACGGCGCTGAACCCGTCCTAACTTAGGACGGGTCTGAGGGTCGTCTTAGCGGATGATTTTGCGTGATATGTGTGTGTGTTGCTTACAATGCGCTGCTACTGCTGGCTGACCGCAAAGAGAGACGGGCGATACGAAGAAAACAACCATAGTCCGTCACACACTGGCCCATTTCCGGTGTGACATCATTGTAAAATAAAATAACGCATTAAAAACTGTTCGTTCACTAACTCATAATTAATTAAATTTACAAATTTGTCCAAGTTTTTCAATATCATAATGTGCTAACCATTGATTGTTACCGATGTGACCGACACGGCAGGGTTGCTACGACAAGGGGAAATTCATCACACTCACGGCACGTTCTTACACAGTTTTTCCACTCAATTTGAGTTTGTTCCCCTCCTTTTACTCAACAACCGTACAAAACAGCTTACCTAGGCTTTATTCAAACATACACATTGATTGTTCACCCATAAAGGTCTAAAAAAACCCATAAATGTTTGACATTTTGTCGCCAAAGCGGAAACAAAATGGCCGACGATCTGTTTTTTCTGAAGGAGAAGAACACGATCACGTGATGTGCTAATCTTACGACTGTTTCATGAACTGGGCAATACACGCATCAAATAGCCGTTGCGCTAGCATTTTTAGCCTCGTTCGAGAATTCATTTGTGGTATTATAATAGTTACGACTCGTCCTGCTTAAGACGGGTTTTGTGAAATCGATCCTAGGATCGTGTTTAGCTAGGATCGATCTTAGGGCTGGGACTCGTCCTAAGTCCTAGGATCGATCCTAAGTTAGGAAGAGTTTGGTGAAATCGACGGCTGCTAGCTCAATTTAGGATCTTTTAATCTACAATTTAATTTACTGTTGTTCATTATGCTTAAATTGTCTGTCTAGCCAACAAAATACAAACCCAAGTTCTGTTTGTCCAGTTTATCTGTAACCCGACTGACGAGGTCATGTGACTTATCCCCTGATAACATGAAATCCATGCACTGTTGAACGCAGGTCTGTACCTACAAAATCAATAAAGACACAAGTACATGATACTGTTGTATTGGTGTGTATGACCACTGCTAATACTCAGGCCAGGATTGGATCAATAAGACTACAGTGGTGTAGCTAGGGGGGCCTGGGGAGGGGGCCTGGGGAGGGGGCCCCCACCCCCACAAATTTCAAGTGCCCCCTCCCCCCCCAAGTGCCCCTTAAAAAAAAATTGCGATAGTGCTCACAAAAGAGGGGACAAAAGAGGAAAATACATGTTTGTTTAATCTCATGTAGTGAACGATTGCTACTGCAGGCCACAAAATGCCAAGAACATAAGAGGATGGTAGCCCCCCCCCCTGCAGCATCCCCCTTCCAAAATAAAAGCATGACCCCACCACTGACAAACCCATTCACCAGGGAACCCCCATTTAAAGGGAGTGCCACCCCTGTGCCCCCCCCCCCCCCCGAAAAATTCCTGGCTACGCCGCTGTAAGAATAGAGAATTTGACTGATGGTCAAGTCACTGGAATGTGGGTTGAACTGGTCAAATAAAAGAACATAAAAACAAACAAATGTTTGGTAATGTCTAATGAACAAGCCTCTTTCTTATAAAAGTATAATTCTCTGTGCTCAAAAGTCAAAAGGCAGATTAAGTACCCATGAGGTAAATGGAGTAATCGTATGGTATATTTAGTACTCATAAGGAAGACTGATACCTATGAGGTATAACAATGAGGTAGAATGATTATACAAGATAGGTTGAGTCATATCTGAGGTACAATGAGTACCTATGAGGTACATTGAGTACCAATGAGGTAGACTGAGTAACCATGAGGTAGATTGAGTACCAATGAGGTAGATTGAGTAACCATGAGGTACATTGAGTACCAATGAGGTACATTGAGTACCATGAGGTACATTGAGTACCAATGAGGTAGATTGAGTAACCATGAGGTACATTGAGTACCAATGAGGTAGATTGAGTACCATGAGGTACATTGAGTACTCATGATGTAGAAGTAGCATGTTCCATAGATTGTGAGAGCATGGTGTTAACTTGTACAAAGTCTACAGGCATTACATATGAGAGTACTGATCAATTGCACAACATGCAGCGCACTTACATGCGCACAAAGGAATTGCCCACCAAAATGCTGGAAATGGTTGATGCACAATTTGCAGAGGTGCGTACAAAGTATGCAAGGGGTAAATACAAGGAAAATAGAGTATATGTGCCAATCATGCCAATGGAAGTTATACTTACTAGGCTGTGGTTGTTTTCTAGATATCTTATGACAGCAGTGCGACCATAATTTCCATGCTGTAGGAGAAAAGAAATACTGTCTTTAAACCAAAAAGAGAATATTTAATGGATAAGTTATAATGACTTTACTTGACTTTATAAATATTAACCACTTAGGACCATGGAATTCCAAAATTCTTCCATGCTCACCCACATCGATTCATTTTGGGAATTTCCAGAACATTTATTTATTGTTGTTGTGAACATCAGTGTCACAAAGAGACCATGACTTGATCAAGTACAGACAACAAATATCTTCTAAAATGTTCTGGATTTCTTTTTCTCTTTTGAGAAAATGTGGATTCTGTTCACCGTGAATTGGCCAAACCTTGGCCGTAAGCTAAGGCCATAGCATGCTGGAATCTTGGACTTACTTCCCATGACAAACACATTGTTGGAAGCCTAACAACCTCTTGTAATCCTGGTTTGTCCAGCAAAAGGACAAAGGTCTGGAATTGGGAATTACACATTAACCCTAGAAAATAGGGAAATTTGGAGCAAGAAATTCCAGTACTGTTTGTCCCTCTTTATCATGGGGCAAACAAAGCGTAACATGTTGAGGGCATGCACTGTGCACGCTACACAACGGAATGTTTGGGTATGATTCCAAGTCTGTTGCAGGCATCCCTGGACATTCTTTAAAGTGTGTTTAACAGTTTTGTTAAATTGTCAAATATCTAGATGATGTACTGAGGGATTTTGTTTAAACTTTCGGGAATGAAAGTTTGTTCCTTAAGAATTACCTTCAATGGAAAAAATCAGAGGATGAACGATAACATTTTCCAAATTGCGTTGATATTTGTACCCATTTTGGGGGAGAAGTTTTGTAATGAATTTCCCACCTGGACCCCTGGCTAATTTTGTTCAAACAGTATTTATGTGGTGTAGTTGTAAACAGTGCTGATAGCTCGTCATGCCACATTTAACAGCTTCAGACAATGTCCTATGTACACTCTTACCATCCATTTCCCAAACCAGCTTGCTCTGGGATCTATGATAGATACACAATGAAGAGGAGTAAGAAGCTGACATGTGGATGTCATTGACCCATGAGGTTCAGTTACTAATAGACTAAGAGTAGACTCTGTAACTTCATCCAGGAATCTGCATACAACAGAAACATCAACACTTCATATATCATTTTATAAATGTAAAGGGTAACTTTAAAATCTAAGCAGGTTTGACAACATTCAGCTGTTGTAGTTTTCTTTTTGTCTTTATTGTTTGTTTGAAATTAGGTCATTGCTTAAGCTTTGCACAGTTTAAGACCCATGCTGTGATCATAAACATGTAGTTGTCTGTTGGTTTAAAAAGCAAAAAATTAAAAGACTATCTACAGTGTAAATTCATTACTTGAACTCTGTATATTTTCAAAGCATTATTTTACGATAGAATTGTACAAAGCATAAATTATGTCTGGCTACCCATTTCGTGTAGTTTCTTGTGTTTTGGTCAATGAATTTTACTTCAGGTGGCCAAAACACAAACCCTAGGAATGTCATAGATGATAAAATCTCCTTGATCCATTAATTACATTATGTGCATTTATAGAACTTTTGCACATGACATCATCTGTAATGAGGGATTATCTGAGTGGTAAGCACAGCACAGTATATCTATGACAATCAAAACAGACAGTATAAAACACAAACATTATAATGCAAAATATTCAGCAAAATACAAATTGGCATTTTGGGAAGATTCAATAGTGTTTTTCTAATATACTGAAGTAATGACTAGAAAAGCCATGTTGGAAGTATGTTGCAGCAGGATTGTTTATAAGGTGTAATGATACGTTATTGTGTTACAGGGAGAAGTACAGCTACAGGTTGTTGTACATGTACATACCTGTCAGGAAATCGTACCCAGTAAGTTGGAATCTCCAGGTTAAATTCATTCATCAATCGAAACTACAAACAAAACAAAAACAAAGTATAAACATTGTTAAGATCTTAATCTTTCTATTTCTGTCAATAATAAAATGAAATTTTGAAAAAACAAGACTCCTAACTAGTGAAATCAGTAAAGTTCTGGTATCACTTGGATCAATTTTGACATCTTGTGGGGCCTGCTCAAATTTTGCAATTTTTAAAAAGTGTCTCGCTCACACCATTACACTAATCTAATTACTCCCAATATAACATTTTCTTATTGCACAACTTTTGGTGACTATTTGATGACCAGACAACTGAAGGGACATTTTAGATGTAGCTAGGAAGCTCTTGCAGACACCAAGTTGGTTAATCCAGTTGCATTTTTGCAATGTTTAGATTTTAAATTACAATAATTTTGTAAAGTGTTTTTTGTAATCCTTTTTGATCACTAACCTTTCTCAGTAGGTTACAAGTTGCATGATGTACTGTGTCAATGCCATCTCTTATGAAGACATTCCTGGCTTTATGAGAGGTAAACTCAGAAGTCAGATGCTCAACTGTGCAAAGAAATTCAGTATTTTGAAACTTGTTCGTTACTTAACTAGTTTATGTACAATAGATCAGGACAAGGCAAGAAACTTGTCCATTCCTTAACTAGTTTATGTACAATAGATTAAGACAAGGCAAAAAACGTGTCCATTCCTTAACTAGTTCATATACACTAGAGCAGAACAAGGCAAGAAACTTGTCCTTTCCTTAACTAGTTTAAGTACTCTAGAGCAGAACAAGGCAAGAAACTTGTCCTTTCCTTAACTAGTTTAAGTACACTAGAGCAGAACAAGGCAAGAAACGTGTCCATTCCTTAACTACATGTAGTTTATGTACAATAGATCAGGACAAGGCAAGAAACTTGTCCGTTCCTTAACTAGTTTAAGTACACTAGAGCAGAACAAGGCAAGAAACGTGTCCATTCCTTAACTACATGTAGTTTATGTACAATAGATCAGGACAAGGCAAGAAACTTGTCCGTTCCTTAACAAGTTTAAGTACACTAGAGCAGAACAAGGCAAGAAACGTGTCCATTCCTTAACTACATGTAGTTTATGTACAATAGATCAGGACAAGGCAAGAAAATTGTCCTTTCCTTAACTAGTTTAAGTACACTAGAGCAGAACAAGGCAAGAAACTTGTCCATTCCTTAACTAGTTTATGCACTATAAATCAGGACAAGGCAAGAAAATTGTCCTTTCCTTAACTAGTTTAAGTACACTAGAGCAGAACAAGGCAAGAAACTTGTCCATTCCTTAACTACATGTAGTTTATGTACAATAGATCAGGACAAGGCAAGAAACTTGTCCATTCCTTAACTAGTTTAAGTACACTAGAGCAGAACAAGGCAAGAAACTTGTCCATTCCTTAACTACATGTAGTTTATGTACAATAGATCAGGACAAGGCAAGAAACTTGTCCGTTCCTTAACTAGTTTAAGTACACTAGAGCAGAACAAGGCAAGAAACGTGTCCATTCCTTAACTACATGTAGTTTATGTACAATAGATCAGGACAAGGCAAGAAACTTGTCCGTTCCTTAACTAGTTTAAGTACACTAGAGCAGAACAAGGCAAGAAACGTGTCCATTCCTTAACTACATGTAGTTTATGTACAATAGATCAGGACAAGGCAAGAAACTTGTCCGTTCCTTAACTAGTTTAAGTACACTAGAGCAGAACAAGGCAAGAAACGTGTCCATTCCTTAACTACATGTAGTTTATGTACAATACATCAGGACAAGGCAAGAAAATTGTCCTTTCCTTAACTAGTTTAAGTACACTAGAGCAGAACAAGGCAAGAAACTTGTCCATTCCTTAACTAGTTTATGCACTATAAATCAGGACAAGGCAAGAAAATTGTCCTTTCCTTAACTAGTTTAAGTACACTAGAGCAGAACAAGGCAAGAAACTTGTCCATTCCTTAACTACATGTAGTTTATGTACAATAGATCAGGACAAGGCAAGAAACTTGTCCATTCCTTAACTAGTTTAAGTACACTAGAGCAGAACAAGGCAAGAAACTTGTCCATTCCTTAACTACATGTAGTTTATGTACAATAGATCGGGACAAGGCAAGAAACTTGTCCATTCCTTAACTAGTGTAAGTACACTAGAGCAGAACAAGGCAAGAAACTTGTCCATTCCTTAACTAGTTTATGTACAATAGAGCAGAACAAGGCAAGAAACTTGCCTTAACTAGTTTAAGTAAAAATAAAATTGGCTCAAGCAGGGTCACATGATTAAAGAGTCTATGTATAGTATCTTATATACAATGTACAGATTTCCTGAAACAAGTTACGGGCTTCCTGCCAAAGAGTCTGCACATTCTTTACGCCATAAACAAAATCAAATGTATTCATCCATGAACAAAGAGTGAAAAGAAGAAAGAATGTGAGCTACAGAGAGCCAATGAAAATAAAAATCAAATTAGGTTTACATCGATATGAGAATCTGCATACAATCAGCCAATCATCAAATGTTATCTTACCTAAGCTTGTGTACACTTCCCTCATCACATGATGGGAATTGGAGGAGAACATCTTGGCATGAAAATGTAAACTTGTTTCCTGAGAAAACAGTAAACCATTCAACCATGCATTACCCTCAAATATCTGTCCACTGATTACCCTCATCAGTAAATCTTGATATATTTATGGGTTTTTCCAGTTATAAAAGCCATGCAGAAAGTCACTGCAAGGCTTGAAACATGATGATATTAAATACTGTTTTCATTTAAATTTATCTCAGTTTATTCAATTTACAACAATTTGTAGGATGACATGACCTTCAATGGGCTACATATTGGTTTTAAAAGTCCATTTTGTTTACTTGCATCCTGAGTCCTTTCAATCTACAAAGTATTTAAGTGACATTTTTGACCGTGGACACATATGTCAAGTATTTATGTGAAATGACTCTTAGAGTCTCTATTTCAACTATTTCCAAAAATAATTCTTACAGAACAAACAATAATTTGCATATATTTTCACTATTGCTTTGTAACACTGAAGTGAAGTCAATCTTTCACAATACAACTTTTCTGTGCATATTTACAGCCTCCACTTTCTTTTACCCTACACACATATGAAAAGCACTGGGTACATGAATAATGTGTTGGCACTACACAAATGCCCCACTGAGATTTGATAGTTGTTGCACACAAGTAAATACAGACCAAAGCAAGTAAAGAATGTAAATTGGAGTTGATATGGCAAGTCACTTCTACAACATTTCTTTCTTTTAGCCAAAATGACCTTGAAATTTGACCATGGGGTCCAAAAAACAATAGGCTTCTAGGGTATCCCAAGACAAATCCACAACCCAAGCTTGAGTTGATATGCCAAGTCCTTCTTGAGTTATCACTCAGACAATGATTGCACACAAGCACACAAGCACACCCACACACTGAAGGACAAGAAAAACAATATACATGTCCCTTCGGCTTCACCGGCAGGGCATAACAATCAACTGGCATACTACTTGGATGGGATTCAAACCAAAAACATTATTCTTTATCCCCAACTCAATTACTTCATCTATTAAATTGTTTGGGATATCTGCTGCTAATTATAGGATTAGAACTGGCCTCTCTTCACCAGGTATGTGGCCAAGTGGTTAAGATATCTGCTCTAGAATATGGGGGTCCTGGGTTCAAGTCCCACCCAAGTAGTATGTTTAGTTTGTTGACAATTCTTTGTTACAAAAGAAACTTACAGATAAGATATCATCAGAATCAGATAGAGCTAAGAGTAGACCAGAACGGAGACTATCCCAATGCTCACAGGCTAAAATGTCAGATGGTGGTAGCTTACATAAGCCAGTCAGAGTCTCACGTCTCATCTGAAACAAACACAATACAAATCAAATAGACAATTAAACAAACACTCAGTAAACACCAGAGACCTTATTTGTATATTTATTATGTGCTCATGTTACACACTGGTAGACAGAGTTAAAGTTAGTTTGATTGAATTTGAGAGCAACTCTAGTCACGAGGTAGTGTCCCAGCTCTGTAACTGACACTATGTGGAGTCATAATTAGCTGTTTCGCAGCAAAGCGCAGCGAAACAGCTCTTGTTTTCGTTAAAGTTGTTTTTTTGTTTTTTCAGACAGGAAGTCATTGACATAACGCACAATTCTTTCTAAGCAGCCTTTTGCATAGTTCCTAAAGAGCAATTGCAATGAAACTTTCAGTGATTAAAGGCATTGGTGCAATAATGCCCCTAAAACAATGATGTCATGATGATGTCATCACATGTCACGTGACGTCATCTTAAAGGTTTCTATTTTAAACATTTGAAAATCCGTAACAAACAGCCACAAGAGACCGTAGGTTTCTGTTTGCGGGATTGTGTAGGGATAAATTAGGTCTTTATTTTATTCAGTGCGCGTGACCTCACATGACCTCTACTTCCGGTCAAAACCGGAAGTGCCTCGTAATTCAAAAGTGCTAAATGTTATGAAAATGCTTTCAACGATGTTAGTGTCTGGCAAGAGTGTGCATTTAAAAAAAAATACAGATGACGTCACGAAACCCACGAGCGCCCTCTATCGGCAGGTTGAAAACTGTTCAAAATGGTCTTTTTGAAGATGTGTGTGGAGAAGTTTTGTGTAATCACTTCAAAATCTACACACATGTTGACCGTCAGGCAGCCATCATATGTGTGAAGTTTCAGATCAATGACGTCATCGGGGGTCACGTGACGCGGCATTAAAGGTGCCTTTTTTGAAGTCGTATAACTCCCGAAGTGTAATTGCGATCATGTTGAAACTTGGTAGGTTGTTAGGTATTGGCAAGTTCTTGTAAATTTTGAAATGACGTCATCACATGATTTTTTATGATTTTTTTCATTTTTTGCTTCTTTTAGTCATAAATTTCTAACAAAACGTGGTATAATCCAGATTCTTTTTTAAACAGGCTCGATACGTCATAACTGCTTTGAAAGTTATGGCGAAACAGCTCGGCATTTGTGCACAAATGCAATTATGTCTAGTTTAAATAGTTTTTGCGCATTTGAAGCCCAAAGTGATCCAACATTTGTTGGGTTTTGCGATACTTGTTTAAAATAGTTTACTTGGTAAACTTTACCCTAATCTCATGGTAAAGGTATGCCACATCTACAGCAGCAGAGTGCTGTTGGGCTCAGTGTTCTCCAGGTCCTACATGTATCTATGTTGTCAAGCAGAATATTGTGTTACATGTGTAAAGCAGCAAAAGACAATATGTAGGGAAAGATTTCAATCAGCAATTTTGCATAGAAAAATATTGCACTAAACATCTTTTGTGCACACTGAATTTTAATCAATATCCATTTGCTCCATTTGCAAGTGATACTTTTTGAGTAACAAATAATACAACTTATCTTCAAGCAAACTTGAAACCTTGATTCTGATTGGTAGATCCATAGCAACAAGAAGTGTGATATAAACTTATATCGCACGGCCCATATCACACCCTGCATATTACGCTGTTCAAATTCTGCGCATTGCACTATTTTACGTGCAGCTGCTGTTCCAACACCACGTATTGCATTCATCTACACAACAAGTTTGCTTGAAGATAAATTAGTTATCACACTTGTGAGAATACGAAAAATGCGGCATTGAACTTGGATTTGGGATGCACTTGTGCTATATTTCTCTGTATTCCACTCATGCTTGTGTAATAACTAATATTGTGTGGCATTTTGCTATGCTATACAGTAGAATGTTGCTATAACAAACATGGCTGGATCCAAGAACTTTTCTTGATATAGTGGTAGTTCAGCACACGCTCCCTACCCACTCCTAGTGGGTTTCAGTTTAGGTTTAGCCCCAGCTCCAGCCTGCACGCTTTACCGAGCTAAGCCCAGCTTATCCAGTTCCTGTTCCCACCTTTGCGCACCACCGAGCCAAGCCCAGCTACCAGTTAATCCCCTTCAAGGCTGTACTTAAGCAGCATCCAGCAACAGAGTCCAGCATTCTCCTGAAGACGATCAGAGTATACTGATCGAAACGTTGAGTCGTTAACCACCGGTTCTTTTCAGAACCTACACTACTCAAAAGAGATTTTCACATGGTGTTACCGCAAACCTTACTTAGTTATACTTCCACCATGCAAAGTTTCAAATCCTACTTATTATCGCAGTAAGTTAGAGTTAATCAACACAACCTTAGATAGCAGTTCACTTTCCTTTCCATTCAATGGGGAAATAGTGCTTACTTTAAGCAAATAGGCATTTTGTTCAACACAAAAATAATGCTACTTTGTACCTTTGTCAGACATTCTTCTACTCTGGCAATTGCATGTCCCCGTCGGCCAGAGGTTCAGTATGTTTTGTGCATAAAAATGGGGAGCCAAAGGTCGTGTTCATTACAGCCAAATGTGCATTATTTTGGTGCTCATGTGTAGTAGCATTCTACTGTAGAAGTGAAATTGTTCTTACCTCAAGAGGCTTGTCAGAAGCCAACTGTTCAGCTATAGAAGCAAAATGCTCTTGATTCATGAAGGTAAACGAGTCCTGCAAGGCATAAAAACAACCATCCCAACAAAAAATTCAAAAGCTGGTTGATAGTTCAGATTGAGATTACAACAGGTGAATCCAATTTTTTAAGAAACAGTTGGCTTTCCATAAAAAAGAAAAAATTAATTCAACAAGTGTTTTTGTGTTTAATAAATAATGAAAAAACCCCAAACATCCAAAACCATCCAATACACAAGAATCAGAAGTTTTGCATTTCAGGTTAAAACTAAGAGATTAAGCTACATACTGTTGAAAGAGATAACCTAAGAGAACCTGATTAAATGAGGAATCTAATGATGAGCTGTCATCACTCAGACAGAAGCTGCTTCTCTTTTGGCTTGATGCTTGACCGTACATCCCTTGCATATTACCAAACATACTACTTTGAACTGGACGATGTTCTTCATCAAACAACTTAACAAGTCTCTCTACAGCATCCTTGGTGCCATGCTTCAGAGATTGCAGCAGGTCCAAACACCTTCAGAGTTACAATTGTAGAGAAAAAGAAGGAAAAGAGCTAAACTCAAGGATGTGGGATGTCAAATTGTAAACCATTTATATGTACATTTTCACAATAAGTCACATTGGTTTTTATTTCAGGTAGACTGGTGTTAGAGCTAAAAAGTAAAGAAAGAAAAAAAACCCACACAACTACAACGACTTTCTTCTAGACTAGCTACACATGTATCAAGATGGAAATGTTGCTATCTCCAATGACCAAGTCGCTATCTCCTGTGACTAGATATAGAGCACATTGCCTACATGTGAGGAAAATGCCAGATAAACACAACAAATGTGATGAGTTTTTTAAGAGTTTGAAGTTTCTTTATGTATTGAATTTTTTTGTTCAAACCCAAATTATATTGAATTGATTAACAAGCTACTACTCTTTTATCAGGACAGGGTAGGGAAAATGCAGTATCTAGAAATCATTATATCACTTTTGTTGTAATAATTCTTGTGGTCACTACTTTGGTTTATTTTGTAAAGGATACAAATATCTCTCGAATAGACACATTTATTTGTTTTGCTTTTACTTTTGCTTTGAGCTTGTAAATATAACGACACATCAACTAAATGATTAAATTAGTGTTGGATGGAAAGTTGTGCACACAAATCTATCCACTGTACCATCGTTTCAAACCAGAACAAAATGTTAATAAAGTGATTGAAATAAATAAAATCACACATCTGGAAATGCCCAACAATATCTATTCACTTACAGATAACAATTAAAACTCCATTACAATATAAATTCCTTTCAATACTGTTTAAAAAAACATGGCAAAAGTAAGCATGGTTGCCAACGCTATATACATTATTGTGCGTAAACTGCAGTATTACTACTACTACGGTCAGTACTACACAGAGAAACTAAAACATTGAACCTTTGGGAGTAGATAACTTCATTTTCAATAGTGACCATGGATACTTTTGGACCATCAAAGTCTTTAGATCACACTCTTTCAATGGCTGTTTGTTGTGACCCACTTACATGTGTAAAACCCAACCTACAAAGTGTTTTGTTATCTTGGGCGGTTTTGGGTGGTTCAGTGATTAAATGGCCGGGTGGAACAGTGACTAAGGATTCAATACGATCACAAAACACTTGGAAAAGACTTACGCCTGGTCATTGATAACATGATCAGTAACTGTCTGCACTATAACTTCTTCTCTTCCTTTGCTCTGAACACCAACAGATCGACGCTCGATTTCCTCTTCAATCAAAGGTCCTAACACCTCTTCTATTCGACCACGTACGTATTTCACAAGCTCATATCTATATGGCATCAAATTAAATAATTAGAAATAGTAACATTATCAAAGTGTTCAAACAGTACCTCTATTTAAAATCAAGTCAATGTCTCAACCATTCTACCATTATCTGGCATCCCCTAAAGTGGACTTTTGGAATAACAATTTATGTAGGTGTTGTTTGTGCTTTTTAATTAGAAATGTTCCCTTATTGCCAATGATAAGTTAAACAATAATAAAAAAAATACTAAAAGAAAACCCCCCAGCATAGCCTACAACTAGGCCCTTAGACTCCAATGAATTTGTTCCTAATGATTCAGATTTTGTATCCACCCCTCGCAGGAACTTAAGAAACACACAGGTCTCAATGTTTCCTAAGGTCATAGCTCCCTAGCAGTCCATTGAGTTATCCAGAAAGTCCAGGCTCACTCTAGGAGTCAGTACTTGTCAAAGGAACTACCCCACAGATGCCCATCCAGTCTCTGGGCTCTTATTGTTACATATCCTAGATACAATTTAATGATAAAAAAATACAAACCTGTGGAAATTTTCATCTGTCTCTTCTAAGTGTAAAACCATTTCCTCGGCAGCTGACATGGTACTTGCAGCTCTTAATGTTGGTTTGATGCTACTAATGAGTTGACGAATGCTAGGGAGAAGATCTTCCTCTCCTCCTAATGGATCTGCCATTATGTACAACCTACATTTAAGGAGAATCAAACTTAAAGTCAAAATCAAACTCTGTACAATGCATAGGTTCTTCTTTCTCTGTTCACAATTTATCAAATGATCTGGGTTTTGAACAAAGAAAAATTGACTGGAGCAAGGCTTGAAACAACGACCTCTGGATTAACATACCGGCGCTCTACCGACTGAGCTATCCAGCCCTACATGTATGTTGGCGGTCTCCCTATTAGTCAATATCTTTGTTCGGGGTGCCAGTCAGAAGCCATTCAACCGCTTGCTTCCCAGGTTGTATCATTGTACTAAGATGGTACAGATGTTATGTCACAGGCAAAGTGCAAGAAATAAAAAAAAGTGAAGATAAGGTGGCCACAAGACAAAAAAGAACAACAACAACAATGGACGACAAACTTAGGGTGCGTAACCATTGTACCATGAATTGGAGGAGACGCGAGCCCACAGGTAGCCTCATCTCCCTAATAGCTGGTAGGGCAGCTCCTTGAAGGCTTCCATGAAAGGAGAAATCACAGCGGCTGCTGGGAGCTGGGAGCTGGTGAATTTTAGCTGATGGTCATGTCTTCCTAGAAATGGACCTGGTTGAATGATGGGTGGGAACTTAATGTTTACCAGTCCATGATAAATCTTATAAAACATGGTTAATTGTGAGACCAGACATCTAGTATAGAGTTGCTCCCAGCCCAGGGTATTAATCACGAGCTAGTCACAGATGTTGTTCTCCGAAAGTCACGGAAGACGAACCATGCAGCCAACGGCTGAAATTGTTTAAGGCGGTTGACTGTGTTGATGGTATACCCGGTTCCAGGCTTCCAAAGCGTATTCTAGCTGGAGGCTCTTGCCTTGACATCTTGGGAGCAGGGAGATAGAGTACGGGAGATAGAGCAGGGAGATAGAGCCTTCTGCGTGATTTTGTTGCAGTGGTCGTCCCATCGAAGATCATGAGATATGGTGACTCTGAGATACTTGTATTGGTAAACTCACTCAAGCGTCTGTCCAAAGATGTTATAGTGGAAGGTTCTAAATGCATAGGCCTACTTCTAGACTGAAAGCATCACCCGGCATGAGAATGAGGCTCCTGTCAGAACCCTCGAAGAACACTATTTTTTGGGCCGAGTTAGCAATCCATTATGAGCGAGCGATCATTTCAAACCTCGTTCTGGGCACCGGCTCGCGACCGGCTCTAGCTCCATCATCAGTTTTGACATGAGTTTGTACAGATCCGAGACCCGGGTTTGAAAGAATGTTGTTAATTAACGCCGATTGCATCAGCTTGTGCGTCTACAGTAATCCAGGCATGATCAATCACGGTATCCTGTTGAACTCTATGGGGCGATCCAAACTATAGTTGGGACGCCCCAACTTTAACACTCAAGTTGGGACCAGTCCCAACTATAGTTGGGACAATTGTCAAGTTGGGACGGAATATTTACATGTCCTTGACTTTGTTCTGTGTTTTTTTTTTTGGGGGAGAACCTTCCGAATTGTTGTTCAGAGTTGATATCAGTTAGTGTGGAAGTACTGGGAAGAGCTTCACTTGTGACATCCTCACCGGCACTATCACTCAATGAAGAGAAGGGATTTGAAAGCTCGATCAGACACGTACTAAAAAGTGTGCTATCAAAGTTGGGACAACCACAGAAATAACACGAGAAGCTACCTGATGTATTTATGAGGAAGTTGTATTAATAATTTCGTCACTGTTTTTGCCCCAGTAGCCAAACTTTCATGTTTGGAGAAAATCACCTTTGAAGTTAAACTATTTTTGAAATCATTGTTTCGGACACTGTTTGCAAGCCATTTAAACGTTGACACTTTTCCAACCATGAAAGTGAAGATCCTAAACCATGTAAACATGTTGATATTTTAATCACATTAAGTTTAATCATTGAGTAATTAAGTGTTCAACACAAGTTGAGGTCTGTGCACAGTGCGTCGTGTACAAACCAATGCATAAATGAAAACTAAAATTTATTTAGGTCACACAAATTGCCTCTTCGTGAAACTCAAAATGCAGAGTAGTTGTTTTTGGCACCGTGCCAGCGCCATGTACTTCAAAGTAAAAAATGGCAAATCTAAATGAGCTGTTCATGAAAAATCAAAAGTGGGAGTTTGGTAAAGCGGGTCCTTGTGCTAATTAGCATAATTAGAGAAATATCATGATTTAGCACTTGAAACTTGGGGAAAATGTTGATGTCACTAATACTAGTAATATTAAAACATCAAAAATGTGTAAAAACACCGATTTGCCAAAATGTGTGAACTTTAGAAGAATAGCCTCTTCCTGAAAATAGTGACGATTTGACAGTCCGACACATTCGGTGTGGCACCACAACAAGTTCAGTTGCAGTTATCACATACTGACTACTGTATTGTATAACCATGGAGGAAGAAAATTTCTTCCTCCATGGTATAACACATAATGGGCATCCTTTCTAGTTTCTAACTTCAGTTAGTTGCGATGATCGTAACCCTCCATCCTTTCTAGTTTCTAACTTCAGTTAGTTGCGATGATCGTAACCCTCCATCCTCCCGACGGTCTGCGACCGTCGGGAGGATGGAGGGTTACGATCATCGCAACTAAACTTCAGTATGACGTATACGGTATACCACAAGAAGAGTAATCCAAGACTTGGGGACCTGGGTTTACTTCAACTTGCCCATCCACCAAGCAGCAAACTCAGCATCAGATGGCTAGTAGTAGTCATGGTAGTAGTTAGTACAGTAGTAGTGTAGGTAGTACGTAATAATAATATTTTGGGGACTTGCTATGGCCTACATATTGCTTGTTGTGTCCCCTGGCTGGGCCTGGACTGGACATGCTGCAGCTAGCTGGAGGATAGAATTTCCTACTAAAAAGTACTAGTACATGTACTACATACTAGTACTACTATTTACTAAAAATATACTGTACTAAAACTACTACTAAATACAAATCTATTCACTAACTAGCCCCATAAAAAGGGCAAATCCACTTCGTATCTTCCATGCCGCCCGTCCTGAAACAAGAAATACCTGGTTTAAGTAAGCATACGAAATGGATGATGGAAGAAACTTACCAACAACCTGGAATCTCCAACCAATAGTATAAAATACAATGTAGAAAATTCACCGAACGTTGGTTGTTGTTGACACGACAACCGACGACGCTTGTCATAGTTTAGTTTTCGTTTACCTCTTGAGTGCGCAATGTCAGGTACACGAACCATAATGAAGCGTAATACAATTACAACGATTATTTGGGTGCGCATGTTGGGCGCAATTTCAGTATGTACTGCGCTTAATAAACGTTTCGCACGCTCAAAACGGCTATATCACTGCTCAAAAGATCAGTGGGCGCTCAACAGTTTCATTTTGCATTTTGCAGTTTCATCTCAAGCAGATCGGTTATGGTGCGCATTCTCGAGACGACATCATACAAATTGCATACTAAACAGTGTACAGTACCTATAATATACGTACAATAAAACAAGTGAAAGCCTCGAGAGTCGAGGAATGTGACGAAAATGTCGAAATTGAAGCTGAAAAGGACAATACAGGAAGAATTTGACAGATTGTAAGTTAGTATTGAATGTTTTAAGATATTGTAAAATATAGGTGAACTTTTCTATGCACCGACCTAGTTCAGAATCAGACTCCATCGACATGATTCATGGTTCAGCCTTTCGGCGCAAATTTTTGTTGCAGCCCCCGGCCCTAGTCACTGGACGGACCGCCCCGCCTGCTGCCTGCTGCCTGCGCCTGGTTATCCTGGGGTGGGGGGGGGGGGGGGGGGGGGGGGAGCTAGCTGTACGGCGAACAGCAGAAAACCCTGTTATTGTACGTTTTTTAGGTGTTCTGCCACCAGCCGAAACCTATTGTTCTGGGTTTTTTTTTCTGCCTCTCCTTCTTCCCCCTGTACTGTAGTGTACCTTCTCCACAAGATTTTGCAAAAAGTAATTTAAAAGTAAAAAAGACTTTTATCATGTTTATGTACCTAGTAGTAGTAGACCTTAGACGATAGACGAAACCGCATCTTTTTCAGGATGATGACTAAAATGGCGTCATAACACTAGAGTAAAAAAAATAAGAAAAGAAATACTTTAAAACAACATCTAATCTAGAGAATCATTGTAGTGTTGCATCATATGAAAGCCCTGGATTCATTTTAAAAATCTTGAACAGAGTGTGACCCCATGTGACCTTCACTTCTGCTGGTCGAAACCGAACCTTGAAGATAAATATTTTTAAAATATCTTTAAAACAAACATGCTACACGAACAATCATTACATCATCTGAAACCCCTTGAAGGATTCTTTCCTTGGGTGTGACCCCATTTGAAATAAATGAAGTTTGGTTTGATGAATTAAGTCATCGATGATGTCATAACAATAAATAAACAATTAATATTTTTAAAAATCCTATTTGGAGAACCATAAATACTCAATTACAAATAAGAAAGTTGCACCATAAAAAAAGCTCTTGCCGTATTATACAAATCACATACAAAGTATGACCTCATATGACCTTTACTTCCGGTCGAAACTGGAAGTTGAAGTTTCATAATTTAACCGTTTATACAATAACCAAAAAGGGTCCAGACTTAAAACTTACTATGACCTTAGGTCATATTGTGTATATGACACTGATATTTTTTTTCGGGATGATGATGTCATTGATGATGACCGACACAACATTAAATCAACGTTTAACATGAAAGAAATTAATATTTGAAGAACCATAACTGCTTAAAACAAGGTATTTGCACCATATGAATGCTCGACAAATTGTACAACTCTTACACAATGTGTGACTCGTGTGACATTTACTTCTAGTCGGAACCAGAAGTTTAAGTGAAAACCAATATTTCCAGGCTTGATTGTTTTAGTTCAATTTCGAAGGCAGCTAAAGACAAGTTGGCACAATTTCTTCTTCAAAATGTTCTCACAGGTTGGTCTTTAAATGATTGTAGTGCAGCATAAATTTTAAAGGCTGATTGGTAATACTTAAGAAGACATTCTTGCTTTGACTGATGCTACGTCCACACTTCCAACACAAAGTCGAAAATCTCTATAGGCCCAATGACACAATATTTTACATGGATATCTCAATGTGCCACAAGCTAGCCTGTATGTGTGTGGTGTGTGTGGCAGCACTGACTCACTGAGAAGACAAAACACAGCCTGCTGAATGTTAGTGTCAGCAAAGTCTCCTGTCAAGGCTACGCAGTGTAGTCTGCACTATGCTTTTCTGAGCCATGCAATGTTGTAATAGTTTTGCCCTGCTCTTTGCTAAATCTCTGTTGTAAGTTTGACCTGTGTGACCCCATTTGACCTTTACTTCCAGAAGTGCTTTGTAATTTTAAATTGGTAAATTTTTTGCAGATGCTTTGAATGATGTTAGTGTCTGGCAAGGTTCCAGTATACAAATGTAGTGCCGATGACGTCATAAAATTTGTGAGCGCCCTCTAGTCGCAGGCTTAAAGCAGTTAAAAATACACTTTTACTTGATGTCTTTAGTGAAGTTTTTGGTGATCATTTCAAATTTACGTATGTGTGAAGATGTAGATTGATGATATCATCACAGTGTGATATATTAGGTGGTATAACAATAAAGGTGCACTTTTTAAAGTTGTGTGTGAAGCTAAAACTTGGTACGTTTGGCTGTGACGTCATTATGAGGCCATAAAATGATGATTTACCATTTTTTTGAAATTTTGACCATGATCTTTGCATAGATCTTACTCACAGTGTGACCCCATTTGACCTTTACTTCCGGTCGAAACCAAAAGTGCGTTGTTATCTAAAATTGGTACATTTTTGGGAGTTGCTTTTAACGATGTTAGTGTGTGGCAAGGGTCTACTCTATAAAAACAGCACTGGTGACATCAGAGCGCCCTCTTGCGTCAGGTTTAAAACACTACAAAACACACTTTTGTAAGATGTCTGTGCAAAGTTTAGGATAGCCTTTCAAAATTGGTACACATAATGACCTTCATGCTGACAGCATGTTGTGGAGTTGTAGATTAATGATGTCATCATGTGTCACGTGGTAAAGCCTTAAAGTTGCTTCTAAACCACACAGCCGACTGAGTTGAAACTTGGTGTAGTGTTAGACATTGACATTGGCTGTAACCATTTGAAGTGACGTCATGATGATGTCATCTTATTATTTGTTATAAATTTTTACTAAATCAAAAGTTGGCATTGAAAAAATTCATAACTCCTGAACCAAACATTTGATTTTTGTAATCTATGCATCATTGGAAAGGTCTTTAAAAACTTAACAAACGGTACTTAACAAACAAAGTTAACAAAATCATAAGTTGATATTTCAGAATTCATAAGTTCATGTCTTATTTAATAACAAATAAGGGCTTCTTAAAGTCTTTAAACTTACCATGTACTTGGATCTTAGTGTGTAGATGACACCCACATTTTTTCGGGATGGTGAACGTTTAATATTTAAAAAAAACATATCTGGAGAGCCATAATTGCTACAAACAAGGTATTTGCACCATATGAAAGCTCTTGGCGTATGTTACAGCTCTTACACAAAGTGTGACCCAGTGTAAACTTTACTCTTGGTTGAAACTGGAAGGTGAAGTGAAAATAAATATTCCCAGGCCTCGTTTGGAGATCAGCAAACAATATGATCTAGAAAATGGACCAGTCTCTTTGTATGAAATAAAGTTTGCCCTCGGGCCTTTCAATTAAAAGTGTTATGATGTAATTTTTTTCAACAGCGCCCTCTTGTGACAAGTTTTTGAAAATGAACTATTTATTGCTAAAAACCTGTTGCGTAGTTCACAAAAATTTAACACTTGGCACAAAGTTATAAATCTTAATGTTCGATAAAATAATAAGCTGTGAGGATGTCACGAAGACAACGTCATCGGTTTTCAATATAGGCTCGATCAAAGTTTCTTGAATCTAAAATGCAAATTATTAGAACCACAATTAACTTCACGTATATCAATATTTCCTTCAAAGATGTCTTTACCAAATTTTCTCTCTACTTTTCACTAGCTCTGCTAATTTGGTCATATCTACTGATAACCTTGTTTTTGTCTTAACAACTCTAGTTATTATTATTATTCAAGTTCTTGGTATTTGGTACTCCTAACCTAAACACTCATCGAGGAAGTTTGAAAAGGAGGCCCTAGCCTAGGGGAGAAGGAACTGAACACTGAAATGAGTTTAAAAGAACTTTAATTATTTTTAAAGGCATTATGGTTTGGGGCATCTGTGACCATGGTGCACTGTGGGACTGGGAGTTTGTTTAACTCTCGATCTGCCCTTGTGTGATGGTCATTGGCCAGACGGTTATGATGAATCATCCATGGGTAAACAATTTTCAGATTTGTTTGACTGAACCAAATTGCACTCTGAATATCACAAAAGTGATTTTTTGATGATTTGCTACAGAATTCCTTGAAATATCAAAAAATTTAAATAAATTGAATACAAACTGGGGAAAAAACCCTTAACTATGTAAACAATTGGGAAACCAAAACTTTTAATTTTCTGTTCTTTGGTGAAACTTTGGATTATGATGTCACTCCATAATAAAATTGTATGCCAAAGAATTGTATGCATAGTACCAGCTTGTGATGAGGGGGATTTAGATTGCACAAGAAGGCATGGTAGCATCATCGCTCAAAAAAGCGCCATCTAGATCAAATGAAATATTTGATTTCATCAAAACGGCTTTTCAAAAGAATGCTCTCAGATTGTCCACAAAAACTGTTTCAATCAGAAATACATTAATTTGGTAAAGTTTCCAATCAAATCAATGTAGTCATCAACATGCAATTTATCCTTGAGAAAATAAACATTTTCTCCTTTATTTGATTAACAATTATTATTCGGTGCCCAAATAGATGAATGTTCATATCAACGTTAAAATGATGGTAGGCCACATCTAGCCACATCATCAAACTGTAAGTTAAAGAATGTGTACCTGACTGCCTTAACCATTGTGCCATATCAACGTTTGTTGTTTTTAAAAATAAACTTTTGCAATTGCATTGTGCTTCTGACAAAAGTAACCATACTTTTTACCCCTTTAGCCCCATAGGCTGAAGGGTACCTTGTCATTGCCTACAATATTCGTCCGTACGTCTGTCAGTCTGGCTCAGCTTTTTGGTTTCCGAACCAAACTTGAGTTAGAAGTGACATTTACACATTGTAATTTGGGTAGGGGTTGCCCTTGGGGAAAGAAAAGTTGGGGAAAGAAAAGTTGGGATTACTTTGGGGTGAAAAGTTCAAAGGTCAAAGTCACCGTGGTAAATTATTACATGTTTTCTCCATGATCTTAACTTAACCTTGTGAGAGCTACTTTAGGACACAGGTCAAATGTCAATGTCACAGTGTCAGGTATAGGGACATGATTTGTGGATATCATTGATAGAGTAAATTTACAAGAGCTAAGGTGTTTTAACAGCATCACTTATTTTTCACTCCAGATAGGCTTTGTAAGACGGCAGACTAATTAAATATTCCTTTACAGATTTGTAATTCATTGAAGAAGTTCACCTTTATCATAATATTCATTAAAGAAGTTCACCTTTATTTTAATATTCATAGCTGAGCGTTGTTTACTAATTTACAATGTTGTGATAAACATGATAAATGAGCCTGAGCCTCAGTTACAGAATATTAATTTTACATGCGGTGCATGTTTAGTGGTCTCATTCTTCATTTAAACCTAATTGAAATTGATTATTTGCAGGTATGAAGATTTCATAACAAATCCAGCTAAACTTCCAAGATTAAAGAAACGTGCACAAATTTGCAGACAGCCTATAAGTACAAAAGGGGAGCACAAGGCAGTAATTTCTGATGACACCATCAGTGTGTGTTTATCTACATCATCAATGGGATATTCCGATTCATTAATGACACGGGTGAACAACAAGTCTGACGAGGATTTAAGAACTTCAGGTCTAAAACAAGGTATCAGAAAGAAATATATCAAAATTAATCTCTGACAATGGATTGTCATTAAAACGAATTAAACTCTCTTTAATGTTATTGCGAGCTAACTTGTAGCTCTGATGAGAATCATATAATCACTAAGAAGTTGTGCCTAGTATAGTGAAAAATATGTATGTTAATGATTTGTAAACAAAACAAAAACAGCTTAAAAGGAGCAAGCCAATAATTTGTGGATTGAGGTTTATGATCTGTTAAGGGTTACTTAAACATGCCTTAAATAAATGTCATGGAAGTTTTGATGGTTACTCCTTGCTTTTTCTGTAGTTTGAGATTCCAAACCCATTATATTTGTTGCAACTGACTGCTTGCTTCATTAATACGCAACTGAAAATCACAAATGGAAAATTTCTGACTGTACATAATTAAAAATATAAGAAAACAGAAAAATCCCTTCATTCCACCCCCACCCCCCCCCCCCCCACCTATTCCTGTACCTATTCCTGTGACTTCATTTAATTTCCATGAAATTTCAGGGGAATTTTAAATTAAATCAAACATAAAAATGTTTATATAATGCTGGCACATTCTATCATTCATTCAATCATTCACAGTATGAATTTGAAGAAAAACAAAATGAGAAAGACAATGAGTCCATACACAAATACTGTGTACATGTACATGATACTGTAGCTCATAGACACTCCATGGTGATCATTATTTGTCAGGCAAATGGAAAAATTTGTTGATACATCTGTAAGAGCTAGATCAAAGTAGCACTGGATCTTTGAGGTAAATACAGCCATTGAATTTGGGTGAGCAGTAATTAATGTATGCTAAAACACTGGGGATTTCAGGCTAAATCTTACGTCCATGTGCATCCCGAAATGCACCTGCAACTGTGCAGTGGCTAATTCTCAAACACCGATCAGAATCGACAATGCACAACACCTTCAACTTCAACTGTCATTGCCTGTCACCATATTTAAAAAAGATGCGTTTTATTTTTTAACAACTAAAGTAAAAAGTTTTTCCTATGACTATACATGTAAATCAATGTACCTTCCTACTGACCTTCCTTTTTTTTTTATAGCATGTTACATGTACATACAGCCTTGTAACATTCTGAAGAAACATTTCTGTTTGACCTTGCTGCCGGTCACCATGACAATTTATTACCACTCGCATGCCAATTGGTTCCACCAAGACACCAGTAACTTACACAAGGTGTAGGATTAAATGTATACTGGTAGGCTTACCATTTTGGAACACACTGATGCACTATTCGTTTATTACTAACATTATTTAAAGTTAGGGTCATATATTGGTTTTTGTCAATGTGCGTTAATGCTGATTTACATGTACTTAGGCCAGATCAAGAAAGATACAATAAAAGTCACCTGTGAAAGTTTCAGCTTTCTCCTTGTTGAGAAAACAGCAAAAACTGTCACAGAATTTTTCAGCAAGAAAGTTGAATTCATCCATGCTTAGCAAAATGACAGTGGGTACAACCCCATCTCTGGCCGCAGCTTTCACAAATGGACACCACATAAATTTGCATCTCTAAAACTTGCCTTGGGGTGAGTATTGGAGATTCAAATTTTGTAACATATTACTTTTATTGAATTCTTATCAACGGGGCCTTTCAAACAAAATAAATTTGCAGAATACTTTAATACATGCGTACTACCATTAGCATTTTTAGAACAAGGAGGCTTTCAGATGGAAATGACACAATTTTTTTTTGACACTAACTCATTTGATTTTGTTTATTTATTAACCTTTTCAATAATGTAACTTACTTGTTCACAAATCACAAGCAGTGCTTTAGGTATCCAGACAAATCTTGAGAACAGTGTTTGTTGGTCTTGGTTTAAGTTCAGCTGCATTTGTTTCTGCATCGGATGGGACGTAAAGCCGTTGGTCCTGTGTGTTGTGTAATGCACGTAAAAGAACCCAGTGCACTTATTGAAAAGGGAAGGGGTCCGCCCCGGTGTTCCTGGTTTGATTGGCTGCATATTGCGCCACAGCACCTTGTAAACCATTACATGGTGCTATGTAAAGGAGTAGGTCTCATACTTCAAACGTAGCCCCCAAATACCTTGCAGGAAAATACTTAATGTTGAAGTGACTTGAGCGTCACTGAGTGACGGATATGAACACTATATAAATAACCATTATTATTATTATTATTATTATTAACCTACTTAAACCTACATGCATGCATTATACTGGGCTTGTCATTGAAATCTGCCAAATTGGAAGGTTAATGTTAAGTACTTACATTTATCTAAAATGTCTTCTTTTTCCCCCCTCATTTTTTAAATATTGTAGAGTGTTGGCTACAGCAGGCAAGTGCTGATAATTTGCCATTTGTTAGTTCCAGTAGTCAAGGGAGACTTCATGATAAGGAACATTCAGCATTCAGTGGCTACCCTGCATTATCACAAGATGATAAGAAACCCAGCAGTCAGGTGTTTGATGAATTCCTCAACAGTAATGAGGTAACTTCTAACAGAAAGATGGATGAGATGCGCCATGGAGAGGAGGATCAAGTTATTGAGAGTGATGCCTTTCTGTTTCACAAACCTAGAATTAACAGGTTAGATACAGCATTGATTGATATGCAGCAAAAGCATTTATGTCATTTATGTGAGCCTCTTTTTATTACCCTGCCTAAAATATCACCATACTGGTCTATTGCATCCCTCCTCTCAACAGTAAGATTCAAGAATTCTCAGGTACATAAACGGATAATGCGGATCCATTTTTCATGTTGTCTACCTTAGCTCGAGGACAATTTTAGCAAAGCCTTTAAGTTTCTTACTCATGATTAGATTGATACTGCTTTGGAATTGGCCAGCTACATTAAATAGCCACTACAGGCAGTATGACATCATCATCATATCATTATGACATCATCAAGTGCTGCTTTTCATGTAAATTGAAAGTTTAATATATTTCAAGGAATCAAATCTCCTGAAATACATAGGCTTTTTTGACTATCTACATTGTATACATCTTATAAAAGGGCTTATCATTCTGCATTAAAGTTGCACTGATAAGACCCAAATTTGACCTTGTCTTCCGGTCGAAACCAGAAGTTGGAGTAAAGAAATTATTCCTGCACCTCAGTTTGACCCCTAGGCCTTCAAATTTAAAGATAATGTAGTAATTGTCCTCAACAGCGCCCTCTTGTGACAAGTTAAATAGTGCACTCTTTGCTGAAAACCTGTTGCAAGCTCAAGTCGTTAAAAAAAAAACTTAGCACATACTTAAATCTTAGCGTCTGTATGAGAACTTAGATATAACACCATAATAAAAGGTTATTATTCCAAAAAAACATATCTTGAGAACCACAGCTATTTGGGATAAGCATCGAGTACCCTTTGGATGGAAAGCTCTTCAATCTTGCTTGGATGCATGCCACAAATACAAGTGTTCTCACTAAAATTGTGTAATTTCCTGTGGAGAACATCTTCCTTGGCCTTGGGGGATTGTCTACTGTCTGTGAATGTTTGATTTATAAAAGTTCTTTATATTAAATAAAACAAAACTAACAAATTTTGTTAGTGACCTGATTTGTCCAACCGAAAGTTAAAAAAAAATGTACATCATGAAGCTCTTTAAATGTTTTTTTGGGGGTAATATTTTATTATTTTATTTGATTAAACTTAAAATATTTTCCTGCCTTTCACACAGTCCAAACATCTCGTGTTTGTAAATCTACAAACACTTCATTTCTAGTTAATACCTATTTTGCTGTGAAAATATCTGCAAGGTTTTAATTGAGTTTGGAAAAATTGCCTTTGAAGTTAAATTTGTTGGTGTTTCATAATTGTTATGTGTATTCATTAACAGAATGTGGCGTAAAGATCTTAAAAAATGTTTGAACTTGGATGAAATATGGGCTGTGCGTGCAAAGAAGTGGCTGGTGCCAAACAAGTCTTTGCAAAGTCAACAGAGACCATCTGTCTTCTTAAAAAGGTGACTTGACTTAACAATTTCTTATAGCAGTTGTTTTCCATTCCATATCAAGCCCTACTTTTGGATTTTGCCTCTGCTAAGATAGTTATCACACTTTTTTGCTTGATTTAGAAGTAAATGTAACATTGAAATGAATTTGTATTGCTTGTGTAAAAAAAAAAAACAATTTAATTTCAAATACATGGCAGAATTATTTTTATGTATATATATACTTGTTTTGTTGTCCCTTTTCAGAAATCTGAGTCGTGGTGTTATATTCTTCAAGAAATATCTCAAACAGTTGACAGTTTTCGAAAATCTCCACAACTCTGCATCCAAGATCTCTCAGCCACAGTTACCTCAACATCAAGCAACTAATTTCATTGCACCATGTAGCAAATCAATTCAGAAGCATTTAGTTTTGGTAAATGTTGAATGTAACAGGGTACAGAAAAGAAAGGACCACACACCAAAGTTACACAAAAATAAAAAGTCAACCAAAGTTAATGTCCAAGTAACTGGGAACAATAAGACAACAATAGAGACAAAACCTTGTCAGACTATGAAAGACCCTTCAAAGATGAAACTACAACATCAACAGGAGTATATGAAAGGAAAAGAAGCATTGAAGAAAGGTGACTTTAGAATGAGTTCAAGATTGCACATATCTGGCAAGCAAGTATGGAAACAAGATGACACAGTTGCAAAACAGGTTGCAATTTGTCGACCAACAACCAGTGATAAACACTCTACACAAGATACCACTAGAGAAGACCTAATATCTAATATGGAAAAAATCAGAGTGCCAAACATTGATTATATTCAAAAGATTTGTACAAAGATGACAGAACAAGTAGATGGAGATGCAAATTTGATGTCAACTGAATTTGAGAATGTAGACTACCATCAAGGAATACAGCCATTGTTTAAAGGGCAAAGTGGCCACTGTGGAGGCATATGGAAGTCAATTGTTGATGAATGCTGAAAGTTTAGTTTGTTAGACAAAAGAAATAACAATATATTTTTTGTGTACTAATTTTACACCAACTATTTAATTAAAATGGAACTTGAATTTGTCTTTAACCATGTTAGCTTGTTTAAATGTAAACTTCAAATGTTTTAACAGTGACAGTGAGAATAACTTTAACAAGAAATACAAATTTGATGGTCCGCAAGGGGTTCTGCAGCTTTTATTCTGTTCCTCTTGTTTGTACTACAACTATAATACATGTATATGAATGACTACTGTGGAATGGAAATGAGTGGAAATTTCCCTCACATTTTTTGTCTTCATTCGGTCGACTCTGTTGATTTATCCAAAACACATTTTTGTTAAAATAAAAATTTTTGTTCATGGTAAGCTTTACAACATGTACACCAAGAAACCTAAAATTGTTTATTTTATTCCACTTCACTCATCACTTGAAGACAGCTTTCAAAGAATAATTCACCATGCACAGAACTTAATTCCGGGGAGACAACACTACAGATTTAAGTCTTCTAAAAGTAGCTTGATATGATTGGCATAATTGGTCATCATCCAATAGATGTGATAACTGCATCAGTGATAATAATAATATAATAATAATATATAGTCTTATTAATCATATATACCAATAAGGTAGTCAAGGTGCTTGAACAGACAGAAACATTCTAAGACAGGTTTTTGAAATGTTTGAATTATGAGACCAAATTGATGTAGCACCTCATAAGGGTTTACAAGGTGCTGCGGCACATTCAGCAGCCACTGCTAGACACATCGGGCCAAACCCCCTTCTTTTAGAGATAAGTGTAACTGGGTTCTTTTACGTGCATCACACAACACCTGGGACCTGCGGCTTTTTGTTTCGTCTGAAGGACGGAGCAATAATGGTAAAGTGTCTTGCTTGAGGACACAAGTGTCATGACCGATTGACTCGAACCCCGCTCTGCTGATCAGAAACACCAGAGCTTGAGTCTAGTGCTCTTAACCACTCAGCCACGACACGCCAATAAATATAAAGATTACGAGCACAGTACACTCATTGCTTCCAAGTGTAGAAAACCCACAGGCTACTCGGAAAGGATTCAAACTCATGACACCTGCATGTTAGAGCAGATATCTAGACCACTGAGATTGCCTGGTGATTAGAGGCTAGTTCAAATCCTGTAATTAGCTGACGCTGTGGGTAGAGAAACAATTTAATAGATAAAACATCAGTGTTAGGGTCATATACTTTATCCCCTGTGCAATTAATAAATCTTTAAATTGTTTGCGGAAACCATTGGTAATTACAGAATTTTAACACTTCTTGCTGGGCCCACTCAGTGGTGTAGTGATTAAGACATCTACTTTAGAATGTGGGGGTTTTGGGTTCCAATCACACCCAAATGTCAGGTGATTTGTTTCTACAGGTCTTGGGGCAGGTGCACTGAGTGTACAGTGCTTATTACACATCATTGTAAGGGTGGAACTAAAATATTATCATCTGAAATATTATTCAAGAAAAGCCTGTGTTTATTTATCACTTGAATATTGAGCTCAATGTGTGTATTGGGGGTGCAACTTTTGATTGCACACCCTTAACAAAGATATTGACAAAATAGGGAGACTACCTACATAGAACTAGATAGCTCATTTGGTACAGCGCCGGCACATTAATCCGGAGATCATTGGTTCAAATCCCGCTCTAGTCATTTTTTCTTTGTTCAACCCCAAATTGTTCATACTTATAAATCTCTTGATTGTGAACACTTGATGAACTTTTTTGTACATATTGAGTTTTTCTGATAAAGTATGAATTGCATAGAAAGGTGGGACTGGGCTCCGTCTGCCCGTTTTAAGACCCACTAGAAAGCGCAAGTGTGTCATGGTTCATGGAACAGAAGAATGGCAAGCATCAGTGCCATTTTATTTTACTCAAGTAATTAAGGCAGTATCTTTAAGTAATTCAAGAAATATATAATTTTGAGATATGTGCAGTTTGGGAAATTTAACTTATTCCTCTAGGTGACAATATTTAGAGATGGCTTGGATTTGGTTTCTCAAAATTTGTTTCAAGATATCACAAAATCCGTTTTATCACATCTCTAATTAGTTTGAAATAATAATAATTTATATTTTGTTGTACAAGTTACGTTGGAAAAATATGTTCAGATACACATTACAACAGTAACATTTCATGCGAAGCGTCCTACAACAACTTATGTTGATGTGTATTTTAGGCCACAGATCCATACTGTTTTAAAATGGTTTGTAATCTCATAATTATTGTTAATTTGATGTGAACAACTTTGAGATATCTTGGCATTCGATTTTTAGATATCAGAATGGATATCTGGAAAGATCAAAGACATATTTTTCATTGTATTTAGATATATCACTAAGCATAATTCTAAATGTACTTGACATCATTTATGTCATCAGAGTTTACAAATTTTACTTTTACACCATATTCACCAGACACCGTTGTTTGATGTTATTGTTGGATATGATTGTCATTGTTGCTGGAGGGCTGATTCAAGCCAATCTCCATCAGAGAAATAGCCAAATACAACAAAATATTTGTTATACATATAGTTCAATTTCTGTCCCCAACCTCCCCAATTAATGGCATACTACATGTACTAAACTTAATTTTGATTCCAGGAAAATGATTTTGTCTCTTCTGTCTATACGTATTTTCCACATTTTCCATCTGCTGTTCCTTGTGATACTTTATTGTGTAAATTCGCGACAAATAAAAGAACTAAAGTAAACAATAACTTGTCTAGTATTCTTATCCCCATCAATAGAATCATAGCCTACTGTTAAAAATAGCATCTTACAAGTGATCTGGCATGGAGAAGACCAAGGATAACAGTCAAACAGATAATTAAATTGCGAGTGTATTCTTATTTGGATTTGAATTGGGGCTTGGGAATGAATAAAGAAAATCAAAGATCTGTTTTGATCTTTAGCAATCTTGAATTATTTGAGGCATTTAAAAAAAGAAAAACTAGAAACGCACAAACAATGCAATAAAAAAAACATACTTTTCGGCATCGCGATTGTTGGGCGGACGTGGGGGGGGGGGGGGGGGCATACACTAGCCTGGGCTCTACGTGATCGATGCATGCATGGGATCCGGGGTCGCACGCACGTCGACAAGGCTAGTTAGCTAGCTTAGCTTGATGCGTTGTCGAGCAAGTATAGGGGACAGCTACGTGTACTTGTGCAAGTAGCCGAAATAAGTAGGTGTGACGTGTTGTGTGTGTGGCATGTGTTGTCCGGCCCGTCGAGGTGAACACTCTCCAACTCTGAGATGATGGCGGGTTGTTCAAACAGGTATTTTTTCTACGTTGATACTCGAGAACATTTTGTTAGTCATGACATCAAGCGATCTTGCAGTTCGGCTTTAATTGATACTAATAATTGTAATGCAAATTTAAAGTATAATCCGATGGAGGTGGTATTACTATTAAATATTAATCATGATAAGGATATAATAATAGGGCCTAGGTTATGATGAGTTGCATTTCATTGTGGTTGAGGCCAATGAGTTTCAGTCTCACTCTCAGCCAAGAACCCAAATTGGAAGAAGACAAGGAAAGAAGTTTCAGTTTTTAACGTTACTCTGGAGTCTGAAGTTGAGACTACCTACTTTATAGGGTCATTCCGTGCCAACTCACCTGATGGGTCGGCAGGCTCCGTCTCAGATTTTGCTAATTTTTTTTAAACAATCCTCTATGGGTGCCATGAACACACGCGAATTTAGAATCCTACTCCTCATAATTTTTGAGATATGACCCCCTAAAAAATTAAGCCCCGCCCCTTCAAATTGACTTTTTGTGTTTTCGGCATTTTTAGAGGTCTGTATCTACAAATGGAGATAAGATATATAGCTACAAATTAATTTGAAGGGTATCTGGTATCCCATCAACTAAATTATAACTGTCAAAAGTAGCACAGGTCATTTGTATATCACGTTGTAGGTCTTTAAAAACGGACATTTTAGCCTGCGTGATGACTTTTCGTCATTTTTGAAACCCCCTAGAGCCCAAGTGAAATGTCCGATTGCTTTTATATTACATTTGGTTATAAACTAGGTGCATATGTGTGACCTGATATGAGGATAGACCAATCACACCTTTGATGGGTACTTGGCAGGGGTCTGAATATGGGTCCACTTGTAAAAAAGCAAAAAAATGCCTTTTTCAAGTGGTTATTTGACAACGTGGGACATTACTGACATATTTACAAATTTTTCCCAATAACACTTTGTATCCAGTCTACTTGTGTGAGAAAGAAAAAAAATGGTTTTTCAACTCCTTCACTTAAAAATAAAATAGTGAATATGCCTAGATTAACGTATTTGCTGTGTATGCTATTTAGCGACAGCACTTGTTTACAAAAGAGCCACAGAGCCTGGACTTCTGCAGGCATTGTTTGTACACTGCAGAAGCGTAGTGCCGCCACTTGAATAAAAAAAATCCTGCTCTTATCATGTACGTACACAATAACTATCGTGTACGTACATGATACCTTATACATACATTATATCTATCATGTATAGTGTACACATTAACTCCAGACTTAATATCATGTACATAGACGTTAACTGTCAGGTTCTTACATAATAATTACCATGTAGGAACATGATAACTATCATGAATGTGTACGTACACGATAATTATGATGTACAGTGTACATACACAATTCTCTTCAGACTTGTCATGTCATACACGATATTGTGCAGCATCTCCATGTGAAAAAATACTCACAAACAACCCCCCAGATATATGCTTAAATAATTATACAGAGATGATATATTAATAATTTACAATGGCAACGGAAACACGGCTTTGATTTTTTTTTTTTTAAAGACGTAAATAGTTAACACCCAACATTTTTTGGATTATTCTTTTGCATGGAGATGCTGCACAATATTGTGTCAAAAATGTTTCTTCTGAAAGAGATCAAGAACGTTCATGATAATTAAATTGCTTACAAACACTTACATGATAGTTATCGTGTACGTACAAGATACCTATCGTGTACGTACATGATCATTATTGTGTACCTACATGGTACATGTACCTATACGAACCTGATAGTTATTGTCTACGTTCACGTTCAGTCTGGAGTTAATGTGTACATACATGATAGATATAATGTACAGTGTGTACAAAAATGTATATGGTATCATGTGCGTACACGATAGTTATTGTGTACGTACATGATAAGAGCAGGATTTTTTTTATTCATGTGGCGGCACTACGCTTCTGCAGTGTACAAACAATGCCTGCAGAAGTCCAGGCTCTGTGGCTCTTTTGTAAACAAGTGCTGTCGCTAAATAGCATACACAGCAAATACGTTAATCTAGGCATATTCACTATTTTTTTTTTACGTGAAGGAGTTGAAAAACCATTTTTTTTCTTTCTCACACAAGTAGACTGGATACAAAGTGTTATTCGGAAAAATTTGTAAATATGTCAGTAATGTCCCACGTTGTCAAATAACCACTTGAAAAAGGCATTTTTTGGCATTTTTACAGTTGGACCCATATTCAGACCCCTGCCAAGTACCCATCAAAGGCGTGATTGGTCTATCCTCATATCAGTTCACACATATGCACCTAGTTTTTAACCAAATGTAATATAAAAGCAATTGGACATTTCACTTGGGCTCTAGGGGGTTTAAAAAATGACGAAAAGTCATCACGCAGGCTAAAATGTCCGTTTTTAAAGACCTACACCGTGATATACAAATGACCTGTGCTACTTTTGACAGTATAATTTAGTTGATGGGATACCAGATACCCTTCAAATTAATTTGTAGCTACATATCTTATGTCCATTTGTAGATACAGACCTCTAAAAATGCCGAAAACACAAAAAGTCAATTTGAAGGGGCGGAGCTTAATTTTTTAGGGGGTCATATCTCAAAAATTATGAGAAGTAGGATTCTAAAATTTTGCGTGCGTTCATGGCACCCATAGGGGATCGTTTAAAAAAAATACTAGCAAAATCTGAGACGGAGCCTGCCGAACTTTTCAGGATTTTAGGTGAGTTGGCACGGAATGACCCTATAGTATATACTAATATTAGTTTATAAATTATACTCGGACAAAATTGGCAACAGACAAACAGTTCTGTGATTTCCGGTCACAGCTTAAAGATGGGTTTATTTATTTAGCATGCACAAAATGTGCAATTCACTTGAATTGGCAAGGAGCTGGATGCGGGACACAGGGAAAACCGACTAAACACACACACAACCGATTGCACAAAACAAAACATCCAGTCGAACTGTAAAATGGACAACCTCTCGTCAACCCAACAAAAATTGTGGCCACCCAAAGGACATCATTGTCCTTCCAATATGGATTCCATTTCCATATCCACATAAAAACTTATTGTCCATATAGAAGGACCAGACCAAAACACAACATGCTGAGTCACCTGACCAAACTATACAGTTTATGACCTCCACAGTACAACGCACCTTGCCTAAAAATTCAAACTATAAAAAAAACAATTCCCAAAGTGTAACGCCTGAGGGGACAAACAAGCCCCAACTGAACCGAAGGGTGCTTCGAATCTAATTAAAAGTTACTGATTCTTGCATTGCATAAGTTTTTGTCATTTATTTGTTTATAATAATAACAATAATAATTCTGGGTTCTTAATAGGGGCGTATCAAAGCGCTCAGTATTTTTTCCTGCAAGGTATGTGGAGCTTCATTTTGAATATGATGGTTTACCAGGTGCTGTGGCACATTATTCTGCTGATCAGACGAGGACCACCGGGGCAAACCCCTTCTCTTTACGATAAGTGCACTGGGTTCTTTTACATGCATTAGACAACACATGGGACCTACAGCTTCACATCCCATCTGAGGGATGCAGCAATCATGGTTAAGTGTCTTGCTTAATAAGGACACAAGTGTCACAATTGGGACTGGGACTCACACTCTACTGGTCAGAAACACCAGAGCTTGTGTCTGGTGTTCTTATCCGCTCGGCCTCATGTCATGGGAAGGGAAGAGTGAAATCTGCTGTCGACCAAAATCAACTGTCACCAGGGGTACGTTGCCACCTACTCCTGGGGTGGGCATTGCTCTAATGGAGCAGTACAGAAGAACTTGGTAGCAATGAAGAGGAAACAGAATAATCCAGCCATTTGTTTTGGCTAAACTTGTAGGGCCTATAATGAGCTTGCTGTCATTTTAGCCTTCTGAATAGTATTTCTGATCAACAAATTGCTTTATTTATAATTAACACCCCTTGAACCATGTTGATATCAGCCTCCAAACAATGTGGTACAAACCAGCACCGCGTCTTCGCAGCTTGGAGGTGATGGCATTTAGGATGTTATTGATAAATGTAAGGAAGTGGAGGGAGCCAAGTATAGTACATCATCTTGGGGTACACCAGATGTTATGGGAACCCAATCTATAGACTGTCCACTTTTATTAAATTGAATCAGGAATCAGACACTGCTCTAGATGCAAAGGACATGGGTTCGAATCCTACCCGAGTAATATGCCTGTGATTTTTTTCACAGAACTCGGGAAAGTACTGAGTATACAGTGCTAACACACATCGGTGTAGGGTAAAAACCAAAATTAATATTCTTCATCCCCGATGCAAAAGTAACATCTATTAAAAAGTTGCTGTGACAAGATTTTTTTGGCAATGTTTAAAGAAGTGTACACATATTTTGTACATAGTTTTCTCTTACATCCAACTAATTGTTCTATTTACTACAGATCTAATTGTTTCAATTTTGGTGGCATCCTTGATACCAGAGAAAACAGAAATACAGAATTTAAGGCGGGTCAAGGGAGATATATTTTTGACATCTTACCGAATGCAGTTGAGAAGTATTGCTGTGCATTTGCCAATGGAGAAGGAGGAACATTATACTTTGGGATACGAGATGATGGTAATTCTGAAGGAATATTTACATTAAAGAAGAATACAAAGGGGAAATTGCTGTTACAAATTTGTAGCAAACAATTTACAGTGCCCAGCTTGTAGCATGATGCTAATTGAATTGAATTGAATTTGTTGGATTTTTACCCACTTCATCCATATGCATGAAGCAGACATCTACCATGCATCACCTGTCAAGAACAGCTTAGATTCTTCCTGCCCAAATGTGCACCCCTCCAGTCCTACTTAATTAAACCTCAGCATCAACTGCAGCCCAACATTCTCCTGAAGATGAGCAGAGTATACTGTTTAAAATATTGAGCCAACACTCCTCCAAAAAGAGCTTTACACATGGTTGTGGCCATAAGCTTACTAGTAATTATTGCTTCCTATTATCACAGGCCTGGAATTACACAGAGGCCATGGCCTCTGTTGCCTCATGTCTTGGTCTAGGTGCCCCTTCAAAAATTTCCCATAGACTTTAAGATTTTCCAATGCAAGTGCCCTTTTCAAAATGAAAATGGCCTTGCCCTCTCAAAGATGAAATTTCAGCCTGTTATCCACACCATGCAAAGCTTTAAAAACCACTTTTTCTAACCCAAAGTTTTACTATGCACAACTGAAACCTTTTTGTTCTTTTCATTTTTCAAGTAGACATGTACATTATTTAAAAAAAATCATCATTGAGTTTAAATAAAGAGTAAAATCAAATTATGTATTTATCACTTCTCTTATGTATACTTCAAACTCACAAGCGCATACAATGAAGCTAACTTGTACATCATTTTGGTGGTCTATGGTCCATAGAAGTAATTCAAACCACAAGCAGTGGTTACAATTTTCACAGACAAGTATTTGAGCCCTGGTACTGCAGGAAGAAATTATGTCATTTGAAAAAGATCTAGTTTGTTATTAAACTTTATGTTATGAATACACATAAAACCACAAACATTGTGTTCATTGTTACAGGTTTCATAATGGGAATACAAATGACATCAAATGAAGAGGAATGGGTTTTACGCACCATTCAAAAAGCTTTGAATGGCTTCCTGCCAAGAACACCATCACATAGGTAAGTTAATTAGGGAAGAACAGTGTGTGGAGCCCGTCTTCACTGTATGGTTATGAGCGGGTTGGTGGCTGGCCGCTGTTAGTGGACTGAGCCAAAAACTTTGGATTAGAATAAGTGGCGGCTCGGCCCATTAACAGCGGCCAGCCACCAACCAAGGTCATTACCACGCAGTGAAAACCGGCTCCACACACTGTTATTCCCATTAATAAGTACATTTAACCCCCCAAAAAGGGTACAAACTATCATAATTTGTGATTTTTCTGTTGCCGTTATTTTGAGAAATGTTCTTACTCATATTTTCAAGGGCCACTTGTTAGGCTGTTAAACTTTTGCATGGCACCCTTTCTCTTACACATACTAAACTATTTAGGCAAATTTTCAAGAACCAGACCACAAAAGACAAATCCTGAGACTATATAGTGCAAATCCTATTACAGCCCAATGAGGCAATAATCCATTATTTGGCAATTTTTGTTTGTATGGGTTCATGTTTGTAAATGCACAATGCTTTGTATCCTTTAACAAAGGCTATCCATAGAAATGTAGTTTCTTGTTGAAGCTGTGAGTTAACAGTACACAGCAAGCAAAGTCATGTATAATGTTTGTTTCTTTCTCTGGAAGTGTACGTCTGATACCCTTGACTTCAGCGAATGGAATCCGTAAATTCCATGGTCATAAGGTCATTGAGATAACTGTGCAAGCAGGAGAGTTATCTGACATCTTTGAGACCCAGAATCACCAGGTAAAGTTTCCATTGCCTCGTCTTGTGAACGGTAACACTGTACCTTATGCACCATCTTTCAGCTTTTTACTGTCAATTGCATTATTACAAATCTATGACAGTGCTACAAAAGTAACTTGTAGCATTGACTTACTATAGTTAGATGTTTGCATGAAATGAGTACTGCTGATATAATGATTGGCCCATGTGTTTGATGACATGCTCAGTACAGATTTAACTCTCAAAAATGTATTAGGCCTACTATCAGTTAATCTCAATATTCATATTGATTCCTGCATGTAGGTATTCATTAAACGTGATGGCAGTATTGAACTTCAGAATGCTTTGCAAGTAAAAGATCTTGCCATAACAAAATATAAACAGGTAGGTCCAAACACATCCTTCATGGTCTGTCATGATTTATTTGGTTTTATTGTAATTTACTGTCGGGAACCTAAGTGCGCCCTCATTGTTCAGGTCCTGGGAGTCCCAAGCATCTCAGCTCAATGGTCTGCATTTGTACACCTGCCACTTTCACAGGTTGTATGACATAGATACACTCCATTGATAATGCTTGGGGAATTTTTGACCAGTTTAAGCACTGGGAGTAGACCTTGTTTACTGGTACTTGTGCTCACATTGTTAGCGTTCTAATGTTGAGGTTAATAATCCTTCTAATATTTCACAGATGCTGCAGCAACGCACCTAAGGTCATGGACCTACCCCCTTCAAAGGCAATGTGCACCTGATCAGTTCATCTTTTCTTATCCCATACATGTGATGAGTCAATGAAATAAACCACCCCTGAGACCATTGTACATGTATGTACACTTGGAACACTTTGATGTACATGAAGGTACTTGACATGAGAGTGACTACTTAAAGGAGAAATTTGTCACTAATTCCAAATTCTTAAGGCCTGATTATCAGTCAGTAAAGTGTTTAGACAATCAAGGGAAGTAATAATTTTCCAACATTTGTGTGCATGAAGATCTATCATACCTTCATTTTGATAAAGCTGTTGTGATCGAGCAGAATTTCATGGTGCTACTCAGTGGAACATTTGCTAGTAAGTACTGTTAATACATGACAGCTGTTATAAACCAAGATTTCAATACCTAGATACATGTGCAGCACAACCTACCCACTTAATGTGCAGTCATGTAAACCGACTTGACAATAAATAACATTTTGTCAATGAAAAGGAATACATCACAATACTGCCTTTGTTCTGACAACTCTTAACGGTCAATGCATGTTTATAAAAGCTTATAATTCAAGACATTATTTGATCAAAAGTTGACAAAATAGTATTGAGTAAATAGATATTACTGCAAGTTTAAGTTTGTTCTTTATCTTTTGTTACTGTAAACCGTTTATTTATGTATTGTAACAGGCCGATGATTGATCACTTTATGTTAATAAAGAGTAATTTAAGGAAAATAAAAGAGAAGTGCAAGTCTTGCACATATCAAAACCAGAAAAGAACTTGAACCAAGACTATATTTTTCTATGAAATCAAATAATCTTTTAACATTTTATTTAAATACCAAATTCTTGGAAATAAAAATACCCACAGCAATTTGTTATAAATGCAATATCAATTTTCACTTAATACAAATAATTTGTTTTAAAAAAATGGGGAAAAATTGCCAATCACGCCCAAATGTTTGTGACCATTACACAGGTTTAATGATAACATGAGTGTCAGTTGGGCGAAATTCCAAATTGTTTACAAGTAACCACAAAAGGAGGTCGAGTCTTATTCTTGGGTTTTCTTTGTTGATTTGTTAAATTTATTTGACTTCCATATTATTTCACGGCTAAATTTCATTTCACCAACAAAATTAAATAAGTTTTATAGCTATAAACTTTGTTAAACTGAAGTTTTTTAAGAAACTAAACCATGCACACCCAAAACTCAACTCGATGGGACCAACTTGGTCCCTGAATGTTGAATACCTGAAAGACTTGCAGTCTATATAAGACTGAAGATATTACATGCAAGGTTCAGTTACCAGTTATCTGCTAGTTTTAGAAGCCAGTATTCAATCACATTTTAAGGATCAGATTTCAACCAATCAGAATGTAAAAAATCTCAAAGATATTTATAAATTAGTGTTTCAATAATACCCCCAGCTTGAAATGCAGCTTCCTCATCTTTGAGTTTTCCAGGCACTCATTGCATCAGCCTGAAGACTGACGTTCAATGTATCAAACAAAACTTTATGTGAACAATCCATTGTATTACACCAAGTCCAGGAGTACATTTCTTGAATTGAAAGATCATGACAGAAAGCCATCACTGGATGAGTTTTGTCCAATCTCTTTAAGTAACGAGGACAGCTTGTGGTTCAAATTTACTCCAACTTTCTTGCCAGTCTGAAATTTAGAATAATATACTTGTTTAGTAAAGTTACAATGCCAAAATCAATTGACATCAAATGTTAAGGTCATTATGAACTTGCTTAGTAAAATTGCCAAATTGAATACCAGCCCAACTTCTTGCTATTTGCCCATTGTAGTTTTACATGTAACAAGTATCTTCATTAACATTACAAAATGACCACACAATTACTCGTTATAACAGTGGCCTGGCATGTTGTCATTAAAATACCAAACCCCACTTCTAGAGTTAATTTGTGCAGGCAAAGACTTCAACCATGTCCTTGTCAAATCTAGCTCGAGTACTGTCATCCACAAGATTGTAGGAAGAAGACAGTAAGTAAGAACTATCTATTTAATTTTGGGGTAATATTTTTCGGGGTGTTTGTTTGCTTGATATTTGAAATAAAAAGTTGCATCCCCTTAGCGTGATCCCTGAACTGCTGCTTCCAGGGTTGTATCGTAAACTTGGGTGTGATCTACTGCGGTAATACGGCAGTTTCAGGTTGAAAGGCTTCTGACTGTCACCCCTTGAGCACAAATCTTGACAAAATAGGGAAACCGCCAACAAACATTAAGGCTAGAAGATAGCTCAGTTAGTAGAGCGCTGGCACATCAGTCCAAATCCTGTTCTAGTAAATTTTTCTTTGTTCAACCCTAAAGTAAACTAACATTTACCCAGTCAGTTTCCCTTATGGTTTATTGTGTAACTATCTATTTATACAACAAACTAAATAGTTCATATTCCTGAAAGTAGAAATCATTGACAAAGAATCCGAAAAATTTATATGTTTTTCCTTCTCTTGACTTGATTTAGTTTGGTGTAGCAACTACTAGGATTGGAATTTAAACATGTAGGTTGCTGGGAAACAAGCTTGTATTCATCTAATTTGTCTCTACATGTATGCACTAACACTTTATTCTGTACATGTTCATGGACATTGAACTGAGACATTAAGATCTAGACACTCAAGACTCTAAACTTCATAAACTAAGACCTAAGACTAAAAACACCTGCAAGAGTGACAGTGTGAGCTACATGATTTGCTTACTTACAGCTATCATTCCCTGTATGCTGTCCATTGTCAGGCTACTAACTCCTTTCTTCTCCATGCCAACGAGGGCTCCATTTGGTGTAATGGCCATTACAATGCAAGCTAAACAGCAAGCTTCCTCTTCCAACGTGGCATCTACAATATGCCGCTGACCAACCTACACAAGTAACAAAATAATTGATCTTAGACAAGAAAACTGGCCAGTAGCTTTTGTTATAATGATTGAGGTGATGTACACAGTAAAACATCACATACCAGAACCTCACAGCAATAACGGTTGTTTATAGACACTTGACGCATGACTTTTTTCAACTAATTAAAATTAAATGCAGTGTGACAAGAAACACATCAAAGACACTGACCTTACTGACTGTTACCAATAGAGGCATATAAGAAGTGTCCAATAAGACTACATCATGAGGATCATCAGACACTTCGATCTCCTCTTGACCTTCTCCATCATCTTCAACTCGAACCTTTGGAATCCTGTCATGAAAGACAAAGACATTGTGGTGACACATTATACAAATATTGAATGTGATGTGCAAGTGCATTGTCACAGAATAGATCACCACGTGAAATCTGGACTATCCATTTCACAAGTCGAACCAAAGACTTTGTTGTGTACAAAACTAATTGTAATTAAGCTAATTGTAATAACATGCACTATATTACAAGAGTTAGCAGTTAAAGTTATTAAAACTAAGCCCATAACTTTGACTGAGTTAATTCACTGTTACTTTCCAATCTAGAATAGAGATGCTCTTTGTTTCATCTAATAACACACTCACTCTTCCTACATTTGTTTAACTAATCTGCCATTAATTTTTTTTTTTCTCACCTGGTATTGTACAGTGCTGCCTTGACAGCCATTCCAATTGCATCAAACAAATCTCCTCCACACTCTAAAACAACTACATCTACATACAGCACCCAGCAGCACTGTCCGGGCAATACACAGAGTGTCCTATAGTCCATTACATTCTTCAAGTCATAGGCTGTTGATAGTGTATAAGCAATCTCAGTTGCCAGTTCTTCACCTCCTCGACCCTCAAACTCAGGAGATGCATTTGCAGACAAGTCAATGAAGAATTCTAAGAAGCCTTCATCAGGTCTTGTTGGTCTAGGCTTTCCCATTTCAGCTTTAACACCCACAAGAATTTCTGTATTTGACAAACGGAGACGAGAAGAACCACTTGTGTTGGAGACGATGCCACACTCCAATTCCATAGGACGAAAGGATTCGTTACAACGTCCATCAGTCCGTAAGCCATCCTAAAAAGACAGATTTCAAATCAAATTATGTGGTATCAACTGTGCCATATTATGAAATCTGCAAAACAAGTGTAGGAAAAAATAACCTCTGGAAATAATGATTCAAAAATATTAAAAATGAAAATCTGGGGCAAATTTCATAAAGCTTTTGAGCTTATGGAGTGGGCCCAAGCCAAATGTGTTTTATATTGATCCGAAGTCAACTCGGTCCAAAGTCAACTTGGTCCGAAGTCATCTCGTACCCAATTGTCATCTCGGTCCCAATTGTCATCTTGGTCCCAAGTCAACTCGGTCCCAAGTCAACTTGTTCCGAAGTCAACCCGGTCCAAAGTCATCTCGGTCCCAATTGTCATCTCGGTCCCAATTGTCATCTCGGTCTGAAGTCAACTTGGTCCCAAGTCAACTTCGGTCCCAAGTCATCTCGGTCCCAATTGTTATCTCGGACCCAATTGTCAACTCGGTCCCAAGTCAACTTGGTCCCAAGTCAACTCGGTCCCAAGTCAACTTGGTCTGAAGTCATCTGGGTTCGAGATCAACTCGGTCCCAAGTCATCTCGGTCCCAAGTCAACTCGGTCCCAAGTCAATTCCGCTGAAACTTGTTCAAAAAAATTGAAATAAAATTTGGTTGACGGGGAGTGGTGGGAAGTAATTGGCTGTATTGTGCCAATGTATTATTGTGCGCTTTTAATAAATACCTCAGAGAGTTTACGGCCTTCTGATTGGTCAAAGACTGGTCACGTGGGGGTGTGTGATATAAAGACCGGCTCTGTCAACTAGTGAATAAATGGCCCCTAAACAAGCACTTTTTTATGCACATTGTGCTTGTTGTGCGGAGAACTATCAAATCAATTGTTTTCTTTTTGCTTAAATTGTTTTTGTGTATTTTTGCAACCTGACCAATGGTGCCATGTGCAGGCTCATACCTCGCGTAGGTGTACGCACAGAAAATGTATCAATTTAAGGTAGTTGGTACGAACACGAAACGAACATATTGCAAAGCATAAAGCTGAACACCAATCAAAGTATTTCTTTTTATGGTGCTTTTAATATTCAAAGCTTGGGTCTGGTTCTCGAAAATTTGCCTAAATAGTTTAGTATGTGTAAGAAATTAGGTGCCATACAAAAGTTGAACATCCTTGAACATAGTAGAACATTTCTCAAATTAACGGCGACAGAAAAATCACAAATTCTAATAGTTTGTACCCTTTTTTTGTTAAAGGTATTTGTTCCGTCCCAAATTGGCAATTGTCCCAACTATAGTTGGGACTGGTCCCAACTTGAGTGTTAAAGTTGGGACGTCCCAACTATAGTTGGGATCGCCCATAGAGTTCAACAGGACACTGTGATCAATGGATTACTGTGTGACATGGAGTACTGAGTGACACTACAGACGCACAAGCTGATGCGATCGGCGTAAATTTCTTTATTTCAAACCCGGGTCTCGGCTCTGTACAAACTCATGTCAAAACTGATGATGGAGCTAGAGCCGGTCGCGAGCCGTTGCCCAGGATGAAGTTTTGAATGATAGTATATCCATATATCGCTCATAATGGACCACTAAAACTAACTCGGTGTAAATAGTGTTTTTAGAGGGTTCTGACAGCGGCCTCGTGCTCATGCCGGTTGACGCTTTCAGTCTCAAGTAGGCCTACGCATTTAGTTTCCCTTCTCTCAGGAAAACCAAAATTCTAATTAATCTAAAATATTCTCAAGGTAAAGTGGTCTTAAAATTGCATACTATACTAATGATACTTACATGTTTTAGTTTATTCATGGGGTAGTTGCGATGATCGTAACCCTCCATCCTCCCGACCGGCAGACCGTCGGGAGGATGGAGGGTTACGATCATCGCAACTATTCATGGGGGTGCTTTGTGGTTACTGCGAGCCCAACTATAGTTGGGACGTCCCAACTTTAACACTCAAGTTGGGGCCAGTCCCAACTATAGTTGGGACGATTGTCAAGTTGGGACAGAACATATTTATTAATGGGAATGTTCAGTCAGTCATTACCACGCAGTGAAAATCGGCTCCACACAGTTATTAATAATAATCACCATTTAAAAAAGACATCTTTCTAAAGCATGATTTATAAACATGATTTAGGTAAACAAAATGGTAGAAAAGAAAATGAACTTTCCTTTGCAGTTTGTGTAGGACATTTGTTTTCACCGAAAATAAAACATACAATTTTGTGCTATTTAATTGAGTGACAACTGTCAGCAATAGTTCAATGTAAGCTCTGGGACCTCCATGTTCTAAATCTAACTACTTGATTGTCGATAGCAATCTATATTAGTAATAAGAAATATAAGTTTGATTTGGGCAGTGACATGTTAAATACAAAAATGAATGGCCACTCACTAATTTTGTTCCTTTAGTACTGATTAAATAATTTAACAATTAATGTTGGAAAATTATATAAACAAAACTTTCAAGTAAACTTATATTTAATAATAAATTATAAAAACAGGGAAAGCAATACTTAATTCAGAAAAATCTACATAGGTTTTGGAAATTTGGCAATTTGTACTACAAAATTGTAGTGCTTGTTTAATCATTGAGGTAGAATTGATGTTTTTACATCTGGGTGGGGGCCTACTCCATTCAGACAGAGTTGATTTCGGACTGAGTTGGCTTCGGACCGAGATGACTTCAGACCGAGTTGACTTAAGACCGAGTTGACCTCGGACCGAGTTGACCGGTACCCTGCAACATCACCATTACAAAATAGGGGGGGGGGGGCTACTTCATCAGACCATGATGGTCTGATGAAGGAGCCCCCCCATGTTCAGACCAAGTTGACTTGGGACCGAGTTGACTTGGGACCGAGTTGACTTGGGACCGAGTTGACTTGGGACCGAGTTGACTTGGGACCGAGTTGACTTGGGACCGAGATGACCGGTAGAACCCTTCCGTACTATTTTTGTATATGGAGGCTAAACTTATGAAGATGAAGAAGATCGTGAGAAGAGGACTATTTATTATTAAATAGTTCGGAAAAAATTCCCCGTATCCTGCCACCACTTTTTCACTCATTTTTACCCAAAGGAATATCTCATTTATTTAATATTTTGAGTAAATTAGATACTATTTTATTTCATAACGAATGAAAAAGTGGTGGCTGGATACGGACATTTTTCTAATAATTTACCTGTACACTGTGAACGATGAATGTTTTTTCTCCCGTACTCAGTCGCACTTTAGCCATTGTTTTTTCGGCAGAGTTACACGATCAGAAGTTGTGCCCTACACCTGAATTAATGACTTACGATCTATCGCGCGCCTAACCTACCTTCCCACACACACACACATCCGTACACCAGGATCATGCCCCACGTGCAGAATCACGGAATCGGGACCGGAGTCTTTTACGACCTTTGCAAGTACATGAAGGGTAAATCTTTATGTGACTGGGGACTTTATTACTTTATTAGTTAATGTCAAACGTTTAGTCTTTTGTACACAAAAATACACCATGGTTTAATTTAAACCTACTTAGAAAAATAATGAATAGATATGGGGTTTTTTGGGGCAAATATAACCATTAAATTTTCGTATATTAATATTAATAATATGATATCCCCCTTTCAAAGTGATAAGCTTCCTTGGTTAAGTCAAAAGAGGGCGCTTAACAGAAAAAAAGGTCAAAGAACGCTGCTCTACATCCACATCAATATCAATATCATACGATGCAAACAGTGCACGAGTCGGCGGAATTCCAAGAAGGCAGTCACTTCCGTGTGGCAGAAATTAAAGGTTTGTTTGCATTTTTATTCGGACAATTTTCACTTTCACTTTTTATAATCTTACTCTTATCTGGGTGAATAAGACGGTGCTGTTGAGGTACTAAGTAAGGGGTGAGTGAAAAATAGACCAGCTACAGTCATTTGACCAGTTCGGGATCACTTTTTGAATTCACATTGTTTTTGGTTGCAATCTCTTTGACATTTTAAACAAAAAAGTATATCAGTTTACCTAAACATGTTATAAAACTCACCAAGTATCCACTGACAAAAAAAGATTAGTACTTTTGAAGAGGCTTTGAGAAAAGTATTGTCACCTGTTTGACCAGTTCAGGATCAGTTGATTCTATTCTGAATCAGTAGCTTGCCCTCTAGCATGTCTAGTGCAAACCAATACTCCCATTCATAAAACTGTCTCTCAAGGACACAAACTTCACAAGTGTGTTGGCATGGACATGGACTTCCTTTCTCCAGAGAATTTCATGCAAGTGTATTCAACAGCAGCGCAAAAATCCAGCAACAAAAACACAAAACAACAGCAAAGGCAAATGAAAAGGTGAAGCACGCCTACTCCTAGAACTATTCGGTTCGTTCCGCTATCGTCTCCCCGACCCTCATAGGTCAGGATGTCGGACACTTCGTACCTTTGCCACTTCGTACCCTGGACACTTCGTACCTTTGGGACACTTCGTACCGTAACCAAATTGGTCACTTCGTACCGGGGACGGGGTACGAAGTGACCATCAGCTGAGTCACTTCGTACCTTCAGCCGAGTCACTTCGTACCTTCAGTAAAATGTGTAATTCCTTAATAATGATATAATTTTCGTTGAGAAACAAAATAATACTTAATGAATTGTCATTTTGTTTAATTATTTGAATGTCCTTTTTAATGTGAAATGTGATTACTTACATTATCTAACTAAAAATATCTTTAAAATACCTTTATTTTGTCCGTATTTTGTATATTTTTGTTCTTATGTACCATTATCTCGGAACGCAATATTTTCTACCCCATACCTTTATTTTGTCCGTATTTTGTAATTTTTGTGTTTGTATGTATCATTATCTCGGCACGTAAATTTGATATGGAATACTTTCCAGCTTTAGCTTTTTATGAAATTGATTTAAAAGTGTACTGGTTGTTTTTGTATTTAATTTGGTTCATTTGGTGAAATGTGAATACTTTTATTTAAAATACATTTGTTTTGTTCGTATTTTGTAAACTCAATTTGTTTGTTTCTTACGTTTCATTATCTCTGCACGTAAAAATTATATTGAATCCTGAGGGTACGAAGTGTCTCGTGAGAAGGTACGAAGTGTCTTGTGAGAAGGTACGAAGTGTCCAAGGTACGAAGTGTCCAAAGTCACTTCGCACCTTGAAAAGGTACGAAGTGTCCAGGGTACGAAGTGGCAAAGGTACGAAGTGTCCTGACACCATAGGTCATCATGTACAAAATCCTATTCGAAACTTTTTCCCCTTCACGTTTATGCACCTGGACTTCTCTTTTGAAAACGGAGCTCGCCAAAATTAGGCTCTATCTATTCATTGTTTTCAAAGTGAGCTCGGGGTGGGTCCAGAAAATCCACTCCGCAAAAAAAAGGTGCAAAAAATGATAAATTCCCATCGTTTATTCAGAATCGTCGCCTTCCGATAACAAAAATGGCCGCCGTCGTTTGTATCAATGGTATGCTGCGCGCAACGCTGGTTCACAATAACCAACGGTTTACGTATAAAAGATAAGCCATAGATAAGATAAACCAGTGTTGCACACAGAATACTATGCGATGGCATGTCGTGGACCAGCGTTGCACGCAGCATACCAGTGATACAAGCGACGGCGGCCATTTTGTTATCGGAAGGCGACGATTCTGAATAAACGATGGGCATTTATCATTTTTTGCACCTTTTTTTTGCGGAGTGGATTTTCTGGACCCACCCCGAGCTCACTTTGAAAACAATGAATAGATAGAGCCTAATTTTGGCGAGCTCCGTTTTCAAAAGAGAAGTCCAGGTGCATAAACGTGAAGGGGAAAAAGTTTCGAATAGGATTTTGTACATGATGACCTATGAGGGTCGGGGAGACGATAGCGGAACGAACCGAATAGTTCTAGGAGTAAAGCACGCCTAAAAGCAACATTGACCCAAATATCTATTCTTCCCCCAGTCGCAATTTCCTCCTCCAAGTTTCATTTTCTCATAAAAAAACAATATTCCTACAAGAATTTGTTGAAGAAATGTATCTTAAAAGCAACAAATAAACTTTCGACTGCAGCAGTAAGATTTTACCTCACTGAGTGCGGCACCATTTGACGCAATGAGAGATGCTGAGTAGTGAGTGATCCCGAACTGGTCAAGGGTACGATGCCCCCCAAAAGACGATTTCGGTAATTTCGACAATAACAAGACGACTGCTCAGTATTTACCTGAAATATTTTTTACACATTCTAAGCATTTAACATAAATGTTATTCGCCCTGGCGTTCAAATTTTAAAGGTGAGAAGTTTTAACAGCGTTTTTCAACCAACATTTTTTTTTAAAATAATGATCAAAATCGCAGACAAACTTAAGAAAATGGCCATAATTTATTTGTTGATGAAGTTTGGAACCTTATTTTGGGTTTGTTGGTTTATTGCATGTTATTCTTCACATGTATCAACAGAAATTGGTAATGTGAGAAGTAACTTAATTATGGGGTTGTTGCAAAGTTGAAGTGATCCCGAACTGGTCAATGATCCCGAACTGGTCAAATGACTGTATCTACTCATGGAGGAAGCCTCTCAACTCAGTCACCCCATTCTACCTCCATGGTCACTCTCACTCTCAGCTCTACTTTGTCGACTTTATTTTTAACTTGCGGCTGCTCCCGCCGCTGGCGTCCGTATATCATGTTGACATTTATTTAGTATTACCGGCTGAATTGAGTGACTCACACAAATCAGTGATCACAGTCACCAGTAAGTGAGATGGGTCGCAGTATTTTATTTAGGGTAAACTCAATGATTTCACGACAACTGAAGACAGCGTCCCAGCGACTCAGGACGACAAGTCAAGATTACCTTCAAATGTGATGTTTAGTGCCAGAGTGAGAGTATTAATTATTACTACTGGAAATGTTGGGCGCAATCTAAATCTTTGAAAATGGCCTTTATTATAAAAATATTACCAGAGTGTATCTTGAAATGCATCTTCTTCAATCTTACTCTCAATTTTTGGTAAATATTGGTCATTTTAACTTGTCCACAAGTCTAAGTAAAGGAGTCTATTATTAGTAATAATATTAGTATAATGGGGCAAGAGTTAAACTCTTGCCCTATACTCTATAGACTCATTTAGACTTGTGGACAAGTTAATAATTGTTATTCGTGGTGATGGCATAACGGCTGTCACACAACTATTTTTTTACTAGACTTATAAATAAAGAAAGAGTGCCTTTGATTGGCCATGTTGTTATTAATGAATCACAACGTTGCCATCTGGCATGTCTGGTGTATTAATCTCAAAAAGAAAGGTTCTATACATCAATCCTGTTAGTGTAAGACGTGTGTGTACAACTACTGCGCTTTTTCATGGCACAATTACTTTTCAACCATAAATATATAATAACTTGTACTCATTTAGGTCACCAGACTAATTTTGTCTGTTTGCAGGGGCAACGTGCTTATTCTTTGATATCAGATATTAACAATAGCTTTTGTTCAAATATTAGAGTATTGTGTAATTAGCTTGCAGAGGGGATTTTCTCAGTTTCAAATTAACAGTGAATAACAAGAACTCTTAGCCCTCTCGCTGCATCAGCTCACTCGTAGTGGTATGGAACACTTTTTGACAGTCTGGCAGGAACCTAGCCACAAGGCCATATCTTGTTGTAAAAGTGTTGTACTCACAGCACACAAAAAGTACATGTACAGAACAGTGTTGTCACCAGAGCTTTTTTAGAACCTGTTAATTTTACACTTCATCCGAGTGAAGCGAGGCCCGAGTGCTACCCCTGGCGGGGGTTTATTGGGGCAGCGCCCCCTTTTGGAAAACATTCAAATTTTACACCCTAAAAGATACATATTTTAAGGGTTCTAGACACTAAAAAATTGTTATGTTGGTGTAACAGGCCCCAAAAAATAGGGTAGTTAGGTAGGGATTTTTTTGATAATTGTTTTTAATCATCACATTTTTTGTTACATTGACTTCTGAGCCATACTTTGATTTCATTGAATTCTTTTTATGTGTTCTCTATCAGTAGGAAGGGTTTGTTGTACACATGAAAATTGTTCCAAATAAAACATAAAATCCTGGATGTCACAGGAACTTTTATGTTATCACACTGACTGGCTGTACATGTTACAATAAAAACACAATAATATTCCTATTTATGTTGAAGTGCATCTAGGTGCATCTATTTCCAAAACAGTTTTAAACGAAACTTGTGACTTCCAGTTTACTGTTTAACTGTTTCTAAAATTCCAATCAAAACTACAAGCCAGCAGATGTCAACACACTTTCTAGGTTTAATAGAATGCTATACCACTCCTAATGGTCACAAAACAAGGTCATAAAACCACAAACACCACGTTTAAACTAGATCCAGAAAGGTGGATTGAGATCCGGCATTTATTTTACGACCGCAGATCAAGACCCGGTGTCGCGTTTACACCAGCGCTTGATCCGGCTCCGATCCCACTTTTGAACCGAATGTATATTGGTCATGACGTCACCGCTCCTGGCAAAGAGCTCAAAGGTTACATGGCAAAGATCAAAGGTCACAATTGCAGCACGCCATATGAAGGTAGAGTGCAGAAAATACAGTACAGCAGATGATACGGATAACAATGACCAAGGAGGTAGAAATAGATGGGAAAATTAACAAAATACAGCAACAAGGCAAGCTCCGAAAGTAACAATGTATGTATAAAGGGACGCTGAAAACAACAAAACGTTTCACACCCGCACAGTCCATGTGCACTGTGCATGACACAACAAAGAAGACACGCACAAAAATATAAACAGCGAGGGATGTCCGACCAAAGCACAAGCGAAAAGCATGGCATTCGTAGCGAAACCGGAAATGACCACATCGAATTGCGGTGTCTGATCCACCTTTGCGTTTACACTTGTATTTGGAGTTCTCCTTTCTGGAACTAGTGTAAACGGGGTCAAAGACACAATGCAGGCGGCTTGGCTTTTGAGTGGATCCAAACTGCAGAGGATTAAGATAAGAAGTAATCGTTGTGTACCCCTTGCTTTTTCTGTGTGCCTCTCTCTTTCTCTCTTTTTATGTGTTTCCACTTGACTGCTTCTGTTACACCAGTATACCTTTGATGTGTTGCGTTGTCATTTAGCCTTCAAGAATGACTTTGTTAGGGTCAAAATGTCAGGCCATTCACTACTTTTTGCAAAAAACATATAAATTACATCATATAAATTTATTTACATTTTTTTTTATATCAGTCATTAATTTTGAACATTTGAAATGTTCCTTACAACTTTCAAGGATATATGCACAACTGATGAGTACATGGACATAATACATGTACAGTACTTACATTATACAGCTACATGTAAGTTAATGTTTAAAGATTGATTTTTTTTTCTTAAAGGTAAAGCCATCTGTGAGCAATTGCTATGACTCTACGTCTGGAACCACTGCACGCAGGTAATGGGAATGATGAAGATACTGATGCTACCAAGGCTAAATTAAAGGTTTTAGAAGCTAACAATAAATGCTGCTCCTGCTTTGGGTTGACGGCCAGGCTAGGACTGACCAAAAACTGGTTTATAAGGGTAAGTGTACATGTTAAGAATTTGTTCATCCATTTTTTTGTATTGATCAATTTTGGTTGAACAGAAAAAGCGGGATTAATCAAATAAAGAAAATTGTTCTAATGGATGCATTGAGCCTCTGCCAAGACTTCCTCATCAACCATTCTGCAGAGTCTGCATGATGATACGTGTACATGCTACATTTGGGTTTTTGTACAAAGTAGGTTACAAGATTGAATTGTTATTCCCAGCTGTAGCTTCCCCAAAATGTTTATAACTTTGTTGTAATTGGATCCTCAAAGGAATGATTTGAGCCCTCTTGTCAGTATCTGTAATAATGTGAGTATTTGATATGATTTCTTACTATAGGATCCGTGTGGTATCATTTGTGCTGTATTCACCTACATACTGATTGCATATGGAACCTTTGCTGTGATGACATGTATCCTTCTACCCAGGGGCTTGGATCTCTACACACTTATCAATGGAATAATATTCTCCATATTTTCAGGAAGTTCTGTTGTGTCACACATTCGTGCAATGATGACAGACCCTGTAAGTAAATTTGTAAAAGTTATTGAGTATTTCTGGCTTCGACATGTTCAATCTGGGTTAAAATGACTATCACCTGCTTCAGACAATAAATGAAAATGAAATATTGCAGCATGGTTATGGTGCCTTTTACAAACTTAAATCTGTGCTTACTAAATGTGACATTCAAGAAATTAGCAAATTAGCTTTCATGTCAGCCTTTCCAATGAACCCAGTTTTAACAAGTTATTACATAATGTGAACTACATGGGCATTGTACATGTATATTAAACATGGAAAAATGGGTCCCTACTCACAGGCCCGAGGGAGGATAGACGTGCATGCACTAGTGACTGAAGTATGCAAGTCCATACTTGTTTTATAACACACCTCGGTCTAAAATATCAAACAAGAAAAGAAACTTTTCAGGGTTTTATATCTAAAATGTTTTAATTCAACAGTTAACTCATCAGCATTTAACATAAGCAATTCACCAATTAAAGGAATGTTTTCAAATTCCCTAGATTCAGTTTGTTAGTCACTGTTTCATTGTTCACATCACTATGTGTGCAGTGTGTCTTGACGCGCATCTAGTTCATGATGGCGCAAATCTCATGCACTAGCCTATATTAGTTAACCCCATGTGACCATCTTTCAGCCAACCAGAATACAGAACTGGCAAGAGGTGTGTTAAGTGTATAGTGAATTGATATTACAGTCAACATAGCACCAGATTCCTCAAAGCAGATTCCATTTCAGGGTTCAAAATTGATGGTAGCCTGCTGGCTGTCAGGCCAAGGACTAGTGGATTTACAGCCGGGCTACTAATTTTTACAGTTTGACAGCCCTGCGTCTAATGGAAATATGAAGCAAAGTTGCATCCTCACAAATAATAATGATTCTGTGCAATAAAGTTTTTAACTTTGTAATCTTATAGTGACAGTTTTGTAAACAACTCACCGTTGCATGAAATCATATAACAACATGAGTGCCATGAATTCCTGCAATCACGAGCACACACAAACCATATTGCCAATGGGACTATTAACGTTAATGTGGGCATGCGCTGCAATGACTGTTTCACATGAAATAAATCGTCTGAAATTGATTTTTTTACTGAAGAGTGCGCGCAGCGGAAAAAATTGGTACTGTGCTGTGCACGTGCACAATTTCAGTGCCAATATCTAATGATACACTCGCCTCAAGCATGCTAAACCAAATGGTTCCTGCACTCATTCAGCAGATAATCAGATTGCTGTGATGAAAACCAGGTAAAGTATGTTCAAGAATGTGCTGCCCTGCTGCACATGACTAATGCATAAAAGTTTACTTCATCGGTTGACATTTGGGTTTGGGAGCCAGCTGGCCTCGATTGAACAGAAACGTGTGGCGCTTTTTTGAAGGAGTATAAATGTAAGAATAAAGAATTACAGATTTCAAGCCTCTGAAATCTTATCTAGGCTACTAAAGAATATGTGTTACTTGCCCTGCTGGCTACCATGAAAATCTAGTTATTTTCAACCCTTGTGTATTTCCACCATGCCAAATTTCATTCCGGGATTTGCTTGTAGGTTATCTTTATACAATTGTTTTACAGTACAATGTACCCTCTTGTATCATGTTGGTACAGCGTTAGCTAAATTGACTTTTGTTTGATTGTAGGGAGCTGTGCCTTTAGGAAATGCAACTCGAGACCACATCAACAGCCTTGGTTTGAGTGTTGGGCAAGTGGTGTATCGATGTCCTAAGTGTATTAGCATCAAACCAGAGAGGGCACATCATTGTAGCATTTGCAGACGATGTATCAAGTATGTAGCTTACTGTAGTCAAATATTCTTCCAATGGATTGAAATAATCGAAGCAACCCATAGTTGATTTAATGTAACACAATAAACCAATGAATGTAGACTATGCAAGTCTCACGCGTATTTGAACTTCCGGGACCATTGTGGTCCCAACCATTTGGAGTTTAATGTGGACAAGATTTTATTTTGTCAGTTATTCTAGTTTAACGTAGTTTATAACCATGAAAATTACATATGTTGTTGAGAATGTAATATTAAGTGATAAAAATATGAAAGTAAAATCAATTCAACAATAAAACGAAGAAAACCCAAGAATTAAACTTGACCTCAACTTCCGGTTTACTTGCAAAAAGTTAAGAATTTGTGCCCACCTCCGATTACCTCAGTAAACGCTTGTTTGGTCACGCGATGATAATGGCCAGATGTTGTAATTGCCAAATGCTAAGCCTTTTCATTGCAGTCTATGGTCTTTGAGGCATCAGCGTCCTCTATAAACTGCTTCACAGGTAATTTTATGCCCGTGCAACCATCATGCCCGCTTACAAAACAGCTTTTATTTGATTTCAGAAAAACATGTTTTCTTGTTCCGATATGTGCGAGACTTGCACAGTTTATTGTCAGCTTTTCTCATTGTTGGAAAACCTCCCAAATATTGCTTTATAGGCCTTAAAACACTTTATTTTCCAGGATCTGAAAGTAGTGTGTCCAAATTTGAGCAACTACATGTACTCAATTACTTTACTTTTATAAATTATTATTTTGAAGTGTGAGTGTTTTAAAGCACAAGTTTAAACTTACGCATGTAAAGGCATCAAATTTGTGCAAAACTGTATTGCCGATGAGACCACTGATTGTGTTTAGAGTAAATGTAATCAGGCATAGATGAAGAGCTGCTTTATTATTGTGTTTATTACATTTAATCCAAAGAAAAAATTAATGCTGCTAAATTTAGGTTGGAATTTAAAGAACATTACGAATTACGATACACATAAATGTACCTGTGTATTTTATTTTCTTCAATGTCCTGTACTTTCCCAACATTACTTTGTAAACTTTTATTTCCCACAGAAAAATGGATCATCATTGTCCCTGGGTTAATAACTGTGTTGGAGAGAGTAACCAGAAGTTTTTTGTCTTATTTACAGTAAGTACTCTTGTTGTCAACAGTTATTTGGTGTTTTCAACAGTCATTTTTTAACATTGTAAAGACACAAAGTCAAATTTAAATCGTTAACATATGTAATAAGCAAGGCAAATGATTGACTGTTGGGATATGCATAAGGGCAGGTTTTTTCACCTGCTTCACCCAATCTATGTAACTCTTTTTTCCATTCATGTTTGCTGTTGTTCATTTGATGTGTGTAGTTTCAAGAATTACATTGCTTACATTGCACATATTTTCAGTCCTTAATGTTATTTTGTTTCCTTTAATGTTGTTGATTGTTTTATTTCGTTTTCTGTGCCTCGGAATAGGTTTCCTAGATAGATGGTGCATTATAAATAATGGCTGTTGTAGTGTTGTTATTATTACAAATAATATGTTGTACTAGATGTACTGACACCACTGAACGTTGTTTATTCAACAGCTTTATATAATGCTGATGTCTTCGCATGCCTTAATGCTAGTGCTTTTCCATTGCCTTGGTTGTATTAAATCACAATGGGGACGTAAGTATCACACTCACATACCTTTCACTTGTGGATACAAAATATATTCTTTAAATTATTAAAAAGTTATTTCTTTCCAAATTTTTGAAATATTATAATGAACGAAACAATCAAATGTCTAAAATAATTGTACTTTTTTAAATGATTCATTTAAGAAAATGACTGAGTAGCCAAATGCATTGAAATATAGAGAGCATATTTCTCATCACCATTGCCTTAGTTGGTTTTCAACTAATAGTATTATAACAACTCTATAAAGATTCTGCCTTTTGATTGGTTTAGAACGTGTCAAGTGATATGTCTTATTCTGCTATGGGGAAATAGACCCTGCCGAGGATCACCTCGGAAGTCATACTTTTAACCATAGCACTCGAAGCAGTCAACATTTCTATACAATGCTGTATGTTGAATCATGTAAAACCAAATATTGCCAAACTTCTATTACAATACATTTCTTTTGCAAAGATAGATTACAAAGTTTACATTGCTTTATCATGGGCACAAGTATATACATGTATTGGGCTCAATGGATGGTGGGGTCTTACATTTTGTTGTAATTAAAAATAAAATATTATGTTATATGATTTTATGAACAGTGTATTTAAATTTATTGTTTTTGTGTTTGTTTGTTTGTTTATTGCAGCTGAATGTACATACTTCTCTCCTCCTGCTACAATAATATTGATCCTCATTTTGACATTTGAGGCCTTACTCTTTGCCTTGTTTACGGCCATTATGTTTGGAACTCAAGTGCATTCAATTTGTACTGATGAAACAGTAAGTACTTAATTGAGATTTTGTAATAATGGTGTGATGTGGAGCGTGAGTTGATTATATTGACCAGGATGCCACAAAGTTTTGGTTTCCATTGTAGTTTTACATGATAAATAAAAAGTCACATCACCTTTAAGGTGATCCCTTGGCTGCCGCTTCCTAGGTTGTATCGTTAACTTGGTTTTCATCCATGGCTATTCGGCGGTTACAGGTTGAGTGGCTTCTGACTGGCACCCCGAACAAAGATATTGACAAAATAGCACAGTTGGTAGAGTGCCGGCATGTTAATCCAGTCAATTTTTCTTTGTTTAACCCCAAATCATTTTATAAAGATGTGTTCATAAAATTGAGACGACCATAAAATACTTGTAGACTGAAATGAAAAAAGTGTGTTTTTAAAAATGCAATTGCCTGGGCTTCAGAGAATAGTATAAAGATACTCACTGCAGCAAGTGGAATAGTAAAACTATCATCTCAAGGTAATCCCATGAGCATTCTATTTTCCTGTGGCATCAGTCAACAGAAAATGCTACAGGGATCACATAGAAATGGTAGTTTACTATTTCAGGAGTGATATGCGGCCATTATTTGTTTGATAACACCTCTTCATTACAATTGAGATTGACAAGCATTTGAAACAACTCGTCAAATTTTGCTGGAGGTTGATCAGCCGTCAAGAATGCCGATAAATGCTTTGCCAACTATTACATCGTTCCTTGTCTATTTACATACTGAATTAAAACATATCACATGACGACTAAGCTGAGTTCAAGGTTGTGTATACATGTACACACCTCAAGATTGTTCCAAATTTCACACAAAGTCTTCATGGGTTTACATTTAGTAACTCTAAAATTAGCATGCTAATTTTGGAGCTAGAACGTAATACTTACAAATTGTCTGAAACATCAAATGAAAGCCTTAGGACTCAACAAAACATGTTCCAATCTGTTAAGCCATCTTGAAGCCATTATGTCGAAAACACGATTGATTACATTAGGAGTGCAGAAAAAAAACTCTCACACTGATGCCATGGTACCAATTTTAATCGACATTAAATTATTACTGGTTAGTTTGAATATGTATAACTTGAAATCTAGGGAGTTTAAATATACAAACTTTTGCAGTTTTCCCTTCAAATCTGCTGATATGATCACATTGGCAACATGGTAACCTACAATATTTCAATATTGTTTTTTGTTTAGAGCATTGAGCAACTGAAGCAAGAGAAACCTACTTGGGTGAAGAAGTCTCGCTGTATATCAATGCAGACGGTATTTGGTCAAAGACTTTCTCTTGGGTGGCTCAATCCTTTCGTCGCCCCTCAGAGGCAGTGGGGTAAGGAAGATCCGTATATGTATAGTGTATGACAAGACCTAAAGATGTTCAAAGGTATGGCATACTGTAGAAACATTATCTCTATCACACCAAATCCAGCAGAACCTAATTGTAGTTAAGTTTCTGATTGGAACCTTTGTGAGTCCATGCTTAAATACTGTAATACTTGTGCATCAAGTAAAGTGTGAAATTCATCCCGTTGTTGTCAAGCTCAGGGGGCTGTCCAAAGTTTTCAACATTTCATGGATGTACAAAGCATACAGCAGGAAGAGAGGAATGTAGCACAATCAGCGGAGGAGAACATTAAACTTGCCTACTTTTCCATAAAAGACATTTACAACCCTAAATAAATTGACAAAAGTCTGTCTCACCTTGATTTCAAATGGATATCTCTTGGAGGGTACCTTTTTCTGCAGCTAGCAATCAATAATTGGGCTTTTTGATATGATGGCATGTTCCACATGCATTGTTACAAGTAGTGTGCAGTGACCTGAGAAGAATGTGCGACCAGAGAAAAGTTGTGACCTTTGACATTACTGCATCAGTCCCACAGCTTATTCATAAATGTAGTGCCCGCCATGCCCTACAGTGAACACTACTTGTATTTGCACACAAGGGACTTTGGCACAAAAGGTTGTTCTTGCCCAAAATGATTGGTTAGTCCTGCACAGATTTCAGTAGAATTTAGATAACACCACTTCCTTGACTCGGCAATCAATCAATCACCCCCGAATATATATCTCATCATTGCACATGTGTTTGTTGATATAATTAAGATTGGCATCAGAAAAAACTTTGCACAGGAAGATGCAATGACTATATCATGATGTGAGCCAGCACAGTCTTGCATGCAATGCACTGTGGGTGATGCAATGACTATATCATGATGTGAGCCAGCACAGTCTTGCATGCAATGCACTGTGGGTGATGCAATGACTATATCATGATGTGAGCCAGCACAGTCTTGCATGCAATGCACTGTGGGTGATGCAATGACTATATCATGATGTGAGCCAGCACAGTCTTGCATGCAATGCACTGTGGGTGATGCAATGACTATATCATGATGTGAGCCAGCACAGTTTGCATGCAATGCACTGTGGTTTTTGGACAGCAGCATGAGTAGCTTTTAAAAATATGACAATTATCCTTTGATTACTATCACTTATTTTTATAGCCATTGAGATAATTAAAACAAAGTATGATTTAACCACTTCACGTCGGTTGATGTGTATACACACACAATTTTTCTTGGTAGAAATACGGTTGACAATTACAATAAAAGGCTGGAAAAACTTTGTAGCATCCTGGATTGGTTGCAGTCAGTTGACTGGCTGAATTTATGCCCTAGACAGTCCATTGTGTAGTGTGCACAGGCATGCACCTACTGTGTTATGCTTTGTTTCCCTCATAAAAGGAGGAACAAAGGGTACAGTATGCTCAAAGTCTCCCTTTTTCTGTGGGTTTTTGTGTCATTCTTGATATGAGATCTTCGTCCTTTTGGCACTCTGAAGAGGTCGTACAATCACTTACATGTGTGCATCAGTATGGACAAAATCAATGTTGATAAGTTTGACATGGGGGGGGGGGGTCGTCTTTAAAGGTAGCACTCTCTGTATGGCCTTGAAAATGTTGAAACTTTTGACAGCCCTCAAGTTAAATCCCTGATCCTGATTGGTCAACAACATTCCGACATTACATTATTCAAAATTGTGTTGCTCTTTTAAAAGCAATTTTGCACTGCATATAAAACACCACATACAATTCTAGATATTTTGACCAGCTACACTAAGACATTGTAGGCATCATAATAACTGTCAATGTCCTGTACATGTTAAATCATTGCCATCTTTAAGACATGAATAAAGATTAGAAACAAATTCATTTTGTAAAAGTTGCATACAGGGTTTTAATTTTTTCTTTTACTTGAACTTTTTCACCGGGAACAAGATGTTTTGTTATCCCATACTAATGAAATACAGAAAATATAAAATACATGTAAAATATGACAGCAACCCATATGTAGAGGCAGACATGTTACATTATATTTCAATCAATATCATGATAATTCATTGCCTGGCACTAAGTGCCATTACACATTTCTTCCAAAGCCATGTGTGCGTGTAGATATCCATGTCCCATATTTTGTAACGATGCATATTTTGTACAATTCTTATTCCCTACATGACGATGATTAAGTCAGGTGCTTAGTATGGAGGTTCTAGGTGATAAGTCTGTTTATATCAAGTGATTGTCTAAATCTGTCTCATTTTGTGTATTCAAAGTATGTATTAATTTAATTCAGGATTATATTTTATTTGGGAGAAACCATTCTCTGAAGACAAGAAGAAACCGGATCAACCTTAAATTTAGAGCCCCGACCTGAAAAATTAAACTTTCTGTATAAACCCCACCAAAAGGGTTTGGAAGCTTTTTTCAATCATGTATGGTTATTTGTGACCTGTTCCTATCATAACCTATATCAATGGAAAGCTTATTCATTCTTCTTCACAACGAGACCACATTTGTAACAATCACTTGTTTGAGGGCTCAGCTCAGAAACAGAATGTCAAGCACTAAACAATGCTGTTCTTGTCTCACAGTCAGTCTTTTGGAACTGCTCACTTTATCAGAGGGGTAGTTTTTTTTTCTTCTACAAACATTATCATGCCACGTTTATCCAAACTGGAGAAGGCCAGTGCTACATGTATAGGGCAGGTTGGAGCTGCTGATACAAAGTTGATTGTTACTGCTGCATTCAAAACAGAGTTGCTCAGTCCTCAAGGGAATGATCGTTACAAGTGTGGCCTCGTTTTAGAAGAGGAAAGAATCCATTCAAATAAAATCCAAGCATTGGTGATTTTAAAAAATGCAAATTTTGATTAGAATTGATTACAATAATTTGTTTCTGAGATTATTTGAGTGCATAAAACCAATATTTTAAGTGTTTTATTTTTAATAGGCTCAGTCCAATGAAATAAAAATGAACTCATCACAATAAACTGAAGTGAATTATAGTGCTCAAAACCTCTATCTTAGAGAAATTTTAAATATAAGGTTAAAGAGGAAGGGAAATATCAAATTCAATTTAGTGATGTACTCATTTTCCTATAGATAGAGTCCTCATGCGAGTGGGAAAAAACCTCACGTTGCATTCGATACCCTCCCAGTGCAAAAACCTCACGTTGCATTCGATACCCTCCCAGTGCAAAAACCTCACGTTGCATTCCATACCCTCCCAGTGCAAAAACCTCACGTTGCATTCGATACCCTCCCAGTGCAAAAACCTCACGTTGCATTCGATACCCTCCCAGTGCAAAAACCTCACGTTGCATTCCATACCCTCCCAGTGCAAAAACCTCACGTTGCATTCGATACCCTCCCAGTGCAAAAACCTCACGTTGCATTCGATACCCTTCCAGTGCAAAATTTGTCAACATCCAAAACATCCGATGACACGTTCTAAGAAAAATGGGTCTGTGTACATTTTTGTATGGGGATGTTTTAGTTTGTTACTGAAATCTTTTAAACAAATTTCAAACATGACATCATTGCAGTTTGGTTGTAAGATTACTTTGTTAATAACAAGAGGATTGAATGAATTTGCTTAAAAGAGCCATATGAAACTAATTAAAACAATCCTTGGATAGACTACATCGACTTGGAAATGAAATATTGTGAAATTTAGTATTGTTTACTACACTCTACCATAATTAGGCTTGTTGGTTTGTTGTTGTTTATATTCATTAATAATCACGAGCTTTCAATTGTGTACTGTATGTATGATTATTTGATTATAGGTAAAAAGTATTTATTGCAACTAATACCTAGAATTGTATTAAATGTAATTCTTGGCTTCTTAAATTGTTTGAGGGACACTGCTAGACATAAGTGATTTTAAATTATTAGGCACTTCATCGCTATTTTCACGAAGAGGCAGTTCTTTAAAAAATCACACATTTTGGCAAATCTGTGTTTTTACACATTTTGGATGTTATCAGTGACATCAACATGTTCCCCAAGTGCTAAATCGTTGTATTTTCTAATTACACTTGTTAGGACAAGGACCATTTTACCAAATTCCAACTTTTGCGTTTTCACAAACACCCACATTTAGATTTGCCATTTTTTTACATTGAAGTACATACGCTGGCAGTGCCAAAAATGACTACTCTGCATTTTGAGTTTTCACGAAGAGGCAATTTGTGTGACCTAGATCAATTTTAGTTTTCATCAACAGACACTCGTCGTTTACGCATTGGTATGTACAGGACGCGCTGCACACAGACCTCAGTCGTGCAGTTTTCACCAAGAGAAACTTGTTTTAAACAGTTAATTACTCATTAATTAATAACAACATATTTGCATGGTTTAGGATCTCCACTTTCATGCTTGGGAAAAATGTCAACGTTTAAATGGCAAACAGTGTCTGAAACAATTATTTCAAACATAGTTTAACTTCAAACGCGATTTTCTCCAAACATTAAAGTTTGGTTGCAGGGGCAAAATTGCCTCTTCCTGAAAACAGTGACGACTTGATACTGGAAAAAATGGAGTCAAAACCTAGATTTTATCCGTACATTTTACAATTTTGAGCCGATGCAAAGGTTTGTCAACATCAAAAAGAGATTATGAGAAATTAAACAAATTGATATGGTGTTGCAAAAACTTCAAATAAAACCAGTTTTAATTTGTTTCCTTCTAGTTTTACTTTACAAAAAAATTGTTCAGAACATGGCCTTCTTGACAATGTTTTTACAGTTTTATATGTAAAGTGTCTTAGCAAATGGTGACCATGTTTTTTGAGATGGATATTTTTGGAGGTTGGTGTTATCATATTGGGTGATTTGCTTAGTTTGTATACAAACATTGGAAACATTAATATTTTCAAATCAAATAACATTCTGCACAATATACACTTGCATACATGTATTTAAATTTCATAGGAAAAAAAACAATGTAATATGAATGGAACTTTTGAAGATGAGAACAAATCCTCAATTTTTAGATCGTGGAAGGAAAACCACATCTGCGTACAAAACTTCTATTTCAATTAAATTACTTGAATGCCTGTGTTTATGGTGGATAAAACTATGGCAGGTTCTATGTAGAGATATGCAACAGTGGCTGCTTTAAAATAAACACTGTTAGCCTGGACATTTTTTGACACAGAACCTGCCATAGTTTTCTCCAGCATATACACAGGCATTCAGGTTGGCTCAGTGAATTTTTTCCCTGCCTTTCACCTCTGATTCAGGTTCATATCCAGTACCCTGTTTGAATCCCGGATACAGGTTCAAATCTCTGATCCAGGTTCAAATCCCGGATCCGGGTTCAAATCCCGGATCCTGGCTCAAATTCCATACCCTGCTTTGAATCCCAGATCTAGGTTCAAATCCCGGATCCCGGTTCAAATCCCGGATCCTGGTTCAAATCCCATACCCTGCTTTGAATCCCAGATCTAGGTTCAAATCCCGGATCTAGGTTTAAATCCTGGATCTTGGTTCAAATCCCGGCTCCTGGTTGGAATCCCAGATCCTGATTCGAATCTCGGACCAGAGCCTTGCATGTCGATTGGGCTTTCAGGTTTTACCAGATTTTATGGGTTTTCTTCCCACATCTAAAACTGATGATTTTTTGTCATCTTCTCTTCACAGGTATCTTTAGGCATTTTGAGGGACCATTGGTTTCATTACCAGAAAGATGTAATAATGATAAATATAGTAATTTTTTATAATTATACGGCCAACAGTTCATCCTTATGTTTTGTTCAAGAACTTCCAGCATAATTTGTTGACTTGGCCATTCATGTACTCTCAGCATCTACATCAATCTTGAGGCATGAATGATTTGTGGTCATGTTTGATTAAACTTTACATGGACATTAATTTTCATTTAATGACAAAAAAACAATACATAAGTTGACATGCATGCAGCCGATTATCTATGAGAATAACAGTTTTGATGCTGTTTCTGTAATGTCTTTTGCAAGGTTATCAAATATCATACAAATTTCCATTCCAAGAAGGTCCAAAATTCAAGATCTGTGTATACATTCTAGAATAACTTGTACTGCAAGTCTACATCTTTAAAGTAAAGAATTGAATATTGATGTAACCCTTGCTCTATGATATTACAAAGGTCTACAAATGTACAAAAAAACTTTTAATCATTCATTAACAGGAAAAATACTAAGTCTTCTGTTTTTATGCTTATTTACCTTAAATATAGTGTTGATACGTTTTATTAGTATATAAGTTTTATGTTAAATCTAATTGTCATTTATTTTTTAAATACTTCCACCAAATCTTCAGAAATTATTTTGTATAAAGTTGATTTGTAGTAGTGTTATTAGCATTATTGGTTGTAAAGTCTGATCTGATGTCACTTATGATTGCACACTAATGTATTGATATACTACCATTCAGTTATGTGCATTCAACTGTACAGTGCTTGGGAAATTAAATACAGTATGTTGCAGGATGATGAAAGTCACTTTGGCCTAAAAAGATTCCACTCAGGGTGCATTGTGCACATTGAAAATAATATAATTCTTCTATTTCATTCACAACTTGGATCAAAGTACATTGCTTAGTGTAATAGATGAAGGTCTTGGTGTTTCTGTTGTGAAGTAAATAAGATAAGAACTACAGTACAGTGTGGAGGTACTGCAGTAGAGACATTCATTTCATACAGAATTTGTCAACAATCAGAAACAAACCAGAAAAGAGCTGCCATTGAATGTCTTGTATAGTGATCTAAAAGAGCTGGCATTGAATGCCTTGCATAGTGATCTAAAAGAGTTGCCATTGAATGCCTTGCATAGTGATCTAAAAGAGTTGCCATTGAATGCCTTGCATAGTGATCTAAAAGAGTTGCCATTGAATGCCTTGCATAGTGATCTAAAAGAGTTGCCATTGAATGCCTTGCATAGTGATCTAAATCCCAGCTGGAAAGGCATAGCCTGATTGAGGACTAAACCCATATGTAACAGCTCCAAGCTTCCCATGCTCCAACACTGATTCTACCACATAAGTTGAAGCTTTGTCTTTTAAGGCAAGTTGTAATCTCAAGACACAGTAGCCAGACTTGTCTATCTCTTCCAGCAGATTCTTCCACTCCTGCACAGCTCCATTTACCAATATAAATGCTGCCTCAGAACATTTGGTGTAAATATCGGCAAAGTTAGTCATATCCTTTGCATCATGAAGCCAATATGAGGGGAATGTTACCTTCCTCTTAAAGCTCCTGATGGGCGGTATGGTAAATAAGACTGGCTTACTGTGTCCCTCACAAGTACCGTTCTCATTTGAGCAGTTCAAGAGGGGTTGGTAGAGAGTGAAGGCAAACAGGTTTACTGGCAGGTTACTTTGAACAACTTTTGCCTGACCATCAAAAACAATTTGAATGTCATTCTGATAATCTCCCAGCCTGTGTGTGGTACCATCATAATTGACAAGAGTGAATTCTTGTGCTGCCATTAAACGAACTAAGAAACCACCACCTTGATATCCCTGAAGAGGAGCAAGGAGGAACACGTGCCCCCACCTTGTAACTGGGGTAAGAAATTCGACTTGATGGTCACATGAGGACCTGATGTAGGACCCGTCAGTTTGTTGTGTTCTGTAAGAATGACCACAGTCACAACCAGAGATGATAGCAACGGGTGCACTGCTAATCACATGAGTTCCAAAGTGATCCTCATATGCCTTAAAGTATGCCGACTGCATTTTATGAAGTGCAATGCTCATTGATGATCCACCGTAGTGAATGCTATTATCAAACCATACCGTTCCTTCAAGCTTGATATCTACTCTAACTGCTTCATCATTGAGGCTGATGATTATAAACTGCATGTACTGTGTTGTGTATTGACTATCAGGCCATGGAGTTGCAATAAAATACTCTGTTCCAAGTGCTGATACAGGAAGGGCAAGGAAGCCATCAGAAACTGTGGGATAGCCATCATCAGATCCATGTGTATATGCATCATTCATTCCAAATACAGTAATGTTATGATCAGACACCACATGTATAGCAACATCAGGATATGCAGTATGACCATCAACGGCCATCAAAAATGGTGGAATATCAAGCACTCTTGTTTCCTTTGGTTCTAGTGTGACCTCAATCAAGAGCTCATTACCTGATACAACAATGTTGGTCTTGGGCGCGTCTGTAGTTGTTGTAATGAGTAATCGTGGTCCTATTTGTGGCCAGTAGTTACCAGCAGATGTAAATGCCAGTACAAAATCTCTTCCCTCTGTTGGCGATGTTGAATCATCAAACTCTGTGGAAAATTCAAAGGTATTTTAATTTTGAATCATTAAATTATTACTAAAATAAATTTGTATCATTTTAAACAATAAGTTTGCAGGTCTGACAAAATAAGTAATTTTTTTTTTATTTGAGACAATGAATATCAAAGTTAACCATTATACCTTTTTGGGAGCTGTCTTGACTACCTAGAGTCACAGGAAATCCATAAGCTGTCCCCTGATTGTTGAAGCCATACAGTTGAGCAGAAAAGATGCTGTGACCAGAGATAGAGTTAACCTGATACAGACCTTGTGAAAATCTTGTGAAGTACACATAGACCACCTGTCTGTAATACAGTCATACTTGTATCCCATAAGACTGGCTGATTGTGCTGTGGTAAGACAGATACAAGTCTGATATCTGAACAGTTTGATGCAATAACACTGATGTAGTTTAGGTTAATGGTTGAAGTAGCCGCAGGAGGAGTAGTAAAGGTGGCTATAGTGGTCACCTGATCCAGATGAGGTACAACTGACATAGTTGGCATTTACATTCCTTCACATTCGTCTGTTATGCTTGAACAGCTCATTTGACCTTGAACTGAAAATGCAACTATAAGTACAGGGTTTGTTGCTGATATGTCATGTATGTAGGTTGGTTCAGTGATGTAGACTTCCTCCATGCTCCCATCATATAAGTATGTAGAACTTCCTGTGCCAAGATGAACATAAGTTTGCCTTTGACCTCCTGCAATTCTCAAAGTAGTTTGTCCATTTTCATTACCCAGATAAGGTGTTACAAGAAATCGCTTTCACCAAGAATTGATAGGTGGCAGCTGCTCTACCATAAAACGACAGCTTTTCTGATCTGAACCATCATACATGGTGTATCCACATGAGCTTCCAGATAGAACTCAGAATTACGATGGATGGGTTACGTATGGGGGCTGAGGTCTCCTGGAATGTTATTCTAAACTCCATGCCTTTGTTGCTTAAACTTCTCACTGCATTTATATCTGGATGGAAAATAAGATTAAGATTAGAAAATAAAGAATACATTCAATGTAAGTGTAATAGCTGTTTTGTACAGTTCATGCTTTTAGTCATCTGTCTTCAAATGCAAGTACATGTACAATGTATAAGGAGACTCATACACAGATTGGGAAATTGGGAAACTTGTCCAGAAACCTGATCCTAGTTTGTACATCCCCAATACTCTAGCCCTCCATGTGATAAAGACAACATATCTCTTGAACTGTAATGTTCTTACCGTATTCACAGTGGTCTCCAGCCCAACCAATTGGACATGCACACGTTGGCCAGAGAGAAGATGTGGTGCAATTCCTCCATTAAGGCAGTATACTGAAGTTGAACATAATTCCACAACGACAATTAAACAAATAATAAACAAGTTGTCGGGCATTTTTTATTTTTTCGTTTAAACCTTGCATACTATGTTTTTTTCCTCAATTGGATTTTTGTGCACTTCTAATTCTTCTGCGTTTAATGTATTTTTTTCTCATTCATTTTCTTTTCACTTGTGCTCCTTTTATATTTGTTCATGTTTAATACTAGCTTTTTCTGATTACTCCCAGTAATTCACATCATTGTGGCTTTTAATTGTGATGCAATATTTGCTTACCATTTTCACAATATTGTCCTTGAAACACTGGACCGATACAACTGCATCTATAAGAGCCATCATCCCCCATGATGCACTCTCCGGAATTCTGGCAAGCAGTCTCTTCACACGATAAAGGTTCTAATGTGACCACAAAAAAAGGTACAACATAAACATAAAACCTATTTGTGTGTCAAATTTTTCACTCTATTTCAATTTTAAATCATGATTTTAAAAAACTAAGAAAAATCAAACTAAACAAGCTTGGAGGACCTGACTGCATTCCACACCGAGTCTAGTGAATGGAGGACCTGACTGCATTCCACACTGAGTCTAGTAAATGGAGGACCTGACTGCATTCCACACCGAGTCTAGTAAATGGAGGACCTGACTGCATTCCACACTGAGTCTAGTGAATGGAGGACCTGACTGCATTCCACACTGAGTCTAGTAAATGGAGGACCTAACTGCATTCCACACTGAGTCTAGTAAATGGAGGACCTGACTGCATTCCACACTGAGTCTAGTGAATGGAGGACCTGACTGCATTCCACACTGAGTCTAGTGAATGGAGGACCTGACGCATTCCACACTGAGTCTAGTGAATGGAGGACCTGACTGCGTTCCACACTGAGTCTAGTAAATGGAGGACCTGACTGCATTCCACACTGAGTCTAGTGAATGGAGGACCTGACTGCATTCCACACTGAGTCTAGTAAATGGAGGACCTGACTGCATTCCACACCGAGTCTAGTAAATGGAGGACCTGACTGCATTCCACACTGAGTCTAGTGAATGGAGGACCTGACTGCATTCCACACTGAGTCTAGTTAATGGAGGACCTGACTGCATTCCACACTGAGTCTAGTAAATGGAGGACCTGACTGCATTCCACACTGAGTCTAGTGAATGGAGGACCTGACTGCATTCCACACTGAGTCTAGTAAATGGAGGACCTGACTGCATTCCACACTGAGTCTAGTAAATGGAGGACCTGACTGCATTCCACACTGAGTCTAGTGAACGGAGAACCTGTCTGCATTCCACACTGAGTCTAGTGAATGGAGGACCTGACGCATTCCACACTGAGTCTAGTGAATGGAGGACCTGACTGCGTTCCACACTGAGTCTAGTAAATGGAGGACCTGACTGCATTCCACACTGAGTCTAGTAAATGGAGGACCTGACTGCATTCCACACCGAGTCTAGTAAATGGAGGACCTGACTGCATTCCACACTGAGTCTAGTGAATGGAGGACCTGACTGCATTCCACACTGAGTCTAGTAAATGGAGGACCTGACTGCATTCCACACTGAGTCTAGTAAATGGAGGACCTGACGCATTCCACACTGAGTCTAGTGAATGGAGGACCTGACTGCGTTCCACACTGAGTCTAGTAAATGGAGGACCTGACTGCATTCCACACTGAGTCTAGTGATTGGAGGACCTGACTGCATTCCACACTGAGTCTAGTGAATGGAGGACCTGACTGCATTCCACACAGAATCTAGTGAATGGAGGACCTGACTGCATTCCACACTGAGTCTAGTGAATGGAGGACCTGACTGCATTCCACACTGAGTCTAGTGAATGGAGGACCTGACTGCATTCCACCCTGAGTCTAGTGAATGAACTCTCAAATGAACTGTTTTCCCACTGACTGATATTTGTAAATACTCTCTCCAGGAGGGAATAGTACCGGTTATCTGTGATATCTGCTTTTGTTGCCCCTGTATCAAAGACCAATCCCCAAGGGTGGGTACTCTATGCTCGATATCACTCAAAAGTATTTTGCTAAAAAGTTTTGAAGATGTTTTGTGGACTTGATAATGAAAGACATTAGAACTTTTCTAAACAATTTGGCTTACATAACGGTTTCATCAACATCAATTCAATACTGATTGCTCATTAACAATCAAACTGATTGTCTGAACCTCCTTGGTGTTTAATGTTAAAAGTAACCTTAAATGGGACAACCAAATTGATCAGATGTGCAAATCTGTTAACCTTAAGCTTCAATTTTTCCCCCATCAACTTGAGTGCTGTTATACTCCCATTAAAGACTTGTTAATGATACACATCATGTATGTTAGGTCTACAATTTAATATCACTGGTACAGTTTGGTTCTCATGCAGTTTGGTTCTCTTCTTGGCAAATCTTAATTGGTATGTCTGGAGAAAGTACAGCGCAAGGCCCTCTGCATTATTTTACAAATGTCTTTTGTAATGTTTAGTCTTTCAATGCAACTTATTCCCAATTTGTTTTGTCATCTGGTTTTTGTTAGAGGTCATTGATCAGTTCAAACAACTACTGACCAGTTGCTTCCACCCAACAAAAATAATCTCAGGACAAGAGTCAAGTATAGAACCAACGAGGGAAAAACGGCCTAGTCCCATCTTTGACTACACTTCTCAATTGTTGAATTATCCTGTGCAATCTCTGCTTGTTTTCTATTGAAGCTGGCCAAATCATTTATTTCTTTCTTTTTATTTCAAGACTTTCCCATTTTCTGGAAACATCTTCCTTATTTTAAATGAATTTCTTTATTTACTTGCTGTTGAATATCAACGTTTCTTAAAAACACAATTCAGCTCTACGGCTGTTATATTTTAATTTTAATAAACCCCCAAAACATCACAGATATTTATATATATGTGGAAACTGATTTGAGACGACATTGATAAAGAACAATATGGGTGCAGTTTTCTAGGCTATGTGAGTAAGGGTAGAAAACACAACATCTGCATGTAATAAACCAATGATCATTCTAGTTGTCTGAATAAGGGATATATTTTTTGCAGACAGCAGATTCCACCTTGTTTGGTTATTCCAGCTTTTTAATAGGAGATCCTTCAGTCCTTGAAAGCATTGCATTCAATTGATAAATTCAGGTGTAACTTTCTAATGCACTGTAGTTGCAAGCGAGTATTATAATTTAGTAATCTTTTGTACAGTGCTTTGTAATCCACTTTGTGTTTTTCTTAGTTCCAATTTATCTTACCTTTTGCAGGTATACACTGCCCCTCATGAGATTTCTTACTGATGTATCCAAGATGTTCCCCACCAGTAGTCACTGGCATGGAATATGTGAATTGTCCATTTCTACCATGCAGTAAGACTGTAAATGTCGCATCTACATGTTGTGTGTTGAGGTCCATATAAAATGATCCTGGTGACACTTTAGCTCTCAGTACACATGTACTAGGTGTACTTGAGACTCAGAAGTAATTACAAGCTGGGGGGCTATGTCATTGCAAGCAGCAGTCACCATTACTGTTATGTAGTACCTGGCATAGTGGTAACTTTCTTGTATTAGTGATGATGAGTTGCAAACTGCAAAGTTAGCCCTGTCAGTAAACTGTTCCAGTGGTGGAATAGTTGTCATAGTAGTCTTAGAGGAAAGTAAGATGCAGTCAGCTTGTTGGGTACAATCTGGTGAGGGAAATAACCCTGAGGAATAGAGGGTCACCTGCACAGGTTTGTCTGCTACTAGGAATGTTGATTGATCAGTAGTCTGATTACTGGGAAGTTGCCATTGCTCACCACGACTAAGTCTGCGGCTAAGACCAATATCAACCAGTCGGACTGTCGTACTAGAACGAGTTGCTAATACATGAATTGTTCCACTATAGGCAGAGTCCATGTTAGATCCTGGCAAGAGAAACTGTTTGCCTAGTGCATACACTGGAGAAAGTTGTTCCACAATGTAACAACAGTTAAGATCCTCACTGATGTCATTAGTAGGACATGTGTTTGCTAAAAGCACATTAACTGGTTTGTCGCTGGTTACTCTGGTTCCTGTCATTGTACCATTGCTTTGGATCTGAACACTCTTTCCAATTTCCAACATTATCCTTAGTGTACGACCTGTTTTATATATGATTCCCCTCATACATTAAAGGGCTTGATGCTTTGATTGAAACACTTGATGTGCCTTTACAAACACCAGTAATTGTCAGCATGGATTAAGCTGTTGCCTCATTGCTTAGTTGCCCTAGTGATGGGGCTGTAGATGAGGCAATGTACTCCATGCCAAGTGACTGGAATGGTAAGGCCAGAAAACCATCATAAGATGATGTACCAGTATTAACCATAACCTGTGTACTGTCACTGGTGAAGATGCTTCTACCCTCACTGTACCACGCTGTGGTCCACTGGCTCGACCCATAGCTGTGGTTGGTAGTTTCACAGCTTTCATCTCACTACCTTTCATGTACAAAGACTTGGAAAATTCTGCCTCCGAGACATCTACTTGAACCTTGATGCTTTCCTTCAAGGGCTCAGCAGTTATAACAATCAGGGGCCCATTGCCTTGGGGGATGCCATTGCCAGGGGGCAAGAAGGTAAACAAACGCCCAGCATTACTGACTTTATGGCCATTGGTAGCAGCTGCAATATAAAAAGACAATTGGCGACAAGTATCAAATACTTTCATAGACAAAACAATTGGGTACATGTATGGTAAGAAGATGAATATGATTTCACTGTTAGCAAATGAGACCAACAAACTGTATGCTTAATATGAAGCTTGTACTCATTATCTTGTGGGTTTTCAATTGAATTAGTATCTTTGTGAGATTTTCAGTTTAACACATACACCAAATGTAGCCATGAGCAGCCGTTTCTCCTTCCACTGGACATTACCTCAACTTAACTGACTATTAAAAAATAACCTTCTTAATGACTACAAACTCTGGTTCTTCTCAGAAGATATTCATTTCACATGGCTGTTACCTGAAAACTATGTTGCTTTTTTTTAAACTTCTCACACCATAAAAAGAGTCTCTGAGTACAAAAGTTGGTCATCATGATGAAGGAATCCCCATTTCATAGTCAACCATGTAAACAACATTCATTGCCCATCCCTTGTTTTTTAGTACTGGAAAAAGCAAACAATCGATTCTTAATAATTATAATTTTACAATTTTCAGCCGCAAAAATTAGACAGCTGAATGTATGACACTCAACATTTGAGTCAACCTTCACGATTTTAATGGAAAGGGGATAAAGCAAAAGACAAATGGAAAATATGTTCACAAAAAGGTTTTCTGTTGTTTTTTCTTGTTAAATCAAATAAGTGTTCAAATAAAATATCACATTATCAGTATATCAAGCAATAATGTTGAGGCACTTCAACAGTCTGTACACAAAAAATACAAACATTTACAAAACATTAACAAAAATTACCAAAATTAACACAAACTCGGACCAGAACTGATTTACACATAATAACTCCAAGGCATTGAAATTACACAACGAAGTTTTACCTTCGCCACCAATAGGCAGAATTCTACCTAGAAGTGACCACTATTAAGCAACACATCGCGAATAGCATAGACAGACAGCTTTTACAATTGCAGATTTTCTGTTAAAAAATTAACAAATAAAGTAACATTCAAATTTATCAAATTCAGACCCATAAATTTTATATGATTTTTGATCAGTACCGATCATTTAGAAAAAGCAAAAAAAAAAATTTACCGTGTAATGGTCAAGATGTAATAATCTCTCGCAATGACCCCTGAAAATGTTCCTCCTCCGCTGTACATGCCTAGTCCTGAACTAAATTAAAATTCCACAGACCTCTCAAAGTAGAAAATGTATCATTGATATCGCCTTGATTATCGGCATAATAAACAGCGGAAACATAATTTCAAGCCCTCCTAGGGCCTATGTCCAATTATCTCAGCAAGTCTCGTGAGATCTCAGTTTTTGTCACAATATCTTCCAAATTGTTTGTCTTGTTTCCCTACAAACATGAAAAAACACACCAAAAAAACCCACATTTTTCATTAAAAATTAGTCTTCGAACGCCCGCCGAAAATTAAGTAGCTGATCGAAGAACTTTCCATTATTTGGGCGTAGACCTTTGTTAACTTACCCCATGATTTGCTGAACGTCTAAATATCTGCTCTAACAATTTAGAAATTTGTCATTTTTTTGTAAGTGTTTGAAAGAAAAGAAAACAAAACAATGTTATAGCAGAAGAGTACATTTCTAATAGCAGAAGAGTACATTTTTAATTAGGCATAGACTGGCGTACATCCAACCCGTTTTGAAAAAAAGATGGGAGAATTTAATAGTTGATTGGTGTTTTTCCACATGTCTACATCACAAGTTTCTGTGTTTGTTGGGGTGTTTTTGTTTTTGTTTTTCCCCCCAATAGAAATAAAATGCGGAACCTGGATGATGAATATCGACCATAAAAGCATAACATTTTATCACCTTTAGGTTTTTCCTTTAATACTACCCCTCCCCTTTTTTTCTTTATCCCGCTATCATTTTTGACCCCTACGCCCTGGGTCTCCTGTGTTTACCGCTATTGTACTATGCAATCGGACAATATGAATTACGGGACCGTTTTAATTCGAAGGGTGGTAATGACACGAAGCAAAATGGAAGGATATACGGTGCCATCCAGGCTTGACGAGAAACTGTTACCTTAGTGTGAGCTTAGGGTCATTATTTGATGCCGAAAGTTTAAAGTTTACTAAAGGAATGAGATAACAAAACTACGATATATGTTTGCTCCAGCTGCCATTCTGAGTTCTTGCAGATAAATAACTGGCGTGTTACAGTATACCATGTGGTTATTGGTGCGTTACAGTATGCCTATAAAGAAGAATAATGCATCAGTTCAATCAACTGTTGTCGGAATATTATGTGAAGATGTCATGATGATCTTTGTCAGAAAAAAAGTTTCTAAATTTATTTTTTGACGAAGAAGCAAGCTCTCTAAAGTAGTTGATGGCGCGCGAGAATGAACTGTCACAATAGAGGACTAAATACGTCGAGAAGGGGCACGGTATCGAGTTTCACATACTATAGCTTCTCGGAGCGTGATGACAAACAAAGCCGGTAGGTATAGGCGCTTACAAATCAGAATATATTATCTGAAAAGGCGGTGCAAACCGGCAGCCAATTCTGGTACAGTGAAGAGGAGACTATGGGGATCACGCCAGTATACAAATTAAGAAGGGAATCAAAACTTCTTCCCTGACTTTATTATAAAAAAAAATTAAACAATTGTCTCCAATGGGGTTAATATAAATTTCCAATACTTTGAAAACCCAACATTGTTGAAGTATAACTTAATCAATGGATTTATTTTAAATTTTGAACGGTCAGTTTCACATGTCGAGACTAATGGGACGGGAACCACTACATACCAATCGAGTGATATAAGAGGTTTAATTATTACCTATTGTTTTTTTTCCCGGCTTAAACCAACGTAAATTGTGTTTTAAACATTGGCCTATGTTTTCAGTCTCGGTTGTTGATTCTTTTATGCAACAAATCACTTGATTTGCCACTAAAATACGATGGTCGATTTCAAAATTTCCATATTCTACATAAAAAAGGCTCCCGTTACTTGGGTGCCATTTTTGTTTTAGTGGCTGCTACATGACATGTAAATCAAACATGTAATTTGTTAAAAACTACTGTTACTGATGGGGGCGCCGACCCACTTGTTTCTATGGTTGCTACATGTAAATTAAACATGCGATTTCCTAAAAACTACTGTAACTGTATGGGGGCGCCGACCCACTTGTTTCTAATTGGGAGTATACGGGGGGTATTGGTGTCCTTGCGCTGTCAAAAGGACCGACTCGAAGCTGTCAATGTCATAGTACCTCGGAAACTAGTCCAACCTTCCCCGTACAAATGCGCAGACCCTACATTTTAAATGTGACGTCACTGGGTGTTATTGCTAACAAATTGCACACTCTGGAATGACATAAAATACCAGGGAAATTTTAACGAGTTTTAGCTAGAAGAGACTTAAAAGTTGCCAACTTTCATATAAACTGGATGCCTGTTTGAAAATGAGTGCATAACAAAACTGAGTTTAATTTTAGAACCCATCTCTAACTTTATTTTGATTTTGATGTTAGGCGATGCTACATAGAGTTTAATATGAGAGCTCTCGACTGCGTCAGATTGAAAGTCCTTATTGATTGTCTGGTGAAGTTGCCAGGGGTTCACCAGTTACAAGGAGCTAGTTTCAGAAGTTCTACAACCCTTGCACAATGATAACCGTGACACAAATGATAAGGTAGTGACACCCTCGCACACCGATGACTGTGATATGAGTGATGAGGTAGCAACACTGTTCCCTCATCGATGACTGTGACACAAAAGATGATGAGGCCACACCCTCACACACCGATTACTGTGACAAGAGCGATAAGGTAGCCACATGAGTTAATGCTCCCCTTCGAAGCAGTACTCCTCTTTGTACCCCAAGGTCTCGTCGGCATTCCAACCCAAGTCTACATTGTATTTGTCAAAAATCAAACGATGGTAGACCTTACGTTTGTTGTGAATCATGTAATTTCTTGTTTCATTTTTATTGTGGGAATACGTGGAATCTGAAGAAAATTCCTTGCTTCATTCATCTGTCAGTTTTGCAGTGGGTCTAGTCAGTCCAAAACAATGCCCATTTCACAAAAGACTGATGTTGTTGATTCGTCAAGTCAAGAAAGCAATGAAGGATCTTTAAATTATGACGTTGGTCCTTTTCCATGTGATGACAGTTCTCACTCAGGAAACACATCGCCCATCTACTCTGACCATACAGATGACAACTTGCCAAACTCTACGGCAAAAAGGTAAAGGATTGTGCTGATGATGAAGTCGAGAAAACCGGTTCCTTGCCCAAAGAAATTTTTTATATTTCTTTCGAGGGACGAGTGGTCTAAAATAAAGCCAAAAGGAAACAAATGGAATGCAGAACAAATGGACTGATGACATCGTCCAGGAAAAATTCAGGGAATCAAATGGCAGTTGCGTACTTCAAATATAACCGATGTAAAAGTCCCAACAGTAGGAAGCGCAAGCTTGCATATGGAAAGTTAATTGCAGTTTGCAAATTCCAAGGCTGCTGCAAATATATATTTACTATCAAGAAACTTCCAGTCAACAAGAACAAGGTAAAAGTACGAGTTATAAGAAAGGGCGAAATTAGCCACAAGGGAGAGTTTGGCGAAAAAAGACACGTGAAAGGTGACAGAAGGCATGCAATTGCTACAGAGTTAGAGAAAGAGGGAGTTGGTAATTTTTAATAGGTATTACCATACCGTCAGTCATATGACCGAGGAAGAAAAAAAGAAGAAGGTAATTTGACAGCGTGCTCCTCCACTGACGTCCTACGAAAAGTTCTCTCAGAAAAAAAGGGGACGTCAAGGCTATACATGATGACATTCTTCAAGAAGTGTACAAAGAAGTTCACCCTGCATCAAAATACACTGTTGGGGCTTTATTCAGTATTTTATTTGATACCCTTCAAGGCCCACCTTATGCTTGACGAACAAGCAGAAATGTTACATAAAGGAGGCCAAGAAAGGTAAGGTTGTACTGCATTTAGATGCAACAGGTTCTCTTGTAAAAAAAATCCCAGACCAACCAAGAAGCATATTCTACTATGCTTTGATAATTGAAAATCCAAAGAAAGGCAAAGCTGGACTTCCAGTAGCAGAAATTTTCACAAATGATCATCTGCATGCTACTGAAATCAAGCACTTTGTCTCGATTTATTTATTTATTTATTTTGTAGCAAGGGAAGAAGCGTTGCTTCAGTGGTATCGCATAGGGTAGAAACCGATTTCTCATGGGCCTTGTTGCAATCGGTTTTGCAAGCTTTCAACACGGAGGATTGCAAGTTCTACCTCAGGAGAACACACCAAATTGTTCAGGGAAATGTGCGGCACATTACTTTATGAAATGTTACACTTACCTGCACATATGTGCTGCTCATATGCAGAAGGATATTTCCCGAAGACTGCACGAATTCATCACTGACAAGCGCCAGAGGCAGCTCATCTTCTTCTGTTTCACTCTTTTGTAAACTCAACATAGTCTAGAAGGCGCAAAACATATCTTATGTTCTTAGTTTTCAACAGTGAAAAGGAAAGTCAAAGTTTCGATTTGGCACTGCTTACTATGAACCAGTTGTTTGACAGAGACAACGTCCGCTCTGAAGTCAATGAGTCAGAAGAGACAACCGACCAAATTAAAGAGCATACGTCCAGACACAATAAAAGAGAGTTTGCCTTGGCGTAAGTTTTTTACACAGGTATAGCCATGCAAGCAGCAGCAAACGATGATGATGACGACGATGAAGATGGTGATTTTCTTGCAGTCGGAGCTTTCATGTAGCAACGTGTACTACACGCCAGGACTGATAACGTTACTGCATGTTTACCCTTTTTGGAGTGCAGTTTTGTTGGGAGACTTGGAAAGATACACCCAAGCAGATAAGTCCTGCATCCAACCCGCCATCAACCGAGCGACGAATGCACTGATTGAGAATTGGTTTGGCATTAGAAAAAAATTGTTGACCCGGTCGTCGCTTGCGCCTTACGGCTAGCCAATTTATAAGGAAGGCTTTTACAAATGTTTGCGGCCGGTTTGGAGAGACACAACTGAAGCAGACAAGAAAAAAAGAAAGACAAAATCAGATCAACAACAAAAAAGCCGGGAAGAGAGGGAAAAAAAAGGAAAATACTCCCGTACTCCTAAAGTCAAATTACCACCTCCAAAGCCTGAGAAAAAAAGGGGAAAGTACAAGGGAAGATGTCGAAAAAAACCAATTATGGCAGAGGCGGGACAACCCGAACCCCCCAGAAATATGGAAGAAATCGAAAGAGACAGAAAACACACTCTGATGTTAGTGCAGCAAAACTTTCACAATAGAACAAGACAGCCGTCCATGCATCAAGTATGCCTAACGCGCCAAAAGGTCAAAAGCAATGTGGTAGGGCAAACTGTCCTCGTCGGGGGGGGGGGGGGGGGGGAGACAAATTTTCAAAGGAAAACGGGTGCACCTCCACAACACGTGTACCAGTGACAATTTCATATTCTTGTTTTCAAGGATGATCAATGCGTACGCAAGTCTGAGAGTGACGTCGTATACTTTTCCGATGTCCAGCAGATGCAAACATTGGCAGTTTCCAAGATGCTTTGAATTACTGGCTCGCCCCATACATCAGTCCATGTGGAGCCACCTTTCCCGTTGAAGAAGCGGGCATAATGGTTTATTTTTTTCAAATTTTAAAGTGCGGCATAGTAGGGCCTAAGATCGACATTTTTTAGAGGAACTTTCAATTATTATAGCTGATTATTTTGGTCGTGGTAATTTTTTCACACTTCTCCTTTTTACGTCCTCGTCGGTAGGTCGTCTATTTCTTTTTAACTGGACTGAAAGCAAAGTCTTATTTAACAAAACTTCCTTTCCAATATGTTTCATGACTACGATCACGTGTCACGGCAAGCATGTAATGGAGGAAGAGAAAACAATATTAGGCAACACAACTATGACGACATTGTATCCCATAAATGTTTTAATTTTATTTTAATGCAGTTCATGCAAAGGGCGGAGGCATTGGAGTAAAAGAAAATTCACTGCAGTTAATGGAACTCCACCCCTTTTGCTCATCAGTGTAAAACACAAGAAAAATGTGACAATGATGTACCAACACAACATCACAGTGCAAAGACAGAGGTAAACCAGATTAATTGATTACAGAATGTAATGTCAATAAAATGTGACAATGATGTATCAACACAACATCACAGTGCAAAGACAGAGGTAAACCAGATTAATTGATTACAGACTGTAATGTCAATAAAATGTGACAATGATGTATCAACACAACATCACAGTGCAAAGACAGAGGTAAACCAGATTAATTGATTACAGACTGTAATGCCAATAAAATGTGACAATGATGTATCAACACAACATCACAGTGCAAAGACAGAGGTAAACCAGATTAATTGATTACAGAATGTAATGTCAATAAAATGTGACAATGATGTATCAACACAACATCACAGTGCAAAGACAGAGGTAAACCAGATTAATTGATTACAGACTGTAATGCCAATAAAATGTGACAATGATGTATCAACACAACATCACAGTGCAAAGACAGAGGTAAACCAGATTAATTGATTACAGACTGTAATGCCAATAAAATGTGACAATGATGTATCAACACAACATCACAGTGCAAAGACAGAGGTAAACCAGATTAATTGATTACAGACTGTAATGCCAATAAAATGTGACAATGATGTATCAACACAACATCACAGTGCAAAGACAGAGGTAAACCAGATTAATTGATTACAGACTGTAATGCCAATAAAATGTGACAATGATGTATCAACACAACATCACAGTGCAAAGACAGAGGTAAACCAGATTAATTGATTACAGACTGTAATGCCAATAAAATACATTACTTTCATTTTGTAAAATGGTACACAACAGACGTTCTTCCAAATCGGATAAAATGGTTTAAATTCCTTTCTCATTAATAACTTAACGCTATGTTTGTTTCGATCTTTGTTTATTTAGGTTGTTGTATGTATCTTCTAAAGGCATTTCAAAGTAGTTAGCATTTCACTTGTTGTTTCAAAGTTAATATGCAGTGGGTCTGCTTTGATGGCTTAATGAATGACCTGTACGATCGACACTCATCACCAACTGTCAGGACCGATGAATCGATTGGTTATCTCATCTACACCAAGGAGAGTCTCACAAGCTGATTAACATAAACGATGCAGGAGTACATTGGCTGAGGGCAAACATTGCATAGTTTCACTGATTCATTTCATATAAAGTTGTTCAAACCAGAATGTTCGTTGGCGGTGCTGAAGGTACGCCACATAATTATCGAAAATATTTCATTTTATCAATTTTATGATCAAATGCTTTATACTCAGCATACCATATCACACTTCCTAGTCTGTGCGTTCCATGCTTGGATCGGCATGCAGTTGCCGTGCATACGTGATGGATCAGGCTAATGTGCATGTACTGTAATGTGTTGACGGTTGGACATGCTGGCCCATTCTGGCAATTGTGACGTGTGAAGCTATTTATACTGGTTTGGGGGTCCAGATGTTTGGGCCAACAACCAATCAGCATAGGCGTTGTGGCGAAAACGATTTGATTGGTCCATAAGTTAGAAAGGTGAGACAATGAGAGCATTATATTGGCAAGTCGCTTGTCACCTTTTTGGAGGGAAATTTGTTCTTGCTTAGCGTCACTTTTGTCAACAGCTTGTGATTGAAGTCAACCTTTATAATCCGCCTCCTCCCCTATGGCTCCACCTTTTAAAGAGGGCAGGTTTTTTGCAGAAAATGATAGAAAAATAGTAAAGGTCTTATAATTTCATTTGTAGAAAAAATTGTATCACGTAATTTCCAGTTGTAGTGGCCAAAGTTATGTAATTTTTCTTACGATAGTGCCATCCGTGTTTCGGTCGGGCTATCTTACCTGTCCCCCTCGTTTTCCAGCTTGGGGAATTTCTGATGTGTTACTGGGACTGGGATACACTTCTCTCTTTTTATCACTTATAAGTAATGGTAAAGTTAGAGTTAGGGTGCCCGGCGGTTCCGCCGGGGCCATTCCCCCCCCCCTCGTTTTCCAACTTGGGGAATAGCATTTTCGGGTATGACTTTTTAAATACTTCATTGATAGGTGCACAGTGTGCATAGGTGAATGGTTCAGGCAAGGTGCGTGACATGTTTTTGAACTGTATTGGGGTCACTAGACCCCCACAATGTTCATGTATGGATATACCTGAGCGTGGTTGTCATAGCTCAGCTTTGTTTATGTTGGTAAAAGGATGTGGTACCCCCCTTGGTGTGGCCACTTTGGAAAAAGGGCGTGATTTTCCTGGTGTGGTCACTTTGGTGAGGGCGTGGTAATCCTTGGTGTGGCCACTTTGTTAAAAGGGCTCGGTATAGTCCTTGGTGTGGTCACTTATGTTGTTGGTGTGGCCACTTTGGTAAGGGCGTGGTAGTCCTTGGTGTGGCCACTGGTATGTTTATGCTTGTCCATCGGTTACATGTATGTTTTGTTTGTCTGTCTAAGCCGGTTCGCCCTATGTCCGGTATCCGGCTCCTTGCCATTTTACAAATTGTTGTTTTAAATAGTGTTATTATTTGGCATTTAATTGCAGGTATTAATAGCACTTAAATAAATTACAGTTTCAAGCTGTGGCGGAAAATCACATATTGGCTAAGCTTATTGCATTTTGTTATCGTCTGAGTATAATTGGGCAAATACTTGCGCAAATATTTGCGATGGCGCAAATATCGTAAATATTTGCAAATATTTGTGATACCGCAATTTTGGGGCTTGTAATTATATTATGCGCAAATATTTGTAAGGTTGGAAATTTTGCTGCATATCGGCTTACTATTTTGCATAAAACTTTCCTGTTGTACTGCTCTCTTTTTCAAGAATTTTTATAAAGGGTGAGTGACGGCGACAGTCTTAAAATGTTTGGGTTCCAGACTTTTTGTTCGTGTGCATACGGGAGTGTTCAGACTATACGTATATTCTGTCGATTCGGTGTGCAATGCAAATGCACACCCAATCGCAAACGTGTGCGCACATATTCGCGAATTGTTTCACGACATTGCACAAGTGTGCGCACATATTCGCGAATTGTTTCACGACATTGCACACGTGTGCGCACATATTCACGAATTGTTTCACGACATTGCACACGTGTGCGCACGCACCCTTACCGATGGTGGCTTGTGGGGTCCTGCTATTGTTGTTCTATTATTCCCTTTTCTAAAGAATTCTCCTGTGGGGTCCAGGTTCCACAAAGAATTCCTTGTGGGGTCCATTGTTCTGTTGTGTTTTGGACCCCACAAGGATCGGTGGGTGTGCTCACATATTCGCGAATTGTTTCACGACATTGCATATACGTGCGCGCACACATTCGCGATAAATTTCGCGACATCGCATACGTATGCGCACACGTTTGCGATATGCGATGTCCCTTCAGGGCCACCATAGAAAACACTTTTTAGAAGGCGAGCTAATTTAGTGGACCGTTTTGTCTTTAAAGTTTGTGTATAACGTACTATATCTTAACCTTCCATGTGTAAATCAAATGAACGGAATGACCTCAAACAACGTTAAGACCGTAGTCAGTTTCTTTAAAATGGCGGAGTGCAACTAATGCAAAATAAGTGATAGAGACACGTATCTGATAACATTTTGATATCACAAGTAACTGCAAAAGATACTTGCAAAGATATTTGAAACAACGCAAATATTTCGTAAATGTTTTGATCTGTCGGTTTATGTCCCTTCCGTATCCTATTAGGGCCACCATCAACACATGAGAAAACAGTCATGGTGTATAACTGTACAATAATAGGGCCTGAATTAAACTCGTTTGAGCCAAAACATAATAAGCCCGATTGAAACCAGGCTCTCTAGAGCAAGTTTAGCAGGTGGACTGGGATGAAGTTTACCTCCGGGGTAACGCAAATCGATTGCGCCGGGAAACCAATCATTGTTGATAATTGTAAAGTTAATGGCCGGTGTTTAAAAAACACTAGTGGGTGGCTTTGAACAATACAATGACTTAAAGGCATGGTGCACTTTTGGTATCGTCACAAGTTAATGACCATAACGAGCTGGAGAGCTGCTGATATTTTAAAACATTATTAGAAATGAGCCCCTTTGAAACAATATTGTTTTAGAGAAAAAGGTATTTTTTTCACTCAAAAATTTGACTTTGAAAAGGGCTTCAGGCATGAAGCCTTTCTCAGGCATTTGAAACCACCTACAACAAGAGTTTTTTTCTTTCATTATTTTCTTGCAACTTCGATGACCATTTGCGCCTAATTTGTTTTCAGGTTTGTTTATGCCAACGTTGGGATGCACCAAGTGAGGATGGTCTTTGACAACATTACCAAAATTAACGCTGCTTTTATAAGACACAGACCTGCCCATAAAACGTGCTGGAAAGAGAGCAAAAACGGAAAAAACAGATGAAAATGTGAATAAAATTAAAAAGAGTGTATATACAGTGAAACTCCTATAACCATGTTGTAGCAATAAAGCTTGAAGTCATCCCGCTGATTTGATTTAGTACCTTAACATTTAGCCGTTGATATTCATTTGCCTACGGTACTTTCTCAATGACAGGTTTGTGCTGTCTCAGCAAGTAGACACTGTATTCACATGTTACTTTTTTGTGTATCTTTCTTGATAATTGTCCCTATATAATTAATAAGCATTACACCGACAAAATCAAACGATGGCCCATCTATAATCGGAAGTACAGGTTACTATTGTACGAAATTGTACTATTTTTTTTGTTTTTTGTATTGTACTATTGTACGAGTGTTTTTGACATACCGATATTTTGTAAGAAGGATTACTAAGCACAGATTACAAAATATTTCACGTACGGTTAATTGTTAGTACTGTGACGCAACAGGGATGGGGACTCCCCACTTGCTGAGTGTGGGCGTAGAGTGGATCGCAACCAATGATCCCCACAGGCACGTGTTATTGGATAGTGATGTCATGTGGGGCGTAACGTACACAAGCTATAAAATCAGCGTTGTGTAGCTTGATGAGGGGCACAGATCGATCAGGGAGTTCAGGTGCCATTTCTGACTGCAGAGTTGGATGATAATTATGGCGAGCCTGATAAGAAAAAAAACCTGTAAAACTGTAAAACTGTAAAACTGTAAAACTGACCGTTCCAAACTTGGAGTAAAAATGCATTGATTGAGTTCATAAACAAGAGGATATACGTCAAAACATAATTATTTTTTTTTCTTCTACAAAACCCCCCATTAAAACCGGGCCCGGGACAAGATGATGGACGTGTTCTTTGGACGCTCCTCTTTAATTCTGTATATAGTGGTGCCCGGCCCATGGGGTCTGGACATGTGAAACTGACCGTTCAAAATTTTGAGTAAACACATGATTAAGTGCATTACAATATACGGTTTTTGTACGACAAAATATAAAATTTTCAAAAATCGTGAATTAGTATTAAATAGTAATTATAATAATAATAACTAGTTCTTAGCCTATACAGCGCATTTTACATTTACGTATCAATGCGCTTTACATGAATGCCCTGGTCATTGGGCTAATAGCATTCCTTTAATCTTTCTCAGCTCCCTAAAGAATATACAGCCTATTTGGCGCTCCGAATGCTTTTTCAAACACAATATCAACCTCTTATACCCTCGCAGGTACCCATTTATACACCTGGGTGAAGAGAAGCAATTATAGTGAAGCATCTTGCTCAAGGACACAAGTGTCGAACCCACACCCCCAATTAATTAACAACCTATTGAAAACCCATTGGGCCGGGTCAAGATGACCATGGCTGTGGACCCTCCTCTTTAATTCTGTATATAGTGGTGCCCGGCCCATGAGGTCAGGACATGTGAAACTCACTCTGACCATTGAAAATTCGGAATGCTTAGGTGAACGTACCTTCGTTCTGGAGCTGCCACGCGAATGTCAAACCACGTAATTGTATAATGCATGGACGGTGCAAATTATTGTTTACATTAAATTGCAAAATTTAAAATTTACAAAATTGTGCGTTCCCCCCTTGCAGTTGACTTCCAACGAAGTATTTTGGATGACATAGGCCCTGAATATGATCATAATTATTTGCCGAGAGGTGTGGACCATATTTTATTATCATTTGTATCTAGTTTTATAACTAAACATTCAAACATACACATAATTGTGCATTTCTCGTGATTTGTTTTTTTTTCTCAGTTTATTTAGATGTGCCGTCTCTTGAAAATGGTCAAACTTACCAGAATAGTTAACCAACTGAAGTGTAGCAATCACAAGAACCCAATTACAGACGGAGCAGCTCCTTTTTGTAATTGACATTGTGGAGCTTTAGAAGGCTATGATGTTACACCCACACACTGATGATCCACGGCATCCTCTGCGGATTTAACGTCCAGAGACTCCTTATAAATCGACTTGAAAATGTTATGAACAAAAACTTGTAGTTCCGTGGTTAATAAGACCATCATTACCATTCCGTACCAGTCGGCGATGGTGGGTGCATGCCTCGAGATAGGCATGGGGTACAAACTATGTATTTACCGGCTGTCCAATCAATGGTCTAAGGTTTAACCTACTGTCTCAGGTCATACGTGTGATGTCGAGGGCAGCTCAATTTGGGGAAATTACGGTATGTGTGTGTTTGAATATGCTGTTTGTTTTTTAGCATTGTGAAAGAAAACAAAATCTAGGAGCAGAAATCATAGCCTGCTGTTAAGAAAACAGTGAGAAAACAGCTCTACTGTCAATAATCTCGATTTTTCTTTCTTCTTCTCTTTCTCTCGTTTTTCTTCTGTTCGTCAGACGCAGTCATAGCATTTTTGTCACAAAACTTCCCAGATGATAATCAAAGTTAGTCAGATGCCCTCCAGTCCTGATGGTTGGTTAAACGTCTCACTTAAAATTATATGAATTGTATCGTTGTCATTATTATCATTATCATTATTATTAATAGTTAATGACTGATAGGCATATAAATTACCACAGGTTGGTTGACTTATGTCATTTTGTTGAAAAGTAGATGGATCAGTGAGTGTAAATTATGCAGGGCCTACCATCTGTAGGGGGGCCTATGTGTTTGTTTCTGGACGATTCACCAAATTTCAACGGTGTGATTACGTTCGGCTTGGGTTGGTGGATGGAGCTTGGAACGGGTGGTTGTTGTTGTTGTTGTTGTTTTTTATATTTTTTAGTCGGTCTTTTTATGCTTATTTAGTGCTTGCTTTTGCGCCGTGGTCACATTATTTAACTATGGTGGCCCTGAAGGGACATCAAACATATATATTTACGTGAATATTTGCATAAATATTCGCGTTTTTTGCCCCGATTCGCAAATATTCACGTAAATATTCACGTAAATATTTTAGGCTGAGGGCCAGATCGTGAATATTTACGTAAATATTGACGATTTGTGCCCAAAATCACAAATATTTACGTAAATATTGACGTGAATATTTGCAAATCGGGGCAAAAAACGTGAATATTCACATAAATATTGACGTGAATATTCACGATTTGTCCCTCAATCTCACATATTGACGTCAATATTTACGTGAATCTTTGCGATATGTGCCCCTAATCGCAAATATTCACGTGAATATTTGCGATTTGGGCCCCAATCGCAAACCCAGTCATCCGTGAATATTTTTTTATATTCTAGCAACCTAGGTAGACAAGGACGCAGTTTAGTCTGGCACCCTTTACCATACACTTCAACATTGTTGTTAATGCATTCTTTCGATCCATGCTTCTGGCCTTCCTCCACGCTGTACTTGAGAAGTTGTTGAAATCATGGCGGTGGAAACCCCGGTAAATATAGCTGTTTGTTCATTTTAGTTTGTACTTGTTACCTAAATTACCCCCAAACTATATGTACAAGTAGAGAGAGAGGTCCTGTTTTACTTCAAGTTAAATTTCTATAACGACCTTGGATGAAAACGTTGCTTCAAGTGTATGGTACAGGGTGCCAGACTAAACTGCGTACCTAGGTTGCTGGTCTAAAAAAAACCAAATAATCACGGATGATTGGGTTTGAGATTTGGGCACAAACCGTTAATATTTACGTGAATATTTACGTAAATATTTGCGATCAGGAGCACAAATCGCAAATATTTACGTGAATATTTACGTAAATATTTGAGATTGGGCACACATCGTGAATATTCACGAATTGGGGCACATCGTGAATTACGTAAATATTTACGTAAATATTTGCGATTGGGGCACAAAACGTGAATATTTACGTAAACATTCCGATGGCACTCAGTTTCAAATATTTACGTGAATGATTGCGAATCGGGGCAAAAAACGCGATATTTACGCTGTGCTTCAACTTTTGAGGAAACTTGATACATTTTGGCTTTGGCTTGGTGGACGAGTGCGTCATGAAAACTGGCTGTGGCAGCAAGTCAGTTTGGGGAAAAGCACAATGTCGGTGGTAATTAACAAAGATTCCAAGAGGCTGACCTGTTAAGATTTAAAATGATTTTGACAGGTTGAGATAGGGTTTCTGTCCCTGTGAAGTTAAGGGTTTTTTCAATCAAGAATCATGGAGTGTGGTCATAGTTAATATTGCCAGCCTCTCATTAAATGCCGCCCTCTATCAACTACTCATTGAAGGAGAAGAAAATAAATTTACCAAGATGGCAGCGCCCGTGGCTCTTCACAACACAACGGTAAGTATTGCACCACCCGCATGCTGTTTAAAATTTTCAGTATTTTAATAGTTGAGGATAATTACTGTGTCTGAACACTTGTTCTTTACCCTTTATGACCAAAACATAATACTTTTCGGGTAAATAAGATTGGGTAAATATTCATTAAGAAAAGGGCGAAGATCATGATTTTGATAATATTAATTATATTAATGATGCGGTGGAAAAATATTTCAGATTGAGATTTAGTTTAAATTAATTCAAATTTCCATATCCAGCCACCACTTTCACTTGCCAAAAGCAATATCTCATTTGATTATATAAAGTAATATTTCAATTCGTAATAAATGAAAAAGTGGTGGCCTAGTGTAGTAACTACCACACTACTGTCTACTGACATGACAAAAGTTAATATTAATTTCATCTCGCACTGTCGGGTGAAGTTACGTGGCCCAATTTTTGCAAAAAGACGTGTTTTTTTTACTAATTTATTATAATTAGTATAGAATTTTTTTTTTTAACGAAATTTGTCAGATGATGCAGTTTTAAAGCAAAATTCATTCAAGTTACAACAACTTTCGCTATTGCATGCCAAGGACAGTTAATAGAAAAACATTTAGGCTAGGCCTACAATAACATGCAGAATTGTTTGTTGGTTGGTCCTACTAAATACCGTTGACACACCGTCAACACAAATGGTACCGTCAACACACAATCAACACCTCCAATATACATTTTAAATCGACAAAAGAGGCGTAGAACTGTAAAGTATGGGCTGAGGGAGAATTTCCATTGGTTTGAGGTTACATTTCTTTTGTGAAAATGCAGGGTTTTTACACGAAAAAATGTTCGCTAAGCAGCGTATCCGTTGGACGCCATCTTGCCTTCTCAAGGACAGATGGAGCTTGTACAATATGGACAACAGACGGCGCCTTGCTGCGACAATATGGCGGCGGCTATGCTGCTAAAAGAAAAAAATTGTGCGTGAAAAAAACTCCATTTCCAAACCAATTTCTTCAAACCAATGGTAGTTCTCCTTTAGCGCATACTTTATGCCTTTTTTGTCGATTTAAAATGTATTTTGGATGTGTTGACGGTGTGTTGATGGTACTGTTCGTGTTGACGGTGCGTTAATGGCGTGATGACGGTATTTAGTAGGACCCTTGTTTTTACATAAATGGCTAATCTAATGCACGATTTAATGCGGGGGGGGGGGGGGGTGGGGGATGTTCCGCCCTAACTTGACACTCGTCCCAACAGTTGGGATTGGTCCTAGCCCCACTTGTGTGGCCAAGGGACAGGAAACCTGAATCCTTGGCCACACGTCGTCACCCATATTTTCGTCAGCCCACCGATTAAAAAATAGAGGCGCATTCCCTAAGAGCGGGTCGGCGATTTAAACCACCTCAATGTGTTCACCTACCTCTTAGCTTGACCTGAGTGTTTTGGGTGAGTACATAAATAACAATTTCAAAAGATATTTCAATTCAAAATTTTCAACTCTATCCGAATTAGATTTTCGCGACATGTACTGAGCGCGGCCATTTTGGATTGATTCTAATCGTGCCAATCAATTCATGACGTCACCGGCCTGCCGGGTTGTGGGCGGAGCGGATACATAAAGCAACCATTGCAATGTGCACATCTTCGCTCCGCCCACAACCCGGCCGGCCGGTGACGTCATGGATTGATTGGCACGATTAGAATCAATCCAAAATGGCCGCGCTCAGTACATGTCGCGAAAATCTAATTCGGATAGAGTTGAAAATTTTGAATTGAAATATCTTTTGAAATTGTTATTTATGTACTCACCCAAAACACTCAGGTCAAGCTAAGTGGTAGGTGAACACATTGAGGTGGTTTAAATCGCCGACCCGCTCTTAGGGAATGCGCCTCTATTTTTTAATCGGTGGGCTGACGAAAATATGGGTGACGACGTGTGGCCAAGGATTCAGGTTTCCTGTCCCTTGGCCACACAAGTGGGGCTAGGACCAATCCCAACTGGAGTGTTAAAGTTGGGGCGTCCCAACTAAAGTTTGGATAACAGTAATCACAGAGCACCCCCCTCCATGATAAACTAAAAACAATAAACAGTAAGCATGTAGTTATTAAGAACACTTTATACTAGTACTAGTACTATAATTAAGGTTTTCCGAGAGGAGGGAAAAATAAAATGCGTAGGCCTACTTTGAGACTGAAAACGTCACCCGGCATGTGGCCGCTGTCAGAACCCTCTAAAAAGACAGTAGTACGCCGAGTTAGCGATTCATTATGAGCGATACTTTCATTCAATCAAATGGCATTTTTCCAACCCTCGGCTGGCGACTGGCTCTATCATCAACTATAGTTGGGACGCCCCAACTTTAACACTCAAGATGGGACCAGTCTCAACTATAGTTGGGATGATTGTAAAGTTGGGACAGAAGAGGGATACCAACAATAATTCATTTTTAGTTTTTAATTGACTCCTGAACTATGACTATTTTTATGAGGTTTGTCCCGTTATCATTTTAATGAACTTCATATTCATAATCATAGGTTATCATGTACAAAATCTTATTTGAAACTTTTTGCAGTTCACTTTTGAACCGGATGTTTCCCTATGAGTTGCTCAAGACATACTACCATACCCTAGGTATGTCTTTTGTTTCCCTATGAGTTGCTCAAGACATACCACCATGCTCTAGGTATGTCTTTTGTTTCCCTATGGGTTGCTCAAGACATACCACCATGCTCTAGGTTTGTCTTTTAAGGAAAGTATGCAAAATGATCTCATTACCCATTTCTGTAGGTCACATTTAAAAATATGGATGGGTCAAGTAAAAGGGTCATGCTTGAGGTCAAAAGTTAACTGTTTATTCATCATAAAGCAAGTGATGGAAACTTGTAATGTAATAAGATCACACAGAGTTTCCCCTGTCTTAGAAATTCAAGTCACATTGTTCCTTTTTACTCCAGTCAGCTGATGATTCTGTTCAAGTCACATTAGAGGACCAACAGAAGATCAACATATTTGCAAGAAAAACAAACAAGTTAGGTGAACTACAAGTGGAGATCCAAAGCAAGCAGGTTTGCCATGATGAAAAATTGCCATTGTTTTATTTTGCAAGGCATGATGAGTTTATAACACATGACATACATGTAATGTGTTTATAACACATGACATACATGTAATGTGTTTATCAGGGTATTGGTGTTATAACCTATGCAGACTAGAACAAACAACAACTCTCTACAGCTCTATTTCAAATAATATGAAACATCACTTGTGTGAACATAAGTTATAAAAAGAGAATAAAAAAAGAATTGTGACTGCACATGGTAGACCATTGATCTAGGTTCAAACTAATCAAATGGTTCATTTTTGAGAAAATAATTCATCACTATGTAACAGTACTTAAAAGCTCTTTCTCATTTAACATTCCTTTTCCTTGTTTCAATTATACATTAATTTCATGTTTATGCTACATTTACTAGTAGAGAGGGCATTTATGTTTCCAACAAGTTAGCCAAATTAACCTCAGTTGTAAACTTTCTGTTAGTCTAAATTAATACTTGACTTCTTTATATTTTTCCCAATAGAAAGATGTTCAGAATATGCAAGATGCTCTTGATGAACTGGAGCTTGGAGATGAAGATGCTTCAATACCATATCCTTACACAGTCTCTGTTCCTAACTCTATATGTTGAACTTTGGAAGTTTGTTGTGTGTTTATGTTTGTTTTTCAATCTATTTTGGTTCGGAATGGGTTGGGGAGGATGGGGGGGGGGGGGGAGGGGAGTCCACAAGAGTAAACATCATCAGCCATGTAAATATTGATAAAAGGGCAGAAGGATCATCAAGTAACAACAAGATTTGATCTTGTTGGACTAAAATTCAACCTGTAAAAGTAAAGTAAAGTTAACAGATTTAATTAGCACATTTGTTATCCCTTTTCTGGTTGGCATTGTAAAACTGGAAATGATAGCAAAGGTTACAAACAACAAATGATAGCACATGATCACCAAAGACCAAAATCTTCAATTTATTTACAAACAATATTGATAATGTTATTAGCAAGTTTTGATTGATAATCTAGTTGGTATATGCCAGCTTCACCACACTGTTGACATTCCATCAATGGGAGTCTAAACCAAATTACTTTTAAAACTTGTTGTTTTACTGATTTTCTTGACAGTTCTAAATTCAGTATAAATCACAATCCATTTGTTTCTGTTATTATCCAAGTTTTTCTACATTTGTGGCTGTCTGTATGTTTGATAGTTAAAAAGGATAAACAGTAAGATTAACTTTCCTCTATTGTCTATGATTCGAGGTCTTGGCTTTACTACTATTAAACAGGCTTTAGTTTGAGCAATGTTTGCTCCATGTCAATCATCGTACTTCAAAAGGGTAGTCTCAGGTTGCCTCAAAGAGGTTTACATACATGTACCTGGTACTCTTGGTGGACTTCATCGGGTTGCCACTTAGACGATCAATACTGGTTTCTATGGTAATCTGAACATATCAACCAAAAACCGCACGTAGCCTTAAATCGTCCTAGAATATTAAAATAAGCCAGTTTACCTAAAACATTAATCCAATTGTCAAATACGTATGGAGTTCAAAAAGCAAATATTTAATTATTGTATTATTTATATTCCATGTTTCAAGACATTCCAGAGAAAAGTTTCATGATAGCACAGCAAATAAGTAAAGACAAATCTTTGATTGACACCATTTATGTGTACTTTCAACATGAATAATTTGATAGACATTTTTTACACTTTAAACATTTTAGTTTTAATAACACTAAATGTACAATTATTAATTGGAAACAATCCTAACTCTCTGGAGGCTGAGTTTTGCAGAAACTGATGGTCAACAACAGACCAGTGGAAATAATATTGCTGTGCTAATGTTTGGACTGAAATTTGCCATATCTTGAAGAACAGGGCCAGTTATTTATGAGCATACCTTGTGGCTGTAAACTTGTTGCTGTAGCACACACTGAGTGGCTAGATGGACAATAGATGCACACAGGTTTAGGAACAGAAAACACTGTGACAGCAGTCATCTCTGATGTTACACCCATTTCTAAAGCTAATATTTCAGTGGGGCTTATTTCTATGAAATAAGAACTTGTAAGAAATTTGTTGATGTTCAATTAATTTGTATTCTGAAGCAACATTTCAACTCAGTTATTTTTGTGTATAGAAACCCAAGGTTGAAAGTTAACTTTTTCAGTATCTGTTTATGATGAAGCAAACCAACTAATGAGTGCTTGAACAAAAACACTTGTATTGGAAAATGGATTTTAAACCTAGGTCTAAAGTACAAAAGGATGTACACCATTGTCAATGATATGATATAGTTTGAAGTTTGATGTTGTATAAATACATGAAATTTACTTTCCTGGCATTACTTTTTGATGAGTAGGATAAAACCATTAATTAAATTTTACCATTTCATAATTTACAAATTTAAATAACGATGTTTTATGGATTGATGGGTTTGAATGATTTTTAGAAATACATGTGTAATACAAGTATTGCTTACAAAAGGTAACCCAAGTGTACATTTGAAATTGATGTCACCAGTGGTACTGAGTCTACCTGAATAGTGACCATTGGTTTGTTAATTTACTTAAATCAGTCTCTGTTAATGCTAGTCGTATACCTTCAAACAATAGTATTAAATTATTAAGAATTGCATTTCCTTGACTACCTTGTACCTATCTGATAGGTGAAGTCTTCGTCAGTAAAAGTGTGAGTGATGCCCAGGCCCTATTGGAGCAAGCCAAACTAGAGAAAGAAGAGGAGATTTCATCTCTAGAGAGACAGTGTGAATCCATTAAAGGAACATTGGCTGACCTCAAGGCTCAGCTTTATGCTAAATTTGGCAACAACATCAATTTAGAAATGGATGAAGCTTAGCAACTTGAATCCACTTGTTGAAATGTGTGGTTATTCTTTTAACATGTACTGTGTGTTCAGTTGTTTGAGATTGTGTTTCGTGCTGTACTGAAGTACCACAAGCAGGAACGGAGACTTCCACAGGTAGCAGTGTTTATTCATTCTGTGTGCATGAGGATGATATAGTGATTGACTTCAATCCTTTGGGCTTTAGGTGGTAACTGTCCAAAGATGACACAAAATAGATTTTGCACTGCAGTCCCATTTTGACATTTCAGTCATTTCATAGTGCATCATGTACAGGAATGTCATGTACTTGGCTGTAACTTCTAAACTGGCTATCCCAATTGTTAATACAAACATGTCCTATTAACCAAAGCTGCCAATTAGCATTGAAATGGACTTTATTTTTCACTATTACACGCTCTATTAATTTACTTTGAATTGTTTATTTGGAACTTTAACCATTGTCATTACATCTAGGAGGTACACACACACAATGTAGTTGATTTTAATTCTAAAAAGCAAAGCAAAATGTTTTTTTTGGGTGTAGCCCCTGCTCCTTCAATGAGCGCAATAATATCTCTGCATACTCGAGATCTAGTCTGGACGGAGGCATGTTACATCATGCATGATATGTATATCAATAAGTAGTTAACCGTTTACATGTACAGTTTTTTCGCACATAAGCAAACAGATTTCAATATTAGTAAATGATTGTTCTGTAGAGATGTTATTTTCAGTTTTTAAAATGTTTACAGTCATTGTTTTCACCCAGACAGGCAGAGGACTGATTTGAACACAATGATACAATATCATTATTGCATTGTAAACAGCAGGTCTACTTTGGATCATGTGTGCAAACTCTGACCATTCACGGTCATCTTAAATTTGCTTCTAGATGCTTCTAGAACTGATCACCTAAACTGATGTGTGTTGCGAGGATAGGATGCATGAAGGCCACAACTAATCATAGAACCTTTCATTCTTCACAGTACATGTGTGTACATGTAATTGGCTGCCTGTGTTATTATGGGTTGCTTTCCTTTGAAAAATAAACAAGACATTACCTTATACATCTTACCTTTTGATGACCATTGTCTTCAAACACTTGTCTTTACTGTGTCTTTTGTTTAAACATTTATAATATCAAGTAATAAACCGCTTGGTAAACCAGGTAAATTTTATATAATTTTGGGTTGAACAAAGAAAAAACTTAGTAGAGCGGGACTCTACCAACTGCGCTGTCAATATCTTTGGTTTACTGTGCTGGCACTCTACCAACTGCGCTGTCAATATCTTTGGTTTACTGTGCTAGCACTCTTCCTCTACCAACTGCGCTGTCAATATCTTTGTTCGGGGTGTTAGTAACAGGTCGAATGACTTCTGACTGGCACCCCCAAACAAAGATATTGACAAAATAGGGAGACCGTCAACATGAGGTAGATAGCTCAGTTGGTAGATATTTATTTTCTTAGAACATGTATATTTGTTACCATGTCCAACACTCTCAATCAGGTAAATATGTTGTGTTTACAGCTTCAGTGAACATATCAAGAATGAAGAGATCGAGGTGCAAAGAGGTTTTTTTTGACATTTCAAAAGCATCTAAAAACATTCGTTTTCTATATTATTGAGTCATCATCATCAGCCCATGTCATCTCACACTTTCCAAAAAGGAATGTCCAGCTCAAAGGTAAACTTGAACTTGTTTAACTTCAAAAGTTTTAACCTGTTTGCATTTGATAACTAATTTAGGAAAGTAAAGGAATCAGTTGTGGGCTTGTCAGAGTAGGTACTTGTCAGAGTGTAATCATAGTTTGTTCTCTGTTCGTCAATACAGAATATGTCACACAACAAAACATGACAATAGGGTAACAAACATACTTGTTATTTCCACATTATATTTTTATTTGTGTAACATTTATTTAAAAATTGCCAGTTACCAATTAAAAACAAACACTTGTTTGACAGCTACATCAATGCAGTGTCATGAGAAAGAAACCCCAGCCGAGGATGAACACATGGACTTCATTCCAGGGTCATGACCTTGTTTGATAGTAACCATCAGCCAATCACATCATTAGTTACTAACAATCTATTCATCTAACTACTTTTAAAACTGCTCAAATGCAAGCAGTAAATAACTACCAAATCATTTGTTTACAAAGTGTTTAATACCAAATCAATTGTTCCATAAAAGTTCCAATGGTTTAATGGAGTATGGGATCCAACACTTGTATTAACATCAGTACTAATGGCTGTACCTACAATACTCTACAACTGTACAGGACTTACAGAAAGCACTTTGCAGCCTGTACTCACTATGGTTGAACACACAGGCTGCAAAGATGGAAGTGCATTTAATTTGACCTAAAATACTGTATATCACAATTGATTGCAGTCATGCTTAATAGCTTGTTAACTAGCAAAAACATGACCGAATCTAGATGAAGCAATTTACACGCACAGCAACTTGCATAAATCAAAACCAATAATAATTTTCAGAAAAAAGAGTCGTCTTAGTGTTAACTCAATGGTTCAAGAAGCTTGGGTTTACTCTAAACTAGACAATGAGTAGTCACCACCCTGAGTTAACCATGACAGACACTGAATGTGCCGATGATATAGCACTTCTTTCTTACACATTTGAGGACACTCAATCCCTGTTACACAGAGTTGAAGCCGCTGCCAGGGAAATCAGGCTCCCTGTTGGTGAGAAAAAAACCGAGTACATCCTCTACCACCACGCTGGTGAGATGTTTACACTGGGTGGAGACAAGCTGAAATGATTTTCAATACCTAGGATCATGGTTTGGGAATACATCCAAGGATATGGAAATTCACATTGCACCAGAGTAGGTGTTGAAAGTGTTTTGCTGTATGGTGCAGAGTATTGGATACTCTGTAAAACCCCAACCAAGAGACCCCAACCAAGAGACTGAGAGACTGGTGTGTACACAAGGCTCCTACATACAGCACTATATATATCCCCTAACAAAACCACATAACAGATCATCAGATCTACAGTGATATTCCAAAGGTATCACAGATCTTACTCTAAAGGAGACAGATTCAGAAGCAAACAAGGGATGGCTCAACTACTTTTACTCTGGGAGCCACAACATAGTCAAAGATCAAGGGCGTCCAGCAGCAACATCTGAGGACACCCTGGCTCTGGCGTTACTGCCATGTCAATCCTGCAGTAATGGAGCGAAGATTGCAATTTTTCACTAGTTTGATTGCAACAATTGAAAGTGGCTCTGGTGATCTTCAAATGCTCCTTCCTGGACTTTGACAGTATTCCAGATGGTATTCATGATTTCAGATTGCAACAAAAATTAGGCTCATACTTTGGTAATGATCCCCCCAAAAAGTGTAATTTTTATCCGAAAGCTTACTTGTTACATAGATGTTAATGGTAGCAAGCATCTTGCACAATTATTTTGTGTAAAATGACCCTGTTGATTAGAAATCAATTAAAGTACGTCAAAAAAGTTTGGCTAAAGCCAAAATGTATGCATTTACAAGCAATATGTAATTAGGTGAAGGTCAATCTGAGAGCCCATAAGCTAAGAGCTGGGCTAAACGTTTTCTTGGTTCAGGAAAACATCTGCCTAGCAAAAAACAGTTGCCAGCCAAAGGTTAATATTTCTGGGATTGGTTCACAACTTTGCAAAATTGGCTCCAAAATAACTTACACATTCCAGAGGGGGGTACACATTAATGGAGAAGTCTTTAATTACATCGACTATAGTAAGGAACATTTTCCAACTTTGTGTTTTTATAAGAATCATGATTGCAAAAGCATGTTTTATTGAAGTGTAATAATTTGGAAATTTGACTGTTTTGTTGTTCTACAATAAAACTATTTCTTCTAAACAAACAAACAAGTTTGATATTTGGAAAATACTGGGATGAGGTCAAAATCCAATGACACCCGAGGCAAAGAACTTTTCATAAACAGGTCAACACTAGATGGACTTTTATCAAACAGATATAAATACAGATTGTACAACCACATCAACAGTTTGTATCCTGTTGTGTGATGCCTTCTTCTGCATTGATTTATCATACCCGGTGCACAAGTCCTGGTCAATCAGCAGAAAAGATTGATAGACATTTGACCATGTACCACAGAGTGTTACAATACATGACTGGCATATCGAACCTGGTTAGCTTAGATAGTAGAGCGTTCATATAGTATTTGAGAGGTAGTGGGTTGGATTCCAGCATCAGCAGATTTTTCTTTGCTCACTACCTGCATAAATTCTATCAATAAAAATAAGTATTAATACACAGGACAATACTAGGATCAATCCTTTACAGCCAGCTGTTCTTTAAGACTCCCGTTTAGGGTGGGTCTTTGGGGCATCCATATTTCTGAACCACTTCACGTCAGATGACGTGTTTATCCACCAAATGTTTCTAGACTGGCCTACAACTACAGATAGTTCAGTGACATCTCCATGTCAGAGGTGAAGAACAGTTTTAATGAGGTACTTATGAAGCGTTGCATTTTGTAGTATAGCTATGTGTTCCCCTCCAGGGATCTGGAATTCAGAGACTGGATAATGCTGCTCCTTCTGCCACCTGTCAAAAGCAACAAATCAACAACATTCACCACTATTTTAAGCTGTACTTCATCTTGCCAATACAAAACACAAAATATTGAACATAAAAATGACCAACCCAAACTATCTAAACAGAAAAAATCCCATTGATTTTAAGTTGGGTAAAATTTGAAATGAACAAATGATGTCTTCCTTCTAAAACTTATTTTATCTACACTACGATTGTAAACATGATGATCCATAGATACAGCAGAATGATACTAACTTTAAATAACCTTTCAGACTTCTCATATTGACCGTCCCATCTCCCTTGCCATATGTGATGTGTGGTTCATAGTCTGGGAACGGACGATCGGAATCATACATATATTTCTCCTCAGTTGGGACATCACAGCCATGGATACCATACACAGGAACACCTACACCAAAAACATGGTTAGAGTTGGTATGATGGTTCTAAGTAGAGCAAGACACTATCACAGCATTGTACAAAGGATAGATGCTTCTACTGAAACCTGTCAGAATTAATGATTTACAAAGTTGGCTTGCCTGACAGGGATAAATTAGTAGTAACAATTATCAACAGCTTGTATGTTACACAAAATTCATTCAAGGAAGATGGAATTTTAAGCGGGCAACTCGGTTCAATGTAATTTTGAGGAAAAAATCTATCCAGAAGTTCTCAATAGTATTCAACTTCTGCCACTCACTAATATCGTGCCAATTATGGTGTTGAGGTTTGAGGTGATATCAAGGAACCATACCTGGTGCTTTCAGATCATAAACCTGATCCATTGCAGCTTGTCGCATCTCCCATCCTATTTCATAATTGATATCCTTAAGGAGTGTCTGGTAATCAGCAACTGTATAATTCTTCTTTGGTGTCTGAACAATGACCTCTTTAGGATTCCAAAACTTATCTGATGGCATGAGATAGTATATGCTAGGCCATGTACGCTGGGCTGTCCTGACAGTGGATGCATACACTACAAAATCACCCACATTGTCACCTGAAAACATACCAAGAATGAATGGATATCTTGCCTGTACATGGTCAGTCTATTGCAAGACACAAAACTTATAGGTACTACGTGGGCTAATACAGGTACAATAAACCATGGCCCAACTACACTAAGAATTGAGACTCATCTCAAGAAGATTTGTAGCCAATGAATTACTCTGACTTAATTGCCGAGTTTAGTATGTCATAATACAAATCACTGTTGAGATAATGAAATTCTTCAGAAGCAATTCATCTCGAGAAGAGTTTAGTGACATCAGGCATTGGACATTTAACACAATTTACAATTTTGCTTATGGTGAATCAAGTTTAATCTTCATTATTATTGTTAAAGCTTTGTCTAGTTTTTCAAATAGACTGACCTGATATGACAACTCGCATGCTTTTGGTTGCTCCACCCCAGGGTGCAGAGATAGGTGCAAATGCTTGAATGAACTTATCCTTCCAGTCCTGAGGCTGGCTGTTTAGGTAGTACAGTCCATACAAACCTCCCATACTATGGGTAAGTAGAACTACCTTACGGTTCTGGTTGAGTCTATAGGTTTCTTCTATTAGTTTGGTTACATTCTGGAAGTAAAGATTGGCTTCATCTGTAAAGAAAAAACAAAGTCATAAGATATTGCATCAACTCTTGATGTATCAGACATTACATACATGAGTGGCTTCAATCATCAATTAGGGATGTCCTACTCTGAACAAAATGTTGGAAAACAATAATGTAATGATGACTTCACTTTTTACATAGGGATCAGTTTTTTTTGTCAACAAAGAATAAAACTTATTATAATACCAAGCACAGAGATCCTTGTCATTTGATTGGTAAAACACAAATCACGTGTCACCATAACATAATAAAACATAACAATTAACATTTGTAAGTCACTATTCCATTAAAATCATAGTGCAAATGGATAAGGCCCTATTTCACTGAGTGATAGGCCCTATATTTTGCTAAAATAATAATAATAATAATAACACAGCATTTGTATAGCGCACTTTCTCTGTGAAACATTTAAAGGTGCCGAATGTCCTCAAATGCAACAATACTTGTATTTTTTATGTGAAAAAGCATTGTTTATAATTGTCTTTTTGTACCTGTAATTGGAGTTTTAGACAAAGAGATTGTTTCCTTCTTCAGTGGTTAACTTCAATTAGTTACCATTGGTGCCAAGAGTTACATTGGATACCAATAGTTACCTTGGGTACAACAGTTACCTTGGGTACCAAAAGTTACCTTGGGTACCAATAGTTACCTTGGGTACAAGTTACCTTGGGTACCAATAGTTACCTTGGGTACCAATAGTTACCTTGGGTACAAGTTACCTTGGGTACCAATAGTTACCTTGGGTATCAATAGTTACCTAAGTACCAATAGTTACTTTTGGTACCAATAGTTACCTTAGGTACCAATAGTTACCTTGGGTATCAATAGTTACCTTGGACACAAATAGTTACTTTGGGTACCAATAGTTACCTTGAGTACCAACATACCAATTCTGCAAACCATAGTAACTGTCTATGCCCTTGTGTGTAGCATGTACAACATGTGTGTTGCTCTTCCATACACAATGTCCACACAAATGACATGACGCAGTAGTATACACGGTGGATACTTGTTTATATTTTGTAATGGGGTTTTAACATGTCAGACTTTTGGGTGTGGTTTTGAGGTTGTAAATTTTAGTCAAAGCATTAAGGGGCAGAGCTTCATGGATTAGTCTATTTTTGTATGAAATACTGCCATTGTACCCAATTACTTGATTGTTATTTTGATTTCCCAAATGTTTGCCACATCTTACTTGGAGCTTTGCGGAAGTCATACGGAGCTCCCCTGACAGACACACCACGTTGGTAACCTACAGCTACTAGTGCAGAAACTACCCCATCCAAATATTTACCTGTATGAAAACACAACAATAAAAACAGTTGATTTCGACTGTGGCATTAATTCACAACATGTGTGTATTTGTTGTTATTGGAGTCTGAGCAGAGTATAATGAAAATACCACTGTAAACTAGCATGCCAATCTTTTCTGTTTAGGTAAAATGTAGAGTACATTCCTTTTCAAATAACCCTGAATTTCTGTTTAAGACTTGAAAAATAAACAAATAAAATACAATTATATTAACATGAGAGGGCAGGAATCAGTTGTAAATGAACATTTGTACATTTATATTTTGGTTCTACATTTCTAACATTGGGTTGCTAGCTTGGAATCATCATTGACCCCTAGGCCTATAAGAACTAGATTCCAAAATCCTAAAATCTATTGATTCATTGACACACAACTTGTGAATAGGAATTGACTTGAACTTGTGATACCATGAACTAACACTCAAACTTAGTATCACACCCAACCCAAGGATGATCAAATTGAACATAAATCTTAATTATAAAGAAGAACTTCATTAAGCTAAAGTGCTGTTACATATCATGTGTGTAACCTTTACAGGCCACTCAGATCCTTTATTTGTAGTTAAACCTCACAAGTATCAAGTATGCACAATTGATGAAACTGATCTTTAGCTACTCCAGAGTGATGCTACTTACTGAGAGAGATATGACTGGGATCCAGATACTCCACTGAGCTTGTGTTTCCAAAGTCTACAGTTGTTACATTCACTCCAGGTGAATCACTTGTGTGTTTTGTTACATTGTTGAACACAAGTCTGGCAAGAGTCATGAATAATAATAACAATAGTTACTGATTAGTCATTCCAGCTTAACGCTGTTTATTATGCTACATGTACATCCCTAATTTAAGTTCTTCCTTTTCCAAAGCAGTTACGTCCCTGCAGACCTTTAGAGATAAATGTATGAACATGTGCCCCATGTCCGAGAAAAATCTGAATCAATTTAGATTTTTTCTCCATGCAAGAAAATAAGCTGCAAACATTGTATATTCATTTGACTCCTTCATACATCTGATCACTCACCTAGAGTTATCCACAAAACAGTCAATCAGATATGGAATCAACTCCTCCACATTAAGCCACAGGTTGAACAAAGACTCTTTCTGTCGACAATAATAGTGGACAGTGGACGGCTTATCAAGTGAAGCCCATAGTTGGGTCCCTCCATCACCAGGCACTAATAAAAAAGAAAGAAACTATTTATAGAATTACAGCTGGGCGGGTGAGGGTGTTCATGGCGTTAAGGCAATCCTGGGAATTTCCTTACTAAAAGAAATTTGAATTAAAACTAGCAGATTCAACATAAACTGTTCTCATAAAAACTAATTAAGAATTAAGAAATCCATCATTTTTGTGAAATAAGCCCTCAATGTTAAAAGAGGAAGGGAAATGACCAACTAAATTTGAGATTTAGAGTCCTCATGTGAATGGGGAAGAAATGGTGTAAATAAAATTGCCATTGTAATCGAATCCCTTCCAATGCAAAATTTGTCAACATCCAAAACATCGTGACTGTGTTTTGGGACTTTAACATTTTACCATGAAAAATGCTTAGTCTGGTTAGCCTGTGACAACATTGTTCTTCCGACTTGGGATGGGAATCGAACCATTTGTGAAATTCTGACTTTATTTCCCCTTATATTAATATAAAGAAAATCCTTGGGAGCCATAAATTATAATTTCTGTTTTCATATCCATTGAAATAGATAAATCAACTTGTATTAATAAAAGAAGAGTAAATTACATTTAAAAAAAAAGAGTTAGCACCACCAGCAAACACATGACTGTTCACTCGGTGTCGTAGTTGTGATAATGTATTGTTACAATGGTCCAGTTAACTTGGACTGGATGTGGACCTATCCACTCCCAACTATCGTCCGTCGATACCTAACAATAACATGCCTGTTAAATAATAATAACCCACCACGGGAGGATCGAGGGAAAAGTTTAACCCTCTCCCATGTATACATGAATGAATCCTAGTCCTAGTCCTAGAACTGTGATACGATTACGAGATTTGTTCCGATATAGTCGAGTACGAATGTGACAACCAACGACAATGCAAATACACCAAGCCCACGTCCCCACCCACAGCAGTAATGTATACAAATTAATCCATGCATCAAGTTTTGTAAATTGTCGGCCTACAACTACGACTAAAACTACGAGACAAACTTACAAATAACAACGGGATGTCCTTTCGTGATTTTTACTTCATCTCTTTGGGTAAAACACACACAAATACAGCAACAGAAGATCAGTAAAACTACACTTTTCCCCGATAAGTTTGTAAACCTTGTGTCTCCGTCCATTATTGTTGATATCGTTTGCCCGACCTCTCTCCTATGCTCTCTTCTCAGCTCCCATGGCCCAGTCTGCCTGATGATGATCACACGACGACGAAACCAGGAAATTTCGACGCTGATGCATGTGACGATTTCACAGATCACATGATCCCATCGTGCGTCATCTAGTCTTGCTTCAATACATCACTGTGTATTTTACATAGAGTTATATATAACTCTATGGTATTTTATCACTATACTAAACTGATTTGTGTGTTTCGTTTATTGAGGCCGTGACTGAATCTGGATTGCAACATCATCATGCGTTGAAATATAGCAACATCCCCAGCAAAAATCATAGCTGTAAAGTCAATAAGTTGAACTATTAACGTACGGACGTTTTGCATCGAGACTAGGCAGTACATGGGGGGGGGGGGGGGTGCTGTGCTAGTCTTTGTCGAAGACACTCCTGTGAACTGTTAATTTCCCCACTGATAGAGGGCGCTCCCAAGTCTACTTCCTTAGCTTCAAAGACATACCATTATCATACCTAATGTACCAGACGTTGATTTCTACTATTGCGTTATATCGCCGTACTATTGCGTTATATCGCCGTACTATTGCGATATAACGCAATAGTACGGTGATATAACTCAATAACATACGGCGGTATAACGCAATAGTACGGCGATATAACGCAATAGTACGGCGATATAACGCAATAGTACGGCGATACATCGCCGTAAATAAAACATGGGTTCTCTAAGAAATTGGCGAATATGAGCACCGTAGATTTCTATAGGCGCTGTCGGTCTATAGGTGTTACATGTATATGTCTGTGATTTCCTTCGTTCGCCATCCACTATCACATTGATATCCGGTTATTATAGTCCAGTCATAACGCGAAACGCTGCAGGTAGGTACGCTAAGGTCACGCACACGTTTTTTCGCACAAAGAACAGCTATCGTCCAATGATTTTCCTCCTTTTGCCCCAGTGAGGGCGCTTTTTGAGAGTGTGACGTCATAGGCAAGGGGTCTATTATAGTGGTTGACCTACTACTATTTGCAAAAGAATCTTTTTCACTGCTATGACATTTCAGAAACGTCCCCAGAACACCATACTAAAAGTCTACTTTAATATAGTTAGTGGAACGGCTTCAAATTTGCATAATATGCAAATTAGCAGCCGCCGTTAAATAAAAGCTTATTTCGGGCTATAACTCTTTAGTAAGCATCCAATATTGACAAAATGGGATGTTTTCAGGGTTAGTGATAATTATTAGGACATTTCTGGATTAAGTTTTTGCGTAATAATAATATGTGGAATATGCTTATTAGCTGTCATTACAAATAAATAGAATCTTTGCAGTAACTCTGTATCTTTGCATCCAATAATGACACATGGGGTGTCCAGAACCCGCGTTTTCAGAGTTAGTAAATGTTAGCACATTTCTGGATTAATTATTTGAAGAACAGTATGTGAAATATGCTTATTAGGTAACCAAAAAGTAGACTCGTACGGTAACTCTGTATCTAAGCATCCAATAATGACAGTTGAAGTAGCTAGATCCATATTTTTATGAACAGTGGTTGTGATTGGCACAACTCTGATTTTTTGTGCATGGAATTATGTGCAGAATGGAAATTAGTTGTCACCATTGTTTAATTGTTGCCTTCGTTCGCATACCTGTTTATCACATAAATATTACTTGTGTGACAAATACTTTCAAAAGAATGCCTATATATGGCAGGCGTTGCATAAAGGCGCCTACATCTATCAGTGTCATATAATGACAGTGACAGTGGTGTAACTAGAACCAAATTTCTGGGGACACAAAGGGCGTACTAATTTGGTAGGGGCTCAATTATGGAAAATGAACTGTGGTTTGCTAACTGACGGATTTACCTGACATTTTTAAACAATTGGGTCTTTATTTTGTTATGTTGGTGTGCAAGTTGGCTACCTAAGTATTTAAATCAATGCATTTTATAAGTGGGAAAAATTTGTAGCTATGAACAATTTCCCGAAGAACCTTTGCCCCAAAGGACTCACTCTTTACTCACATCCATTCGACAAGTTATCCCACGACCACAAAGAGAGACAAAAGTCATTGCCATTAAAGCCAGGTAAAAATAGTTGAAGACCCTGGCCGCTATTTAAAGACCCATTTCACTCCTCTCCACACCATACACATTATTTGAGCATATCCTACTTTGGACTTTGTCTTCCAGTAGAACCCCTTCTGCCTAACGCGCAAGCAGGCTTCTGCTGATAGAAGCTGTGCCAATCAAGTTCTAGCTCTCACTACATTAATTAAGACTGGCTATAAATTAGCTCTTAAAACAGGCTTGGCCCTCATCAATCTGTACTCAGCTAACATCAAATTTTGGCAAAATGGCCTCTTGTACAACGGGTCCTCGAAGATCTTCAAACTACCATGCGCGCACTCCTCCATTCCCAGCAATCGAAAGAGAGTTACACTTGGAAGCCGGTTGAGCTCTATGGACACTAAATGTTGGCCTTTCTAAAGGATCTGTCTGGGCTTTAGTGCTTTTCAACATTGTGAGTGACCTGCCAGACACCGCCTCCAGGAAATTTGCGTAATTATAAACCTTGCCCTCGCCACCCAACAGATTTGGAAGACGCCAAAAGAACCCTAAGAGCATTGTGACACATTTTGACCCCTAGTACATTTCCTCCTTTTTACCAAAGGAACACCCTTGGTCTAGGAGAACATATCTGCCAACAATGACCCCAAGGGTCGCCCTAGTTTTCAAGTTGTACGGTGACACTGAGAAGAATGTCCTGAGATGACGACAGCAACATCTCTGCCAATTCACGGGCCAACACCAATCAGCCATTTATAGATTAATATATTGATAATTAAGATTCGTGAAATTATACAGTTAAGAAAAAGAAAAGTTTAACAAATTCTTATGACAAATCAGTCAAGGGAATTTATTTAATTATTTCCATTTGAGAACTGTATTTAAACTCATTGAAACTAATTATTCGCGTTGAGAAATTTAAGCGTTTTGAAAGAGGCCGACTCTTGTGTTTTAAGAAATGGCGGCCATTTTAAGATGGGTCAGTTTGCATTTTTCGGCGGGATTGTTTGAATTTTTATGTAAAGACATCTGCTGAAACCCTTTGAAAGACCTTTTCGGAAGTACTACACGTTTGAAGACACTTTGGAAAGTAAGTTGTTCAACTTTATTCTTGTGAATTGTACAAAAAACTGGCATGTCGACCGTAATTGAGTGGTACTCAGCAGCTCGTGTTTTGGGTTTTTTTTTCTTTCGTACAGGCGTTCGTACACTTGCAAGTTGAAACATGCGTCACCGTATAGGCCTTTTCACTTTTTTTAAAGTTAAAAAGCTTTCCCTCTATACGACAATCATAAAAAGTGTTAAGTTTTATTGTTTGACTCCGTGAAACATTCTATTCACACTCAGGTACAATGTTAAGGATTAACCATCTTTTTTTAGTGTGATCAAAAGAGTTCCATCTGGGCTAAATTTCACAAAACACTATTTGAATTAGTGCTTTGTGTGCTAGCAGTGGTGCTGCATGCAGTGTATTGATGCGTGTATAATGGGGGTGTCTACCCATCGGATAACATAAGGGCCACAAGTCTTTAGAAAAAAAAGGTCAACATTTTAAAAATTAGGTCAAAACAATGAGAATACAACGAGACGGTCCTCGATCTACGCCGTCAACAAACATGATAGTGTGTGAACATGTGTGGCTGTGTAAAATGTTTAAACGCTCGTTCCGATGGAAACACAGTTTGTTCATTCCGATAAACGGGGACATGCTTGGGGTGTAGGCATGTAGGCTTAAGACCAGGTTACAGTTTTCATTTCTTGATATCTACAACAAATGTTAATTGTGTATTTTGGCGCATGTTAACACATGGAATGTGACGCGTGTTGTTTGTGTTTGTTTGTTTGTTTGTTTGTTTTTTGCTCACCAACTTTCAATGTTGACACCATAAAACACAACATCGTTTGACCTGTGTGATCTGAAAACATCACGAATTTGTTGTCACGTGGTCATTGTGTAAATTATAATCAGGTCGTAGATAGTGCATAATGAAGAGACCAGGAATGCAAGGATTATTATAAGGAATACATAATAATTTACAAGTCTAAATAATTAGGTGCTCTACCGCCCTGCCCCAAATTAACTCGTAAGCGGAATCCGAGCGTAGCGCGGGTTTCCCGCGGGTAAATATCCAAGATTTCAAAGATTCAAAATATTTATTGTCATGATAAAAAGCATGGAACTTGTCTTCCCTGTGTAGAAGGAGAATACATACAAGTAAAAGCATAACAACAATATACAACAAGAACATATTGATATTAAATCAATAATATATTGATATATACGCAAAACTAAAGCACCTGATACTGATGTCTTGTCGAATGAACCATAAGAAAAGTTCATCAAAAGGAAAAACAAATTGCGAGGGGGGGTGGAAAAAAAAAAAAAAAGAATGGCACAAATAGAACACCGTTCATCAAAGCTGGTTAGCTGCCGACCTGATTACTCGGTCGAATCATTACAAAATAACACCCCCTTTTTCAGTTATTTGATGGAAATATTGGTTCACGAAACCAAAGCAAAACATATTATTATGCTTGCGATTTTTTCTTACACTGTAATTGCACCTCCAAGCTCCATGTATAGAGATACCTACATAACCGAAAGTCACAATTGCCAATTTGTAAGAATAAATTCACCGGATGATCATAAAACACAATTAAAGTACTGCGGATATATCATCCAAAACGTATACTGTCGTCTAAATAGTTGGGCATGAGAGGCTTCAGGGTCAAATTCAGTTTAGTGCGGCACTCGTAGTTCAATAGAGTCCTTACGACAATGGCAACACATTATAAGTCTCTATCCTCACGCTAAAGCGTTGTAAGATGACTTTGTGACACTTCCAAAAACTCCCAATTCCAATGTACGGGTCTGTAGTCTGTACATTGTGTACATGAAATATTTACCTTTGGTTTCATTACCCGAAATATATAATATTTTCGACGGACACAAAAATTCCTCCTTGGAATTGGAGACCCATTTGTTGTTGATATCCAATGAAATATCCATAGTAAATTTTGAGCTTGTAAGAAATTAAAAAACTTTTTACTATGAATAGCGTTATTCTACCGTCGTTTAAAAAGTTAACACTGGATTGGCATAAATTGGCTCCCAAAGAACAGTTATTAGACCATTCTTTTCATCTTATTTATTGGGGGAGGTGAAAAACGGTATCTTGCAAATCATACGTAGGCTTATTGACCAGTCCCCCCCCCCCCCCACACACACCCACCCACACACAAACACCCACAAGGTGGGGGAACTTCAAGCGCGACTCGGGGTTTAAATTCTGTTGTTGAAAGCAATGCTTATGGTATGTGAATTGAAGTCTCATTACAATGTAAGTCCCCAAGATTTAGTACCGACACTTTGGCGCAGTGGGTTAGGCCGAGTGCCGGGACTGTCTCACAACTCAGAATGCAACCGTACTGGGTTCGATTACCGTCTGCCCCTAATATAGGAACTTGGCATTTTGCTGGGACTGTCACCAGTGTGATTGGGATCAGCCTTGTTTCTCTCCTAAAGGGACAGGGCCCGAGGCGCTAGGGATCGAGACAGGGGAGGACATGCTGTGTGAGTCGGTCGACAAACCTGAAGGGAACTATAAACATTACGTACAAACTGGCCTCTTCTTGATAGCAGAGAGAATTAAAACATGCCTTCCTTCTATTATCACTTCGTGACACCATAAAAAAAAATCACACCCTACGCTTTCAGGCACTTTTCAGGTGTCCGTTTTATGTTTTGCGTGTAATACGTGTTTTTGAGAACACAATCATGTTTAAATCGCCCAAACTATTGGATATAGACCCTTGTGACTAAATAAAATAAATTCAAGCAAAATTTCCATTGAGATCAGCCCACATGTGTCTCTAAGCCATTTGTTTGAATGAAACCCTCGTGTTTGATGAGTCAGCAAAAACATCATAATTTCTTACATTTCTTACATTTCCCAAGGGAATACCGGGAGAACTGGTCATTGGTGGATTTTTTTGGGTGTGAAATCAACCCCGATGGTAACAAGACAATTGGCATGCTATTTGGCTAGGTGTAGTTGAGGAACCTTAAATTTTTAAAATACAAATAAAATAAAATGGCGGAGTAATTACTTTTTAATTAAAAACAGACACCTGAAAAGTGCCTGATGGCTTCAATGAGGGATTTATCCAATGAACAGCAAAAAGGCTTTAGGCTAATAGGGGGAAACATTCGTTTAATGTCCGATCTGCTTAACTACACAGATAACAACAACATTCCTGGTATGTTTATTTTAGTTGATTTTGATAAAGCCTTTGATTCGGTTTCCCACGACTTTATTCTTCAGATTCTTGAGCTGTTCAATGTTGGTCCTTCAATACAGAAGTGGTTCCAAGTGCTGTACAACGGTGCAAAAGCCTCATTGGTAAACGGTTTCTTGTCAGAATCTTCAACTCGAGCGCGGTTGCCGGCAAGGTGACGACTTAAGCCCTTATTTGTTCCTTTTGTGTGCCGATAGGGATAACATTCTGAAAGGTGTTACAGTTGAGGGTTCCGAATACAGGCTTTCTCAATATGCAGACGACACCGTGTTTACTTTAGATGGTTCAGAAAATTCTCTTAGCAGAGCCTTTAAGCTACTAGAGGATTTTGCTCGTATGTCGGGCCTTAAAGTTAATATTGGTAAAACTAATGCAGTGTGAATCGGCGGCAACAAGGGCCGACAAAAAGGTGTTTGTTCTGATATTAATGTTAACTGGGTCAATCCCAAAGAAAGTTTTAGAGCTCTCGGCATCGATTTTTCTACCAACCTGGACAGTATGGTTGATATTAATTATAACAGGGTTTTAACTTCCATCGACAGTTTAATTGGGCAATGGTCTAAGCGTAACCTTACAGAGTTGGGTAGAGTTACTGTTGTGAAATCTCTTCTTTTGTCTAAGCTTACCTTTTTGATCCTTATACTCCCTGATCCTCCAAAATTATTTATTACAAATCTTGATTCTATGTTGTCTAAGTTTATTTGGAAAGGGGTTGAGGAATCAAATGATTCAATATTACAGCCAAGGTGGGGTTAAAATGGTGGACCTCCGTTCTTATTTTAGTGCCCTCAAGTGTACATGGATTCGCAGGTTGCTTAAAACAGAGACTTCTGGTTGGACTTTCCTTTTTTTTAAAATATCCAATCTCCAGAATATACTTTTTCTGGAAGGCGGCCAGCCAAGTATTGCTCGAATATTACAGAGGGTTGTTCACCCTAACCGTTTTTGGTTAGATGTTCTTACTGCCTGGGGCTATGCCACCAGCCGGTAAATTAGATTGACTCCTTCACCAGTGTTCTATGGTACAACCGTAAAGTTAGAGTTAATTGTAACTGTGTTCATTATAAACATTGGATAAATAAGGGGGTTTTCTATGTGTGTGATCTTCTAGACGAAAGGGGAGACCATGGTTGATTTTATGGCTAAATTTTTCGGTAAGACTAACTTCCTTGAATACGGTGGGATAATTAAGGCCATAAAAAAACCTTTGGTACAGCGATGATGGGCACTGGTAGGGCAAGTATCTGCGTCCCTTTCATTCCATTCAATTTTAGGCTACTCCTGCAAAAAAAAAAAATGCTCCAGCCGTATTTATAACTGTCTTACATCTGCTAAAAAAGTAGTGTATAATTTTACCGTAAGGTGGAAACAAAATTGAGTGTTAAGCTTACAAATTCTAGGTGGATGGTACTTTGTAATATTCCATTTTGCGCTACAAACGACACTAGACTACGATGGTTTCAATATAGATTAGTCCATTTTGTCAACTAGAGAGTGAGACGCTTGTACATTTATTTTGTGGATGTAAGTTTTCAACTACGTTTTGGACCCAATTTGGGGATTGGATAAGGAATTCTCTTAATATAGACATACGTTTAGACAATGAGGCTACCATAGAAATTGTGGAGCGCTCTTAATCTGATCCTTCTTTTGTGTCGTTTCTATATTTATAAAATGAAGATGAATGACAACAGACCATCCCTTGCACTATTGAAAATGGATTTAAAACGCTATTATACTTTGGATAAGTACATCTCTATTACTAATGATTCTACTGTGAAATTCCACAAAAATGGGACTCCTTCAAATTATTGAGTCAAGGTTAACTCTGTATTTTATAAAGTGTTATGTCGGTCAACTTTATATCTTGTTTTACTGTTATGGCTTTTCAGCATGTTTGTGAAGTGAGGAGTTGTTTTAAGTTCGAATAAATAACTTCCTCCGTGGAGAAAAACAAACAAACAAAAACAAAAACAAACTATATGGCAGTCGGTAGGGGTATTTATGTATCAAACCATGCAATTTTTCCGATTTGCAATAATATTTTGGGGTCTGGTGCAAGAGGACGTACGCTATGGTGAGCTATGGAAACCAAATAGTTTCTTGAAGGTAATCATGTATTTTCATACTTGAAGTATTTGAAATTGTATAATGAACCCTGTTGGGTCCTTGTAGGGCCGGCGAAGCTCCGTTCCCGACAAACTGGCTGGAGCAAAAGGGTCAGGAGTCCTGGCACGGGAGAGCAGTCGTATCGGCCGAGCGGCAGTGGTGATCGAGGGGCCAGTAGGGCCCGTGCCTTTGAGGCACGATACTCCTGCCCGGTGGTTACAGGGTAGGCCTACGGAGTAATGTTTGTCACGTTTAACTATTATTGTAATCAGACAAATTTAGCCGACATTCACGGTACTATTTCAATTCACGTTGTTGTTTCAGTAGTTTTTGTTTGTGTATCTATTTGTTGTTGTTTTATTTGTATCGATATCTTTTAGTACTGGGAGCAGAGGGTTCTTAGAATGTTTTAATAAAATAATGTTTAACTTCACAGATATGTAAAGCCATTAGTTTCTTGAAGTTCATGTTAAATTTAATTATGTATTTTACACTAGTATTTGAAATCGTACAAATACCCCCCCCTTAGGTCCTCATGGGGCCCAGCGGAGCTCCGTAACAACCTAACCCCAACCCCAACCCTAGCCATAGTACATTATTAACAAATTTGCCCACAAAAAAGTCGTCACAACAACAAAAATAATCGCCGCAAAAAAGTCCCCTCTAACCAACAATTTTCGCAGCCAAAAAATTAGTCCACCAAAAAAACAAGTCGCCTCGTGAACAAGGAGCTGCGAAAGTAAAAAACCGAAAAAACGTCGCAAAAAAGGACTCCCCAATAAAGAAACAGTTGCCCCCAAAAATGTTAGTCACAATCCCAATCCTTACCCTAAACCCAAAACCATGCTGTTTGAGTCGGTCGACAACCCTGAACGGAACTAAAGGCATTTGTTAAGGTCCGGGTCAGGAACAGGGCAGAGAAACCAAAAACTGAACGCTTGATTTCACAACGTAACTTTTAAAAAATATAATAATCAAGATTTTGAATTTTTTATACAGCTCTTTGCAAAAACACAACAGAAGATAGAAAGAGTAATGCAAAATAAAATAAAAATACTAATAGAAAAAAAACCGGTATAGGTTTTCCCGGCCAATTATAAAAAATCCCTTCATTTTAACTTCTGGCTTATTCAATTTCGTTTGATAACGAGTGCTCCGTTAAAATAAGCATTCAACAGTCAAAAGGAGTAATTCAATTTCACCAGCATTCACCGGTCAAATAAGATCGTTCATAATTTCATTCAATTTGGTAAAAGCAAGCAGCAAGAGCTGGTCAACCATTCAATTTCATTAATGAGCAAACATTTTCCAGATGTTTGCATTCAAATTCAAATTCTATATGTTAGGCCTATGTGCTTTCTGATTCGTAGCTGCCTATGCACTGCACAAACTGGGGTGTTAAAATTTACACCATGGGTGTTGTTGTGTTAAAATAACGCTAATTTCTGCCAACATAATTACATTGGTGTTATTGTAACACCACATTATGTTGTTCATTTTGATTATCTCTAGGGTATCTACATGTGACAACACCCATGGTGTCAATTTTAACACCCCAGTTTATTGCAGTGTATAAAGGCAGATACTTTGAGGGAAAACTCATTTCTACAAATAACTCATGAAAAATGCGTGAGATGGTATAACCATAGCCAAACGTACATGCCAAGATGTCTGGCACGTCAGATTATTGATGGTTAAAGAAACCAACTTCAGATATAAATAGAGAAATAGAAGAAATGTATAACAAACAGAAAAGGACCTGTGAAAAAAATCCACAGGAAAACAACAAGATTAATTTGTTTAACATTTAGAACGACCCCTTAAAATTTTAAGCTTTTCCCTCTTTAAAAAATTTGCCAACTTCTCATTTGACATGGTCCGGACATTAGCAGATACAAAGACAACAACAAAAATACCAGGGGGAAAATATCAAGGCTATAGCAAAAGATTTAGTTTACATGTCAAAGTTATTAAGTATAGGCTTTAACTTTAGGGGTAACAAAGCAAAAGGGACAACTATTTCAATTAAGAAAAAACAAAATCTGTTCCCCGACAGTAATTCGGAACAGCTAAAAACACATGAATTAAATGGAATGAAAAATACATGGAAACACCTCTTGTAAAGGACATTTATGTGCCAGTAAAGGAGCTATAATTTCCAGCTATACTCGTAAAGTCATAACTCCGGTTTAATTTGAATGTACAGAAATTGAAATTCGTTGCCCCAAAACGAAAAAGAAAACGCAAGCTAGCAAAAACTTCATGTTCGCTTCGATGACTCTTAAATTGATTTCAACAACTGTAGGTAGTGGAAATTCAACTTAAGAATGGTCAAAGTGTTGTCCTGCATGCCTATACATGCCTATGCACACTTGTGTCCTTGAGCAAGACACTTAACCATAATTGCTTCTCTCCACCCAGGGGTAAAATGGGTACCTGTGAGGGCAGAGATGGTTTATGTGAATGATTAGCTTGGAGCGCGGTAACTCGCAGCACCGGCTGTATACTCCCCAGGGAGCTGATGGTTTAAGGAATGAAACAATAAAAATGGCCCAGTGACCAGGGGTAATAATGTTAGAATGCGCAGTAGAGTATATTCATATAGGTATTGCGCAATATAAATGTCCGTTATTATTATTATCATTATAAATAGAATGACTGAAACGAATCTGAATGAGAAGAACGAACGAAATAATGTGTGAACGAAAACGAAGTTTTAATAGTTAAAAAGAAACCCTGGTTTGAGTGCATTAGGGTCAAATTCGTGAATTTGAATGCATGTAAATGAAATAGAAAGAATTTTTGCTGAAAATTTGCCAGGAAAGCCTATATAAAAAAATACATGTTAACAATATTTTGTCCTCATGAGAGAGGGTTGATCATAATTTCGTTAATATTCGAAAACACTAGTCACTTTTCTTAACAACCAAAAGCAAAGCGGAGCTCCGGTAACAACTCACCCTAACCTCAACCCTATACCCTAAAAAAAAGTCGCCCACAAGAAAGTCGCCACAAAAAAAACCAAATACGTCGCAAAAAAAAATCCCCTTTAGAAAACAAAACAGTCGCCGCCACAAAAACACTATCAGTGATAAAAAAAAGTCGCAGCCAAGAAATAAGCCACTATCAAAAAACAAATCCCCTGGCGAAAAAAGATGGACGCGAAAATAAAAGTGTAAAAAAGTCGCAAAAAAAAATTTAAATAAAAAAATTGCCCACAAAAATACATGTCGCAATACAAACCCTTACCCTAACCCAAACGCTAATCCTAATCCTAATCCTAACCCTAACCATGACCCTGACCATAACCCTAACCCTAACCCTATAACCCTAACCCTAACCCTAACCCTAACCCAACCCTAATCCTAACCCATACCATGAATCCTAACCATAACCCCTAACCTCTAACCATAACCCTTAACATAACCCTAACACTTACCCTAACCCTAACCCTTAACATAGGCCTAACCCTAACACTTACCCTAACCCTAACCCTAACCCTAACCCTAACCCTAACCCTAACCCTAACCCTAACCTTAACCCTAACCCTAACCCTAACCCTAACCCTAACCCTAACCCTAACCCTAACCCTAACCCTAACCCTAACCCTAACCCTAACCCTAACCCTAACCCTAACCCTAACCCTAACCCTAACCATAACCCTTAACATAACCCTAACCCTAACCCTAACCCATACCATCAACCCTAACCCACCATCAACCCTAACCCTAAACCTATCCCTAATCCTAACCCATACCATGAACCATAACCCTAACCCTAAACATATCCCTAACCCTAACCCTAAACCTAAACCTAAACCTTTAAAATAGTCGCCACCACACAAATGATGTTGACGCATAAAAAAAGTCGTTGGAAAAAAAAGGAATGAGTCGCAGCCTCCAAAAAGTCGGCACCAAAAGAAGTCGCCTAAACAAGTCGTTCGACATGTTTATGGCTACCCAGCCCTTCTAAACCCATTCCACTTACCCCACCCAAAATAAAATCGAAAAAATGCACAAATATTTAATATAATAAATATATTTAGTACCCTTTGTCCTGCCCCGAAAAATAAAAAGTTGCCAACCCCCTCCCCATTAAAATAGGTTGAAAAGTCCCACGGAAAAAACCCAAATCAACAACAAACAAACAAACGTCGCAGGCAAAAGAGCAAGGTTGTCGTCTCCCCCAAAATCGCAGCAAAAAAAAAAAAATCGCCGCCCAAAAAATATTGTTGCTGCTTTAGGCGTCCATTATAGATGCACATGTCTCACAAAAATTCAAAAGCTTAACGCTTAAACTACTACATAAAAGTAGTGATTGTACAAGGTGATATGAAATGTTACCTTGAAAGTCGCTTAAATTGATCTGAATACAATATAACTGAACTTGACGAACATCCAGGCACGGGGCCCTGCTGGCCCCTTGACCACCATTGCCGCTCAGCCGACACGCCTGCTCCCCGCACCTGGACACCGAACTTCCTGCTCCAGCCAGTTCGTTGGGAACGGAGCTCCACCGGGGTGCATTATGAGACTTCAAATACTAGTGAATAAAATGTGTCTGGCATAAACGTCAACTTCAGGAAACTAATTAGTTTCAAGTTAAAACCATGATTTAGCAATGTTTTGACTTCAATTACTTTTGTTTTATAATACTTTTTCCCTTCTTTTTGTACTACTCTGTCTTTCGGTTATTGTGTTATTGCATAGAGGTGAAATACTTTTTAAAAACTGAATCTGGTATCAAAAGCTTTTGTGTGTGTGTCATGATATTAGTTAAAACAAATAAAATGTTATTTCTATCTTTTATTATGTCATCGCTCAGAAGTTAACAAATTAAACTTTTAGTCTTCTAGAAAGACTATAACCGCGCCTGGACACCTGAACCTTCCGCTCCAGCAAGTTTGTTGGGCCCCTTGAGGGTCTAAGTGAAAATACATGATTAAATTGAACAAAAACTTCAAGAAACTAATTACTTTCCATATCTGTGAAGTCAAACATGGTTTATTGACAAATTCTAACAACCTTTGCCCCTAGTCAAAAAAGATATCGATAAAATGCCCAAAAGAATGGTGGGATACAAAACAATACCTCCATCCCTCCAAGAAACAATTAACAAGGAAAAAAACTTCCCAAAACCCGGGGAAAAACCAACAAACAGCAACAAACAAACAACCCAGCAGCTAAAAACAAACAAAAACTACTGAAACAACAAGTTGAATTATTGAAATGTTACAGTGAGTGTCGGTTATTTTGTCTGAATACAACGTAGTTAAACTTGACGCAAATTACTCATGTTACCGCTGAGCAGGACTATCGCACCTCCCATGCCCAAGGCATTGCTGGCCCCTCGATCACCCCTGCCGCTCGGAACGGAGCTCCGATGCACCCCACGAGGGTCCACCTGGGTTCATTATACGATTTCAAATTCAAGTATGTAAAGTACAGTAACAAGTTTCAATAGCTGTGAAAGTAAACCACTTTTTATCAAACATTGACACCCAAAATGAAATAATAATAAAAAAAATGTGCATGGTTCGATATAAAACATAAAAGGGTAACCTTTGCCCCCTCCCCATTTTTTCTAAACAAGAACAAAATCAAATAAATAAAAGTAAAAGTAAACATGTCTTGTTACGCCCATGTCATTATATCGTCCCTGTCACTGTTTGGATTTAGCGAATTCATTGCTCGTCGTTCAAAGACGAAACCGCCGGACACTGTTCTTCCCAAAGAACATTTATGGGACATTGATTACATCTTGTTTGTTTATTTATTTATTTATTTTTGTTTGGTTCAAACAATTACAAAATTCATGTGGATACAGACGTTGATTTATTTTATCGCATGCTGGGGTTACCTGTTTCTATTATCTGTAGAGTTAAAGCTTGGTTTATCAAACAATTGGCACAATTCCTGAACCCCCACCCCCTCTCCAACAAACACCACACCAAACAAACAAAACAAAGAAGAACTGCTGAACAATAAGTTGAGTTGAAATGTTACCGTAAATGTCTGAATTAAGAATATAACTAATCTTGTCACACATTATACTCCGTACCCTGTAACTACCGGGCAAGACTCTCGCGAATCCCATGCCCGGGGCCGTGCTAGCCTCTCGACCACTACTGCCGCTCGGTCGACACGCCGTCTTGTTACGCCCATGTTATTAGATATTATATATTTTCCTTGTCATTGATTGGATTCTGTGAGTTCTCTGCACGTTGTTCAAAGACGAAACTGTTAGACACTGTACTTCCAAAATAATTTTTATTAGACATTTGATTACACCTTATTTATTTTGGGGAGGTAAAAACAATTAACAAATTTACGTGGATAGGGGCCTACAGATGTTGAATTTGTTTTAGATTTTGTTTGTCTTCTCTGTTTTGCTGCTGTTGTTGTTGTTGTTGTTGTTGTTGTTGTTATTGTTTTTAGGTGGGCATTTTGGAGCACAAACTGGGCTTATCTGTTTCCATAGTGCTTTTGAACAGTAACAAAAGATGATCAACCCTCTCCGATGAAAATAAATTCGTATTTTTTTAACAGCATTTTTTGTGCATCTTTTAGTGTGGCTTTTTTTGCTTCTTTGTATGATCATCAAAAGTATGATTGCATAGTGGTGAAAAAAAAACCCCAACTAAATCTTGTTAAAAAATAAAAACAAAAAGTTACGCTGTGCTATCAGGCGTTCAGGCGTCGCGATTTCGGTTTCTCCGCCCGTTCCCGTCCCGTACCTTACCGACTGCCATATAGTTCCCTTCAGGTTTGTCGACCGACTCACACAGCATGTCCTCCCCTGTCTCGATCCCTAGCGCCGCGGGCCCTGTTCCTTTAGGGGAGAAACAAGGCTGATCCCAATCACACTGGTGACAGTCCCAGCAAAATGCCAAGTTCCTATATTAGGGGCAGACGGTAATCGAACCCAGTACGGTTGCATTCTGAGTTGTGAGACAGTCCCGGCACTCGGCCTAACCCACTGCGCCAAAGTGTCGGTACTAAATCTTGGGGACTTACATTGTAATGAGAGTTGAAACCACGTACCGTAAGAATTGCTTTTAGCTACGGAATTTAAGCCCCGAGTCGCGCTGGAAAGTCCCCCTCTCTTTTGTGCTAACACAGGACCTGAAAAAGATGGCGGAGTAAACGCCCTCCGCCCAAATCCTTTCTTTCTTTCATGAAATTGTAGGGCTTGGTTAAAATCGTTTATATGAAGTTCTTATATACATGCTTTTTAATGCTTTTCGTCCTAAATTAATAAGTTATTAAGTAAGAAAGTGGTGTCGAAAATTAGCGAAATTAGAATTGTTTCTGTTTTCACGAAGTAGCACTATCCAATGTAATATGCGTGTTCTAGTCAGTTTGATGAAAATGTTGGTCAATTGCGCGCTACACACAATATTAGGGCGCAATTTAATAAAACCTGTAAGCACAAAAACTTGCTTAGCACAGAAAAATATTGCTTAGCAGAAATTGGTTACCAGCCAAACTTACATAAAGTTTACATTGTTATGACTGGTGCCCCTCTCATAAGCTTAGCATAGAAAATTGCTAAGCAATATTTTCTGCTTAACAGCTGTATGAAATATTAGGCCCAGGGACCAATTTCATGGCTCTGCTTACCGTAAGCAAATAATCGGCGCTTGCGGAAACAGGGAAGTCTTTGCTTTAAAAAACGTATTTCACGGGTAAGCAGAGATTGTTTGCTTGTGCGCGTGCTTATTCCACTTTACTAGGCATTCTTCGCCTACACAGCTGGCGCAGAAATTCGATGCTTGCACAGTAAGCGAAGAATGGTGATCGCAATCGCAGATATCGGCGGCGGTAAGCAGCACAGCCATGAAAGTGGGCCCCGTGATTTTTCGTCGAAACGTTTGCTGAACATCAGTGCTACTTCGTGGCGTCGAAAATATTGTCAGGTTCGATGCAAAGTTACAAAGCTTATTTACCGTGATTAAAAAGCAAAACTCCTGAAGCGTGGAAATTTCATGAAATTGTAGACTTTGGTTAACACCGTTTAAAATATGTAAACAACTGAAAACTGGAAAAGTGGTTTTGTACACTGTGTGCTACTTCGGTGCGTCGGTGACGATATGAAAGAAGAAGACTATGGCCAATCATCCGTGTTAGGCTGGTGCCAGAATTGTCTCCCCAAAATGTTGTGGTATGTTGGTATATGCCTAATCGGTATACAGTGCTGCAAAAACGGTCCACTGATTGTGAATAACAATGATATAATGCAACAGAAACTTCGTGAAGTGAGCTGCCTACAATATTGTTACGATCCAAAAATCTCCAAACTATCCATGAATACAAATCACTCAAAAAGTCTGATTTTTCTCAGATGCAACAAAGAAATCAAACAAGGTGACACTGATGTAAAGAACACAGACTCAAAGTGATTTAATGATGAAACTATCAACCATTTAAAATACGGATTGGGTTTAACAAACGTACAATGATTTAGTGAATTAAGTGTACATTCGGAACAGATTTTATACAAAATAAGCTTATCTTACGGGTGAATGCGTCAACCGGGATGAGATCGGATGATGACTGCAGCAACAGAAGATACAGCGAGGATGATCAAAAAAACTGACAAACGATCAACTCCAGGGGCGGAAACAGTACTCTGCCGGTGTGACTATGAGCTACCACGGGGCGAACTCACTCCGACAAATGTCCAGAAAAAGACGAAGCAACAATGGGTACACAATCTGACACCCGCCACAAAATATTGGGAAGAAGACCCCAAAATACCGAAGTGTAGATTTAGTTCGAAATTGTCTTTTCCGAAATTAAATTCAGCTCTGCAACTCTGTCAAAAACGAGCTCTTTCTTCAAAATGCTTCTGCAACGAGTCGTATAAAAACACAGAAGTCGTATAGCTTCCACACTCTTGAGTATTTGTCCTGAAGACGAGCAGAGTCGAAACGTCGAGACCACACCGGCTCTTTTCAGAGCCAACACTCCCTCGAAAGAGATGTTATATGGTTGTACCCGCAATTTTACTATTTATTTATAGTTACTTCTTATTTTTCACACCATGCAAAGCTTTAAACACCATTTATGATTGGCAGCGTTGCGCTGTATACATGTACATGTACATTGGAGTCTCATAGCACTATCCACAGTCCTGCTAGCTATTCATGAACTATCTATAGATGTGACTTGTCATCGAAATCAGCGCACATCAGGCAGTGATGGATGACTCGTAGTGCTTTATGTGGACTGAGTTGGCATCAATGCAGACATTATACACAACATAAGAACTATCCATTGTCGGGGTAATGAAAAACACATTTTAGTATAATCTCTATAAAACCACTTTTTAAAGTACTTAATGTAGGCCTAATTTAACATTACTCCGGTACTCTCCAATGGGGGACACCTGGGGCAACATCCATTTTGTTACGATGGATGTGGAGGGTGCATTGCGGAAAATTAATGATTCTTTCTTTTGTAATAAAAATATCTAATTTGCATGTTTTGCATAATTCTATGCAAATAATAGTTCATATAACAGGTCACCAACCCTGAAAACATGGGTTTAGACACTTCATTTACTATGACAGGACGTTCAGACAGAGAGTTATTGCGAAAACCTCCTTCGTTATGACTGCGGCAGCTAATTTGCACTTTTTGCACAATTATAATTCAAAATTGTGCCAATCATATCTAAAGACCTTTAAAACCTGGTAGAGAAATTTTATTTGTCATGATTGGGTGTTTAAATACAGAGTTGTTGTTAAAAAAAATTGTTGTAAGGTGGCACCGTAGCTAATTTGCATATTATGCAAGTTTGAACCTTTCCACTAATTATAAGTAGACTTTTAGTATAGTGCTCAGGGGACGTCTCTGAATTGCATAGAAGTGAAAACAAATCTTTTGCAATTAGTGGTGGGTTCAGCCTTAAAATAGGCTAGATTGACTGGACTATGCTAACCTGAGAAATACGCTTACGCTTTTAAGTAATTTTCTTCTCATAGTTAGCACGAAATTTTGCTTGCCGTTAAGCAGCACAATGAAATTGGGCTCAGGTAAAGAATTAACCAACATTCCATGCGACGAGAGTACAAATATTATAGATGGTTACCGCTGAACCAGAGCTAATACGGCCTGCACTGAACTATCGAGTTTTCGTTTAATCATTACTTAGATTGGCCTACCTGTGAAAATATGACAAATCGCGTACATGTTTACAACGCACAACAACTTCCGGTTCAGCAGATTTTTTACGGTAGAGCAAACATTTCGCGTGGCAAACCGCTTTCGAAAGGAACGCCCCAAAAAATAAACAAATAGTTGGAATCTAACACTACAAAATTACACGATGTTTGAGAACATTTTGCAAGGAGTGTAGAACATGTACAAAAACTGCTGTCCATTCACACGAAGCTCATTTTGTAATATTTCACCAAAAATTGAAAAAAATGTCCCCAGTTTGTTTTCCTCGTCGTGTGAAAAAGGCGGTGTTTTCTTTTGGCAGCGACTTTTTTGTGGTGTTGTTCTAGGGGCTAGGCCTACTTCTTATCGGGTACGGTGTGCGGTACTGTGGCCTGAGACTCTGGGTGCACCATACTAAATGGACAAAATATTCATGCGCAAAGCAGTATATTTTGAATTATAACGGTTTGGGGGTCATGCAATTAATAGATTGTGTAATTATACGAATCTATCACAACCTGGGGGTTCTGTGTTTCAACTTTTGGGGAGACTTGATAAATTTAGGCGTTTAAGTTGGCCCTATTTTACTTGGCAAGTGGAGAAGTGCTTCACGAAAACTGGCAACAAGTCGGTTTGGGAACAAGTTCATTTTCGGGGGTGTTTTTTCTGGGGTCGCTAGCAAAAATTCCAAACGGCTGATCTGCCAAAAATTGAAAAGAATTCTGAAGTTTAGATGTCCGAAAATATGTCTGATTGGTTTCCAAGAGGCTGAGAGACTTACACGATTTTTGAGTATTTTTGAATATTTATCTTTTTTTTGTTTGGCATTGGTTCCTATAGGAGTTTATTTAGTGTGGTGCACCCACAGACAAGTCTGTGGGTGCACCTGTATGTAGAAATTTTGTCTGATAGCGCCCTCTTTTGAACCACAGAGAAAGGACCACAGTCACAAAAAAAGAAAGAAGTCGATACCATCAATCCAACCATTAAACGTACGGACGGACGGACGTACGTCCCGTACTAATCGATTCTTTTCTAACTTCAAACTTACGCAAGCAAGATGGCGACGGCGGCGTTATGGAAAGCTCCCAAATTGCTCCGGCATGCCCGGCAAAATGGCGTTGTAATGTGCTTGAAGGTAAGAATTTCACGCACTCTTTATTGGCAAAGTGCAAGATATCGTGTACACTTGTCTTTCACGTGAAGGGCTGCGCATACAGGAATTACAGCATACAGGGACGGGTATTCGATTCATAATCCATATACAGATATATTATAATTTTATTATAAAATTTATGGACATCCTCATTAGGCCCTAAATTAATTAGTATTTACTTATAAATAAGTAATAAAAAAAGTAAGGCATACGTATTGTAAAACTAATATATAGCCTGGGCTGGAGTGGTATGTCATGACGTTGCACTAGTACAGTACTACATTGAGTGAGTGAATGACGTCCTGGGCATGCTGGGTATAAAGCTCTAGACTAGTATAGGATTGGATAGCATGCGAACAAAATTTTGACTATTTTTTTTTCATATTTTTACCTGATTTAAGAAGCTGAAGTACTGTTCATAATAGGCCTGTATTCTTAGTCATGGAATAGGGGCCTAATGGCCATATAACTACACTTCTGAGGCATCACCCATCACCCCATGGATGGTACTCCTACTGGGAGTCCTAGTCCTACTCTAGAACTATTATTAAGTATTAGTATTATGTGGCTCGTTCCGCTATCATCTCCACGAACCTCAAGTCCTCAAGACTCCTAATGATATATATACTAAGTCATATACTATTATAGCTTAGGTCATCATGCATGTACCATCCTATTCGAAAATTTTTGCCCTTCAAAAAAAAGGTACAAAAAAGATAAATTCCCTTCGTTATTCAGAATCGTCGCCTTCCGAAAACAAATATGGTCACCATTGTTTGTATCAATGGTACGCTGAATAACGATGGGAATTTATCATTTTTTGCACCTTGCAACTTTTATAACTTTTATAACTTTTTTGCACCAGAGTGGATTTTGTGCACCTGAGTGGATTTTGTGCATGATGAACTATGAGGTTCGTGGAGACGATAGCGGAGCGAACTGCATAGTTCTAGGAGTACATCCATGGATGACATTATTTCAGAAAATAAATCGCAGATATCCACGCTAATGTTTTTAAACATCATGTACCGATTGACAAGTGAGCACGTGTTACATGTGCGAAATGCATAGCAACTCCATTGACTTCCGGGTCAACGCAGCCTCAATTCCAGGGGTGATCGATCTCGCCGTGCCATTTTTTCCCAGTATGCCTTGCTCAAACATAACCCCTTGGAATTGGTTTATTAAAATGTGCTAGAATCTTATCTAGCATATTTTATTTAGGCGTGAGGCTGATCCATTCTATGCGCGCGCTCAAGTATAATAACCTGCAAGAGAGGCATCAAGTCAAAAAGCAACTGGTCCTTTGTCATTCTTCTTTGATTTTGTGATATGTCTAACTAACTGTATGCAGTTTAGAGTGACCGTGCAAAAACATGATCCATTTAAAATAGAATCGCGTCAAAATACTTACATTTTGATGCATGTGTACTGAGCATCTTACAAGTGCCATACAAGTGCTCGAAAGTTTTAAAAAGCATGCATGCAAAGTAGTCACTTTTGAGAGCCAATCGGCGCTGTTTTTCAGTACATCCCTACCATGGGTTAGTGACGAGAGGTATCGATACGACGCGCTACCCATGGTAGCGAGGCTAGGGTCTGCACCTTGTAGCACGAACGAATGTAGTCTTGGTGTAAGACTTTGTTTCGATTATTCCCAGCGAGATGGCCCTATCATTTGCAGGCGGGTTCATGGATGATAGCGCCCTCTCGCGGGGGAAATCATGACAAATCAAAACGAGAGGAATCTTGCACCAGACTAGAACTTGACGAAGTGTGACGTATTGCTATGGGCATGCTTGCGTGCGAGTATTCATAAACGGAGTCTGAACAAAAAGTTACAGAGTAGAGGTCAATTTCCATTTTATTTCCCAAATAATGTCACTCAAGGTTAAAATTAACAGTTCTAAACCAAGCAAGCTTGGAGTTCTGGACAAAAGGAATATGTGTACAAAGTTTCTGCTTCCTCCATCAGGTATAAATATTAAAAATGCTTGTTATCAATTTGTTCGCAATGGTATGGGACCTGTCACCTTTATACCCTGGTCTCCGTCACTCTTTATGCAACGGAGGAGTCCAGCCTGGGCTAGGACATCCTTCACTCTATATGCTGGGTGCAATCTATTAAGTTATCCTTTTTTTAAATTTGCGTGGTGTGCCGTTTTGTGATGGCGCAAACTTTGTTTTCTTGCATGATTTTAAAATTTGCGCTTGCGCGAATTAAAAAAAAGGCCATCTTCAAAGATTGCGCCCAACATCGCCAACGTTGATTCAATGATTGAATAACGCAATGAAATTTCCACACACAGATAAGTAGTCACTAGGCCAAATGCATACCCTGTTGAGCCTGTACTGTGTCTTGATGAGAGTCAACTCGGTTCGAAGCCAACTCAGTCCGAGCCAACTCGGTCAGAAGTCCAGGTCAACTTGGTCCGAAGTCATCTCGGTCCGAAGTCAACTCGGTCTGAAGTCAACTCGGTCCAAAGTCAACTTGGTCTGAAAATTTAAATAAAGTGTGGTTGACGGGGAAGTGGTGAGAAGTAATTTGCTATATTGCGCTGATGTATCATGAAATATAATGAGCTGACTTATACACCGTTGGATGAAATGAGTTCAATGATGTAAACATCTCTTTCTTTTACAGGCAAACATGTCAGCGTTTTCTGGGGCGACTGCAGGGAAGAAAGCAGTAAGTTTTTCTATTTAATTATGTTTATAAACAAATCTTTGGTTGGGATCATTGCATGATACACTTATTTATGTATGTTATTGATAGTGATTCTGTCAGTAAGAGGCGAAGATTCCAATCACACCAATTGTTAAAATGACACTTATGTTCACTATATTATCATGAAACTTGAACCCAACCAGGATTTCGCTGTATATTTATATGTTTTTTATTGGGTTTTATTATATTTATATGTTACCATTGCTTTTTCATAATTGTCACAAGAACCCAAATTGCAGTTGCTTATAAGTTTGAATTGCCACAATTAAAATAAGAAAAGATATGAACTTGTAGACAATCCCTGACAAAACATTTAGCAATAAGTGGTGTTTGCACTCCACACTAAACTTGATGCAATTTTCTCAATTTTCTCATAGACTGATATTCCCCATGGAAGTGCCCTTTGCAATATGAAAATGGCCTTGCCCTCTCAAAGATGAAACTCCAGGCTTGCTGTTTTTAGACAAAATAGTGGTTGACTGAAATGAAGTTGTGACATATGTCATTAAGAATTCCTTATTGATGGTCTTTGTTTGCTTGTAGATGTTGGGGACGTTGGGTGTTCTAGCAGCAGGTGGTGCTGGTATTGCCACTGCTCTACATATGTCTGTCAATGCTGAGGAAATTGATCTTCATGTACCTAAGTTCCCCTGGAGTCATAATGGATTATTCAACTCATTTGACCATGCCAGGTAATTTAGTAGGACAAGCCCACCATTGTAAACAAAACATGCCCCGGCCGGCCGTTCGTAAACAGTTTTTGCACACACATGAAAAAGTATCATAAAACTGTGATCTGCGATTGCTTCATGATTAGAATGTGACAAGGTACATTTTAAGGTTTATGTATTCATATATCCAGTTTCTATAAACAAAATGAAAAAAAAGTTAACCTAAAGTTAAACTAATAACTAAACATTGCCTAATTCAAAAACGATGTATTTCTTTATTTAAATCTATAGCTCCATGTTTAAATCATGCACCACTGTTGTAATAAATTCCACCACAACAATTGTTGTTCCATTTTTACTGCCTGTAAATTGTTGTTCCATCTCTATACTTGAAGGAACTTCTTCAACATTATAATATTCCGTGCAAGCATCCCTGACACATTATCAGCAGCTTGACAACCATTTTGAAGTCACAATACCACACATCTTCATGAGCAAAGCAGTGTGTGTGAAGCATGCAACCACCACACACAATACAGTTGCTTGTGTGTTTGTACATTACATAGGCCTACGCGTGTACTCATACATTAAACCACGTGTGAGCCATTCGTGTGAGCCATTCGTGTGAGCCATTCGTGTGAGCCATTCGTGCTCACAGTGCACTGTCCTTATTTTTGGTGATCATGCAGTTGGACGTGTTTCATTGCCTCGTAGCCAAGTTAGGCTGCCAAATGGCAGATGAAATTTCTGTTTGTCGCAATGTCTGTATGTTAATTGCGATGTCGGAAACATTGGGGGTTTTTGTGGGTTTTTTCCTTTTTTTTAAAACATGCGGCAAAAGGTTTTAGCGGGTAATTGACCTGAAAAATTGGGACCGAAGTACCAGTGACTTGACTCAGAAAACCAGCCTAAAACCAGTTCGTGTTGTGGCATAAAATACATCACAACACATAGGGCCTATTGGATGAAGATTGTTTATCTTCGTTGATGCATTTTCCATTGTCTTTTTTGAATTGAGTCTGTAGTGTGACGTCACAGTGCTTTTCGATTCATCAGTGCTTTGGGCTTACCATGAAACTCATTGTGACAATGATCAAACAGTTTTTATTGAGTTCTACTCAATTATACAGTCGACTCTCAATAATACAAGGTCCGCCGGACTGGCCCGTTTTCTTTGTATTATCCAAACCTCGTCTAAAACGCAGCGCACTATTTACAACACACGCCGTCATAGTGCATGCACTACACACGAGTCTAGGCTAGAACGGAGCCTTACGTTCTTACGAGCATCCTGTACACGAAAATATCAATGATGAATGCATTTTTATTGACTATGATCATAGAAATTTTATATTTTGTATAAGATAAAAATCATAGCAAAGTCATGTCAAACTTGCCGTTCATGTGACCATGATATGACAGATTCGATACTGCGTAGCACCTGCTGAATTTTTCGCTGGCATCCGTCAGCGTGTAAGCGAAGTAGCATTTCAAGCATAGTTTACCAGAAATTTTTTTTTCTGGTTTTCGGATCAGACAGAACTGTATAGCTGTGCAATCCGATAAATAGTTTGGCAACAAGAATGTAATTTCCGAACCTTGACTGATTGGTAAGCTTTTTCCCAACAATTTTTTTCAGATCTCGCTACAAAAGTATGAAAAACAATACATTTTGTCATCATGGGGCCGCAAAAATACCTTGTATTATCCGTGTTCTCGTTACAACTGTGCTCGTTTCTTCCTATTTTTAAGACATAGAAACACGCATGGGACAGTTCAGGACTGGTGAAATACCTTGTATAAGCCTGCGTCTCGTATCTTCCAAGCTTGTATTAAAGAGAGTCGACTGTATATAGTCATTACGCACTTGTTTAACTTTCTATAACAAAAGAACAATAATATAATGTTAATTTTGTTCAAGTTGATTTTTGAAAGCTTACAGGTTGGCATATAGGCATTGTCTATCTAAACACCCCCTTTTTTTTCCTCCCACACTTCATACAGTATTCGTCGGGGTTATCAAGTGTACAAGGAGGTGTGCTCAGCTTGTCATAGTATGAAATACTTGGCTTTTAGAAATCTAATTGGTGTCTCTCACACAGAGGGTGAAGCTAAAGTTCTGGCAGAAGAGGTAAGATGATACTGATAACAACAAAACCCATCTTATTACATGTACTTGTAGTTCACCATCACCAATGAGGCAGATGTGTCCTGTTTTATTAAACATTTGGCATTTTCCTTTTAAATCAACAGTCATATCTGAAGTTTTAGCACACTTTCCTTTTCCTTTCAAATAAAACAAAAGCTACAAATATTTTGTAGAAACCTAACATTATTAATGCTAAGTATCTATTTATGGTTTAGTACATGTTTCAAGATGGTCCTGATGAGACTGGTGAAATGTTTGATCGTCCTGGCAAGCTATCCGATTATTTCCCTAAACCATACACCAATGATGAAGCAGCAAGAGCAGCCAATGCAGGTAAGTAATGCACTTTCCATCTTTCCTCAGACTGATTTTTCATTTTAACTTCAATCATAATGTGTTCAAATAAAAAGGCACTTCAAGTGTACATATTTATTATTCTACTGTAAGTGGGTTAACGATGATGCCAATAAATTTTGGTGTCCAAAAGTTGCTAAGTTCTCAATGGTATTGAAGTATTTAACCACTTCATGACAAATGACGTCATACAAGCCAAACTTTTACAAACTGGCTGATGGTGGCATTTATAAATGTCTGAAACACTTTGGAGGGTCCATTTTTTACCGGTCATATGACGGGCTGACTGGAACATTCCATTGTATAGTGTACACAGTCATGCACCTACTGTGTTTCACTTTGTTTCCCCCTGAACACAGGGACAGATGGTACTGGAATTCATGCTTGAAATATCCCTTTTTCTGGGGTTATTGTGTAATCCCAAATTCCAGACCATTGTCCTTTTGTTACACAAATGTGGCATACAAGAATGGACAGGCTGCCACCATTGTTAATCATTGTATTCAGCTCAATGGGAGTTAAGTCCGAGTGGTCAAAGATTCCAGCATACCATGGCAGTCTATCGGCCATGGCTTACAGCCGAGGTCTTAAGATTCATGAGACAACGGTATTCTCAAATGATAATCATTAAAGCCTACTCTAGAATCTCAGAAAAATTCAGAAAAATAATACCGTGCAGAGGTACGGAGAGTTGAAGTGGTTAAGCATGCATGACAAAGTTATCAAACAAACACAGATCTAGACTCTGGACAGCTAGTTGGCAAGTAAGCTACCAAGTAAGATGTTATTGTTTATTTGTCATGCTCATAAGTTTTCAGTTTGGCTGGATATTATACTAGTGTTGTGAATCAACGTTTAATTTGCTTACCCCTTTAAACGAAACTTGTGAGAATTGTTTTTTAACATTTAAACAATTTTACAAAGGTGCCTGTTTGTAAGACTAAGATATATATAGTTGATATGTTTCATTGGATTATTTTCATTTGTTTTATTTATAAATATGACAGGTTATAATAGTCTAGCCATTTTCAGTTATTGTTGAAAATCATTGTTCCTCAAGCTAGCTCTTGATTGAATGCTGTATTAATAGTACATGAACTTGTTGTTTATTGTAGGAGCCCTGCCTCCTGATTTGAGCTACATTGCTCTGGCTCGGCATGGTAATGAAGATTACATCTTCTCTCTACTTACTGGCTATTGTGATCCACCAGCAGGCGTTGAGGTTAATGATCCATTATACTATAACCCATACTTCCCTGGTCAAGCTATTGGTATGGCACCTGCACTCTACAATGAAATCATTGAGTATGAAGATGGTAAGTATCAGCAATGTAGTTACTGACTGTAGTCAATTCTCATTCAGAGGAACTCAGAAGTGAAGATTCTGGCTGATACAAAGTATTTCCTGTGGGTGTTGCAATGTATTTAATACAGAATATACACCACGGTCCAACTGAGATTATAGATGATGCGAGGTCATTTTGCGGCTCAGTTACTGCAGGAAAACTATTCTCTGTGTACAAGTGCATCAGTATCATAGAGCTATAGAGCTATTGACAAGAGTACCAACTCTTGAGTCCAGAAGCACAAATTTGTGAAGCCTCCTGGATGCAGACATATTTGAGGCTTGTATTTGACTCAGAATTGAGTTTGTTTTTCATTGAACTCTTGTGGGGTGTCGTGGCCGAGCGGATAAGAGCATTGGACTCAAGTTCTGGTGGTTAAGTCATCGGGATGTGAGTTCGAATCCCGGTCGTGACACTTGTGTCCTTGAGCAAGACACTTAACCATAATTGCTTCTCTCCACCCAGGGTTAAAATGGGTACCTGTGAGGGCAGAGATGGTTTATGTGAATGATTAGCTTGGAGCGCGGTAAACTCGCAGCACCGGCTGTATACTCCCCAGGGAGCTGAGATGGTTTAAGGAATGAAATATATGGCCCAGTGACCAGGGGTAATAATGTCACGGCCTTTGGGCTGTGATAAAGCGCTATATAAGAATCGATTATTATTATTATTATTATTATTATTATTATTATTATTATTATTATTATTATTATTATTATTATTATTATTATTATTATTATTATTATTATTATTATTATTATTATTATTATTATTATTATTATTATTATTATTATTATTTGTATTTGTGGGAGGCTGGTACATTTGATAGCAATTATAACAGATTAAGATGAATGTGATTAATGTTACTCTTGACAGGCACCCCTGCTACACTTAGTCAGCTAGCTAAAGATGTAGCTACCTTCCTTCGATGGGCGGCAGAACCAGAACATGATCAACGCAAGAGAATGGGGCTTAAGGTAAGTTAAATAGTATGACTTCTAAATGAACCAGACTGATCTTACTTTGACACACATGTGTGTGTGTGAGTTTGTTTTCACATTCAAACCGGGGACCTATAACAAAAGAGGACAATAGGGTCCCCGGTTGGGTTAAGGTCCCCAGTTAGAAATTGTGTACAAAACCAATGGGAGCTGTTGCCAAAAAGTTAGAGTCCAAACAAAAGAGGGACAATAGGAGGTCCCCGATTGGAGGTGTTTACACACTTGTGTGTGTGTGTATTTGTGGCATACATTGGATGTGTATGCTTTGCACATATGCACAATTTCTTAGTACAGTTTCTACATGAGGCCAGTAAAAGACCTACAAGTACTTTCATCAAAATCATCTCTTTTGTTATATAACAAATATATATAACAATTTAAGGTTGAACAAAGAAACAATTGTTCAACCCTAAATTATTTAAATTTACCCCAGTCAGTTTCCCTTGTGGATTATTACTTGATATTTGAAAACAAAAAAGTTGCATCCCCTTAAGGTGATCCCGCTGCTGCTGCTTCCCAGGTTGTATCATAAACTTGGGTGTGATCCCTGGTTATACAGCAGTTACAGTTTGTAAGGTTTCTGACTGGCACCCCCGAACAAAGATGTTGACAAAATAGGGAGACCGCCAGAGGCTGCAGGTTCAAGATTCGCTTCAGTAAATATTTCTTTGTTCAACCCTAAATTATTTGAAATTTACCCAGTCATTTTTTCTTGTGGGTTATTATTTTAAATTAAAAACTACATATTTTGGGTATTCATTCCAATGTGGGTGTTTCGAATGTCAAACGCTACATGATTGTAACCAAAGTAGTTGATGCTCACTGTAATTAAGGTGTATTTTAGACAATTTCATTTTCAAGTGGAGATCAATACCTGCATCAGCTGTAAACAAAGGGTACATTGATATCATCATTTCACATCAATAGTTCTTATCCAATATTTTGCTCTGTATTTAACATTGTATTCTGATGTCTTGTTTATTCATAGGCCTTGATGATTCTGTCCATGGCACTCGGTGCCTCCTACTACATCAAGAGGCAAAAGTGGTCGGTACTCAAATCTCGTAAAATTGCATATCGCCCACCCAGTCATTGATATTGTCACATCAGCTCAACATTGTGAGCTGTAATTCAGGAGAAATACAAGTTTTACCAAATTTATGTTATTTGAGTTTGAAAGTGTACATACATCACATGTTCAATTCTCCATGAGGGTTATATGCTGTCATGGAATCAAGTGTTGGTTTGGTTGGTACTCATCCTGATTAACCAGAAACCAGACTGACTACAACAATGCACAGTGTAGGGATGATTGAATACAGGCCTGATACTTAACAGGCAATTGGAGGCCGCCATGCCCTCTGGTCATTGCCTTAGTTCCCCTTAAAACAATCCAAAAGACATTTGTATATCCTCATAGAGGTGCTCTGTACTAAGGACAAATTACCTATCTGGCCTGATAGTATGTCTAATTGGACCAATGCTTTGTGGAATTCTTGCAGTGGTGGCAACCATAAGTATGTTAACAATGGTTAATGTTCAATGTTTGTTTTTGTTAATATATTTTCATAAGCAAATTCAAAACTAAAACATAAGAGAGAGAAAGAGTCCTGTAGAGAATTGAACGTGTGAAAGATGAATTTAATCTGATGTTTTCAACCCACACACATTGTATCAAATCACTTTGTTTTCACCACTTATTTGTAGTGTATATAAGTTGAGGTGGGTTGCCAATAAATATTTTACAATTAGAGGTAATATTTTGACAGCTGTAAAGCAATAGAATCCATGGTCACCCATCATTATCCATTCTAATCTTAGGAAAAAGTATCCAACACATTCAGAATGGTTCATCATTGTGTTCATGAAAACTTGGGAAAACTAAAGGGGATGGTACCTAATCCTTTTTTTGGCAATTATTTAAAACAAAGGCAAATGTTTTCATAATATATCTTTTTCTCATTTGAAATGACATCAAGCTTGCAATGATCTCATTTGAAGAAAGAAACACAACCTTCTGTAGCTGACTGCCACTATTTCACTCATTGTTATCAAAGGCAATATCTCACTACAGTAAATAAAATACAGACATTTTGCTAATATAAAAAGTACAGCATGGACAATAACTTGTATAAACTGTTCAAAAACAACATACTCAAACTCTCAAGTTAGTTTTATGATTTTCTATGAAAACAATGGATTGAATTGAAATGAAACATTTGATTTACCATCCCTTTGAGTTCATATACAAAGACCTTACACATGGTAATCATGGGTCCAATGTCAGAGCTGTTAAGCACAAAATGTAGCTAAGCACAAAACAATTATATTTACCAGATTAAGGCTAATACCAGCCAAAATACTGTGTCCTATGTACCATTTGTAACTAATATCCTGCTCGTTTTTGCTTAGCAGGAATTTGTTAAGCAATGTTTTGTAAGCAGCTCTATAAACTTAGGCCTTGGTATTATCTGTTTACACTGTGGAAGTAAGCTACATGTACATGGAAACACTTGCCAGTTGAGAGACAGTTTAATTGCATCTGACCTCAATGAATTAGTTTGCTCCATTGTGAGATTTTCAAACTTTTTACCTAAGCATTGTTAATTGATGCATCATAAGAGGAAAGTATTTGGTGTTGAAACAGCATGCTTATTTTAGTCGACTGATTGTATTTAACCCATTTTAGGAGACCATGCTTTCTTACTGAATAATTGGATGTTTAATAAAGTGAAAGAGTTCTTGAAGAGCATATGTTGCTGTTGTTTGTTTGAGTTTGATAATACAACTAGAAAAGAACTGCTAGAGATCAAGCCATGAAAAAACCCTAACGACTCTGAACATTCTCAAAATAGATTCATAAAATGGCGGTATTACAATTAGATTTTGCACCTGTATCCTACAGAATTAAACATTTTATGGAACACTGGATTTTATGATCAGCAGCAGCTGCAGCACCATGAAAGTAAAGTCAGCCCAGATGTTTGTATATTCCAGGGTCACTAAAATGCCAATACTATTGATCTTTTATACTTATCTGAAATACTTATCAAACTGGTGGTTAGAATTATCCAAGTTTTTATGCAAAATCTTTCCAATACTTAATTTCATGGGGAGAGTTTTAAGGATGCAGGAAAAGTTAAGAATCTGATAGTTGCATATAACCATTCATCATGCAAACTCACACCACTATGAAAAAGGTCAAATGTACATGCCTTGGGATCTTGAGGGGAAATGTAATGCTGGTAACTATGTTGCATGTTCAGTGAGCCTCTAAAGGCAAGTTCAGAAGTTATGGCTTGCAGGCAATGACCATTAATAGTTTGTACACGGTGGGTATGATGCACTGCATCTTGTAGTGCGAGGAGTATTATGTCTTTGAACCCGTGGTCAATACATACAGGTGTAGGGCTGCTTTATTAGAGAATAGTTGGCTCAGCACCAGACAAATTACATTTACCAGAGAAAGGTTATCAGCCAAAATACCATGACTCTGATGTGACTGGTTGGTTCTTTTTGTTTTTCTTGAGCAGACATTTTTTGTGAAGCAACATCTGCTTATGCCAATCTAATCTATGATGCTGGGCCCACGGCTCAAAATCAGTATAAACCAAAAGAATGTTCAAGACAACTATGACACAAACTCTCAACATAGTGGGAAAGGACACCTACTGACCCTGCTCAATGTTGTCATATTTCTGTAGCAACTTGGGTCTGCCATACTGGAGAAATACACATGTATGTAAGCCTGCCATCCAGAGTTGCATTTCGTAGTACATGTCCGTGCACACAACCTAATGCGGAGCGGGTATGTGGGGTTCTATCATTCTCTTTTCTGAAGAATTCCTCTGTGGGGTCCAAGTTGAACAAAAGGAAAACTTTGTGGGGTCTATTGCTTCATTGAAGACCCCACAGGGCCCCTGAGTAAGCCCAGTTCTATGTGCACCTGTAAGTACCCCAGAATGGAAAGCAAATAGTGATGTCATCTGAAAAGGGTTTATAGTGCCATGTTGGATGCGAGGTAGAGATTCACCTTCAGGTTGTACAGCAAGATAAGCTCACAGTATCCTCTGTGTAAGACACTGATGGAACACACAATCTTGGTTAGCCACTTGCTAACTACTTCCCAACCAGGATTGTCAAATGTCATGTACCTACAATAGATACCCTATAGCAGTGAAAATACAACAAGGGGCATACATGTACACATTATACATCTCTTTATTTATTCTAAATAAAACAATCAACATCACAGCAATCACAATTCATAATAAAATGTGTATTCTAAAAACAAAATGGCACACTGTATCTTAAATACAAACGTGGAAAAAAATAGGTGATGAGAAAATATCTACTCTTTGTGCATATTAAGAAAGCGCAAGGTTACATAAATATTGCCAAGATTTGGTTATTATAGAAAATGCTTGATTTTTTAGTAAATGGCATGCAATATATCCACAAATTTCAATGTTACAGATAAGACGGACTAGATATATAATATTGATGCATAATATCAAAATAGATTGTAAAGATTTCAGGGTATTTCATTCATTAGTCTTGATGGCTTTGGCACTGGCTATGGCTGGGTTGCAGAAATGGTTTATTCTCCAATGCTGTTGCTGCTGCCACTGGCCATAGCTGTAGCTAAAGTCACTTAATTCTGACACTGCCTTGTCAGTAACATGAACAAAATAATAGAGGTCTATCTTGTTTTTCTGGTTTAAGAACAAATCAACACATTTGTCTGTTTAATACTTGACTCTGTCCAATACTTTGGTTTGATTAACTAGTATGGGGTACATTACACTGATTACAAAGTAAGGTACATGTAAATGCAGTTTGATCAGTTCTAATGGAGTTGTTAACGTTGAACACATATTCAATTAAACTTTGAGTAACTATAAGAAAGCATTAGGCTCATTGAGAGCCATCACTCGGATACATGATACTGTCATTGGCAAAGATATCCACTGGACAACATCAGGATGAAACTGCCCACAGAAATCTAAATAGTGACACAACTGTACATGTGTACACCTACCTTTGTGGTTGACTGCTCTATATTCCGACACCCCTATGTTCCGACACCCCTAAATTCAAAAATTCTCCTCATGATTTACATGCTATGGTTTAGGGTTAGGGTTAGGGTTAGGGTTAGGAACATACGGGTGTTGGATTATAGGGGTGTCCCGAACATAGGTGTGTAACCACCTTTGTGTATGGTTTTGCAATAAATGCAGTAACAAGGCATCAATGTCAAACAGTTGCAATGCATAAAATGATGTGAATAGATCCTGCTTCTATTATTAATTTACTTCATCAGGTCAAGGGTAGCTATGCATACACAGGAGATTGCTGTAGAATTAAAAAACTGTTCCACTGACCATGAAATTATTATGAGCATGAGTGCCACTGCGTAATTACAAGTCAGACTGGTCTAGCGTTCTAGTGTTGGTAGTGGAATGTCCAGAGTTGTGGCAATTACACATAGCATTATTACAGCAGTCAGTCCATACATGATAATACTAAGCTGCAAGTGTCATTCACTAAGAAAATATTTCAGCTAGGCAAGTACATCATTCATGCACAATCGTAATATTTTGGTTAATATTTGAGTAAAAAATTAACATTACTATAATTTTTAAATTAAAAACCTGTTACAGTAATTGGTTGTCATGCAGGTATGGATAATTGCTGAATTAACAAGTAAGATAACCATGACATAATTACACAATAAAGAAATAGAGCAGCTCAAAACAATAACAATAATTGTTTTTGATAATTTTCTAAAATAGATATTTGGCAAATCAATTCGAAAAACAAATAACAAACATTATAATGCGTAGGCAAATAACTTTGAGCATATTTTAAAAAGTCACTTTTTGTAAAAAGAAAAGCGTTTAAGCAAACCTCAGGCAGGCAAAATTTACACTATAGCAAATTAACACATAACATTCAACTTAAGCTTCCTTAAGAAAGAAGAAAAAAACCATCTAAGGTAGATCTCTTGCACATTAATGTAATATGTGTGGACAGTTTCCTACAAGCTCCAAACTGAAAAATTGCGAGGTAATGACACCGTTTGTGTCTAGTCCATACACCTATACATTGTACATTGACACTTTCATTAAATACATTTCCTTTACCAGTTTATGGTACGTGAAAAATACTAGAATTTGTAAATATTTTGTCCAACATTCAATTGCATATAATTTCAAGATGAAAAAAGTTGCATAAATTTAGAAGATGCACTTTGGAAATGCTGATTACTGGGAGACCCACTCAGAAGACCACATGGCTAGTTGTATATTGATCCCTTGCACAACACGGAACTCACCTCCACAAAATGCACGTCTACCATCTACCATTTTGGGAGTCAATTTCTATGCGTACATTTTGACTCCAAAAATGGGGGACAGGATAGGTGTGTGTAAGTGCACTGCGCATTGTGCAAGGAGTCAATAACAATGTTTCAATGACCTCTATTTATTGCAAGTATTTTTATAGATTAATTCAATGGGTTATTTTACTACAACTGCAAGGTCATTTTAAGTAAATTTGGATCATACATTAATGTTAAAAACATCTCATCATTGTGTTTACAATAATTTATACAGATGTTTTTAATTAGTACACTTTGGGTGTCATAGGTTGGCAAATGATGGCATTTAACCACCAGGTGTTCCTTGTTACTACACATTAAAACATACAGCACATACTTCCCAAGTATGAAAACTACAAATAAAAGTTGTTTTAGAATTAAAACGTGAACTGATTGTTAATGTGAATTGATTGTGTCATATATGAATCTGTGAACTACAAATGCAGCATTATAACTCCTATACACCAGGAGACAGGAGTGGCATACACTGCAAGTTTGCTCCGGACTCCTACCTCCTTGGACCCTTACCATCCATCAGGCATGTCAGGACTCATCCAGCACAAAGCAACAAACAGCCACACCTTTGGACTCTGATCAAATTGGCTTACTGGTGACCATAGCCATATCGTGCTAAGTGTAGTTTGTTGTTGATTTAGTTTCAGGAAAAAAAGGCAAAAAGCATACAAACAGGTATTGCTTGAACAGTATAAACAGGACTTGGGAAAGTACTGAGTATACAGTGCTTTGCACACTCCTCGATGTAAGTTTAACATCTCTTAGAGCATAAGCATTTGTTAACTTGAAAAAGCCCCAATCCTGATTTATGGAACAGAATAGAAACCAATGAAATTGTTAGGCTGTGTGAATGAAGAACTTCAGGCATGTCAGGAAACAGTATAAGGCTTGATGTTGCTAGAGATAACAAACACGCGCACACAATACTAGTTATTCAAAACAATAGACCCTTCCCACGAACACTTTGGTTGGCAAAATGTGGACACATCGCGCCTTTTTGTATTGGACTGATGGTGGCATGAAGCGCATGTGTTTGTGCATTTGCATAGTGCATAACTCTATAGCGTTTGCCAACCAAGAGTGTATGTACGCATGCGTAAAGGTAATTAGCATGATTCATGGGAAGGGTCTTTTCTAGAACAATCTCTAAAACAATTCTACAAAACATCCACTTCATTGTAGTCAAACATATTTAGTCTCAATTTATAAAATAATACCGTGCAAATGTTTCTTTGGATTAAAATATATCATTGGTCCTTGAAATGCACCCTTGCAATAGAATATAAAATGCAAATGTTCATGTACACAGTATTGCACACCCCATGCGCTCTCATGAGATAATAGTTTGAGAAAGGTCAGAGTTGGATGGATGAGGTACTGCCAGCAAATGTGCTTACAGCACTCTTGATTGATTTCACACAGCTCTGATATGTTAAGGAAGGTAACATGAAGGTAACATGAATCTAAATGCCATTCAACTACATTGCATTAGTGAAAAACTGTTGAAGCAGTTTAGATATGCTTTGCAATCAGGCCTTATCGTTATCACATCAGGTAGACATTCAGTTTGTATCACATCTTATTTCTTCGATTTTACACACCCTTTGACATCAGTTTGTAAAATGTTTAACACCATAGTGTCCAGTTTGCAAACCGTTGCTGGGAAACTGTCACCATTGCCTTGTCAACAATGCAATAGTGTGTACATGTATGCTGCAGAATTCCAAGATTAAGGGGAGCATAGGCTGACATGGGAAGAATCTATTTCCAAGAACAGTAACTGCATCATATCCAGATCAGTCATTTTATCAATGACACCATGAACTGACACCTTGTGTATGAAACCACTTTTTTGTTGACATATCTAAACAATATTTGTCAAGGCCTTCAATTTCATGAAGAGTCAAATTAAGCTTGAAGAGCTTTGCTGGGACCTCCGTTTTGACAAAGTGACACACATGTAGTGTTGTAATACTGTACATTGGAATGTGTCACTTGGTGAAAACTAAAACTGTCTGTTTTGCTTATTAATTTAGGATGTAAAACATTCAAAAACAGTAATTTTATCAAGTTCAATGCATCATTCAAGTGTCTGCTATAATAGACCAGTTGAAACTCTATGACATTTTGAAGGATAAGCGCTCAACTTTAGACGCCATTTTCTTTGACTGGTAGTTTTTACTTGTATGGCAGGTGTGTGTCAGCTTGTGGTGCTGGTGACGATTTGTACATTGCGCTGATACTGCTTTTAACAATCAGGGAATCTTCTATTCTTGATGCATATTACTGGACTTGAATAAGGATTGAAGACAGCTATGGGACTACTTCTACAATCCATGCAAAGGTGATACACATGACAGTAGTCCACTCAAGTCATTCAGTCCTGCAACAATAAGAAAGCAACATAAACTGACAAGTAATCCTTATTTGAATCAGTGTCACTCAGTTGTGATGGTCAGTAAGAATGGCAGTAAGAATTTTAAGATACTTAGGGCCCCCCCCCCCCAAAAAAGAAACCAATATCTGGATGGATCACAAAATAGACTCAAATCACGGAGATATCGGTAAACTTTTCTTGATGTGGTCTGGTTTTTATTTCTATTTTATTACAACCATAATAAATTGGTCAAAGTCAAACATTTTCTCCCTATAATCATTGTTTTTTTCATTTTGTTTTTGATTTTCTATCTGATTTTTCTTTTTTAAGCCAAATAGCAAGTTTAAGGTGGCGGCGTAAAACTAGGGTTGGTCATTGGGTTTTTTCTTTTGTTTTGGATTTTCAGTCATTTAAAAATATTTTTCAGCCAAATAACAAGTTTAAGGTGGTGGCGTAAAACAGAAAATGTTTGTTGTTGCCTTAATTATTAATATGGCTGTACATGCAGCAGAACAAGGCGACCCAAACAAGGCGACCGCAGAACAATGCCTATTATTTGAAAAAATCAACCAATGAGTTAACGTACACAGGCATGACAGGTGGCCATTACCTCAATCCTCCAACATCAACCTATATTGAATTATGCGGGGTCTCCAATGCTTTCAAAGTGAAAGACAAATGTGCCAAATCCTTCAATAGATCTTGAAGAATTCAGGAAGGTTTGATTTAAAATGAAAATTTAGCCTCTACTAAATGAAGAATATTCTTTAACCATGCATATAAAACATTGAAAAGAAATGTTTTCTGCATTAGGATCTTTACTCACCTTGGTACTAAGATGTTTAGTGTTTCTTATCAAATGTATCCTTGCCCTTGTACCCTTGTACATAGCAAGTGTTATCAGCCAGGTCCTTCCGTCCGGAAATACCCTTCCCTTTCCCAGATTCATCAAAGCGCTCTTTATGAGATCCAGTGTACTTTGAGGCGTCTGTCAGCTTCTCAACACCTCCAGTTTTGGATACTACCTAATTGGGATGAAATACACTGACCTCATAAAGGTGGTCTGCAGGCATTTAGGAGTCCTAGAAACCAAGGTTGATTTTAGTAGCACTCTATGTAGTCTAAAGTACTATAAACTATACACATCCAGAGGAAAGATTTGTAGAAGTTATGCATTCTGAACTACATTTATTTAACTAGCAAATGTTAAAAATGTAAGTTGTTCAAGTCTCCTTTTATAGTCAAAGCATAATAAGTCAAATTCAAAAAGAGTTTTTGGCTTAGCCTTTTTACCACACTTACCAGAAACAGGTGAGTGGCTTAAAATACCATGTCATGTTCAATTATTGGGAGAGCACCAATGAGGAAATAATATTCTTATCACGTTTTAACAATGGAGTTGTTTCTTACCGTAGTTCCTGAAGTGGATGGGCCGGCAGCTCCGCCACAAATCTTGCCTTTGATCTTTTGGTACTGCTCTTCTGTATCACTTCCGTATTTAGAATTGGCGCACATCTTTAGAGCATTTTCAAACTGGGCATAGGTCAACACTTTGGTCCCTGGTGACTTTGCTCTGTCAGATACAAACATCATTATCAACTTGGACTAATAATCTTTGAACTACATGTTTTTAATTTGAAAAATCAGTAAGGAAATGATATGGCTCACTGATCACCTGGTTAATGGTTAGTTTGCAATCTAAAAAAAAAGGACATCTTTTATCTCAAAATAATGAAACACAATACCAAAGTAATTAACTGAGTATGTACAACATCACGCCTGAAGGTTGGGGGGGGGGGGTAGCTGGTGGAACAGTGATTTATTATGCAATAGTTCAACCTGTAATACACACCTAGTGAAGACCATATCCACCTCTGTATTACTCAGCTTCTTGTCTATTAATCCTTTCTCTTTGATCAGCTTAGAGAAGTTCTTACTAGTGATGTCTTTAGTATGGCCTGGCCGTCCAAATGCAGCATACTCCTCAAATACACTCTTTAGATCCTTGCTCATGATGAATCAAGGTTTTATCTGATGCTACTCAAAAAGAGGATCTATATAACACATTAAAAATAATTATTTCAAAATTGTCAACTTAATGAATAAAATAAGTGAAAATCAACCGTACAACAGTGAAGCACTGTGTCAAAATTTAAAAAGCAAACTTTTGTAAGTGTGTGCAATGTGCAATGAAAGACAATGATATGCTTCATTTTGGTCTGATGTTGATAAAGTATTTAATTGTGAAGTGCAAACAACAATTTTTGGAGTCGACTAATACAATAGACATGTTTGTGTATGTGTATGTCCTTGCAATGTTTTCCATTACTATACAATAAATGTATGTCCCATACATGTATTCAAAAAGTCTGGTTGTAATTAAAGTAAGGCTGGATCAATCCATAGTAAAAGTCTTAAACACAACATGTAGGTAGTGTGCTATACAATTACATTATGTGTGTCATTATAAAAACCATGTTTCCATGATGCAGGTCATGTTTTCAAGTTCAAGACTTCTCCAAGGAATTTGGTTGATTTAAAAGTTTTCAACTGAACGCCCTTGATTCTCAAAAGAGGGGATGTGGAACATACATTTAAATGTGTAAAAGTGTAGTTCTTTACATTAAATTATACATTCATTCATACAAGTAAAAGTATATTTTACATGCATGTGAACAACACTAGAAAATCTCAATGTACTAGAGGTACTAACCAAACGGTGGTTTATATAGTGTAACATGTAAATCAACTCCTTATTTCTAGATGTACAGGCTGTAATGCACATTTAGGCCTAATGTATGTAATTCAAGCTTGATAGGCCTAGTACCCATAGACTGTTTCCAAACCAGACAAAATAGATTTGGACTTCATCATTAATTCAAGGAACCTTGTAGTCTTTTCATTGCTAACAAGAGTGAGTATTAACATGAGTGTACTGTTTATTGTTAGTGTAGCCTGCTAAATATTGACAAAAGCTTCAACATGCTCCCTATAGGTCTAACCATCTGATGCCATGTAGACGGAGAACCATTTCTGACACTGTAATGAGTCACCATTTAACAAATAAATTTATCCATGTACACAGTATATATATTGTTTTGTTTGGAATTGATCTGCCTTGAGTATTTGTTCAACTCAGCAGTGCTTCATATAAGGATTGACACAATGAACTCTCATACACAGTATTGTCACAGCATTGATTACCCCATGGTCATAATCAATACCTGATTAAAATTAATACATTCATACAATGTATAGCTTATTCGTGCTGCTTCTTCTAATTAATTAATTACTGCATCACAAAAGCTCTGCCTATACCCATGGTTTGTTTAATAAACATCTTACTTTGTCCGTTGGCTAATTATACACCTATAGGCATGCAGTATCGGTCCTTAACACAAACACGCAAATGTCACCACATCAAAAAGACTTCAGTACTTTATTTTACACATTTATTTTTGGGAACTTTTTGCAGCTGCCGGAGTAATCATTTTTCTTTCCCTCAAAAACAGCATGTCAATGCACTTTTTTCAACATTGTTTGTTAAATGGTGGATGACCCATTTTCATACTATTTACAGTTAGATGTATTTTAATAAGCCTACATTTGGATGGTGTAACCAAACAACTGGAATGCACTACTGTTACTGAATGCTAAATTAGTACATTGCATCAATTTAGGCTAAAAACACATTTTCACAGGTCCCACTGTGATTAAAGTGGGAAATAAAACATCTTACTGACTTGATAAACTTGCATGGAATTGCCCTGAACCTTTTAGCATTCAAATTCATTTAATGATTCTAGCCCCAAGTTAACTGATTTCAGAGTGGATCTGATAGAGTGTGATGCATTCAAAGCACAGCCACTACGTAGCTGAACGTTCTGAATACACAAAGTCCATGGCAGTGTTTGTAGTTGATTGTGTGTTGCTATGGTTACCCCAAGCAGCACCCTACATGCCTTTGTTGACTTGAAGAAAGCCTTAACAACCAATACTATAGTGTACACACATTTCATTTACACAGTCCATTACTATTCACAGGGAATGTGTGAATTTCTTTGGGTCAGAATTACATGCAAATGTAACACTACTGCAGTAAAATTACAACGACAGGCAATCAAAGGTTTATGCTGTTTCTCTAGGCATTTGTGTCATTAACAGATACACTTTTTTAATGTTCCGTTTATAGTTGGTTCTGTCGATCAATACATCATCTATTGGCTTGCCAAGCACAGATTTAAGTGGGTCAGTTACAAACTACATGTAAACATTTACCATAATGCTATTCTAGATATTGTATACTTGATGTATTGGTCCCTTCTCATTCTTACTGACTGAATTATTTTGACCCAGCAAGGACCAGGGGTTGGACCTATCCTGTTTCAAAAACTAACAGTTAATTAATAATTGAGACACTCCCATTCACAATTGATGAACTTGAGTGTAGTCAAGCTGGAATCTTGGGTCAAATCATTGTCAATATGAATGCAGTTGAACCTCAAGTTAGTCAAGCTGGAATATTGGGTCAAATCATTGTCAATATGAATGCAGTTGAACCTCAAGTTAGTCAAGCTGGAATATTGGGTCAAATCATTGTCAATATGAATGCAGTTGAACCTCAAGTTAGTCAAGCTGGAATATTGGGTCAAATCATTGTCAATATGAATGCAGTTGAACCTCAAGTTAGTCAAGCTGGAATATTGGGTCAAATCATTGTCAGCATGAATGCAGTTGAACCTCAAGTTAGTCAAGCTGGAATATTGGGTCAAATCATTGTCAATATGAATGCAGTTGAACCTCAAGTTAGTCAAGCTGGAATATTGGGTCAAATCATTGTCAATATGAATGCAGTTGAACCTCAAGTTAGTCAAGCTGGAATATTGGGTCAAATCATTGTCAATATGAATGCAGTTGAACCTCAAGTTAGTCAAGCTGGAATATTGGGTCAAATCATTGTCAATATGAATGCAGTTGAACCTCAAGTTAGTCAAGCTGGAATATTGGGTCAAATCATTGTCAGCATGAATGCAGTTGAACCTCAAGTTAGTCAAGCTGGAATATTGGGTCAAATCATTGTCAATATGAATGCAGTTGAACCTCAAGTTAGTCAAGCTGGAATATTGGGTCAAATCATTGTCAATATGAATGCAGTTGAACCTCAAGTTAGTCAAGCTGGAATATTGGGTCAAATCATTGTCAGCATGAATGCAGTTGAACCTCAAGTTAGTCAAGCTGGAATATTGGGTCAAATCATTGTCACCATGAATGCAGTTGAACCTCAAGTTTTGAGGTACCCTCCAAGTGTTGCATGTACAGAGTTTTACTCAGTGTCAACTGCTCTTTGATTTCATTGTTCTTTTCATTTCTCCAATGATCTCATTATTTTTTTGACCTCTGAACGTCTTAATGGTATTTAGTGAATTAGTGTCTGAACTTAAACTGACAATCACCTCGGCAAAAAAAAATGGTGGATGTGAAAACATGTGGTGCTTTTCAAAATCACATTCTTCTGAACCATTCAAGCAAAAAACTATGCTGCCTGAGCTACCAATATGCAACAGAAGCTTTAGCTAAAATTGTTTTACTAGCAGTCTTATTTACAGAAGTTATGGATACTTTGAATTTTTTGGTGTGAATTTACAGTTTTGACCAACTTTTAAAAAGGGGTGTTTTTTGACAGTTTGATTTTTAGTACTCACAATTTTGTAGAAAACAATCCTTTGATGCCTTATACAATTGGCTATTATTTCTTATGTATAGATAGACCCAGTAACTGGGGCGCTGTACTCCTTTTTTTTCGAAATTTTTCATCTTCGGTCGTTGAAAAAATGAGTTTGACCGAAGATAAAAAACTTCAAAAAAAGGAGTACAGTGCCCCAGTTGCTGGGTACGACCATCCCAACCGAAGATGGAAAATTTCGAAAAGGGAGTACAGCGCCCCAGTTACTGGGTCTAACTCATGTATAAATCTATCATACAATTTTTCTTCAATACTACATACACTGTCTGTATTGATTTGTACTAAAAATGTAATTTGACTTCTTCCATTCTAAAAAAATAATACAAATTCAGTGCACTTGACTTGACTTGGTTTTAAACTTTTTGTATTGCTCTGCTGAACTTTTATATTAACTAGTTTGGAGGTAGAATAGTAAATTTGTCATGGAAACTTAAAATAGAGTTTAAACTAGATTTACTGCACCTAAAGGAAACGAAACGTCATGGAAGTACTAAGTAGTCTACAGTTTAAAATAAAAAGGAAGTCAAATTCAATGGACATGGCCATGGCATGGACATGATGGATGGGAGAGGCCTCACGTAAAAACAATTTATTGCCAAAACAATCGCTCTGAAATCCTGAACCATGATGATCCAATCATTTGCAGTCAGTTACAATTTTATTAAGCATGGAAAAGCAACCAACCTACCTTCCTGGTGGTGTTGGTTTGATCTGTTGCTTTCTTGAAAGGAAAGCACTGTTGTGTCACTGTCGTCAGCAGCTAGTAGTTGGCGTTTATGGTGAGATCTTCTTAATCTTAGTGTGCAGGCTAGGCTCGCTTGTGATTTTGTTATGAGCCGAGCGCTAATGACATGCATGCAACACAGACTACACACAATAATGGGACGGCTGGTGGCCGAAGTCGTTTTTACCTTGTAGCAACAGCATGCAGCAGCACATTACATGTACAAGGTCTAGAAAACTGGCTTGAATTTGACCCACATGAGGGCGCTAACACAAAAACAAAGTAGTATGCGCTCTCTGCATTTGTAAATGTAATTGGTTTCATCAGAGAAAGGTTTCGTGATAAGATTCAGGATTGATTGGTAGCAGCACAGCCGAGTTCCGACTATGAATATTCTTCCAAAGAAAAGGTTTGTTTATATCATTTATCGTGGCTGTTTAAAAATGAGTTAGATAGACAACAACGTACAAGTGTTGGTGCAACTCAATGTGCAATTTAAGACAAATGATAACTGAATTAATAATAATAAAATAATACTTATTTAATATTTAATTAAACTAAAGAGTAATTTAACAACACGATAATATAATTAATAGACGATAGGCCATGACCAACCTCCATGATTGATAATGATAGACTGGACCCAATCCTGGCGTATACGCCAGAATTTGTACAAATGTTTAAAAAGCATTTTTGGGGTCCAGTTACTTATTTACTAGGACTAGATCAAGATTACTTCTGGTAACTATGGGAGGATGCTGGTCATCTCGCCCCCTAGCAAGCTCGCCCCCAACATGATAGTCGCCCCTTGCAAAGTCGCCCCCTACCCGGCTCGCCCTGGGTTGTTACAAAGTCGCCCCTGACAATGTCGCCCCCTGACAATGTCGCCCCCAGCCAAAGTCGCCCCCTAGCAAAGTCGCCCCCAGATGTTATTTAATTAGTTTGGAAAATAATTAAGGCTTCTTTCTTATGCCCATGGTAACGGTTTTGAATTGGCCAGACCAAGAAGGATCCACTGTAGCAGCTGTGAAAAAAATATAGTTAAAAACATTTTCAGAAAAGATTCCATTTGAAGTAATGTGCTTGTGAAAGGTCTAAATATGGCCTATATCGTTTTTCATTCCCCCCCCCCAACATTGAAAATCTATTAAATGTTAAATTTACTACAGGTTTTCCTGGTCATTGTCGGCCACATTTAGTATTTTTATACAAAAGGTGACTTCGAACCACTAATTTGAATAGACACTTGGGTGGCGTGCCAGACCCCCGGATCGTCCCCAAATGGGGGAGGCTATTTCTAGTTTTGAACTTCAGAAACCCTAATAAAATATGTAGCTTTCCACCGAGTATCCACTGTAAAAATAATAAAAAGGATTAAAAAATAACGATGTCAATAATCATTAAATCTAAAATGATTGTTTTGTTTTAATTTTGATGTATTATTTATTTGCAAAAAAAAATGTCTATAAGTATAATAACAAGTAGGCTAACGATTTTTTAAATGTTATATCTATAATTCAGTAATTGCTAGGTATTATATTTGTACAAAAATTGTCTATAACGTTTATTAAGTATTTGTTGGGTGTTATAATTTACGATAAATTGAGCGACGTTAATAAAATCATTGACAATTATGTAAATTTGGGGCATGGAGTTTATTATTTGATGAAGTTTTTTTACCCAAGCACAAACTAAACATACAGGCTATAATTCGGCTTTACTCAATATTCCTTTCAATACGATAACCACCATAAGAAGCCTTTTTTCCCGAACTAAATAACATCTGGGGGCGACTTTGCTAGGGGGCGACATTGTCTGGGGCGACTTTGCTAGGGGGCGGCATTGTTTGGGGGCGACTTTGTAACAACCCGGGGCGAGCTTGCTAGGGGGCGAGATGACCAGCCCCCCTCTGGGAGCCTTATATACTATAGTTTCTAGAAGTAGAAGTAGGTCATGATCTACTCCGAGAACTATGCGGTTCGTTCCGCTATCGTCTCCACGGTCGTTATGCGGGTCGTTCCGCTATCGTCTCCACGACCGTGGAGACGATAGCGGAACGAACCGCATAGCTCTAGGAGTAGTCATGATCTACCTACCTAGCCCCATAATTCATGTAATTAGGGCCAATCCACTTCGTATCCTTGGCCCCAGCCAGCACCATTGCAATCCTATTCTTTCACCCTCTGAAATGTTCAATCTGCCTCATTCTTGATCATGAAACTTACCGATTGATTGCTACTGTACTTGTAAATAAATACCCCTACTGCTGGAATTTGTTGAAAAAGCATCACACGTTTTTGGAATTTTGGGGAAAGTCAACCAAAAGATTTTCGACTCTCGAGTGTGAATTTTTGTTCACATACTATTAACTTGCTCGAAAAACCATGCTTAGTCGGTTCCCTCAACAACTTGACAAGAATGATACGATCAACTGCCCGGGACACTAGTCTGACTCGGATAGGCTGAGTTACTTGAGTCTTGACCCAACAACGCTTTTTTAACTGTGGACATTATCACCAGCCACGCTCTGGCAGATATGCATACAGTCCAAAATGTTGGGAAAGCATTGTTGGTCCAGTTACTTGGACTACGAGGGCATGTTTGTACATAGATATAGTACTACTACTAGTACTAGTTCTAGTAGTCAGTGTTGTAGTCGTCAAGACTGGTCTTCATCTCATGACATTTTCGTGGTCTTGGTCTCGAGCACGCATGGTCTCGGACTTCCTGGGCTTGGTCTTGGTCTCGGACCTCACTGTCTTGGTCTCGGACCTCATTTTGGCTTGAGACCAGCTCGAGACCAATTAAAAAACATGCACTTTGATTACAAGCAAAATGTCTCGTACCTGGAATAAGTGTTGATCGAAACCCTGCCATGAGAGCAGGTGCACCATTTCATTCACAAAATCCTACACCGCAACTAACTCACTCCATGTACTGTACATGTGAGTGCAATCTATGCGCAAATTTAGAATTTAAGACAGCAAATATATACAATTTGCGCCATCAAAAATGACACACCGCACATTAAAAAAAAAAATTCGGCCGATGCACGCCTTCAAAGATTACGCTCAACAATACACTGTACTGGCATACATCAACGATCGCAAACTCTAAAATTGGAAATATGTCAATCCATAGAGCAAGGGTCAATCCAACCGCAGTGTGCTACATGCACAAACGTGCGTACGATGCATGTATAAACACTGGGTCCCTGTGACCGTCTCTAACTAAAGGCGTGTACGTGTTGTATGCATTGTTGGTTAGCAGGGCACCATCCTAAGTATAACTTGTTTCTAAGCCGCGGGGGACTGCTGACCTCTTGAAACTTTTGACGTAAATAAAATTAAGTCCGTCTCTTTTAGTTGTCACTTCGTCATTTTTTCATGTCTGCCAATTCGGCAACTATACAGTTTTCATTTAAAAAGACCACAAAGATGCTGATGTTCCTTAAGTGCAGAGCAGAAGTTGCCTGCTGGACTGGACACAATTTTACTTAACTACTGAGATTAGGGAACATCATCTTTTGAAAACCAGAAATAAGGAAATATAATAGTTTTCGGTAAAATAATCAAGGCCGAAACACACATTAAAAATAGGTTTTTTCCCAAGTAGGGCTGCATATTTTTATGAATGTTTTCCAAGTACACTTCAGAAAGAAAAAGAAAATGGTCACATCCTGAATAGCACTGAATTTTGGTTCCACATTGTGTGAGTCAGACTGAGGGTAATGTCTTGTGCAGTACATTCAGGGATGAATTACTGGAGACCTTTATCTTGTATTTCTGCCTGGTAAACAAAAATACTGTATTTTTCTCAAAAATAAGTAGTTAGGGCTCTTTGATCTACTTCTCTAGTACTGAGGGACATGTTCCCAAACGCTTCTTGGAATGTATAATCATGTGGTAATGAAAAGGTTGAAATGGCATTTTAGTACACCTTTTAAGATCTGGACCCCTGTTACAGACTTTTGAGAAAGTGAAATGCATTATGGGGGAAATACAGTTGTAATTGTATCTTTTTGTATAGCTACAGATGACCTCCAGTTATACATATTATGGTACATTACTGTTTGTTAAGTGCTACTTGGATGCACCGTCCTTATCGAGTGACATTTACACCATAAAACAATGTAAATGAAGAATCGGGGAAAAGGGATTCCCAAGTTTTAGATGATTATTCAAAGATGATCAGTAGGCTTTATTTGCAAGCTTGGTCTTGGTCTTGGTCTTGGTCTTGGTCTCGGACTGTGGGTCTTGGTCTTGGTTTTGGACTGCCTGGTCTTGGTCTCAGACTGTATAGTCTCCCCCTCGGTCTCGGTCTCGGTCTCGGACTGTTGGTCTTGGTCTCGGTCTCGGACTGCCTGGTCTTGACTGCAACACTGCTAGTAGTACACATCTCTACTACCCCCCCCCCCTTCCTCAATGGTAAGCCTACCACTACTAAACTAGCTACGAAAATTAACAATACGTTGGTGTGGCTGCCACACATTCATGTTAGCTTTGGAATGCCAAAGTGTCGGCGGCTCAACTTTTGCACTGTTCATGCCCCTTTTCTGGGGCGTAGCAAAGGCATTTTTAATTGGGGGGGTGTGGAAGGAAATTTGCCAATTGAACTTTGATTTTCATCTGCGAACGCCAACATGGAACAAATTTATGAACACCAAGAATGACTATACTTCACCATTAGGCCTATTTATTTTATTTTAATGCTAATGTGCATTTGTATAAGCATAGAGCAAGGAACAGAAATACATTGCCTTTTAAACTTTGACATGTTTTGCTAAAGCCACTTGCAACTTCTTGGCAGATTTCTCAAGCATGATTGCCCCCTTATGTAACTGGTACTTAAAAGGGGGACAAAACTGACCTTGGGACAGGGCAGTACTAGTGCAACGCATTTTTTTCTAGTATTGAGGCCCTTAAGTTAAGGGACACAAAACATAAATATTGACGCCAATATTCACTGAATGAATTTGATGTTTTTGCATGAACCTAGGCATAGTCTATGTGGGTGCTGCCTAAAAATGTGAATAAGTACATGCTGCATGTATGCATTAGGCAGTGTCCATGCATAGATTACCAAGGTTGCTGAAAAAAAGACAAATCATTAAATTCACACCTTGTTGGATAATTTTGCGGCTTTGGCCCAATTTGTTTATTTGTTCATGAATATATTTCGAGTGTCACTTACTTTGGTATACAGACTTTCTTGGTGAAACTTAATTGTAAGGTTAAGTTGTTTTTGTTTAATTTGATACCTGATGATATCATCAAGATGAGTTGCCCCTCATAATTTGAGTCTAGGATCCAGCAAAGTGTTACGTTTTTCTGGAACTTGATTATTTGTTTGGCAACCAATGGGATGTTATTTTCTTTGTTTTCTACTTTATAGTTGGCATGTTAGAAGCCATAAGAACATTGAACGAGTGAAGCGAGATGAAGCACAAGCAGCTGCAGAAGCAAAGGAGAGTCAGAACCGTGCAGCACTTGCAGTAAGTTATATCAGACAGTGTGATGAAAGTAGACCAAATGGTTCCATATCACTGGCAGGAAATGTTGTGTAAAACAGTGGCAACAGAATCATTTATACTAACACACAAGCTGCTGAAAGCCTGGTCTGGCCATAGACATCATCCTGTTATAAGAAAGTGCTGTGAATTGTCAGCTGCAAAGGAAACTTTTGGGTTACTTTTACAGGCATGTCTTGATTCTTGGCATGTGACCTGGACATTTTCAGAAATTCCAAAAGAGATTCAGTGCTTACTAAAAAGCACACCAAACTGGGGCTATTACAACTCTCTCATTTGTTATGAAATCCTTCTTATAGTAGTTTCTCAATTAAAACTTTAGGAGCAGGAAGCAAGAACAGCATTGTTAAGAAGCAAAGCACGCAATACGTTGACTTCCACACCTCATGATGAAGAGTGTCTTACAGTACAGAGAGCTAGAGATGGTTCAGACAACATATACAAGCATGTTGATCTGTTTACCGACCTTTCTTCTCAAAAAGTAAGTTCATCTGTTGTATGCCATCTGCAGTAATTTGTTTTGCTTTGTTCCGTGTTGGTGTTGTGATGATGCGGTGGATGATGCAGTGAGAAGCACACATTTGGTTGGCTAGCACGTTATGTGTAAAATCCTTTTGAGCAAGGTAATTTGTTATTTTGAAGTATATTGCTGTGCAACACTGCATAATGGAGCAAAGGCTTGTATGATATCAGTGTTTAAATTTAAGGTCGTCATTTTACACCTGTCAACGTAAATTTTAGCACTGGTGCAGTTGTGAACAATTGTAATTGGTAACAATAGAGGAAGTGCATAATGTAATGGAACTGTTTGTACATTGTGGGGGCAATCAAACTGGTTTTGGTAGCTCAATACTTGGTTGATCTATTTGCTTAATTTGGTTGATCTATTTGCTCAATATTTGGTTGATCTATTTGTCCTGGGCAACTCCGGAATCTTCTTACATGTGTGTAAGTGCTCATGGGTCATTGTCTATTTTCACTTAAAGTAACTCCCCAATTTATTCTGTGAACTATTATCCCTCCAGCCTCAGGGAGAAAAGAACAAAGAACATGAAAAGGAGGAAAAGGCAGCTCAGGAAAAATATGAGAAAAGCATAGGTCTGCTGACCTACTTAGGTCAAAGTTCAACTGAAGCACAGACTACAAAGCCTTGGTATTTCAAACCACCAAACCGTGTCACAGAGAAAGATAATCTGGAACAGAGGTATCTACTAAGTACATGATTGTATTAGACTAGAGCCAGTCTCTTCTGATTGGAAATCTTCTAACATAATATTGTTCTGTCAGACATAACTAGCTTGCATACATGTAAGTGCAATGTTAATACTAACAGGTATATTGGCTTTTGGTTGGGTAAGCAAACTCATTCCTATCCTCTGGGTTTCAGTAAACCCACTAAACAACCATCCCGGTTTCAGTAAACCTACCAAACAACCATCCCAGTTTCAGTAAACCTACCAAACAACCAGCCCGGTTTCAGTAAACCTACCAAACAACCATCCCGGTTTCAGTAAACCCACCAAACATCCATCCTGGTTTCAGTAAACCTACCAAACAACCAGCCCGGTTTCAGTAAACCTACCAAACAACCAGCCCGGTTTCAGTAAACCCACCAAACAACCATCCTGGTTTCAGTAAACCCACCAAACAACCATCCTGGTTTCAGTTAACCTACCAAACAACCAATCTGGTTTCAGTTAACCCACCAAACAACCAGCCCGGTTTCAGTAAACCCACCAAACAACCATCCCAGTTTCAGTTAACCCACCAAACAACCAGCCCGGTTTCAGTAAACCCACCAAACAACCAATCTGGTTTCAGTAAACCCACCAAACAACCAATCTGGTTTCAGTAAACCCACCAAACAACCAATCTGGTTTCAGTAAACCCACCAAACAACCAATCTGGTTTCAGTAAACCTACCAAACAACCAATCTGGTTTCAGTTAACCCACCAAACAACCATCCTAGTTTCAGTAAACCCACCAAACAACCAGCCCGGTTTCAGTAAACCCACCAAACAACCATCCCGGTTTCAGTTAACCCACCAAACAACCAATCTGGTTTCAGTAAACCCACCAAACAACCAATCTGGTTTCAGTTTACCTACCAAACAACCATCCTGGTTTCAGTTAACCCACCAAACAACCAGCCCGGTTTCAGTAAACCCACCAAACAACCAATCTGGTTTCAGTAAACCCACCAAACAACCAATCTGGTTTCAGTAAACCCACCAAACAACCAATCTGGTTTCAGTAAACCCACCAAACAACCATCCTGGTTTCAGTTAACCCACCAAACAACCAATCTGGTTTCAGTAAACCCACCAAACAACCAATCTGGTTTCAGTAAACCCACCAAACAACCAATCTGGTTTCAGTAAACCCACCAAACAACCATCCCAGTTTCAGTTAACCCACCAAACAACCAGCCCGGTTTCAGTAAACCCACCAAACAACCAATCTGGTTTCAGTTAACCCACCAAACAACCAATCTGGTTTCAGTAAACCCACCAAACAACCATCCCAGTTTCAGTTAACCCACCAAACAACCAGCCCGGTTTCAGTAAACCCACCAAACAACCAATCTGGTTTCAGTTAACCCACCAAACAACCAATCTGGTTTCAGTAAACCCACCAAACAACCAATCTGGTTTCAGTAAACCCACCAAACAACCAATCTGGTTTCAGTAAACCTACCAAACAACCATCCCGGTTTCAGTAAACCCACCAAACAACCAATCTGGTTTCAGTAAACCCACCAAACAACCATCCTGGTTTCAGTAAACCCACCAAACAACCAATCTGGTTTCAGTAAACCCACCAAACAACCATCCCAGTTTCAGTTAACCTACCAAACAACCAATCTGGTTTCAGTAAACCCACCAAACAACCAATCTGGTTTCAGTTTACCTACCAAACAACCATCCTGGTTTCAGTAAACCCACCAAACAACCAATCTGGTTTCAGTGAACCTACCAAACAACCAATCTGGTTTCAGTAAACCCACCAAACAACCAATCTGGTTTCAGTAAACCCACCAAACAACCAATCTGGTTTCAGTTTACCTACCAAACAACCATCCTGGTTTCAGTAAACCCACCAAACAACCAATCTGGTTTCAGTAAACCTACCAAACAACCATCCTGGTTTCAGTAAACCCACCAAACAACCAATCTGGTTTCAGTAAACCCACCAAACAACCAATCTGGTTTCAGTTAACCCACCAAACAACCAATCTGGTTTCAGTTAACCCACCAAACAACCAATCTGGTTTCAGTAAACCTACCAAACAACCATCCTGGTTTCAGTAAACCTACCAAACAACCATCCCAGTTTCAGTTAACCCACCAAACAACCAATCTGGTTTCAGTGAACCTACCAAACAACCAATCTGGTTTCAGTAAACCCACCAAACAACCAATCTGGTTTCAGTAAACCCACCAAACAACCAATCTGGTTTCAGTAAACCCACCAAACAACCAATCTGGTTTCAGTAAACCCACCAAACAACCATCCCGGTTTCAGTTAACCCACCAAACAACCAATCTGGTTTCAGTAAACCCACCAAACAACCATCCCGGTTTCAGTTAACCCACCAAACAACCAATCTGGTTTCAGTAAACCCACCAAACAACCATCCCGGTTTCAGTAAACCCACCAAACAACCAGCCCGGTTTCAGTAAACCCACCAAACAACCATCCCGGTTTCAGTTAACCCACCAAACAACCAATCTGGTTTCAGTAAACCCACCAAACAACCATCCTAGTTTCAGTTAACCCACCAAACAACCAATCTGGTTTCAGTAAACCCACCAAACAACCATCCCGGTTTCAGTTAACCCACCAAACAACCAATCTGGTTTCAGTAAACCCACCAAACAACCATCCCGGTTTCAGTAAACCCACCAAACAACCAGCCCGGTTTCAGTAAACCCACCAAACAACCATCCCGGTTTCAGTTAACCCACCAAACAACCAATCTGGTTTCAGTTAACCCACCAAACAACCATCCTAGTTTCAGTAAACCCACCAAACAACCAGCCCGGTTTCAGTAAACCCACCGAACAACCATCCCGGTTTCAGTTAACCCACCAAACAACCATCCTGGTTTCAGTTAACCCACCAAACAACCAATCTGGTTTCAGTAAACCCACCAAACAACCAATCTGGTTTCAGTAAACCCACCAAACAACCATCCTGGTTTCAGTTAACCCACCAAACAACCAATCTGGTTTCAGTAAACCCACCAAACAACCAATCTGGTTTCAGTAAACCCACCAAACAACCATCCTGGTTTCAGTTAACCCACCAAACAACCAATCTGGTTTCAGTAAACCCACCAAACAACCAATCTGGTTTCAGTTAACCCACCAAACAACCAATCTGGTTTCAGTTAACCCACCAAACAACCAATCTGGTTTCAGTAAACCTACCAAACAACCATCCTGGTTTCAGTAAACCTACCAAACAACCATCCCAGTTTCAGTTAACCCACCAAACAACCAATCTGGTTTCAGTGAACCTACCAAACAACCAATCTGGTTTCAGTAAACCCACCAAACAACCAATCTGGTTTCAGTAAACCCACCAAAAAACCAATCTGGTTTCAGTAAACCCACCAAACAACCAATCTGGTTTCAGTAAACCCACCAAACAACCATCCCGGTTTCAGTTAACCCACCAAACAACCAATCTGGTTTCAGTAAACCCACCAAACAACCATCCCGGTTTCAGTTAACCCACCAAACAACCAATCTGGTTTCAGTAAACCCACCAAACAACCATCCCGGTTTCAGTAAACCCACCAAACAACCAGCCCGGTTTCAGTAAACCCACCAAACAACCATCCCGGTTTCAGTTAACCCACCAAACAACCAATCTGGTTTCAGTAAACCCACCAAACAACCATCCTAGTTTCAGTTAACCCACCAAACAACCAATCTGGTTTCAGTAAACCCACCAAACAACCATCCCGGTTTCAGTTAACCCACCAAACAACCAATCTGGTTTCAGTAACCCCACCAAACAACCATCCCGGTTTCAGTAAACCCACCAAACAACCAGCCTGGTTTCAGTAAACCCACCAAACAACCATCCCGGTTTCAGTTAACCCACCAAACAACCAATCTGGTTTCAGTTAACCCACCAAACAACCATCCTAGTTTCAGTAAACCCACCAAACAACCAGCCCGGTTTCAGTAAACCCACCATACAACCATCCCGGTTTCAGTTAACCCACCAAACAACCATCCTGGTTTCAGTTAACCCACCAAACAACCAATCTGGTTTCAGTAAACCCACCAAACAACCAATCTGGTTTCAGTAAACCCACCAAACAACCATCCTGGTTTCAGTTAACCCACCAAACAACCAATCTGGTTTCAGTAAACCCACCAAACAACCAATCTGGTTTCAGTAAACCCACCAAACAACCATCCTGGTTTCAGTTAACCCACCAAACAACCATCCTGGTTTCAGTAAACCCACCAAACAACCATCCTGGTTTCAGTTAACCCACCAAACAACCATCCTGGTTTCAGTTAACCCACCAAACAACCAATCTGGTTTCAGTAAACCCACCAAACAACCAATCTGGTTTCAGTTAACCCACCAAACAACAAATCTGGTTTCAGTAAACCTACCAAACAACCATCCTGGTTTCAGTAAACCTACCAAACAACCATCCCAGTTTCAGTTAACCCACCAAACAACCAATCTGGTTTCAGTGAACCTACCAAACAACCAATCTGGTTTCAGTAAACCCACCAAACAACCAATCTGGTTTCAGTAAACCCACCAAAAAACCAATCTGGTTTCAGTAAACCCACCAAACAACCAATCTGGTTTCAGTAAACCCACCAAACAACCATCCCGGTTTCAGTTAACCCACCAAACAACCAATCTGGTTTCAGTAAACCCACCAAACAACCATCCCGGTTTCAGTTAACCCACCAAACAACCAATCTGGTTTCAGTAAACCCACCAAACAACCATCCCGGTTTCAGTAAACCCACCAAACAACCAGCCCGGTTTCAGTAAACCCACCAAACAACCATCCCGGTTTCAGTTAACCCACCAAACAACCAATCTGGTTTCAGTAAACCCACCAAACAACCATCCTAGTTTCAGTTAACCCACCAAACAACCAATCTGGTTTCAGTAAACCCACCAAACAACCATCCCGGTTTCAGTTAACCCACCAAACAACCAATCTGGTTTCAGTAAACCCACCAAACAACCATCCCGGTTTCAGTAAACCCACCAAACAACCAGCCCGGTTTCAGTAAACCCACCAAACAACCATCCCGGTTTCAGTTAACCCACCAAACAACCAATCTGGTTTCAGTTAACCCACCAAACAACCATCCTAGTTTCAGTAAACCCACCAAACAACCAGCCCGGTTTCAGTAAACCCACCAAACAACCATCCCGGTTTCAGTTAACCCACCAAACAACCATCCTGGTTTCAGTTAACCCACCAAACAACCAATCTGGTTTCAGTAAACCCACCAAACAACCAATCTGGTTTCAGTAAACCCACCAAACAACCATCCTGGTTTCAGTTAACCCACCAAACAACCAATCTGGTTTCAGTAAACCCACCAAACAACCAATCTGGTTTCAGTAAACCCACCAAACAACCATCCTGGTTTCAGTTAACCCACCAAACAACCATCCTGGTTTCAGTAAACCCACCAAACAACCATCCTGGTTTCAGTTAACCCACCAAACAACCATCCTGGTTTCAGTTAACCCACCAAACAACCAATCTGGTTTCAGTAAACCCACCAAACAACCAATCTGGTTTCAGTTAACCCACCAAACAACCAATCTGGTTTCAGTTAACCCACCAAACAACCAATCTGGTTTCAGTAAACCTACCAAACAACCATCCTGGTTTCAGTAAACCTACCAAACAACCATCCCAGTTTCAGTTAACCCACCAAACAACCAATCTGGTTTCAGTGAACCTACCAAACAACCAATCTGGTTTCAGTAAACCCACCAAACAACCAATCTGGTTTCAGTAAACCCACCAAAAAACCAATCTGGTTTCAGTAAACCCACCAAACAACCAATCTGGTTTCAGTAAACCCACCAAACAACCATCCCGGTTTCAGTTAACCCACCAAACAACCAATCTGGTTTCAGTAAACCCACCAAACAACCATCCCGGTTTCAGTTAACCCACCAAACAACCAATCTGGTTTCAGTAAACCCACCAAACAACCATCCCGGTTTCAGTAAACCCACCAAACAACCAGCCCGGTTTCAGTAAACCCACCAAACAACCATCCCGGTTTCAGTTAACCCACCAAACAACCAATCTGGTTTCAGTAAACCCACCAAACAACCATCCTAGTTTCAGTTAACCCACCAAACAACCAATCTGGTTTCAGTAAACCCACCAAACAACCATCCCGGTTTCAGTTAACCCACCAAACAACCAATCTGGTTTCAGTAAACCCACCAAACAACCATCCCGGTTTCAGTAAACCCACCAAACAACCAGCCCGGTTTCAGTAAACCCACCAAACAACCATCCCGGTTTCAGTTAACCCACCAAACAACCAATCTGGTTTCAGTTAACCCACCAAACAACCATCCTAGTTTCAGTAAACCCACCAAACAACCAGCCCGGTTTCAGTAAACCCACCAAACAACCATCCCGGTTTCAGTTAACCCACCAAACAACCATCCTGGTTTCAGTTAACCCACCAAACAACCAATCTGGTTTCAGTAAACCCACCAAACAACCATCCCGGTTTCAGTTAACCCACCAAACAACCAATCTGGTTTCAGTAAACCCACCAAACAACCATCCTAGTTTCAGTTAACCCACCAAACAACCAATCTGGTTTCAGTAAACCCACCAAACAACCATCCCGGTTTCAGTTAACCCACCAAACAACCAATCTGGTTTCAGTAAACCCACCAAACAACCATCCCGGTTTCAGTAAACCCACCAAACAACCAGCCCGGTTTCAGTAAACCCACCAAACAACCATCCCGGTTTCAGTTAACCCACCAAACAACCAATCTGGTTTCAGTTAACCCACCAAACAACCATCCTAGTTTCAGTAAACCCACCAAACAACCAGCCCGGTTTCAGTAAACCCACCAAACAACCATCCCGGTTTCAGTTAACCCACCAAACAACCATCCTGGTTTCAGTTAACCCACCAAACAACCAATCTGGTTTCAGTAAACCCACCAAACAACCAATCTGGTTTCAGTAAACCCACCAAACAACCATCCTGGTTTCAGTTAACCCACCAAACAACCAATCTGGTTTCAGTAAACCCACCAAACAACCAATCTGGTTTCAGTAAACCCACCAAACAACCATCCCGGTTTCAGTTAACCCACCAAACAACCAATCTGGTTTCAGTAAACCCACCAAACAACCATCCCGGTTTCAGTTAACCCACCAAACAACCAATCTGGTTTCAGTAAACCCACCAAACAACCATCCCGGTTTCAGTAAACCCACCAAACAACCAGCCCGGTTTCAGTAAACCCACCAAACAACCATCCCGGTTTCAGTTAACCCACCAAACAACCAATCTGGTTTCAGTAAACCCACCAAACAACCATCCTAGTTTCAGTTAACCCACCAAACAACCAATCTGGTTTCAGTAAACCCACCAAACAACCATCCCGGTTTCAGTTAACCCACCAAACAACCAATCTGGTTTCAGTAAACCCACCAAACAACCATCCCGGTTTCAGTAAACCCACCAAACAACCAGCCCGGTTTCAGTAAACCCACCAAACAACCATCCCGGTTTCAGTTAACCCACCAAACAACCAATCTGGTTTCAGTTAACCCACCAAACAACCATCCTAGTTTCAGTAAACCCACCAAACAACCAGCCCGGTTTCAGTAAACCCACCAAACAACCATCCCGGTTTCAGTTAACCCACCAAACAACCATCCTGGTTTCAGTTAACCCACCAAACAACCAATCTGGTTTCAGTAAACCCACCAAACAACCATCCCGGTTTCAGTTAACCCACCAAACAACCAATCTGGTTTCAGTAAACCCACCAAACAACCATCCTAGTTTCAGTTAACCCACCAAACAACCAATCTGGTTTCAGTAAACCCACCAAACAACCATCCCGGTTTCAGTTAACCCACCAAACAACCAATCTGGTTTCAGTAAACCCACCAAACAACCATCCCGGTTTCAGTAAACCCACCAAACAACCAGCCCGGTTTCAGTAAACCCACCAAACAACCATCCCGGTTTCAGTTAACCCACCAAACAACCAATCTGGTTTCAGTTAACCCACCAAACAACCATCCTAGTTTCAGTAAACCCACCAAACAACCAGCCCGGTTTCAGTAAACCCACCAAACAACCATCCCGGTTTCAGTTAACCCACCGAACAACCATCCTGGTTTCAGTTAACCCACCAAACAACCAATCTGGTTTCAGTAAACCCACCAAACAACCAATCTGGTTTCAGTAAACCCACCAAACAACCATCCTGGTTTCAGTTAACCCACCAAACAACCAATCTGGTTTCAGTAAACCCACCAAACAACCAATCTGGTTTCAGTAAACCCACCAAACAACCATCCTGGTTTCAGTTAACCCACCAAACAACCAATCTGGTTTCAGTAAACCCACCAAACAACCAATCTGGTTTCAGTTAACCCACCAAACAACCAATCTGGTTTCAGTTAACCCACCAAACAACCAATCTGGTTTCAGTAAACCTACCAAACAACCATCCTGGTTTCAGTAAACCTACCAAACAACCATCCCAGTTTCAGTTAACCCACCAAACAACCATCCTGGTTTCAGTTAACCCACCAAACAACCAATCTGGTTTCAGTAAACCCACCAAACAACCAATCTGGTTTCAGTAAACCCACCAAACAACCATCCTGGTTTCAGTTAACCCACCAAACAACCAATCTGGTTTCAGTAAACCCACCAAACAACCAATCTGGTTTCAGTAAACCCACCAAACAACCATCCTGGTTTCAGTTAACCCACCAAACAACCAATCTGGTTTCAGTAAACCCACCAAACAACCAATCTGGTTTCAGTTAACCCACCAAACAACCAATCTGGTTTCAGTTAACCCACCAAACAACCAATCTGGTTTCAGTAAACCTACCAAACAACCATCCTGGTTTCAGTAAACCTACCAAACAACCATCCCAGTTTCAGTTAACCCACCAAACAACCAATCTGGTTTCAGTGAACCTACCAAACAACCAATCTGGTTTCAGTAAACCCACCAAACAACCAATCTGGTTTCAGTAAACCCACCAAAAAACCAATCTGGTTTCAGTAAACCCACCAAACAACCAATCTGGTTTCAGTAAACCCACCAAACAACCATCCCGGTTTCAGTTAACCCACCAAACAACCAATCTGGTTTCAGTAAACCCACCAAACAACCATCCCGGTTTCAGTTAACCCACCAAACAACCAATCTGGTTTCAGTAAACCCACCAAACAACCATCCCGGTTTCAGTAAACCCACCAAACAACCAGCCCGGTTTCAGTAAACCCACCAAACAACCATCCCGGTTTCAGTTAACCCACCAAACAACCAATCTGGTTTCAGTAAACCCACCAAACAACCATCCTAGTTTCAGTTAACCCACCAAACAACCAATCTGGTTTCAGTAAACCCACCAAACAACCATCCCGGTTTCAGTTAACCCACCAAACAACCAATCTGGTTTCAGTAACCCCACCAAACAACCATCCCGGTTTCAGTAAACCCACCAAACAACCAGCCCGGTTTCAGTAAACCCACCAAACAACCATCCCGGTTTCAGTTAACCCACCAAACAACCAATCTGGTTTCAGTTAACCCACCAAACAACCATCCTAGTTTCAGTAAACCCACCAAACAACCAGCCCGGTTTCAGTAAACCCACCAAACAACCATCCCGGTTTCAGTTAACCCACCAAACAACCATCCTGGTTTCAGTTAACCCACCAAACAACCAATCTGGTTTCAGTAAACCCACCAAACAACCAATCTGGTTTCAGTAAACCCACCAAACAACCATCCTGGTTTCAGTTAACCCACCAAACAACCAATCTGGTTTCAGTAAACCCACCAAACAACCAATCTGGTTTCAGTAAACCCACCAAACAACCATCCTGGTTTCAGTTAACCCACCAAACAACCATCCTGGTTTCAGTAAACCCACCAAACAACCATCCTGGTTTCAGTTAACCCACCAAACAACCATCCTGGTTTCAGTTAACCCACCAAACAACCAATCTGGTTTCAGTAAACCCACCAAACAACCAATCTGGTTTCAGTTAACCCACCAAACAACCAATCTGGTTTCAGTTAACCCACCAAACAACCAATCTGGTTTCAGTAAACCTACCAAACAACCATCCTGGTTTCAGTAAACCTACCAAACAACCATCCCAGTTTCAGTTAACCCACCAAACAACCAATCTGGTTTCAGTGAACCTACCAAACAACCAATCTGGTTTCAGTAAACCCACCAAACAACCAATCTGGTTTCAGTAAACCCACCAAAAAACCAATCTGGTTTCAGTAAACCCACCAAACAACCAATCTGGTTTCAGTAAACCCACCAAACAACCATCCCGGTTTCAGTTAACCCACCAAACAACCAATCTGGTTTCAGTAAACCCACCAAACAACCATCCCGGTTTCAGTTAACCCACCAAACAACCAATCTGGTTTCAGTAAACCCACCAAACAACCATCCCGGTTTCAGTAAACCCACCAAACAACCAGCCCGGTTTCAGTAAACCCACCAAACAACCATCCTGGTTTCAGTTAACCCACCAAACAACCAATCTGGTTTCAGTAAACCCACCAAACAACCATCCTAGTTTCAGTTAACCCACCAAACAACCAATCTGGTTTCAGTAAACCCACCAAACAACCATCCCGGTTTCAGTTAACCCACCAAACAACCAATCTGGTTTCAGTAAACCCACCAAACAACCATCCCGGTTTCAGTAAACCCACCAAACAACCAGCCCGGTTTCAGTAAACCCACCAAACAACCATCCCGGTTTCAGTTAACCCACCAAACAACCAATCTGGTTTCAGTTAACCCACCAAACAACCATCCTAGTTTCAGTAAACCCACCAAACAACCAGCCCGGTTTCAGTAAACCCACCAAACAACCATCCCGGTTTCAGTTAACCCACCAAACAACCATCCTGGTTTCAGTTAACCCACCAAACAACCAATCTGGTTTCAGTAAACCCACCAAACAACCAATCTGGTTTCAGTAAACCCACCAAACAACCATCCTGGTTTCAGTTAACCCACCAAACAACCAATCTGGTTTCAGTAAACCCACCAAACAACCAATCTGGTTTCAGTAAACCCACCAAACAACCATCCTGGTTTCAGTTAACCCACCAAACAACCATCCTGGTTTCAGTAAACCCACCAAACAACCATCCTGGTTTCAGTTAACCCACCAAACAACCATCCTGGTTTCAGTTAACCTACCAAACAACCAATCTGGTTTCAGTAAACCCACCAAACAACCAATCTGGTTTCAGTAAACCCACCAAACAACCATCCTGGTTTCAGTAAACCCACCAAACAACCATCCTGGTTTCAGTAAACCTACCAAACAACCATCCTGGTTTCAGTAAACCCACCAAACAACCAATCTGGTTTCAGTAAACCTACCAAACAACCATCCTGGTTTCAGTAAACCCACCAAACAACCATCCCATGGTAATTTAATCATACAAGTTCTGGCCATGTTTTCACGAAAACACAGATTAGTCGAAGTGGATTATTTTTTTACATGTTCATATCCTTATTGATAGTGCCAAATGATAATACGAAATTGAGTGTTATGGAATTGTTATCTTAACCATGCAAGTGTGACCTTGACCATGGCAGTATTTCAGGTTCTTCTATTTCATAGAAAAATATATACTGGTATCAAGTTTATTAATAGTGGGTTCTGAAAGTACAAATAATTGATAACATGAGTGATTTGTCATACAATGCACCCATCATTAATCACAGTGTATCATTGGGAAGAGGTTGACAAATTTTGGTCTTCACACAGTGCCTGCCACATGACCCACAGTTGTTCCACAGTTGTTGCATCGCTGAGTTGGGGTAAACCGTTGTTGGCGTACTGTAGTGCATATTGCCCATATTGTGTTTTATTTATATCAATGATGCATTATACCTGCATGTCACATGGTCATATGAACAATCTGCTGCAAAGACTTCTTTGTTTTACTACACTTGTGTTGAGCCAAGAAATTGCATCTTTGATTTTTACCAATGAATCCAATATTTATCGAATGAGTCAAACATGGGAGGGTATTGAACATATTATACACATCTTATATCAATGTAACCTAAGGAGGATTATTTCATTTGTCTGTCACTTTTAGTTGCACTGATGTTAAAAGGAAGGCCGGTCTAGACCCTATGGTGGAAATGGAGAGATATCTTGGGGTTACAGAAAGGCCCAAAGTAAATACCATCAAGCCAAAAAAGACAGCAGATGTGAAAAGGCTTGTGTCTCCTAGTGCCATTCTGTCATACTGTAGTACTACAGGTAGACATAGTACTAAGAGTAAGTCTTCTTTATACCTCATCATTCATATTGACAGCAATCTCTACATGAGTAATTGTTCAATCAGATTTGTTGATTCAGTGTTACAGCTGTGCTTCAAAGAAACAGTATATGTTGTAATGGCTGCATTGTTGGGCAAGATTCATGGGGGTGTTTTACAGACAGATATGCCTGGGATCCTTTAGAGAGGAGGAATGTTTAGTGCTTTTGAGATGTCTAAGTATTGTCTCATTGTGTCAATAACAAATGTCAGGTAGAACAATTTCGCTTGTGTTGCGTTTTTATTTTATATACACATAGTCTACAGTACAAAAGACAGTATGAAGTTTTAACAAAATAAAATAAATTTCCTCAACCAAAGCACTAATTCAGACAGATTAGGTGACTGACATTGATACCTCTTCGTAGGAAGTGCACCATCTTAAAACACTTATACATGTACAACCACAATCATGTACAACCAATTTTCCTTTTGCAACTTTTTGTAATGATTCATTTTTTTAAAGCTTGAATATGTAACAAAAACATTTTTACAAATATCTGATCTAAATATGCCTTGTATAACTCCCATTGTTATTTCAAACAGGAAGGAATAGTCCAAGTTCAGATGATAAGAAGAGGAAACACCACAAACACAAGAGTCAACATAAACACAAGAGCAAAACAGACAAAAAAGGATCAAGCAAAAGAGGGCTACATCATAATATGTCTGATGATAACAAGAAATGTAGTCACCATAAAGGAGACAAAATAAAGCTCAAAGAGAGAGATTATCAGGGACCAAATATACAGCAGCTACGAGCAGAGAGACTTAAACGTGAAGCAGCAGAAAGATTGAAAACGAGTCGCTTGCTGTCTGGTCAGAAGACAGATCCAATAGATGGATCAGGATCTAAAGAAGATATAATAGACAAACCAGGACAGTACAACTCACAGTTCCATCCAGAGCTTGTTCGTAAAAAGCACAGGCCATTTCAGTTCAACATGGTTTGGTAACATTTAAATGGTTTACTTTGTTGGACCTGACAAATACAACTTTGGTTCCACTATTGTGATATCACATAAATTAACTAGCATGGTTTTTTATTGGTTTGTTGCCACAAGAGTACAAAAAAAGGAACTTTTGGTAGGTAACAAAAAGTTTGTTACCATAGTAGGCCAAAACAAGGAAAATTCATCTTTTTAATTGTATTGTGAGAAACAAAAAAGTAAAATACTTTGACGTGTAGGAGATGCGCCATCTTACTGGTTTGTCACTTGTCTTGTTGATTAAAAGGTCCCAATTGTAGCTGAACAAAAATGTGAAGCCAATGCCTAGCAAATTGTTACATCCAAACAAGATTCAGTCACAGGTTTTAGAATCAGTTAAATAATTCCAATCGGTGCTGTTTTTGTGCTGTGAATTTGTGACTTGATTGTCTTTAATCAATGTTACAAACTTCCTATCACCATTTTTTATTGTACAAGTAAACAGAGCTGAAATGACCACTACAAGTTCACTTTGGTCATTTGTTGAAAACTTTGAGCACTCCCTGAGTGTGGTTTCTGATCTTCCATGATGGTGGATTAGTGGCAACTCGAGTCTGGAATAATGTGAACTCCTCAAGATGAATGAAAGGGATCTTATTGTATACATCCCTCCAGTCTGATGCTGCAGTCTTCTTGTAGCTAGCAAGCATGACATGTAGAGCTGGCCTGCATGCTGAATATCTGGAACGGATAAGAATCAGGGCTTGTCATTTAGATTTAGGAATTAGTCAAGATGAAAGGATGTCAAAACTTACAAAGAGGGCAAACATGACAATAGAACACTGACAAATGGAAATAGGTGTCTTTTGTCCTGTAAAAACAGATTCTTTCAATTTCTGTGGAATTCTGTCATATTAGCTTTTATATGATCGTTGTATGATGCTGTATGCTCGGGAGTTTTCCTGAATTCAAGCTCACAAGAGCACATTTTCTAGAACAATAAACCCTTCTCATATGACGTCACTATTTTATCGCTCACCATGCTGTAATACTTACAGGCACTGATACTAGAACTGCGCGAACATGGGCACTGGATGGCGCTATGCGTACGTATCCTATATGTGCATTGTACGCCAGCATGGCTACCACATTGCTACAGAAATGTGACATCAGTGAGAAGGCTCTATTGAGTTACATTTAAAAATTATAAGGATCTTGGGAATAAAGGATGAAAACTCTATTTAAATATAAGTTCTTCACCAGTCTGTTGTTTCTTCTTATTGAACCAGGTTTACAAAAAGTATCGCAAATGGATGTTGATACATGTACTTACTTATCCATTATGGCTTTTTGCCATTTGAGACAGGTGCCAAAGTATACACTGCTTATAACTTGTAACACCATGAGATTTGAGCAGTGCTCCATAACGTCTACTAACTCCTCCACTTCTTTGATTCTAGGAATAGTCAAACCATTAGTTTTTTTCAGTCTTTATTTGACCTGCCATTGACCATTGAACTCTAAATTCATTCAGTCTATATCGATAGTTTATGTAAACTGATTGCACCTTGTATGGGTGTACTGTTCTATAAAGATATGATCGATGGCTAATCAATTTTTATGATAGACACCTGTTACATTCAGCTGGAGGTGATATGCACTTAAAACAAATTCAAACAAAATTAGTTTTGAAGTTCCCAGCACAGGATGCATCGTTTTCTCTATGAGCGGCATCTGTGTACATTCTGTATTCGTGCTGACTGTAGAGCTACATGTGTACTTGTATTGACCCATTTCATCTACCATCATCACCCACAATAAGTTTCGTTGCACCGTGTTGGGACTCAGATTCCCCAGAATGTTACTGTGCAGTGCCAATAGTTGGAATTGATACTTTTGATGTTTAAAATATATATACAGTAAATATATATTTAAAATCACCCTCAAATTTCCATTTCAAAAATGGACTTTAACTCTTCGTGACACCATCAAAAAAAATCACACACTTATGCCATCAGGCACTTTTCAAGTGTCCGTTTGATATTTTGCGTGTAATACATGTTTTTTGAGAACACAATCATGTTTAAATCGCCCAAAATATTGGATATAGACCGTTGTGACTAAATAAAATAAATTCAAGCAAAATTTCCATTGAGATCAGCCCACAAGTGTCTCTAAGCCATTTGTTTGAATGAAACCCTCGTGTTTGATGAGTCAGCAAAAACATAATTTCTTACATTTCTTACATTTCCCAAGGGAACACCGGGAGAACTGGTCATTGGTGGATTTTTTTTGGTGTGAAATCAACCCCGATGGTAACAAGACAATTGGCATGCTATTTGGCTAGGTTTATTTGAGGAACCTTACATTTTTTAAATACAAATAAAATAAAATGGCGGAGTAATTACTTTTTAATTAAAAACGGACACCTGAAAAGTGCCCGATGGCTTAATCTAGGGTTAAAAGATACCTGCCTTTTCAGTCCATTTTTTTGAAAAAATTAACAATAGTAACAAGCTGAATTATTTTCAGTATAAGTCTGCATGTCCATTCACATGTTGAAACACTTGTGGGTGGTTTTAGGTAGAGTACTTAAGAAAACGCTACATTGCTATCATGATGGTAGAAAAGTGGCACACTTATCGTGTTTCTTGTCAAATGCTCTCTGAAAACTCTCTCCTCAGTGCAACAACTAAAGTAGTCATCAATCAGAAGGCTTTAAAAGATCTGTTTGTTTAGAATATTTACTTGAAGCTATAGCCATTAGGTATAATGGAACTCACATGTAAAGGCTGCCTCATATTTTATTAGAGACCACAATTTTCCTTTTGTAAAATCGTTATTTATTTTGTATTTATCAGTTCTGGTTGTGAAGCCAAGGATTTTTAGAAAAGTGAACTTAATCTTTGTACTAGTTAATCTGTGCACTAGCCAAGAATCCCATGGAGAGAAGACAAGGAAGGAAATTTCTTCCAGTTTTAAATGTAGGAGGAAAACCCTACAGAATTATTCTAGGGAAAACCCATGATCGTTTCACTAAATGAATCTACTTATTATGTATTAGTATTTATTAACAATATATCTTACTTTCCAGTTTGTGTTATGAGGCAAAACCTTGTTAACCTTGTACAGCATTTCAGACTCTGTAGGAGACTTTTCATCTCGACAATCTTAGGCTGCTCAAACCTGTTAGCAATATTGTCCAGAAGAAATTGTCAATCGGCATAGACCATCACTTGGGATGCTTGTGTGTTTAAGGGGCAGTGGAATATAAGCCATAGTAAACAATATACATGTTAGGGTTCGATTCTAATGCATGGTTAGGTCCAGTGCTACAGTACCAACAAAGCTGAATTTGTTTAAGAGCAACTTCAATAGTAGAACGTATTAACCTTTGATAAAGACTGAGATAAAAACTGCTGAAGGGAAGCTATGTACAGTCAGCTGTGGTAGTACCCATGTAGGAGACTGGCTGCAGAGGGCTCTGGCTGAATCTATATTTGCTAGTAGGATCTACATTCATTTCTATATTTCTCTAAATTATCAGATCCTTTTGGTCTACAGTGTGACATTTTAATCCTCAAAATTGTTAATCATTAATTTGGTTTCAAAATAATGAATAAAATATATATAAAAAACAGATTAATGCTTACCGAAAATCTTGTAGCTGTTTTGCATATGTCATTGCCTGACACAAATTCTGAATGAAGAAGCACTGATCATATGGATATGGTCCAAGATGAGACAGAGACAATGATGTGAGCATTGTGCATCCCTTAGTGATGGATATAAGGCTGTATCCATGGAGGATACTTGGGATTCCAGCTAGTACTAGAGATTGAAGATAATGCCATTGAGAGATGCTCAGTAGGGTATCTTCTGGATCCATCACATCACCACTACAGCAACATAACATGAAGGACATGCATGTAACGTTCATTATTTACATTACACACCTGGTACTTCATTTTCAAAAACTATTGCTAGTGGAAAGTCAAGTTTAACAACAATTGTTGTTATCAAGATAATAAGCTATACAGGCGAGTTCACAAATATTAAAATAACTGAACTGGACCTTCCAAGAGCAGAATGTTTCAATTAACCTGGAATTTGTTTTTGCTTGTATCATAATAGTAAGAAGTTTTATATCACGAAAAAGGGGGGCATTTGTTTTCACATGCAGTTTATGTTGTATAAAAAGGCAATGCATCCATTTATGGATTGGGGTCCAAGCTGGACTTTTTCAAAGATAAGCTGTGAAATGATACTTTGTTTTAAACAAGAGTACAAAAGTATTGTCTTGTTTTTCATGACAAACCATTGTATGGCATCCTCATCTGCTGGTGCTGCCGGAGGACACAAGACGGAGACAAATCCAGTCTTAATGAGTTCAAAGGACTGAATCTTGCTACAACCAATGACAAGACTTGACAAATCACTGGTACAGTAAACACAGCTGTGTAGCTTATCAAGCTTTGTCTAGAAAGAAAAACATCAACTTAAGTTACATGTATATAATTTGTTGGATGCAATATTATGTCCAAATATCAAAAGCTGTCAGTGTAAATTGTTGAGTACCTGCATCTACAAACTATCCTGAACTGTCTCTTATTCTTAGGGACCTCATCGTAGCCTCACTGAAAACAAAACTCCACACAAGTAATGCTCTGCCATCCATCTTGGATCAAGCCAGTTAGGTTAAAGGAAAATAAATGGTATTAATAATTTTTTAAAAGTTGATAACAAGTTTCAAATAATTTGAATACATGAACAGACTTTTTGAGAGTGAAAAACTGCAAGTGCTTTGGTGTACCGGGATGCAAATTTGGTTAATTGACTTTACCCACCCGAGTAATATGCCTGTGATTTTTTTTCACAGAACTCGGGAAAGTACTGAGTATACAGTGCTAACACACATCGGTGTAGGGTAAAAACCAAAATTAATATTCTTTATTCCCGATGCAAAATTAACATCTATTAAATGACTTTACCTTGTTTGTCTTAATCCAATCAGATCCCTGGATTCTTGAGCACCTAGAGAAAACAATCAATTATACGATTATTATAATTTTCTTCCATTTCTATCTCACATTATCCACACAAACTCAGAAATTTTTTGTTTGTTTAATTGAGATACCACAATTTCACAGTATTATCAGTACTTGGGAATACAAATGTATCACATATTCTTGTGATGGAAATTACCATCATCTTTTAGGAAAAACTTACAATGCAAGGTAACAATAATGTTGCGATTTTATGAATAGCTAATGGGCAATAATTTTTATGACTTTGCAAAAAGAAAATGTGACAAATACAATGAACTTACTTGCTAAGATCGAAAGAGGTAGAAGTACTAGATTGCCCTCTGCCTTGCTGATGACTAGATGTCGGCTTAGCTGGTGTTACTAGATGTTGCCTCTCTGGTAGACCACATACAGGCAGTGATACACTCACTAAACCTATTATGGATGACAAACAATATTATCTCAAATATAAACAAAATTGCTCTTTAATCACATGCACAAAATCATCAAGAACAAAGGACAACTAACCTGTGGATCCTCTTTGAATTGTCAACACAATTTATGCTTACATTTTGTTATAAAACACCCTTAAATAAGGTATTTTTAAAAGGTAAAGGAGATGGTGGTGGACTCTGGTTGTACTGAATCATGGTTGTCTCATTAATTTGGGTAACTTTGATAAAAGCTGGTATGAAATACCAAACTTAGCACAATCATATTATGTGGATACGACTCGGTGACAAATCAGCTAATGCTATGTTATTACTTTGTTGTGACTAGTGGCCTGCTATTATGCTTAAAGCAAGTAATCAATATGTTCTGCTTCACAGCTTTGAACCCCACAAACATCAGGTTGTGGGTTTAACAAATAAGTAGAAAATCAGTTTGGATGACATTTCTTTTTCGTCATAGAGCTTTTGTTCAATGGTTTTATGTTTATTAATGATGCAATCTTACAAAAAGAGGAAGTTGTACCTTGATGGCTTCTGACACTGATTAAGTGATTTTTTTATCCTGATATGTCAATGACATTAGCAGAGGAGTGACTTGTAATCCCTAAGCTACTCCTGCACTGATGAGTCAATACAAAGGTCATATTGCCTCATGCAACTTTCTCAGCTTTACTACCATTCTATATGTTTATCAGTATTGGGACGCATGTCAGCAAAAAAAGTACCAACTATGATTCATTTCTAATGGTGTCCAAGTTGTGATACAGCGTTTTAGAAAGCTGTCGGTTCCGAACCAGCTCATCCCTGTTTCCGCCATAATTTGCTGTGGGTCGTGTATTAGACGAAACCAGTAAGACACAACTGAGTGGTTGAAATGAGTGTACCAGGTAGCAGTGCCAACATCTGACAAAGTTGATTTTCTGGAAGATGAGGGTGCATTCCACTTAGATTGAGATGTTTAAGTGGTGTCTTGGCATGTACAAAGACATGTAAAGCAGACAGGTCTGTCCACATTTCTCCATTTTTGACCTGAAACACAATACAGTACAAGAGATTTAGAATTAAGCTATAAATATCTATTTCTATAGATTCGAAAAAGTTGCACGCTTTCATTTCGTTAGGTATTGCACGAAAACATCCTCCAATGATGTTAAGTTGGAGTTAATTAAAATCTAAACATTGTCGGGATGCCGACGTTATCTCACAGATCACGTCCATCATGTTTTATGTGTTTTGTGCCTTGTCCGTGGCATATACGAACGGTTTTATATGTTTTTCGTTTTGAAATGGCATCATCTGTCAAAACTCGTTTAGAGACCAAACTAAATAAAATTTCGGCGAAAAATTAGGCCTACCGTTTTCAAGACATCAGTACAAAAGCTAATATTCAAGGTTTCCAAATGTCGACAATTTTCGGCCACTGCACATAAGTCTGTAAAATTCACGTTCCCAGCAATGTTTAAATATCTAAGACAACTAAATTCTATCAATTTGAGATCTGGTACACTAGTCATCTGTAATGATGTAAGGCGAGGCGATGCGCCACATTTCACCCCACTGGGCAGCTTAAAACAGCCATCAGTGAACAGCACGCTGCGTTGATTGGTCGAATATTCCACGGCGTTTAAACTCAAGCTTCTGTGGTTACCAAGAACTCTTCGTCCAATCTTAAAGTGTTCAAGATTGTCGAATGATACGACGTCATTTAAAGGCCTCGTACACATACACTCCTCCGTGCAAGTTTCCCCATACGTCGCACTTATACTAAATGCTGTAAGGTTGGGACAATATTTTGGAAGTGATATATCGTTGATGCATTTCGTGGGGCTACATAAAATATACAACTCTTGAAGTTTGTTCAACGTTCTAGCAGCTGATTGGCTGATATTGCCATTGATGCCGGTATTTTGATTGTAAGACAGACTACGGAGTGAGCGACTGCACTGAAGGATTCGATGTAATGTCTCAAACTCAACGTTCGTGTTGCTAATATCTAGATGCAGAAGGTTTGGCAATCGAAAGCCAAGCGACGATAGGTCTTCTTTCGTCAACCAGTAACAGTTGGAGAGGTCTAAAGATTGAATGGCGTTTCTCCAGTTCAAAAATGTTGCCTCTAGACTACGTCTTGTAAGATAGTAGCATTTGCTTAAGGTTAAACTCCTATAGAGAAAAGAAAAATGTGTTATTTGTTATGGTTCTCCTCCTAAAGTATGTATTTCTTTCTGCTTTCACGAATTTTAATTCTTTTCAGCGCTTCTTGCGAAGTGGATATCACCAGGTGGTCTTCAAGAAAAGGTTCACGGTAAAAATAAAACCACATTAATTAAAACAAACAAAAATTGGGTGTAGCAAAAAATGTAGTGTTTTGCAGTGAATATCCACGTTTTTTTGTCACTAAACACAATGAGTTTTTCGAGAGAATGATATCTGCAGACTTTTGTTGATTATGCCGACTGGCGCAGCGAAGACGGAAGAAACACTACCAGACCAAACAACTATAAATCAAAGAGTGAAGTGGTCATTTTCTTCACCCTAGTCCGCATTCATTTTACTCAAGTCGTTGGAATTTTGTTTTCATATAATATTATTTGTTTTTGTATAATGTTTCCTAAGTTTGCGCCACACAACCAGTCCGAGCTAGCTATGTGCATAATGTACGCGCAGTGCGTGCGTGGTGTGAGATGTACGAGTACGCTCTGACGACCGCCTTTGGCAAGGCCGGGATTATAGGCCTACACACTCAAACAAAAATACATATTTGTAAAAATTTCGTATTTTTTGTTGTCACCCCAAATTGATTTTTGATTGTCCAGTCATCAATGATTTATTACTTGATAATTAAGTTTACATAAAGTTTGTGACCTTCGACGTAATCAAGGTTATCCATTTGCTTTGATATAGTTTTTGCTTGCACTGACAGAGGTTCATTGGTAACAATGCAGGCGCGGATCCGGGGGGGGGGCAGGGGTCACGTGCCCCCGGGTAAAAAAACAAATAAAACAAAATAAAATAAACTTTTGCCTGTTTTAAAATTAGCCACAAGTGTGTGTGGTGTAGTTCCCCCCTCCCCGCAGCAGGATGGATTTCTTTTCATTCTATGTCTTATTTTGTTTCTTTCTGCCAAAATGTCATGATATGTCATGATAATGTCTTTCATGATATGTCACCTGTAATTGTTTAGATAAGCAACAATAACATAAGCATGACGTGCCAATTCGTCCGGGGTAAAACATATTTCATGTCGTTCCGGCATTCCAGTGTAAGACTACACTATAAGCTTGAATTTGAGAAACGCCAGATTTTACCCACTATTATTTTTAATGAATATGCAAAACAAACAAAAAAACAGATAATGCAGCGACCAGATCCAAACGCGAATTTTCCGGGATTAAATTTTTCTTTGATTAAAATTAGAAGATTGATATGGATCAGAAGTGCTCAAAAAGTGTGTCTATTTTTCTGTTTTTAGGCACACAGAGGCTTGATTTTTAACCCCTCGAAACGCCAAAAGCTCAAAGCTTCCGGGGCGCCCCCTGGACGTCCACCGTTGTTGTTGTTGTTGTTGTTTTTTTATTACTTTGTTTAGTCCTCCTATATACAAAATCCTGAGCGCGTAATGGGTAACTTGGCTGTACTTGACCATTAAAATCAAACTAATAGAACAGACGTGTGTATATTCTAGGATTCAATTGTAACAATACATGGAAAAAGATATATTTCTAATTATAAGCCGGGTGACCAAAAACAGCCAGCAAAAAAACAAACAAAGGCAGCGTAAACACAATTACAGCTGTACAAGATGTATGTTGACATGGGTAAAGTTTGGTAAAATGAGTAGGTTCAAACAAAAGGGTTGTCGGTTTAGTTGCAGGTAAACTTGACAATATTGAAGTCAAACAATTGGAAATATTTAACCAACAAGTAGTTTAAGTTGATTACTGGTCACTGTACAATATTCCGATTCGGGAAAAAAGAAGAAGAAACCAACCTGAAAAGCGATGAGTCATTAGCAATTCTGCCAAGGTGACATCGAGGCCCCAGTTTACTCAATGTTAATAATTCATGAATGGGTAGAAAACTAAGAATTTTTAATAGGATTTCAACCGGCAAACTGTCTAATGTAAGAATAGTGTTGGTGCAGATTCCAGTACCGTCATTTGGGGAGGCGGCCATTTTGCATTGTCAATGGTTCATTGTTAGTTGAATTGTGTATTTCCTTAAACAAATAACCATTGGTCCAAAATCCATATTTGTAGAGTCTTCAAAACCAGAAAGACTAACGTTTATTTATACCACTAGAAAAGAAATAGAAAATAAATAATATAATGAGATCCTTGATACATTAACTTTGCAAACTTTACTAGGGTAGGGTCATATATTTTTTTAGAACTGAAAAAGTGCCTGTGATTTCTATCCGGAAACTTGCTTGTTGTAAAGATGGTACTAGGCATCCCACGAAATTATTTTGTCTAAAATGCTCATGTTGATTAGAAATCAATAAAACATAACTGAATCTGAGAAACGATTAGTGTATAAATCGTTTTTCAGATTTCTGGTGGATGTCCGTTTACGAAGCTGATGCGGCCGGAAATGCGGTTGATACCCGCTGTCACCTCGCTAAACAATGGACGTTCTTGTGAAAATACCCTGACGGATTGTTTTTGTTTTCTCAGTAAGTATACATTCCCTCGGCCCCATAGACTTGGTTCCAAGTCTGCGATCGTGGCTTTTAGTCTACCCGATAGCCAATACATTATTGCCTGAAATAGCGCCCTCTTGTATAGACTAACCTCCGTCATTAGCCTACGATCACAGACTTGGGACTATTGTTCAACGGTTTGTACACACCCTATAGCGAATTAGTCCAAAAGTGGACGGAACAATCTGATTGGTCGGAATCGCAAAAACCTTCGATAACATGAATATTCAAATAAAACCATCTAGGCCTACGGGATAGGTTGAAGTACATGCGGTTGGAGGAGACATATTCAACGATTCCATATAAACTGTAGGGTGCAACTGTTATCGCAGAGTAGTAGGAATCATGTATTGTGTTATGTGTTTTTTACTACATTAAGATCTCATTAAACTTATCTATGTATTTTAAAAACTGTCTACGTACCAAGGACTATTCAAGTTTAATATCGAATGAACATAAAGCAACAATTTTAAACGAGTTCAGCCCGTAGTAATAGACGCTGCCAGAAATGTTTTTGCCGTCTCCTGATTGGCCAGCTCCCTGGCGAACGCTTGATTGTTTAAATTTATCTTTGAATACATGACTATACATAAATGCAAGGGGGTCAAGTCTGAGATTGCGAGTTGGGGCGCGTGATAGCTAATCTGTGGAGGCGTTTTTCGTGGACGATGCAGAGGAATAACCGCGATCTCAGACTTGAAATCAAGTCTATCGGCCCCACCGTTCTCATCCAAAACCGCTGGGATGGGCTATAGTGATGCTTAGTACAGCTTGTTCTGGATATTGTGATACATGATGGGAACGACTACTGCCGATTGGCGCACTAAATCGCAAAATCACAACATATACTATGCAGGGAGGGGTTTTATGCGTACATGTGCACTCGCCAGCCCATCTCAGAGTCTTTGGAGGAGGCGCTGGGTCCTAGGACCGAGAGCGAATCCAATGGGTTCCTCCTCAGTGCAGTGATCGATTTTCACAAATCACTTAGATTGGTTTTAACATGTGTATCAATCTTTGACAAGCAAAGTGCAATGTCACAATTCAAATCCCTTTTGCAATACAACTCAAATGAAGAAGAATCTTTAGTTCTTTATGAAATCGAGCCCAGGTAAGCCTTGTACGACGATGGGTATAGATCACTTCAAATGGCGTCGTATAAACATGACAATTTTCTCGGTTTCTACCACCGGTCTTTTCCTGTCTACGCCGGATCAGTTTACTTCAGAACAATACACTAGGCTATTAATCAGTTGGACGTTTTGCTCCCCTTGGCGGGGCAGATAATTATATGTAAGTCCAGTGTGTGGATGTAAGCCTAAAGACCAGACAATGTCAGTGAAAATTACTCATATCAAGCTGCTGACTAATGAATTGAAATCCACTTCTGGAAAAATACTGGATTCCCTAAATGTTTGTAATATCTGCAACGAGGAAGATTGTTGCAACGAAACTCGTTTGCTCACTTAGACAAAACAAGAAGCCATAAATTTAAAAAGGCTCCACCTATAAACGAGAGTTGAATTCTCTCTTCCCCTCTTCTGAGGGACTGCTCTATTTTCCGACACCCCTTGTGTTCCAACAACATGTTCCGATAACCCCTCATGACCTACCCGCTAGTGTATATTGGTTAGGGTTAGGGTCAGTGTTGGAGTTAGGATTAGGATTAGGAAAATACATCAGAGGTGTCAGAACATGGCCTAAGGGGTGTCGGAACAAATTCTCCTTTTCTCTTTCCGCTCAATAACCATTTTAAGGTAAAAATGTCTTCAGGTGTAATTTCGCTGCATTTTGTCAAAGTTTTCTCTCGTCCTTGATCCAGCTTTGCTGCTCTAAAAACCTGCGTCGAAAGAACCCATACACATGTGAACTGTCTGAACCACAGCGTCAGTGTCAACTACGGCCGCCTCTATTTTAGCCTTGTCCAAGGCTCTTTACGCAAGCACCTCGCTTTGAATTCACCAGGTATAGCATAACAACACTGGCACGGTACTGCAGTGCTTGATATACAACATACCGTGGGGTCGAAGCATGGTTTTTCAACCTCGTACCAAAAAACGAGGCCGAAACAGACCTCGTTTTTTGGTACGAGGTTGAAAAACCATGCTTCGACCCCACGGTATACTGTATATCAAGTACTGCAGTACCGTGCCAGTATTGTTATGCTACCTGGTGAATTCAAAGCGGGGTGCTTACGTAAAGAGCCTTGGACAAGGCTACCTCTAATGAGATCTGGCTTATTTTTTTATTACCAGGCTAACATTGATGATAATAATACAATATTTTGATATATATATACCTCGGCATTTATAGTAATAGCAGTGCATGCAGTTCTGGGTGAAATGCTCTCATTGACTGTGTGTGTGAAAAATGAGCCTGAAACCCACCCCATTAAAACAGTGCGCTCCCCCCCAAATACCAACATTTCAAGCGAAATATCACCACATGCTATTTTGATAAACATAGTGGCGAGGTGTAAAACCTGGCTGAAGCCCCCAAGGCCATCCAACCTTAGTTCCCATGCGGTGAATGACGAAGTTCATGTGTGCAATGTGATCGTTGGTATCATTCTAAAAGCACCATGGAATATCGAATCTTTACTACAGTATAATAAAAATTAGTTTTTCATAGTTTTTTTTAATAATAATGCATTATTATTAAAAACTTTAATCATTCAGCCTTTGAAACCCGTAACAAAGTCTACTCAGCATGTTGTCAGATCCAATGTAAATGGAGATCTGACTCCCGTTGATGGGACTGCCACGCATGCCTGGACGGAATATCTCTATAAGGGCCATCCGGCAGAATAATACTAATAAAACTATTACTAATAATACTAATACTATTACTATTACTAATAATGATGTACATAATAGGGCGCACATATCCATAGTAAATTCTCAAGGCGCCTACAAGAAATCCTGTCAATGAAAACAACAAACTTTGAGTAACTATTTAAATGCTATGGCCATCAGATGTGTTCTAGTTGTCTCTATTATACTGGTATATTGGAGCATGACCTCAAGGATGATGGTAAATAATTCCAAAGATGAGGGGCTGCTGACGCAAAGGCCCTGTCCCCCAATAGTTCTTAACTCTACCAGTTTCATCGGTTGATGATCGAAGGCTGTCACAGCTTACCCCGCAAGGCAGCCACGACTGAAAGACTTCACCGCAAACTCAAATAAAAAAATGCAGACAGGTGACACCAGAACTACATATGTACACAAACTAGTTACCCATTTAATATATACATGTCTCTCAAGCCTCCACTAATTGTGGTCTATTTTACAAATCAATATTAACTTAAATCCACATCAATGGAAGATCTAGTAATTTTATCAAGACCTGTTTCAAAAAGGCCCGTCCAGATTAAAGGGTCCTAATCAATAACGGAAATTATTTAATTGGGTAACGTACCCATTTCAAAGCTCACTGGCAGAAACCATAACGCTTAAAAATACCTTGATTGGCAATATATACATATACTCAAAATATGCCTCAGTCACTGTAATGAAGCTATAGAGTATTCTCTGCTCTATAAAAGCTATCTAATTTGTCACAGTGATTATATGAAGTCTACTGGAACTAATGACAATGATGTTTCTATTTAAATATAATGCAAAAATTGATCAATCGTATTCAAAGACAACAATTGTTTTAATCAAAATATTGGTAGTTGTCTTTTAAACTATTCTTCCGGCATAAATGTGCCACATTCGGGCACGCAGAGTATTACAGTAACAAGCAAAAGAAAACCAGTCCAACCAAGTTATAGGGTTCTTTATGGTGGCCCTGAAGGGACATCGCATATCGCAAACGTGTGCGCATACGTATGCGATGTCGCGAAATTTATCGCGAATATGTGCGCACACGTATGCAATGTCGTGAAACAATTCGCGAATATGTGCGCACACGTATGCAATGTCGCGAAACAATTCGCGAATATGTGCGCACACGTGTGCAATGTCGTGAAACAATTCGCGAATATGTGCGCACACGTATGCAATGTCGCGAAACAATTCGCGAATATGTGTGCACACGTGTGCAATGTCGTGAAACAATTCGCGAATATGTGCGCACACGTTTGCGAATTCATTTGCAATGTCGTGAATTTTATTGCATACCTTGTCGCATACCTTTGGGGTGGTGTCATTTTGCGGGCAATTTGTTAGTAACCTAGGGAGTACGCAAGTGGCCCGGTCCCATCTTGTATACCAAAGATACTTCAAGGCAGGAGCTTGGGTACCAGGCAGGTACATTTTAGTGTGGCCATGCCTAGCCGGCCAGCCACATGGTGATGGTACAGCATCATATCACAAAACAAAAGGTCCATGCAAACAATCGTCGGACTATTCTCACTAAAATGAACACCGGTACAATGGTTAGTATAATAGTTATTCACTTATTAGGAAAGCGTGAGGAACAGAGTGCGCTCGAAGGTAAATTAGTCAGACCCTATTTATATCTATTTGTACGTCTCGATCCCAGACTAGCTGCTACAACTCCCCAGTTCATTAGGAATTTTATTGAATGGTATGCGACAAGGTATGCAATAAAATTCATGACATTGCAAATGAATTCGCAAACGTGTGCGCACATATTCGCGAATTGTTTCACGACATTGCACACGTGTGCGCACATATTCGCGAATTGTTTCACGACATTGCACAAGTGTGCGCACATATTCGCGAATTGTTTCACGACATTGCATACGTGTGCGCACATTTCGCGAATTGTTTCACGACATTGCATACGTGTGCGCACATATTCGCGATTTATTTCGCGACATCGCATACGTATGCGCACACGTTTGCGATATGCAATGTCCCTTCAGGGCCACCATAGCAGCCAGTGTAATTCTTTTAGTATTGGAGTGATGGAGGCAGACCTGCTTGCCTGCACAACAAGACGGGCAGCTGAGTTTTGTGTCTTTTGCAGCTTATGGAGCAAATGTTTTGGAAGTCCGTACAGCAGTGCATTATTACAGGAATCCAATCGAGAGGTCACAAACGCACTTGTTGGGTTGCTTGACGCATCAACAAATGCCTGATGGCACGGGGGTTCCTTCAGGCTATAATTTGCAAGTTTGACACATTTTAATGCGTGATGTACTAGCGACATCTTTGAATCCAAGATAGTTCCAAGATTCATCACCTTCTCTGCAGGAACAACCAAGGACGACCTGATCCTTATTATGGGGTACTATGACCTTGGAAAGCTGCTGTCCAGAACCCAACAAAACAAATTGTGTCTTGGATTCATTCAACTTCAGACGACTTTCAGACATCCACCACTGAATTTCAGAGATGCAGCGTTCCATCTGAGAGATACAAGTGTCTACATTATCTTGAGTTGGTAAGCAAGAGACATACAGCTGTAAGTCATCCGCATAAACATGGCAGCTCAATTTATACTTGTTGATGGTATGCTGGAGGGTTAGCATGTAGACACTGAAAAGCTGGGGACCGAGAACCGATCCCTGCGGTACGGATGAGTTCAGTTGAAGGGTCTGTGAGGTTGCTTCCCGAAGTTGTACTGCTTGAGATCGTTTAGACAGATACGACTCAAACCAATCTAAAGCAATTCCAAGTTGTCGTAGCCTATAGTCAGCAATGTTGGATGGTTGACGGTGTCGAAGGCAGAACTGAGATCCAGAAGGACAAGGGCCGTAATTCTACCTCCATCCATCGTAAGAAGTACATCATTCTGTACCCTTAGCAGCGCAGTTTCAACACCATGTCCGGCTCTACAGGCAGACTGAAAGGGGTCATGAAAATTATTGTCACTGTGATAAAAGACTGAAGGCGCATAGACACTATGTGTTCCAATACCTTTCCAATGTATTTCAAGTTAGCAACCGGGCGATAATTGCTGAGACACTGCCTATCTAAATTGGGTTTCTTTAGAAGTGGTTTTATGAGAGCATATTGGAGAAGTATAGGAAAACACCCCGATTTCAATGATGCGTTCACAAGTTGAGTCACGTATGGGACAAAGTCATCCACAAACTCCTTCAGCAACTTCGTTGGCAAAGGATCCAACCCGCATGTCGAGGCTAGTGAATTTATAATCACCTGTCTGACTTCAGTAAAAGTAGCTGATTGGAAGTAAATTCAGTTAAGAAAGGAGGTGGTAACTCAACCTCTCCCATACTATCAGAACCGGCTATTGAAGAATTCTCACATGCAAGGGTTCTCTGGATGTTGGCAACTTTTGCAACAAAGTGTTCAGAGAAATGATCAGCCAAACACTGGTCAGAAGTTCCATCTGGTAAATTTGGTTCCTGTTTCTATAGTGAAGGAGAGTGTCAACAATCTCGAAAAGACGCTTCTGGTCTCCATTGCAGGCGATAATGGATGACATGATTGGATGATAAACTTTCTGTCGTTGTTTGCTGTAAAGAACCCGGTCTTCATCTGATCGTGTTGCACGCCACCGACGCTCAAGTCTACGTCTGTCACATTTCGCTTCCTGAATGTCCTCATTCATCCATGGGGATTTGGGTTTTAGAACAACGCTCCTCAACTTAGCACTTGCAGGAGCATGTCTATCCACGCAGCAGGGCCCGAAGAGTATAGCATCATACTCGTCAAAACATGACAATATATCTTGGACATCAATTTTTGACAGAGGTTAATGAATGTCCCGACGATAGGCCAGGGTGTACTGATATGTTAGAAACGATATGTTCGAAACGATATGTTCACATTCACGGGTGATGAGTAGGTCAAGTGTGTGCCCAAGACGATGTGTAAGTTGGTCCGTTGTAGTTGTGAGTTGGGTCCGTTGTAGTTGTTATGAAGGTCCATCGTGAGTTGGGTCTGTTATCGCTGTGAGTATAGGGGCTGTCAAGGTTGTGAGTTGCATGGTCTATCGTAGTTGTGAGTTGGTCCCCCGAAAGATACCATTTTACTTTGTGCCAGTAACTCCTTGACTCGGGCTACGTCCCGTAGCCTTAGATCTCAAGGGAGATACAGGATCCTCGCGGTTCCCAGAAACGCTGCTTTCTGTAACAGATCTACCCTCACATTTGTCCCTGTCCCCTTAGATGTTTCCCCTGTGCTTTGGGAATGGTACCAAGTGCTCCAACCACCACATCACTTTCACTTCACTTTCACCTGCCAAATCTTACGAAGTTGATCTTTTCTACCTCCTTCGAAGCTACTCTTATATCACCCGGCACTTCTTCGTTCGTTTTAAAATCTAAGACTACAACATCCGGACGCCTATGTTCCATAATGATCAGTCTGAATGTTAAAGTCCCAGAGGATATTGACCTTGTTTGTATATACAACTTTCTCCGGAACATGTTCGTACCATTTTGTAACTACTTGGACACCAAACTTCTTACTCCAAAGTCCAATTCCAGTGAATCACATTGGTCAACTTGTCTGGGCCATCTTATACATTCGCTGACAATATGAAATAATAATAAAATAATAATAATAGTGGCCTCTTATAGAGCGCACAGGTCCGTCAGGCATGACGCTCATGGCGCTGTACAAGTCTCCTCTGCTTTATTACACATTCTACACATAGGAGAGACGTTTGCTTTCTCTATCCTTGCCTTCATTACAGTTGTCCTTAGAGACTGGTCTTGCTCCGCAGTAATCAAGCTCCTGGTTTCCTTCTTCCATTTCAAGGACTTGCCCTTTCTTCAGTGCGTCCTCAACTCAATGACCTCAAGAACCGACCATGAAGTGGTTTGTTCCTCTAATCTTGATGTCTTTCCTCTTTCCTTTCCCTCTTGTACTCCTTTGACCCAACTTCGTTTGCCCTCTTGTTCTTGTTCTCCTGTCCGTATACAAGATCTCTTTCTCTGTGATCTTCCTTAGTCCACTCTACAATGCTATTATGGCTTGGTGCGTTTGGCGCGGTTTTAAAAAATATATTTTGTTATTCTTGGTTCCAGCCAATATACATTTTCACCTGTCTAAAACAAAAATGTACTGTGTGTGGCAAATATTAGTTTATGAACTGGCCACAAGCCCAATTCTGCGCGGAATCTGTGTATGCACGTATTGACCTCCACAATATGACATCGTTCCATCGTTCCATTGTTGCGCACGAATGGTGCAATAGCTACATTAAAGAGGAAGGGAAATGCCAAAATAAATTTCGCGATGTTCTGAGAAAGAGTCCTCATGGTTAGTGGAGAAAAATGTGTAGGTCTTAACCTCACGTCAAAATGGTGTAAACAGCCAATGCAATCGATACCCACCCGGGCAAACTTGTATAGACCCATTTTTCTCAGAATGATGTCATTGGATGTTTTGAGTGTTGACACATTTTGCACTGGAAGGGTAGTGAATACAATGGCAAATTACACAATTTCAACGTGAGGTTAGAGACTTGTAGTTGTACCTTTTCCCCACTCACATGAGGACTCTATCTATTGAAAAATGATCACATCACAAAAATGTATTTTGACACTTCCCTTCCTCTTTAAACAATATCACGCCGTTCATGTGAAACAATGAAGCAAAGGAACAAAAGCATAACGTCACATGTGCCCTCGGGTGTACGCGCCACTTCGTGGGATACAAAATGGCCCCTGGGCAACCCACGATGACGACACAACGGGCATTATCCTTTACCAAACCCACAGCGCAATTAATAAAAACAAAACAAAACAGTGTTTAATTCGAACGTCATCAGTTCTTTGTAAGTTGTAGCAAACAATCTCCTTTACCCAAATGCGGTATACTTTTTTAAGTACATTTTTTAAAAGTTTGAAATTCGATGGGGGGGGGGGCATGTCTGTCATTCCCACTAAAAAGGCGGCCATGCCACACCCCTTCTCAATCCATAAACGCCCATTACGCATTGCGTTCAGCGCTTCGCATGCAGTGGGCCTATGTTCAGTTAGGGCCTATAGTTTTGAAGAGTGAGAGAACTCCAATGTGTTGGTTTACTATTGCTTAAGTTTCACATGTACTCATTATGGGCTTAAGCAAAAGTCAGAGATGCAACATATTATTAAACAATGCAAGTCATAAGGAATTTGGGCAACATCTCCGGGATTGGGCAGCACCGCACACGATGTGAACCCCCCGGGCCGAGATTTTTTTCTGCAGCCTATTTCGTTAATGGCAAAGTATGCGCTAAACAAAAATAATGTTTTGCAAAATGTGCAAAGGAGATATTCATATTTTAATTCCTTGAAAAATGGAAAATGTAGTTCGTTGCCTCGTTAAATGGAACATACATATTTCAACTCATCACCAGTGCACTCATAAACATTAATTAGAACCAGCCAAACAACAGACAAGCCGTGATCACTTCGACTTCTACCGGTTAACATTCTGTGACAAAGTGCACGGGGATCACGTGCGACCGGGAAAGGTTAATGTCTAATCACCAGTCACTTACGGGTGCACCCCACTAAATAGGGAGAAAACGTAGCAATAGATAGATTTGAGAGCCCAAAGGGATACAGTGTAAACAAAACTGTCCAATTGTGACCCGGGGGTTGTTGACTTCCAACTTGAGGTATTTTGAATGACAGAGGCCCTGAAATAAAAAGTCTTACTTGCCGAGAGGTGTCGGGACATCTTTCAAGATTTGTGCTTGGAAGTTTACACGGGTGTAGGGGTGTTTTTATTTGGAGAGAGAATATAAACTCGACGGGCCTTGGGACTCCCCATATCAAATTGAGCAGAGGATAAAAGTTCAATGAATAATTTTCCGTTTACTGTAAAAAGCTGTGAGACTTCTATTTATTCGTTTTGAATATTTATCATTATTTGCAATGTATGCTATGAGGTGCACGTTGGATAGCTGCGTTCACGCTAGAGTGAGCATGCGTAGCGACCACGGGTTCCTTATCATTTCCAAATTTGCATAGCCAATTCACATGAACACGTTTAGTGATTGGTGACCATGGAAGTGTAGGAAGGATTCTTGTCATTTTTGACTAGAGTAATGCAACAGATGGTTGTCAGTCTAAGCCTACTAGTACTAGTATACTGGTATCCGACAGTGACCGTCCATCAGAAACGGGAGTGATTCACTCATGATCCACATGCTGCATCGGGATTGGTTGAACCATGGAGGTAGAATGTGAACAATTTCCCTTGGACACTCATACAGCTCACAGAATCATAATTGAACTAATGGCTAGTTTGTATGCTTTGTGTGCAAGAAAATATCACTGGTAACTTGTACATTTACGAGTCTGGCTATAACGTTTAATTACTATCAGAACTTAATATTGCACCTAAATATTTTCGACAATGATCAGTGAAGATCTAAAAACGAGTTCAGGCGAGGAGCCGGGGACACACAACTTTAAAGAAAGTCAAGAGGCTGAAGAAATGACGAAGGCCAAGAACGGCAATGAATACCGGGTTGAAGAAACACCGAAGCCGGTCACATCTGACACGGTCCGCCTCACCAAACAGATCGGCATGTTCAGTGGCGCTACCATTATTGTTGGAAACATCGTGGGCTCTGGAATATTCCTTACTCCAGGTGGTGTTCTCAAAAACACGGGCTCCTTAGGAATGTCCATGGTGGTTTGGGTCGTATCTGGCTTGTTTTCTCTGGTTGGGGCACTCTGCTTCGCTGAGCTTGGTACAACTATTACCGAGTCTGGTGCCGAGTATTCATACATCAAGGAATCTTTTGGGGAGCTACCTGCATTTCTGGTCCTCTGGGTATCTCTAGTCATCATTGTTCCAACAGGTAACATGTTGGTTGCACTTGTTTTTGGAAGTTACATCATCCAGCCTTTTTACCCTGACCCTGACTGTCCACCACCAGATCTCTTCGTTAGAATCATGGCAGTTCTCTGTATGGGTAAGTTATACTCATATATATGTATATATATTTTATAAAGTCCGCAGTGTATGATGCGATGGATAAAAAAACCTAGACATTCACAAAAACATGCAAGGTGTTCGTGAGATATGCCATCAAATTATGATAGTGTAACACTTAAAATGGGCGTCACTTAATTGTAGGCTGGCCGGTAAAGCATATAAACGAAACTCCGATAAACTCTTATCTTTGGGCTTTAATACAGAAGATAATTTATTTAAATCTGTATGGCTATGCAAAGATGTTCAGTGAGGTTCAGAGGTGAGCAAGCACGGATAGAGAATTCACAGGAAAAGATAGAAGAATACTGGATCGGGCCACAGTGCAAGATTTTGCACTGGGCTAACCAGGAGGGTCTGTCAATAAGAGCAGAACATATACAGTATATACAGTATAGCTGGTGAACATGTAATGACGCAATAAAACAGTGCTCCGTAAAGATTATCTAAATCCAGCTTAATACTCTCCTCCATCTTCACCATTCAACTCTCCGTGTGAGTATATGCCATCGGGGTTAATAATCTGCTATTCCATATCTGCCTATCTTCCAAATTTCACGCTAAATATGCCTCCTAAAAGCAACAAGAAAGGTCCAGCTTCAGCCTCAGCGGCCGCAACGGTACTCCCGCCACTCGGGTCAGGTGACCACCCTGGCTCCCCCTCTGCGTCGGGGAACGACATGGCCAGCTTGCGTCGGGAGCTTCGTTCCATGGCGGCAGATCTCACAAGAAAGCTGGACACGGTGCTCTCCAACCAAGAGGGCATTCTATCTAGAATTACAGTCTTGGAAAATAAGCAGTCAGTGATGGAGGAGTCCCTTCAGTTTTCGGCAACTTCCATCGAAGAAATCCAGTCCGATAGTAAGATCTTGTCGGATGAGTTTTCTGGGTTGACGACACAAATTACAACATCAGAGTCTAAGATTAAACAACTGGAGGAGGCTACTCTTCAACTTGAGCGGCACTCCAGAAGTTTCAACCTGCGGTTTGGGGGTGTTCCAGAAACATCGTCGGACCCCTCCACCCTGCCTTACGAAGCTGTCAAGCGGATCCTGGCAGAAAAATTCCAAATGCCAGGAGCAGAGGTTGAGGCCGCTCACAGAACTGGTAGAGCCCCCAAGTCATCTACCGACAAACCCCGCCACATCATTGCCAGGTTCATTTTCCGCCATGAGCGCCACTCAATTCTGGTGAACGCCAAGACAGCCCTCACTAACTCTGATGTTTTTGTCCTACCCGATCTTCCAGCAGCCGATGTTTCGAAAAAGCGGGCACTGCGAGACGTCATGAAGCGGGCATACGACGCTGGCCACCATCCTGTATTCCGCAACGGCGAGCTCTTTATACAGGGGAAGAAGTACCAAGCCACCAGCTAAGTGCACCAAGCCCCTGTATATCAGAACTCAGCCATTCTTGTCATTCCTTCACAAATTTCGTGATCTTATTTACCTTTTCACTTTTGTTTTTGATGTTATGTTGTTTCTGTGTTGTTTAATGTCCTGGTGTAAGACAGCGTATCACAATGTTTATTTGTTTGTTATTTTCAGTGCTAAACAAATTCTGCCTTCTTGGATTTCAGTTTTCTAAAAATGTTTGAATGAGTGATACAACTCCCGGTTCTTTTATGGATTATAATATAGATCCAGATTTAAATTTTTTAGAGACGGATATTCAATGTCAATATTATGACCAAGATGAGTTTATGAATACTTTTAATTCCAACACTAATACCAAACTGCTGCATATCAATGCACGCAGTTTGCCAAAAAATATAACAAGTATTGTTCATTATCTGAAGTTGTTGCAAACAAGCTTTTCTATCATAGGGGTCTCGGAGTCATGGTTAGAGGACGTCTGTGATCCGTTGATTCAGATTCCAAATTACAAAGTAGAAGGTTCATGCAGGCTAAACAAAAGAGGTGGTGGGGTTGTACTTTATATAAAACAGGATCTTGTGTATAAAATACGTAATGATTTGTGTATTAGCAACTCTGAAACGGAATCATTTTTTATTGAGCTTGTTCACTCCAATAAATCTAATGTTATAATTGGAATAGTGTATAAACCCCCGAGTGTTTCCTGTAACGTGTTTACAGATGACATGGATGTAATGTTAGGTCGGCTAAATGCCGAGAACAAAAAATGTTATATTATGGGTGATTACAACGTAAATTTGCTGCAATCTGATACCGATAATGCTGTGCAACATTTCATGACAATTCTTGATTCTCAGTCATTTTATCCCACCATAAACAAACCTACTAGGATTACTACTGATAGTGCAACTTTAATTGATAATATCTTGACAAATGATTATTTAAACCACACTGCAGGGGTTCTGATAACTGACATCAGTGACCACCTACCTGTATTTTTAATTATTGATAATCTTAGAGAGAGTTCACGGACTAATGTGAAATGTAAAAGGCGGGTTTATGATAACGATAATATTGACAAATTTATTCGTGATTTGAATGCGACTGATTGGGATTTTATACTGTCAGTGTATGATATCAACTGTATGTACAACAATTTCTTGGCTCATGTTAGACAACTCTATGACAGACATTTTCCTGTGATTGATGTTAAATACTGTTATGATAAAGCTAAGTCTCCTTGGATGTCTGAGGGTATCTACAATTCTATTAGGAGGAAAAATCACTTGTACAAGAAGTTTCTTAAAACCCGTACTTTACAAAATAAATCTAATTATACTTTGTATAAAAATAGACTGAACTCTGTTATAAAATTATCTAAGAAGAACTACTTGTGCAGAAAATTTAATCAAGAAAAAAATAACATCAAAGGTACATGGAAACTTATAAATTCATTACTCAATAAGCATAAACAAAGTTTGAACCCCACTTATTTTTGTACTGATGACAAAAACAAAATTACTGCTAGCAAAGACATTGCTGATGCCTTTAACAAGTACTTTGTTGACATAGGGAGTAACCTTGCCAGCAAGCTACCATTATGTAACACTCCTGTTGAAACATTCCTTGGTACAAGATGTTCGAATTCACTCTTCTTGACACCCATTACACAAGAAGAAATTGTTGACACTCTAAACAAGTTTCCGTCTGGAAAGGCATCTGGATTTGATGAATTGAACTCCTGTGTTATTAAACAGGCTAAGTACTCCCTGGCTAAGCCGCTGACTGACATCTTTAATAAATCTATAACAGCTGGAGTTTTTCCAGATGGGTTAAAAAAGGCTCAGGTTATACCAATATATAAAAAAGGCTGCAAGCATGATGTTGGAAATTATAGACCCATCTCTGTTTTATCAACATTTTCGAAATTATTTGAAAAGTTAATTTATACCCGATTGATTTTGTTTATTTACAAAAATGACCTTTTGACAGAATCACAGTTTGGCTTTAGACGTAACCGCTCGACTGATTTAGCTACATCTTTTGTTGTTAATAAATTGTATAATGATTTAGATGTAAATCACTTTTCAGTTGGCATTTTTCTGGATTTATCTAAAGCATTTGATACAGTTAACCATGATATCTTGATGCGTAAATTAGAACATTATGGTGTCCGAGGAATAGCCCTCGCCCTGTTTAAAAGTTACTTATGTGATAGATCCCAATACGTTTTGTATAATTCTGCAAAATCTACAGATCGGCCTATTACTTGCGGTGTACCTCAAGGCTCTGTTCTGGGTCCTTTATTATTTATCTTGTACATTAATGACATCTGCAATACATCAGAAAAAATTACATTTTGTTTGTTTGCTGATGACACAAGTTTGTTGTATGCAGATACAAATGTAGACTTAGCTGTGCAGAACCTTAATATTGAACTCAGGGAAATCACTTCTTGGCTTTTAGCAAATAAATTATGTATAAACGTTCTCAAATCAAATTATATTATATTTTGTGCCAGCCAGTTCAAGTACACTCAGTCTGTTCCTTTAATTTTAAATAATACCAATCTTGAGCAGGTTAAGGGTACTAAATTTCTGGGAATTCATATTGATGAAAATTTGACTTGGAAGAAACATATTGACACTATAACAGCTAAAATATCGAGAAATATAGGTATAATGAATCGGCTAAAAAATGTCCTTCCCTGTAGCATATTACTGACCTTGTACAACTCTTTTATTTTACCTTATCTTAATTACGCAATTTTGACATGGGGTAGTCCAACTCCTAAATGTAACAAACTGCTCACTCTCCAGAAACGTGCAGTTCGGGTCATTTCCAAAGCTGACTATTGTGAGCACTCTGGGCCTCTCTTTGATAATTTAAAACTGTTAAAATTCGTTGACCTTTATTATCTTAACTTAGGAAAATTTATGTTTAAATATATGAATAATCTTTTACCTGCTTGTTTCAACTCCAGTTTTACACTAACCTCAAACATCCATTCCTTTTATACCCGCAGTACTGCTAGGAAAAATCTTTATGTTAACTTTCGTAGAACCACGTTGTCTAAAAATGGTGTTGTCCAGCGTGGCACTTTATTTTGGAATAGTCTGGATAACTCTTTTAAATCATTGCGTACTCTCTCAACTTTTACCAAAAAACTTAAGACTCGTTTTCTAAATGAATACTAAGATACTGATATAATTTTTGTATGTGGAAATAGTAACGGCTTTAATTTCTGTCTTACACCAGTTTGTTTTGTCCTGTATTTTTAGGTCTGTCTGTCTGTTTGTTTTTTTTGTTTTTTTTGTTTTTTTTGTCTGTCCGTTCATAGGCTGGGGAACAAAAGCTATGCTTCTCCTCGGACCTAGATGTTGCATTTTGTTTTAAGTCTCACCTTTTAATCTCTTTTATATTTGCAGTTATTTTGACCATTTTACTATGTATTATACACTATTTGCAACACTGAATAAACGTATATCTATCTATCTATCTAGAACAGAGAAGAATAAACTAAAGATGGGATATAAGGGCATTTTATACTAAAGTTGTGGGGACAGACTAGGTGGGCATTAAGGTCATAAATTTGTCAAGTCCTAGACAGCCAGTCTGGACACTGGTGTCTGGGTGAGCATTGGATTAATTAGGATGGGGTGCTTGTGAGATTGGGGGAAGTGCCTATGGTAAAACAAAATAACCAGCTTACAATAGGATGAAAATGGTGACGACATTTCACTTTATCAACCCAATGTGTGGTTCAGGAATAAGTCTTTTTCCAATATTGTCCAAATCACATGAGGTCACGCTGTGTAACGTGTGTTAAGTCTTTGAAGCCCTTTCTATAGTTGCGATGATAAATCCAAACTGTGGTAAGAATTTATGACTTTGTTTCCAAATTATAACTTTCATCTTCCGGTTTGGTTAAGGTCAAATTGGGTCGTATTCTGAGTATCAATGCTAGGTTGTTATATACTTTCCAAATGATGTAAAGATTGTACAAAAACCAATGTGTAGTTCAGAAGTTTAGATTTTTTGACCTCCACTTTGATCCGGAGGTCATGGTGTAACGAGGTCACACTTTGTCGCGATTGTTAAGTCTTAAAGGAGCCCTTTATGATGACGTATAAATGATACAAATCCAATGTATGTTTCAGGATTTTTAAAATACTAATTTGATCTTCCGGTTTGAACCGGAAGTCAAGGTCAAATGGGGTTACATTTAGTGCATGTTTCTTAGGTTGATAATACTTTCCCAATGATGTATAGTTTGTAAAAATCCAATGTGTGGTTAAGAAGGTATGGTTCTTTGAAACATAAAATTTCAACTTCCGGCTTGAACCGGAAGTCAAACGGGGTCACATTTTGTAAAGCGCGTGTTAAATTTATCAAGACCTTTCAGATGACATATGGTTTAATGAAAATCCAATGTGTGGTTCAGGAGTTATGAATTGTTCAAATATTACAGGAACATCATTATTTGGGTGTGCAATATACAATGAAATTGCGAGCGACGCTACATGTATTCGCACATTGTAGCTGTACAATACTCATGTGGCGGAAATTCGACCCGGGGGTCGTCGTCGATAGCGCTGCCACCAGGCGGAAAATTTAAAGGCCTAAACCACCGGAGTTCCGCCTCACCGGTTTAGTATCTCTAGTTGGTAGACTAGGGTCCGCTGTCAAAATATATGACCGGGTGAAAGGAGATTCTACTAAAAATAAAACACGCGAAAGAGAAATAAGTTAGGATAGACACCGTTGGTTTAAATTCAGCCAGAAAGGTAACAATGGTTTTATTTACAAATAAACAACTTCTTCCTCAAAGCACTGCACAGCGTATGTATACGTAAAAGGCTCTCGGTAAATATCTCAGTCAATTGGTGACAGAAATCATTCACACTATTACTAATAATATAATCCAGTCTCGTATAAACCTTAATAAATTGCCAGGCCCTTTGCCTGTAAATCCACCTTAAACAATTAAAAACTTAAACGATACTAGGCTCCAACCTACAATATCCACTTATAGTCCAAGTGATCCTGCGCTCTACAGCCACAACAAAATCCACTTATTTAAACCAATAATATACTAAAGTGATACTAGGCTCCGACCTACAATATCCACTCCTAATCCAAGTGATCCTGCGCTCTACAGCTACAACAAAATCCACTTATTTAAACCAATAATATACTAAAGTGATACTAGGCTCCGACCTACAATATCCACTTCTCCGAGTGATCCTGCGCTTTGCAGCTTCAACAAAATCCACTCTTCCTCATAAACACTGAAATGGTCCTGCGCTTTGCAGCTACAACAAGATCCACTTATTTAAACCAATAATATACTAAAGTGATACTAGGCTCCGACCTACAATATCCACTCCTAAAAACTGTAGTTACAAGTGATACTTATGCTAGGCATCGTTTATCCTACAATATACACCTGAACTCGACTGGAGAATATTAATTAGGCTAATCCTATTCCAAGATCTCTATCCTGAATAGTCTAGTGCACAATGACTTTACAATTTAATCCTGATGGCTCCCCAGAGTTCAGCTCCTCGAACTCTTGTGGCTCCCCGAGAGTGCTCCTCAAGAAAGTCTAACGTAACTGCTTAAATATTAATCTAGCTCCACAGTTCCTCAATAATTATCTGGCTCCACAGCTCCTCTAATAAATTACAATGAAGCTCCCCAATATTTAATCTAACTCCAGAGCTCCTCCAAAGCTCCCCAATATACAGTATTTGGCTCCACAGCTCCTCCAATTCACATCTCATAAAAAAAAAGCCAAATAAATCGGTGAATAATTAGTTTAATTATTCACAAAAATCCACATTGTTTCCTCTCTTAAAGTTTAGAAACAGAACTCCACATACCTGTATTTATATGCCTCATCAGGCTCAGCGGAGCAATCCAACAAACTATTTCTATTCGGAGATCAGCAATACGAAATTAACGTTACACTAGTGAATTATCTGGTCAAGGGTGAATCTTCACTCTAAAATCTGCTCTATTTATACTCTTTGAACTGCGCGCCATACGTACAGAAAGTTCTCACGCTTAGTAAATTAAGCCACGCCCCTAAAATTCGGCGAGAGCAAATTTGGTTTACACGTTACTGTTACAAAACAGCTCAAAATCACATTATTTATACAGTTAGATTCTGATAAAAGAGCTAAAATATCCTCTGAGAATTATCCTTTCCATTAAATAAAAGAATTAATTAATTAAGCAAACCTAGCTTCTAAATAATTCCATTAATCAAGTTCGAGAATGCATAAAAACAAACTTCCTTTTCATTGATAAAAGGTGTATGACGTCATCTCATGAATATTAATGACCTTACTGAACACTGTGCAGACGATAATCTGCATCGTTTTTCTACTTAATTTCTCTAATCGAAAAGTCTTACTCTAATGTGCATCAAAACAATAAAAGCTTGTTCAATATGAAATAATGTTAATCTTCACTCATAAAGAAAGATGTTTTTGTGGCTAATCTCAAACTAGAAAATTAATTACCAGCTTTCGACCAATCGTAGCAAAGTTTAGAACAACAGAAGACGCCATCTTGGATTGTAGACAAACCGTGTTTACTTTAGTACATGCATGTTGTGTGTCACACACATGTGTCAGATTGACAGCTACATAAACGTGGATTTATACATCGTAAATGTGAAAATAAAGACTCTAAAAGTTACTGAAAGTGTCTCTAGAAATAATAAGAGTTACCAGGAATTAATTAAAAGGTAAGAATGACGAAAATATGACTAAATCTGAGGGCATTTTCGTCACACTCATTCATTACAGTAATACACGTGCATTGTACACGTGTCACGTGCGTGGCTGTACGGTGCGGCGTATGTTTGTGTTGGCCTACATACATTATAGCAAATGGTAAATTTTCAACTTGAAAAACCTTTGAATTTGTCTGATGAGTTTCAAGGTTCAATTCAGTTTCAATCTTGAGTTATGTTGCTGAGAAGAGTTCCGTGGAAGAAGAAGATTCTGAAGAAGAAAAACAAGAGGTGTTCGTGTACGTATTGCACGAACACCTAAAAACAAGAAGTGTTCGTGTACGTAATGCACGAACACCTATTAATTAAGACATCTAAAATCGGGATGGTTATCGCGTGTCATGCCCAAGCAGTCAGTGCGCCGATTTACATGGGTGCGAAACTTAGAATCTTCACTCTGAGGTGGAAGGTGGTGGTAATTACACCATCGTGCAAATAACCTCATTTGACTCTCGCTTTACGTACAAAACCGATACTCATTGTGTAAGGGGTGAACCCATTGATCTCTATTATATTCAATATAACAGAGATCAATGGGTGAACAAGCCTCGCAACCATGGGCAGCGCGCCGTATCAATACCTCTCGTCAGTTACCCCCGGGCCCAATTTCATAGAGCTGCTTAAGCACAAAAATTTGCTAAGCACAATTAAAATTGTTCTTACCAGAATAAGGTTACCAGCCAAACTACCATGTCATGTGTGCAATTTGTGACTGGTATCCTGCTCATTTCTGCTTAGTTAAGGAAATTGTTAAGCATTATTTTCTGTTGAGCAGCTCTATAAAATTGGGCCCAGGGTAGGGATGTACTGAAAAACAACGCTGATTGGCTTCCGAAAGTGATTACTTTGCGTTCACACTTGTTGAAAACTTTCGAGAGCCATAGATATAGAATATTTTATAACACCTCATACATATTTTCTGCGTTGTGATTGGTTTAGAGCGCGTCACATGATATGCCTTAGTTTTACTAGTGCGTGCCACGAACGCAACGCGAACTATTCAACGGAACTATTCAACGACAGCCTATTGCGACCGATGTACTAGTGCATGGATACCCTGGTACCCTGACTACATTGACTTCAAACATCGATTTAAACGAGCTGCTTGACAACCTCGAACCCGGTGTAATGAACAGAATGTGTGCATTTTAAATACGGTTTAGAGAACGAACTTAATAGCAGTAGTCTGGTACCCTCTTATTTTGTCAAAACTCGGTATTTCAACGTAAGATTTTACAGTTCTTGTTTGACGATTGATTGCCACGTACGTAAAGTTGTTTGACGATTGATTCTACCAGAAAAATGGAGGAGGTGTTATAAAACAAATATTGACTGCTTTGTCTCGTGGCGTAGTAAAACTAGTCACTCTCGGTGATCCCCGGAGCCGCCTATCTTCCCTCAGCTTCGCCTCGGGAAGATAGGCTGCTCCGGGGATCACCTCGAGTGACTAGTTTTACTACGCCACTCGAAGCAGTCAATATTTGTATTCTATATCTATGCCGAGAGCTTGTATGGCGCTTGTAGAACGCTTAGTACGCGCGTGTGAAAATGCAAGTTCTTTGACGCGATTCAATTTCAAAAGAATCATGTTTTTACACGCTCGCTACCATGGGCAGCGCGCCGTATCGATACCTCTCGTCGCTAAACCCCTGGGAGGGAAACACTGAAAATCAATGCTGATTGGCTAACCAAAATGTACTGCTTTGCGTGCACGCTTGTTAAAACATTCGAGCGCTTGTAGGACGCTTGTCGGGCGCTTAGTACGCGCGTGTAAAAATGCATGTATTTTGACGCAATACATTTCAAATGAATCATGTTTTTACATGGTCACCTTAAACTGCATACAGTAAAGACGTATCACAAGATCGAAAAAGAATGAGAGGGGGCCAGTGCTCCACAGCCTCGCTACCATGGGCAGCGCGCCGTATCGATACCTCTCGTCACTAACCCCTGGTAGGGATGTACTGAGAAACAACACTGATTGGCTCACAAGGGTGACTACTTTGCGTGCACGCTTGTTAAAAACTTTCGAGCGCATGTAGGGCGCTTGTAGGACGCTTAGTACGCGAGTGTGAAAATGCAAGTATTTTTACGCAATTCCATTTCAAATGAATCATGTTTTTACACGGTCACCCTTAACTGCATACAGTTAGACTATCACACAATCAAAGAAGAATGACAGAGGACCAGTTGCTTTTTGGCTTGATGCCTCTTTTACGGGTTACCGTACTTGAGCGCGCGCGTAGAATGGATCGGCCCAGGCCTAATTAAAATGTGCTAGATTCTAGCACATTTTAATGAACCAATTCCAGGGGTTATGATCGAGCAAGGCATGCTGGGAAAAATGGCGCGGCGAGATCGATCACCCCTGGGAACGAGGATGAGTGCTCCATGACTTGATGCGTCCTTTGACAGCGCGTTCTGCAAAGTCTCTAACACAGAATGGATCAACCACAGGACCAAATAAAATATCCAATATATTTGGATATTTTGAAGTCACACTTCCAGGGGTTACAATCAAGCAAGGCATTCTGGGAAAGAAAACAAAATGGCGCGTCGAGATCGTACACCTCTGGGAACGAGGTTGGGTTGCTCCATGACTTTGATGGGTCCTTTGACAGCGCGCTCTGCGTAGTTTCTAACACAGAATGGATCAACCACAGGACTAATTAAAATATCCAATATATTTGGATATTTTAAAGTCACACTTCCAGGGGTTACAATCGAGCAAGGCATTCTGGGAAAGAAAACAAAATGGCGCGTTGAGATCGTACACCACTGGGAACGAGGTTGCAATTAGACACATTAAAAAATCAAAGAAAATGAGAGGGGACCAGGGCCCAATTTCATAGAGCTGCTTAAGCACAAAATGTAGCTAAGCACAAGAAAATTATGCTTACCAGAATGAAGTTACTAGCCAAAATACCATGTCACACGTACAATTTGTGACTGGTATCCTGCTGATTTCTACTAAGCAGGAATTTGTTAAGCAGTATTTTGTGCTTAATCAGCTCTATGAAATTGGTCCCTGTTGCTCTTTGTCTTGATGCCTCTTTTGCACGTTACCAAACTTGAGCGGGTGCGTAGAGTGGATCGGCCACAGGCCTATGAGTGAGCAAGGCATGCCAGGAAACAAATGGCGCGGCGAGATCGATCACCCCTGGGAATGAGCTTGGGGTGAATGTATTGTGTATGGTACAGTGTTCCATAATTATGTGCCACCTTTTTTAGACAATTTTTTCCGTCGCATTTTTTTCTTTCCGTCGCATTTGTATTTGCGTCCGTTTTTTTTTGTCCGTCGCATTTTTTTGTTTTGCGTCACATTTCCCCCCCCCCCCGTCGATTAATTACATAGGCCTGTCACAAAATATCAACATTTACAGCCCACGCTCATATAAACCTAAACATGCAGGAAAAATTTCAGTTTCCAGGGAAACTTTATTCATCATGTTCACCTGTGTGAATACATCATCCAATGCCTTTGTTTACATCCCTGGGGTCAGTCTACAGTATAGCTAACCTCCCTAGATTACCGGAAATCGTTTGGAATAGTTTGCATTTATTTTGTGCATTAAATAAAGACAACCACTACTTGTTTTACAGGCCCATGATTTCATTTCATACTGTGATTTCGTTGGATGTACGTGCCATGACGTAAACTTTGCATTTATTTTTTGCAAGTGCAAGTTTTGTTAATTTTATTTTATATTTGTTTTGTTTTGTTTTGTTTTCTAAGCGACTTAAGGAGTTTATCTCTCCCACTAACTTAGCCAAGACAGCTTGTCTGGCAGGGGGTGGGGCGGGGATTTTGTGTTTGAGGCGTTGTCAACTGCAATGCCCGCAATGCATCACAAGCAAACCAGTGTACAAAGAACAGGCAACTGAACAGATGGTAGCACTTATCAGAGGGTTAGGTCAGGGGGCTAGATCTGGGTAGCTCCGGGCTTTGTAAGTGGGAAAACAATAAACTATTTTTTATCGGGAGACTTTGTTCCGCCCCAACTTGACAACTGTCCCAACTATAGTTGGGACTGTTCGCAACTTGAGTGTTAAAGTTGGGACGTTCCAACTATAGTTGGGATCGCCCATAGACTTCAAAAGGACACCGTGATCGATCATGGGTCCTGGTGCGATCGGCGTTAATTAACAAGATTCTTTATTTCAAACCCGGGTCTCAGCTCTGTACAAACTCATGTCAAAACTGGTTTGGAATGATAGTATATCGCTCACAATATGGACCGCTAACTCAGTGTAAATAGTGTTTTTAGAGGGTTCTGACAGCGGCCTCATGGCTTCATCCTCATGCTCAGTGCCGCCGGGTGACGCTTTCTCAGTCTCAGCATGGAGGAAGGAAGGGTCTCGTAGGCCTACGCATTTTAGTTTCCCTTCTCTAGGAAAAACAAAATTCTAGTTAATCTCAAATATTCTCAAGGGAAAGTGGTCTTAAAAACTTCATAGTATGATACTTACTACTATTATGTTTTTAGTTTATTCGTGGGTGCTGTGTGTGCACTGCGATCCCAACTATAGTTGGGACGCCCCAACTTTAACACTCAAGTTGGGAACTATAGTTGGGACAATCATCAAGTTGGGGCGGAACAACTTTACTGTGTCCCCAGCTTTGTTCAATAGCATGGGTGTGATGCGTGTACTTACGATAACGTCAAACAACCTGGCGCGGAATACTCCAGTCTATTCTTTTACAATATTTTCCTCTAAACTGCCCGAAAGAATTACACAATTCGTTCACCAATATAGGGTATGGCTTGCCTGAAGGCTTATTCACCAGTTGGAGCTGGCACTTGATATTTATTCATTGTACTGTCATTTGTATAACGTATTAATAAACATTCAATTCATTACTAATTTACTTTGTTGCTCGTTACTTTTTCAGCAACTAAAACAGTCCGACAGGATTAAAAACCAGAGATAAAACACAATGAGCAAAAAACCCTGGAAAACCTTGTGGCTGCCCGCAAATTGAACCTCTTTGCTCTTTTATATTACACAATTTTCCTGATATTTTTCAAACACCTTCCATTGTGTTCTAAACTGAACCGAAGTAGCCAGCTAGAATGACCAACTACGCCCTTCTGCACATTCTTCCAAAAGCAATTTTCAAAATACCTTCTGTTGTTCCTCGTATACCATCTCTTCGGAATGCGTTTGATAACCGATCAGACAAATTTCGCCTGATATACAACCGTAACGCAGGCAAATATAATTCACTACAAGAATTTTGCTCACTGGCCAAAATCTTTATAACAATTTTAACAAAACAAACATTTCCACATGATTTGGGATTTTAGCGAATCTCAGAAATCGAAAGGATGTACATGTAATTGTCAGTCTAATTTTGTGTGTGCTGTAAAGACCAGGATTTAAATATTTAAAGATGGACTGAAACGGAATAATGATAAAGGCGGTGTTGCTGTTCTCGTTCGAGAAATGTACAATGATTACTAATATATTATTATTATTCAATAAAACTTGTTCCTTCATGCAAAAAAAACCCCACACAATTGATCGGCGTTCTACGACCCAGAAAAACTCAGTTTCAGCAAAAGCCCTTAACTCATGAATAATTCATACTTTGTGTGTGACGTAGTACCCATGACGCATTTTTACCGTACAATGCAATGCGGAGTAACAGCGGACAAGCTAGGTTATATTTTGGTACAACTATTTTCGGCCGAAAAACAGCGAAACATGTCCGATAGCAGCGAGTATTGGGAAGACCACAGTATAGATGAGGAAGAGGCATTTCGGGGAGGCACTTCTGAGGACAGTGATGGCAGCTCTAGCGATGAGGGGAGCTCACCAGACGAGAGAGAAGGCGAAGACGAAGAAGACGAAGAACGTGGCGCTGAGCCATACCCGTTCGAGCCACTTGCAGTGCCTGCTGTTAACCAGCCCGGTGACGGTGATCGTCAGGCCGAGACGACCAGCCAAAAAAGCCGCCCATTCCATTCAAATTATACAGGCGGCATAGCAATCATAAAATAAATAAATAAATGATCAAAATGGACACTTGCACTATTGGTTTAATACTAAACTAAGATTACCTTGCTGTTACTTTGTTTACCAGGGATAAAGACGCTATTGTGTTGTCTTGACCTCCCTTGTCAACTAATATTGCATTTTCAAATACAGGAACATTGGCACGGATTAACATCACACAACCTACTCTGCTATTCAATAAGCGTTAACTGCTGATATGGACAGAAATAGCAGGAGGGTAGAGTTTGCCGAAAGAAACGGTTTTGCTTGTGGAGTTGAACTCACAATCATGCTAAAGCCGCATTCGCATTGGACTTAAAATGGTTAACTTACCGCCGCAAATTGTTAACTTACCGATATTAAGTCCAAGTGCGAACAGCCGGTAAATTACCGGGGTGGTAAATTACCGCCACAGCGCTGTTAACTTAACAGGCCGATTCGAGTCACGGTAACTTAACAATGTTAACTTAACAGGGACAAGAAGTCCAATGCGAACGCACCAGCGGGTAACTTAACGGTTAGGGAGTGCGCCCTTTCGAAATCTAATTTGTCAACCTACGCGGCGTCCCTGGTAAGTTACCGGACACAAATTAATCCAAGTGCGAACAGCTGTTAACTTACCGGCCCGGTAAGTTACCAGACCCAAAAGTCCAATGCGAACGCGGCTAAAGCCATCGATCAGAGTAAACATCCATAACAGAATCATGTCACTGCTTTCTCTCGACCCCGTCGCCGTCGGTCCCGCCTCTTCCAAGACAGATAAATGGGCTGATGGTCCTGTTGTACAAATCCTTGTTGGCAGATGATGATGGGAACCATTGTACTGCCAGTGCACTACTGATCGGGGCAATGCGCACAATCACAACAATGTTGACATGTCCACATGATCGAAATTACACTGCATGTTAAATACATGTGAAAATCTTTTTAAACCAAAGATGCAGACGAATGTTGCAACCGAGCCCTATTTTTAGTACAAGGCAAAGAATGGTGTGACCGGGGGCTGTCAGGGGAATATAGTCCAATGCGCATGGTACTACGTCCGCCCATCCCAGCGCCTTTGAATGTAGCTTGGTTCTTCTATAAAATTTGTGGTCGGGGTTTTTGTCGCATATATCACAGACTTGTATGGCCGAAAGCTATGCTGTATTGTATATAGCGCCCTCTTGTGGAATAACCCCAGAATTTTCAGCTTTCGAATAAAAACAATTCGATTCTGATTTTAAAATTCAAATTAAATACAAAAGTTGAATAAGTAAAATTAAGGACCACACAAGTCACGAGCCAGTGACCTTTACAATGAATTTGTGGGTCAAGTTGGGAGTTTGAACAGAGTACATGGAGAGGTTCCCTTGTCAGTCAAATAGGTACACCGCTGAAACCACATAAAACGGTTGCCCCCCCCCCCTTATTGCAATGCTCATCATCATAGCTGGTGCGCACGCTAAAGCCATATACAGCACTTTCGTCGCTGGTCCGCACGCACACAGTCTGTGGAGAACAGTTCCTTGGAAAATGTATCTTGTTTGAGAAAAACTACCCAGCGTGTAGGTTTCATAAAAATTACACAATAATAATGATACCCTGGATGGACAGAGAGCTTATTTTACTGTGTATTGTAAAAAAATTATTGCTGATTTGTTTTTGTTTTCAAAGCAAAGAGACGTTTATGTGTACATGACGTGTCAAATGCTGAGCGTTTGTTTGTGGCCACCAGTGACGTCAATGGGTCAAGGCATAATTTGTATTCTTATCATAGATATTTATGAGTAGTTTTTTACTTTCGAAAAAGCCGCGCTGATGGGTGCATTTTATGACTTTAATTCTGTATATATTACTAAATGCAAATTTTAAGTTCAAAATATTTATTATTTCGTAGCTAATAATTAAAATATTAATTGTATCTTAGGTACGTTCTTTAACAATTGAAATTGGCTTGGCGTCAGTAAACCAACAAAAGTCTAGGGGTTGCACATAGAGTCAGAAGTCGTTCTGAATTAAGGAGCACAGTTAATTGTGTTAAATCTGTGAGCCCAGGTGGAAGATCGTGGTCGTAGCCGTGTCTCAGGCTGAGATTGTGTCTTCATTGTTGAAAGTTGTAGTTTTTACAGCTATTTTTTTTCAATTGATACTTAATTGTGTACAACGATAACATAGTATTTCTTGTGAATCTTGTATGTCAAGAACTTGTGTGATTTAATCCAAATAATCTATTATGACTATGATTGTGTAAGATGTACACTGTAGTTATCCGCATTTAGGCTTTAAAGTTGGTACTATTTGGCTTGGGAATGGGAGGACTGCCTCATGGAAACTGGCAGCGAGTCAGTTTAGGGAAAAAAACACATTTTTTCGGGGTGTTTTTTTAAGGGTAATTAGTAAAAATTCCAAACTGCTGACCTACCAAAAATTGAAAAGAAATCTTAAGTTTAATTGTCTGAAAATATATCTGATTTTCAAGAGGCTGAGAGACTTTAAATATTTTTTGAGTATTTTAAACTATAAGCATTTAGCATCGGTTACCATGGGAGTTTATTTAGTGCGGTGCACCCATAACACTATAGTCACAGCGCCCTCTATGTTTATTCATTACAGGCGTGTGCAGTTTGCCGTGTACATTGTGTGAACGTTGGTGTTGTGTGTTCTCGCAAACACCACGGTCTTGGAACCAAGACTAAGCTTGGTTGTGTTGGGTGTCTCATTGAACGATGGAAATGACAAGTACAAAGTTTTCAGTCCAATTCTCACTTTCAATTCGAAAATTGTGTGCAAATAACAACAATCCCAAATGACGTGCATAGGCTACCGGAAGTTATACCGTATCGTCTTCATTATTTCCTATTAAACCGGTTCTCGATGGTAATGTTCCCGGTCGCCCCATATCTCCACCAAACGTATGGTTAGACCATGGAGGAAGAAAATACATGTATTTTCTTCCTCCATGGTTAAACGTAGCCTGCCAATCATAAAACTACATAAATAATGAATGTTGCGCCGCCGCGCCCTCGTCTTTCGAGGAGAACCGCCGTTCATCTATTCCATGAAAGGCACGTCGATGTGCATAGGCAGCATATTGTTCGTTGAACAAAATCTAGTTTGCGTGGGTTGGATCATGTATTTCCTTCCTCCATGGTTGGAGCAGGGCTGGTCAACGGAACTGCTGCACGCACAATTAGTAATGTACATGTACTGTACTGTTACTCAGTAACCAGTAACCTTCCAGACCTCTGAATTGGAAAAGCACGTTGTACCGGTACACTGTATAAAGCCATTGTTCTTATAATAGGTCGTCTGGTTGCTGTGGAACGCTGATCAAACTGTAAGCCGAACGTCGATAAGCGCGCCATTACTCGCCAAAATCCGCGGGAACTGCGTATGGATGAATGGGTAGTGGATCTAGATCGGTGTAGTATATGCCTACAGGAATAAGAAAACTACACCATGTGTATACACACGGCATGTGTCTCGGACAGTTAAAAACAACGACGTAGGCTGTCTACTCGTTATCTTCTTCAGTTTAAACGAAGAATTAAGTCGACAGTTTTACATGAAATTGTTTTCACACGGCCGACTTGTTGCTAATCAGGACAATCGTTATCTAGCTAGGTTGGAGGAGAGGAGAGGCCTTCAAGTTTTGTGGCTCAGTGCAATCAGTTAAATAACATTTCGAAGATGGCGGGAGGTTTGGAGCCAAGCAAAGGAGCTGTTTCGCATGATGCGATAACTTCTGACAAACAGAGTCCAGACAGAAACGGAGGAGGAGGAATTGGGCCAGGAGGAAGCAAACAGAGAAGCATGCAGGTTGACATGATGGACAAAAGTTTTGTCAGACTTCGTCAAGAGATTGGACTCTTTAACGGCATCACTATCATCGTTGGTTGTATCATCGGGTCGGGAATCTTCTTGTCACCAAAAAGTGTTCTGGAGAATGCCGGGTCTGTAGGAATGTCTATGGTCGTCTGGGTAGTTTCTGGTGTTTTCTCTCTGATTGGGGCGTTATGTTTTGCCGAACTGGGTACAACAATCCTCGCCTCTGGTGGTGAATATTCCTACATTTTATTTGCCTTTGGTGAGCTCCCTGCATTCATTTTACTATGGGCCACGCTCATCATAATAAACCCAACTGGGCAAGCCATCATTGCTCTGACATTTGCAAACTATGTTATGCAGCCATTTGTTGGTGATTGTGAGAACCCGTCAGCCGGTGTCGTGCAAATTGTTGCCATACTTTGCCTCGGTAAGATATTTCTGCATTTCTTTTGAAAATAATTTGATGTAAATTAAATGAGCAAAAGGGTAAGAAGTATGACAGTTTTGACACACTATTTGTAAATAAAAATAAGTTTACATTTATTTTATGATGCCCTTTACGGTACGATCTACATTTGCATTTATAGTTTTTTAATACACTTTAGACATTGTTTACTAAAAAAGTGCTATGCTATGTTTATTCACAAGGTGATTCATTGAGCAAGGACCATATGCCTTCAACACTTGCTCATTTGATAATAATAATAATTATAATAATAATAATAATTTATTTTTAATATAGCGTCTTACATAAAAAATCTCAAAACGCTGTACAGACAGTTTTTACATATTAACATTAAGCTAAAAAGAGATTGAGCCAAATATAATTTAACAGTACAAGCAACGTCTTCAAAACAATTTAGAGACATATCTTATTCCTTAGATATATCTTTAAATTATTTAAAGATATATTTAAATACATTAAATACATCGTCGATAGCATAAAACATTTTATATAGACGTTACAAATGCTAATGTGCTACTTTGGCTTGCCATAGGTCTGTGTGTCTTGACTGTTTTGGATAGGGTCAAGACAACATTTAAAAAATGTGTTCCACGAGGACCCAAGCGCGCAAAAATGTTCTTTAATTAATTAAATGCAGTAAAAGGGTCCTATTTAGAAAGTTCCGTCCACGTATGACGCTTCATAGAGCGTTGCAGTACAGTTTTGTATTTAGGCAGTGTATAAAGTTAAGAAAACTGCTGGTATGCTCCCCCCTCTCTTATTTCCTTTATCCTTAAGAATAAGAAAATGACCAAAGTAAAACCTTTAAAAAAGAACTTCAACCTTTGTCAGACCATTTTATTTGAAACCGTGAAAGGGTGGATGTCCAAACCGGCAACCAGCGGGACAGCGACTTAGCTGCGTTGTCAGTATTAATGTCACGTTGCCTGGCGAATAATATTAAGGGAAAAGGCACTTATGTGTAACTGTCCAAGCTGTGTCCATGTCCGACCGTGGTCCGACCATGTCCGACCATGTCCGACCATGTCCGACCTCGTATTTACCGTGAAACCCTTCTATAAAATGGTTATAACCTGTGGCCGGATATTGTCCACGCTTTGCAGCGTACTCTGTAATTGGTTTTAATGAGAGGACAAGGTCGAGTTAACACTTTATAAATTGTCGTCACCAAAACGTGTTGTCTTGATGGGCTTGCATCTTGTCTGGTTTATGACTAAAAGAGATGAAGGATATACAAATAATGACTAGAAGGCATATATAGTCTCTGCGGGATCTTGGCGAAATTGCTACATGCCAACATGAGGGTAGTTTAGGCATGGAGCTAGCTCCATGGTTTAGGTCTCGCATCGGGAAACGCTTCGTCTGTTTATTGTGGATCTAGCCCACGTGGTTTCCCCTTTCGATAGCGGGAAAAGAAACTGACTCTAAACTGGGGTTTTCGTTCTCTATACAAAAATAAGGCATGTATGTCTAGTAATTATAATGTTCATTGAATTGAGATCAGCGCCATTTCGAGTTTTTTTTTAAGTTTGTAAGTTATTCAAAAAGTATAGGCCCTATCAATATTGTGAGTTTACACAACGATACGTAAAATATATCCAGGGAGTGCTATAGTTATATTTATTGCAGAAGTAATGATTGTGAAATTTCATTCAATGCAAGTTGTATAAAATAGCATGCCTGATCAGATCGATGAATCACGTAGTTCACACTGCGAGACTTTCTTCGACCGAATCTCATGAGATGATACACGAGTTGTCATAGTCGCATTATGCACTGCGGTCAATCACCACCATATTTGGACCATATGAGATGCGACGAGAGACTTGAATGTTTGTTGTCACGATGCATGCCCATAAATGCAATTTTAACGACAAAATACAGGATTTGAACCCTCGAAAGACCATAATGATTAGTTTCAGTCCTTCAGAGAATGTTCTATATGAAATACTTTTAAGGTTCTCGAAATCACCGTTACCGAAATTCAAACAAACATAGCCTTCGGTTGCTGTTCATGAACATGGTCACTAAATCTAATTTAATGTTGTTGATTGTACGGATGTGCATAGAAAAGTGGAGGATTTGAGCATTGTTTGTCTTTCAAATATGAGAAATAATAATGTTAAGTTAAAACAAGTTGAACGCTAAGAAAAACTTGATTGCCTATAAAAAATATATATTTGAATCATGGACACCGCCATGATTTAACGCAAAATTAACGTGACGCAAAATAACTCGTGATGGTCAACCAGATTTTCAAGCGAGTTCCACTGCGATAATTGCCATTACTCACATTTATTGATTGTCCATGGACTATTTGTGGGTAATTAAAAGATTCTGTGCTGCAAATATATATTATGTATATATATACTAAATATATCCAATGAAATCGTCTTCTATCACAATTCACAGTGCTCGATACATCTCTGTAGAGCTATAACATGTAATAAATTCGAAACAGTCTGTCCAGAAGAGAGATATGCAAAAGTTTGTTTAACTCATGTTCTGAATTTATTACATATATAATATATATATGTATAGTTGGTTCAAGTCCCGCTCCAGTCAGTTTTTCTTTGTTCAAACCCAAACTATTTAAATAAAAATTTCCCAGTCAGTTTCCCTTGTGGTTCATGACTTGATATATATATATATTTATGCCTCTGACGAAGGTCCGGATTGGATCGAAAGCTAAGGCCATCTCCCCTACTAATTTTATATATATGTGTAATAAATTCAGAATATGAGTTAAACAAACTTTTATATATATGTATACAAACTCTTTAAAATGATTCACCTGTTGTATTTCGTGTTAAATGGTTTGATGAATATAGGCCCTAACAATCGTTTATTGTATGTAAACAAGGTTCCTCTGGCATAAGTGTCATGGCGGAAGATATCTTTCTTTTCGCGGTAATTTTTCAAGGACGTTACTTCCTTTCTCTATTTTGGCATTCGTCCCATATCCTTGACAAAGGGTTTACCCGCTTTCGACATTGAACGCCTTTTTTGGAAACCGATCAACCGGTTTTGGTTTGAACTGAGACAGGGAAATCAATCGATGGGGTCTCAAGCGGCTTATTGTGTTTCATTGTTCATTCACTTTTAATAAGTAGGCTTATGAGTACCGGACGTATAGTTTTCCATGAACATTTTGAAAAATTATACTTCAAAAACCAGTGAATTTTTTCCTCTTATCTTGGTAACATAATATTATGTAATTTTTTTCTGAATTTACAGATTCAAAAAAATATTTTGTGTATAATACTTGACTTTTGCCCATTCTAAAAACTGTTACTTTTATTACTAATTATGATACCCAACACATGTCCGGTAGTTACTGCGTGTATGTCACGCCCCCGAGTACGTGCGTGATACTTCTTGACCCTGTGACTGTTTACTCATTACTATTTTTATGAATGAAAAATTATGTCCCCTTTAGTAGAATGGTTTCGTCGGCAATCAATGTGTGCGCGCTAATATTATTATTATGTCCACATCACGCAGTTTTTAGAATTCATCCAGTAGAGTATCTCTGTCAACAAATCGTTGTGTGATTGGCCGGCTGACGGAGTGACAGGACGTAGTGGAACCAAATTTGCAGGGCGTGCCTTATGTCAAGGTGGAAGGAATTAAAAACAATGATAAAGAACTTGTCACACAAGACAGTAAATATTGTCAGGTATATTGGTATGGCAAGTTGTTATGCACACATAGGCCATGATGGATAAATCCTTGTTTAGAGAAACAGGAATGATCTAGACTCTGAAATTCCTCAACGACAGAATTTTTACGGGGATGAGGTTAGGTCTTGATAAAAAAAATGTTTAAACGGACTACAGGTTATGGGTGTTGAGAGTGGAAACTTTTACCATGAAATCACATTTCTGGAGTGGTCTACACGCACTATTTTGACGATAGGGCATGTTTATTTCCCAAATGATTAGAAACGATGTTAAGTTTAGCATGAATACTGTCCCCCAAACTTTCGATCAAAGTTTTTGTTGGTTTGTTTGATCCGGGTTGCAGATTTTAAGTAAGTGAACTACTGTTTTCATTACCAATACCATTGCTGGTATTTGCTCTCACTTTGTCATTGATTGTTAAAATAGAGCGTTCTCTTCGAGAGAAAAGACCTGAAAAACAATTCACGCCAATGCTCACTCTATCGAACTTCTATAAGAAATCTTTCCAAAAATGCGTTTTTCGGTAACGAGAGTGTCGAATGATTGTTCCCTACTGCTGGACATGTCTTGAAAGTAAAACGGTTGGTGCGAATGTCTTGCGTTGTGAAGCGTTGATGACATATTCATCCACAACGGAGTTAACCACGCCCCTAAATACAACGGTACTCCAGTGGATGAATTTTAACAAAAGCGCCCCACATGATCCAGTGTGCCACATGGCATGTTGTAGTCAACGGATATTAGCGAAAACGGAGCCTACTGCTGTTTTAGCAGTGTTGATCAAAATAACACGTGGAAACTGGGATGACATGATGCAATCACTACTATCTGCAAAGACTGGGTTTTGGTGTGGCGCGTGGGGTGGGTGGTATGGTGTGCAGGCTGTGCTTTGTGGCCACTGGTACTTGGTAGTCGTGTAGGCGGCCTTGGACGTGGATAGTGTGTGGTGTTTGTGCGTATTCCCGCCAAACGTGAAAATCTTTGTCTGACTGAGGACGAGGTTTGTTGGGGTCTTGTCTGATGTGTGTACACGTGTTTGGTCGAGATTTATGAATGAACTTTAAATTATATTTCCAGTCAGTCCGTATCGGCTATCTGAGTAATCGTCGTACCATTATTGTCACATTTGTGAGAACGAAATCCGTTGTCGGACGTGTCGGCAAAAAGGGCTTCGGTCAGCAACAAGAACAGCGTACACAGTCTCACCACGCATTCTTTGGTTGGACATCATGACCGCCGTACAATCATCACCCATTTCTCAAGGTTGATTCGTCCTGCGCTGTGCTGTGGTAAGCAACTAAGCTGAATTTGAGTATTAAATACAACAAAGCAAGATTTCACTTCATAAGATGGACGACTCTGTCAACGTTGCAATAGCCGATCCTCAAAACACAACGGTAGACAGTGACAATGTCGGCTCGGACATTTCTTCAGAACCTCCGCCTTATTCCCCAAGCATGGAGGATCAAGGAACGGTTAACACTGATGCCCGGCCTAGTGGCGATGCAATAAGACTTCAACCGCAGCTTGGACTTTTTAATGGCATTACCCTGATTGTAGGCTGTATCATCGGGTCAGGAATCTTCTTGTCACCAAAAAGTGTTCTGGAGAATGCCGGGTCCGTAGGAATGTCTATGGTCGTCTGGGTAGTTTCTGGTGTCTTCTCTCTGATTGGGGCGTTATGTTTTGCCGAACTGGGTACAACAATCCTCGCCTCTGGTGGTGAATATTCCTATATTCTGTATGCCTTCGGCTCCTTGCCTGCCTTCATTGTGTTGTGGGTTACTGTATTGATAATCAATCCTACTGGACAGACCATCGTTGCCATGACATTTGCATATTACGTTATCCAACCGTTTTACCCAAACCAAGAATGTCCACCTCCAGATATCTGTATTCGTCTGTTAACCATCTTGTGTCTTGGTAAGTTTGATTAAAGTACAGTTTAGTTCATAGTTGCATCACAACAGTCGTAACCATCGACTAGATAGATGACAGATCTTCCTGTGACGGTTGTACTTGTAGACTGTACCGGAGTGGAAGGTACGCGATGAACCATAGGTTAAAATCTTGTAAATTTGTAAAAAAAACCACAAAAAACAACTTTTCTTTCTACATTTTGAATGTACCCGATTGGGTATGTATCACCATCATGTACAATGTTGAAATCTTGTAATTAAGGTCTACGACATGTTATTGTTACTAGGGATATGATGTGACCACTGACCAGGAGCTACTTATTATCAAAGTTGTGATAATTTGTATCTACTGCATGCAGTATTCATCATAGCTCTTGTCATGGCCTCGGACCTAAACATGCTTAAAAATAGCAACAGACCATGTGATAAAATTTGGCAAGTCTTTTCAGTAATTTTATTACTGTGTAGTATCACTCACAAAGGTACAATACGCAATTGTCAAGTCATATCATTGGATAGTCCTGCCAATTTTTCAGTAATTCAGGCAATATATTTTGTTATTTATTGAAGTGAAAAATACTGAATCCTACCACCAACTTATCACTTGTAAGTTGTATGACCCCAACAATTCATACTCATCTTGGTGAAACCAGTGAAATATACACGAGTTAAAAAATGGCAATTTGATCCAGCTCTCTTTCATTGACTACCTTTTTTTTGTAGATGTAGGCCCACTTGATATTGCATGAACTTGTACAGTATTGATGGTTTTTATGCTGTTGAAACAACCTCTTTTGTGCATCTAGCCCCAATGGTTTGGCTCTAGAATTGGGCTATACTTGCATCATGATAATTACTTTGCAGTTGTCTTGCTGTCCTCTACTAACGGGGACTGGAGTCTCAGGAGAGATGCAAGAGGGAGTATTGACCACATGGTTAGTTTACCACAGGGGTAGAAAACAATCTTCTGATGCTGAGCATAGAATTTACATGGTATTCTAACTGACGGAGTTTGACTTGACATAAAACGATAATAATTCAGTGAAGGAACCAACTTTGTAACCCAATAGTTTTGTTAGTGGCATGTACATGGAGCTTTGTGTTGGTTTTTGTTATTATAGGCTTTTGTGATTATTTACCTGACTAATGCCACCTCATTATCCTTTGAATTACTTAAGCAGCTGCAGTCTTGTAGTTTGTAGGTGAACCATGGCCATATTGAACTTATTCAAGGACAGTTACAAAAAAAGTGTTTGAAATGGTATTGTAAAGAGACACGTGCAAAAGTGGCGCCAAATTCAAGGTTTGTGCAGGTGTGAGCTTTGTTATGTTTAGAGTATTACAAGGTATAAAACCATAATGCATGACCGATTGCAGTTAGACTTTGTCGTTTATTCTTTTTTTGGTTTTCATTTGAACAATTATGCTACGAATTTTGAAGAATAGTTTTGAGCAAAGCGTAAAAGGATACTGCTATTTTTAATATAACGAATGAGTTGTCTGTACTATAGACTATTGTGAGACAAACATTTTTTGCTAAAGCAAACTGTGTTAAATTGTTTAATATAAGCTTTAGTTGTTTGCGTACTAACTTCCTTGTTGGTATACTGGTTGATAAAGTTGTTTAAATATATTGTGGTTAGATAATGGGATTCTATTTGAACAAGACACAAATATGAGTGCCATGTATTGAAAAAGCGATATTTATGATTCTCAGAATGTAATATATTAAGTTGTATCATTGTCATTAAGCTTTATCTTGGAATATTCTTTAATTCGACATGTAACAATTTTGGTGGTGAACTCCTCCCCCTCCCCACCCATAAAAGGTAAATAATAATCATGCTGTTTCAGTACAAATCATGTTGGTTTTCCATATTACAGTACAAGTCTTAGATTTTCTTTTTTGTATTTTCACAATGCAGCTCTCTTGACGTTTGTTAACTGCTGGAGTGTTCCATGGGCTACTAAGGTACAAGATGTCTTCACTATTGCCAAGGTGCTTGCTTTGTTGGTCATCATACTGTCTGGTCTTGTGTACATCTGTATGGGTAAGTCTTCTTTGCAGAATATAGTGGTGTTTTGAGGTTTAATCAGAAAGTGACATTACCCTCTTCAACTACAGCTCTTGGTTACATGTATGTCGCTTATTTGATTGCTTCTCTAAATTCAACTGATATTCAAGGTTGTCTACTTGTGAAAGTGTTAGGCCAATATTAAAACTATTGATAAATTTCATGTATATTTTGGTGAAGCTGACAAAAACATCCAATTAATTACAACATTAACATCCTATGAAGTGCTTTTCCTGGACATCATTTTGAGGAATTCCATGCTACTTGGGGGATGGTCAAATCGAACAGAATCCTGTAAGTCTCAGGGTACACTACATGTATGCACACTGGTCTACGTGTCACTTGTCACTGAATTTAAAAATAAAAGCAGTTACAGTATAGCTGTGTTTTTTCTACTTATATCCTACATGTAAATGTACCAGCAATTGTCGGTAATATTTTTATTTCATTCATTGGAACTTTGAAGTTGCTGAATTATTTTCTTTCCTCCATGATTATTTCTACCATATGTTTAGTGAATTATATAGGTAGTACACACATGGCATTATTGTGTAGTGTGGGGGTTTGTGCAATGTCACCATATGTGGTTACTCAACTGAAGCGAGAATTAATTCAGTTGAGAGAAGTTAAAGTATAACAAAAGATTGTGAGCTCGTGTACTCTGGCACTTTGAAATAACTTTTATGGAAATCATTTGAAAGGGATATTACCTCGGCAGAAGTTTCCTGTCATTCAAACCATGCAGAATTGTGCCATCTGCAGTATATGAAACAGTGGACTTCAGCCCACATCCTTGTTCTCATATAGAACATCAGCAAGTAGTTCCAATGTGCATGGTTATATAGCTGGTTACAGTGAATTGACTATTCCTTACTTTCTGTTGCACTGAACTATTTTTGTGTCGCATGTATCCTTTTAGGTAACACTGAGAACTTTCAAGAACCATTCAAAAACAGCAAGGGAGGGAGTGACATAGCATTGGCCTTCTATGGGGGACTGTTTGCTTATGCAGCTTGGTAAGTTGTTCATAACACATTTCAACTCTAGGCTGGTCCATTAAGAGGCATTGCTTTTATCTCCCTTTACCATTCAACTTTACCAATATGATTTAAAGTTTGCTAAATCGTTTTTGTCAAAATGTTTTTATAAGTACTGTGGCGGAAATTCGACCCGGGGGTCGTCGTCGATAGCGCTGCCACCAGGCGGAAAATTTAAAGGCCTAAACCACCGGAGTTCCGCCTCACCGGTTTAGTATCTCTAGTTGGTAGACTAGGGTCCGCTGTCAAAATATATGACCGGGTGAAAGGAGATTCTATTAAAAATAAAACACTCGAAAGAGAAATAAGTTAGGATAGACACCGTTGGTTTAAATTCAGCCAGAAAGGTAACAATGGTTTTATTTACAAATAAACAACTTCTTCCTCAAAGCACTGCACAGCGTATGTATACGTAAAAGGCTCTCGGTAAATATCTCAGTCAATTGGTGACAGAAATCATTCCATTATTACTAATAATATAATCCAGTCTTGTATAAACCTTAATAAATTGCCAGGCCCTTTGCCTGTAAATCCACCTTAAACAATTAAAAACTTAAACGATACTAGGCTCCAACCTACAATATCCACTTATAGTCCAAGTGATCCTGCGCTCTACAGCTACAACAAAATCCACTTATTTAAACCAATAATATACTAAAGTGATACTAGGCTCCGACCTACAATATCCACTTCTCCGAGTGATCCTGCGCTTTGCAGCTTCAACAAAATCCACTCTTCCTCATAAACACTGAAATGGTCCTGCGCTTTGCAGCTACAACAAGATCCACTTATTTAAACCAATAATATACTAAAGTGATACTAGGCTCCGACCTACAATATCCACTTCTCCGAGTGATCCTGCGCTTTGCAGCTTCAACAAAATCCACTCGTCCTCATAAACACTGAAATGGTCCTGCGCTTTGCAGCTACAACAAGATCCACTTATTTAAACCAATAATATACTAAAGTGATACTAGGCTCCGACCTACAATATCCACTCCTAAAAACTGTAGTTACAAGTGATACTTATGCTAGGCATCGTTTATCCTACAATATACACCTGAACTCGACTGGAGAATATTAATTAGGCTAATCCTATTCCAAGATCTCTATCCTGAATAGTCTAGTGCACACCGACTTTACAATTTAATCCTGATGGCTCCCCAGAGTTCAGCTCCTCGAACTCTTGTGGCTCCCCGAGAGTGCTCCTCAAGAAAGTCTAACGTAACTGCTTAAATATTAATCTAGCTCCACAGTTCCTCAATAATTATCTGGCTCCACAGCTCCTCTAATAAATTACAATGAAGCTCCCCAATATTGAATCTAACTCCAGAGCTCCTCCAAAGCTCCCCAATATACAGTATTTGGCTCCACAGCTCCTCCAATTCACATCTCATAAAAAAATGCCAAATAAATTGGTGAATAATTAGTTTAATTATTCACAAAAATCCACATTGTTTCCTCTCTTAAAGTTTAGAAACAGAACTCCACATACCTGTATTTATATGCCTCTCAGGCTAAGCGGAGCAATCCAACAAACTATTTCTATTCGGAGATCAGCAATACGAAATTAACGTTACACTAGTGAATTATCTGGTCAAGGGTGAATCTTCACTCTAAAATCTGCTCTATTTATACTCTTTGAACTGCGCGCCATACGCACAGAAAGTTCTCACGCTTAGTAAATTAAGCCACGCCCCTAAAATTCGGCGAGAGCAAATTTGGTTTACACATTACTGTTACAAAACAGCTCAAAATCACAATATTTATACAGTTAGATTCTGATAAAAGAGCTAAAATATCCTCTGAGAATTATCCTTTCCATTAAATAAAAGAATTAATTAATTAAGCAAACCTAGCCTCTAAATAATTCCATTAATCAAGTTCGAGAATGCATAAAAACAAACTTCCTTTTCATTGATAAAAGGTGTATGACGTCATCTCATGAATATTAATGAGCCTTATTGAACACCGTGCAGACGATAATCTGCATCGTTTTTCTGCTTAATTTCTCTAATCGAAAAGTCTTACTCTAATGTGCATCAAAACAATAAAAGCTTGTTCAATATGAAATAATGTTAATCTTCACTCATAAAGAAAGATGTTTTTGTGGCTAATCTCAAACTAGAAAATTAATTACCAGCTTTCGACCAATCGTAGCAAAGTTTAGAACAACAGAAGACGCCATCTTGGATTGTAGACAAACCGTGTTTACTTTAGTACATGCATGTTGTGTGTCACACACATGTGTCAGATTGACAGCTACATAAACGTGGATTTATACATCGTAAATGTGAAAATAAAGACTCTAAAAGTTACTGAAAGTGTCTCTAGAAATAATAAGAGTTACCAAGAATTAATTAAAAGGTAAGAATGACGAAAATATGACTAAATCTGAGGGCATTTTCGTCACAGTACGTTACATATTTCACCTTCTACATTTCTACTGTTGTTGAAAGCTCTGTCAACTTGAAGTTATTCCAGTATAGCTTTAAACCCCAATCTGTCAGTGCATGTGATGTAAGGACATACGTTCCTCCTTTTTAACTGCCCTGTTATTCATTAATTACTCAAAGCATTTTCTTTATATTTATAGTTAGAACAATCATCAACATCAATCATGAACTGGTAAAATATTGGACAATATGTTTGTTTTTAACTCACTCTCAAACATTAATCAGTAGAATGCATTAGCAATGAGAAACCCACTTCTTTCCATATGTTTTATGCTGACTGTTAGTGTGTATGGATTGTCACTTGACATTTGTCTGAATTACTCTTTTCATCCATGTCCCACTGAGTCCATCCATGTTGATCCATTTGCACTTTTCCACTGCTCTACATTTTACCTCTTGGTCTTATTCCTTTAAAAGTGTTTATCAGACTGCGTCAAACTAACTGTGGAAACCCTACCAGTAATTTTCAACACAATATTTTTGTACTAAAGCAGGATAGTCATTCACAAATCTGTCTTTTCTTATTCGTGAAAATGGTAATAATTAGTAAGACATTTATTTATTAATGATTAATTATTGACAGAAATTGGCACTATTTCTTTTCCTGAGACACGCTTGAGTTTGGTCATGGTGCCACTCTGGCCATAAATTTAATCTATCAACTCTAAAACACTGTCATATGAGGCTGGACGCATCATTGATCATTCATATCAGTTGATATTTAGGAGATTCAAAACATTGCTGTTTTAATTTGCTGACTTTTATTGTGTGGAGAATTTTCAATTTAAATGCAAATGAACTGACCCATAACATTTATTCATTCATTTCCCCTTTCAGGAATTATCTGAACTATTTGACGGAAGAGATAAAAAATCCTTACAGGTAAATATTGAATGGTTGTGCAGCAATGCGTATGGAAAGCTTGCATTGCACTGACTCAAATGATGAGTTTGCTTACCGTAATTTTCGTATTATAAACCGCGGTTTATACGTTGATTTTGACATTTTTTTGTACTCCTGCGGTTTATGCGCCGGGCGGCTTATATGCCGACGTATAAATATTGAAGAGAAAAAACAGCATTTTTTTTAAGAAAGATCGTTTGTAAAATATTCTAAATAAAAACAATGTTCTTAAACGAAATAAAATGATTGTCCGTTGATGATTGTCCGTTGATGATTGGCCGTTGATAGTTCATAAAGATCTTGGCTAGACTTCTGACGGCTCGAGTAGATAGCGCCTGCTGCACATTGTACAACACATAGCCTGAACATCTGACGCCACACTTCGAGGCTCAGGGCCCAGTCTAAGTCTAATCAAACGTGAACAGATTTTGTCAACAGAGAGCGATGCGATGCAGGGCAAAGTTCAACTATTTCTCGGCGTGCGTTGTCGACCGATCGTTGATTCACGAAGATTTTGTTGCCAACGAAGTTCAAAACATGGTCAACACAACCGATCATCAAATCACGAATTCTTGAAAACGTGTGTTGATGGAAAAAGTATAATTCTGATTCAGGACTGATAGTATGAGATAAAAAATCACCCAAAACGCAGTTTTGCGAACTTTCACTTCCGTGTTTTGAGGTTAGTTTTTTGTAACATTTTGGCCGCGGTTTATACGCCGCGCGGTTTATACGCTGACACTAAATATTTTTTTCCATATTCTGGAGCATTGCGGTTTATACGCCGGGCGGTTTATGATCCGAAAATTACGGTAGATGGACTGGCTACACATTACCTTTACCCTTTGACAAGCAACAAGGCATGTTTTGTTCATTCCATTTGAGGCTATAACATTATGTGTACCAATTGTGTCTCAACGGACTATTGTTTGTTAGTTTTGATTGAGTGGACAGTGTGAAAAGATTAGCTTGCTTGTATTTGCATGTGGCAAGGGATTTCCGTATTGATTTTGTGTTAGTCTACCTCGGCTATGGTAATGCCTGTAGTAATACTTGCATATTGAATCTGAAAAATATTAAAACAAATGAAATGACTGTTTTCTCTAAAAGATGATTTGGTAGTCAAGTTGTGTGCTTATCATACTGCTGTTTTATGTTGGTATTTCTTTCAGTTGACTAGCGGACATGTTTTAAATATCAATCAAGCTAATGTTATGGTTAATACTGCTCCTGGCAACATATAATTTTGAAACACCCGATCACCACCCCCAATCACCACCCCCGTTCACCACCCCCAATCCCCAGCCCCGATCCTCAGCCCCGATCACCAGCCCCCGATCACCAGCCCCGGTCACCAGCCCCGGTCACCAGCCCCGAACACCACCCCCGATCACCACCCCCGGTCACCACCCCCGGTCACCAGCCCCGGTCACATGCCCCGAACACCACCCCCGGTCACAAGCTCCGGTCACAAGCTCCTGTCACAAGCCCCGATCACCCTTCTATAATACCAATCAATTATTGTTTTCAACTGCAGTAAATGGAGACTGATCATACCACTTTGAAAAGGTTTCTACAAAAACAAAGCAACCATTTGAGTATTACATTGTATAAAACACAACATAGTACAGCTGTCATCCAATGTCTATTTGGTCTATCACAAAAACATCCCAGGAACATGACCTATTTTAAAGAAGTTTTACCACATGGGTATAGTTGAAAATTGTCAGTTCTAAAGCAATACTGTTTTGTCTCTGTCAGTGGTGCCACCTGCTGTGCATTGAAGGATTCCATGTCATCATTTATTTTCTATATATATAATAAATCCCAACTACAGCTGTGTATGTTTTTGATACCTCAATTGGGTTAATTCTCATGAAAACTTCTTTTATTTTTCAGAAATCTACCTTGGGCTATTGGTATTTCGCTTCCACTTGTAACCGTCATCTATGTGTTGGCTAACATTGCATACTTTGCTGTGTTGACACCAGAGGAGCTTGAGAATTCAAATGCTGTGGCTGTGGTAAGCTGTCTGACAATTTTTGGCAAATTTTCCTCTATCAAACTGAATATAATCTTGTGAAACTAGAGCATAAACTGCTGGACACTTTCTGTATCTTTATACCAAAGTTTAACCAGGAAATTATTTCAAGTAATGACTCAAAAATGTTCTCTTGTACATCTTTGCTGTGTTTTCTCAGCACAAATATGTTTAGATTTGATGGGAGTCAGCTGTTTTTCCTTGTCAAATCTTCATCAATCAAGAAAACAGTCAGAAGTCTTGTGAATCTTCTAAATGTGTTGTTTTTAGAAAAATGCACTTTCTTGAGGTCTATAGGTTAGGCTTTGGAAAACAAAAAGTCAATCAACAAATTTGGTGTAGATGTCGATATGGGAGGTACGTGATTGTCAAGAGAATCAACGTATTAACTTTTGACCTGAACAACAAGTGAGAGTACACGCAAGTGTGTATTTGACCTGCAGCTACTTCTCGGTTTTCATCACAATCTTGGGGAAAACCCATTATACTAAGGGGGTGGTATAGCAATTTTGTTTAGGCTGAGGCAGTATTGGAATCCACTTGATCGTGGGCAAAGAATCAATACAATTGATTTATCACCACCTTTATTGCTATCTCTGAAGCTGATGCATATCAATTATAGAGAGGACTTAATAAACAAATTATAAACAAAGTAAAGAGGGGCTTCATGGTCAAATGGGGTTTTGTGATGCACTAATTTTCGAATAGCTAAAATCCTCATGAAAGTGGGGGTAAACTTACAAGTCTCTAACCTCACATTAACATTGTTTAAAGTATCATTTGATTTTATACTCTTTCAGAGCTCAAATTCAATGCCGTTTTTATTGAACATCATCATGATTCAGGAGTGAACAGAAAATTCTCTCAACAAAATGCACAGACCATATATTTGAAAAGTGACATCATGGAACATTTTGGGATTTTGACAAAAATTGCACTTGGAGAGTATCAAACACAGTGGCATTTTACACCATTTTAACGTAATTCTTTCCCATTTTCGTAAGGACTCTACTGAAAAATGAGTGGAACTTAGTTTGACCCTGTCGCCCCTCTCTAAGCTAACATTAAACAAACTAAAAGATAACCATGTATTAGTATTATACTGTTACAAAATAAATAAACAAACAAACAGTATTGAATATTTATTTACACTGGACAGGTTTTGAGAACCTAAACAAGAAAGACATTAATTAAAACCAAACCAAAGTAAAACTACCAATAATATATCAATGGCAGATAAGCTTGAAGTTGAACCAGTTGATGTGATATACTTCATTGTTCCCATTAGCAGTGCTGGTATAGTCTTTTTAAAGGGAACAATCAGTTTAAAAGGTCGTTTAGCCCCCACTCTCAGTCGTTTTTCTTTACTGGACATGTTGCAGACATTTGGAGAGAAGTTGTTTGGACCAATGGCATGGATAATGCCTGTATCTGTTGCCATGTCAACATTTGGTGGTGTTAACGGAGGTTGCCTGTCACTATCTAGGTAAGCACATCTTTATAATGGTATTTAAGAATAACATTTTATGAAATTCTATATACTGGTGTAATTGACTCAAGAACGAAGAATGGCGGTGAAGCCGAAGGGGCATATAATGTTTGCCTTGTCCTTCCATGTGCATGTGTGTGGGGTTATACAGGATACGGGTTACGGGATACTTTACACAATGGAACAGTGCTACCCCACAAGGTGTACTTTGTTCAAGTGGTACCCCACAACATTTTCTTTGTTCCCCACAAAATAAAATATCGACATGGTTTTACATCACCAGTAATAGACCTTTGTCTTATTTTGAAATAAAACAAAACCAATATTTTTGCGAGGTTGCTATAATTTGCAATGAAAGTACAAAAATAATGAAAGTGTACTGACCAATGTGAAAACTGTGATGATGAGTTGTTTTCTTCAACTGTTGAAGTGTTATTTATTGTAGCCATTAATGGAGTACAGCATTAGACTCAAGCTAGCTCTGAAAAGAGCAATTGGTTGTTAAACTCAATATTGTCTCATCATTGAGTGAGCAACATAACTCTCATAGGAAGATTTGCTTTAATTGATATTTCGTTTAACTTAGACAATAATAAAAGAGAAGTAGAGTGGAAGCTCTCTGTCATTCCATGTCAAGTTATTTATTCCATATTTTGTTGTTGACAGGCTGTTTTTTGTGGGAGCCAGAGAAGGCCAGCTACCAGCAGTCATGTCCATGATTCAAGTGAAGCGCAAGACTCCATTACCATCACTCATTTTTACGGTATGAATAAATAGATATGACATTTTCTCAGTTTGTTCACTTCTTGACTTTACTCTGGAACCATATTTTGAACATTCTTGAAAGGCATACCTGAGAAAACTATAGTGAAAGAGTTTGGCTGTGTGGAACATTGTGGCAGGTAGTGCACCATGTATGGGTTCTGGTTCATATCACAGCCTGATCCGTTACAACGTATTGTTTGTACTTTTACCGCTGTACTAAAAGCTTTGAATTTGTCGTCAACTGGTACATCTCATGTACTATGATGGGTAGTAATGGCGAGATACCTTTGATGAACAATTTGTGTACAAGAATTGGGGGTGATATTGCCATTTGCTGTTTGGTTTGTAGCAAGCATCATGTACACATAATAGTGAAGTGTTGATGATAATCCAACACTGAGGATGAGTTTGTGTTTTCTTGTCTACACAGTGTGTTCTATCAATCATGTACGTGTTTGTTGAGAAGATTGAGACCTTACTGAATTACTTTAGCTTCATGACATGGCTAGCCATAGGAGCAGCTGTAGCTGGTCAATTGTACTTGAGATGGGCTAAACCTGATCTACCAAGACCAATCAAGGTAAGTCTGATCCTTACATCTATTAAAGTAATTAACCAATGTCTCTTGTAAAATATCAAACATTACAATCTGATGATTTTTTATTTTATCAAAACTTTTACATTTTAAGTTGCACATTGTAATCAAAAGACGGATTCTGTTATGCTCCAAGAAGAAATGCCCAAAGAGAATTGGTTAAAGTTAACTGTCATCCAAAAGATGTTAATTTTTGCATCAGGGATAAATAAAATAATTTGGTTTTACCCTTACACTGATGTGTTATGCACTGTATACTCGTTCTTTCCCGAGTTCTAAGAAAAAATATCCACGGGCAAATCACTCGGGTGGGATTCGTACCCACGACCTTTGCATTGCTAGAGCAGATGTCTTTTCTGTGGATTTTGTTCACAGAACTCGGGAAACTACTGAATATACAGTGCTTAACACACTGGTGTCAGGGTAAAACCAAATTATATTATATACAAAAGAAATATAATAAAGGGGGGAAGAAAGTACATTCCTTTTTTCCCAAACATTCTGCATTAAAAATTTTGTACTGGTACTATTTTTTTCTGATTCTGGTGAAAATGCCTTGTTCTATTAATTTACTTCAAATATGTCAGAGCCATTATTCTTGCAGTTATCCTAGCATTGAATTAATTCTTGATTTTATTACAGAATTCTGAAGGGAAATACAGAATTGACTTGAAGACATTTGATACCTTGTCATTGGGCCAGTGCCTCAGACTATTTGTGCAAAAACTGTTTGTCAATTATTATTAATACAGTTTTGATATTTTTGTTGACAGCTGAATATCATGCTCCCCATTATCTTTGTGGCTGCTTGTTTGTTCTTGGTTGTCATGGGAACCATTGCAGCCCCTATGGATACCCTAATTGGCATCTTGATTACCTTGACTGGATTTCCTGTTTATTTCGCCGGTGTCTGGTGGAAGAAGAAGCCTAAGTGTTTGGTTCAATTTAGTCGTAAGTTGTAAAGCTGTATTTTCTATCCTTCCCCATTTCTACCCCAACTTGGCTTTAATTAGGGTGGTAATTAACTTGATAGATTCACACTTTTTTTTTATATATATAAAAGTGAAGCATAACTATCTTTTTGCTGGACACACTTCCTGAAAAGAGAGACATTCTTCCTGTGTGAATCCATTTGTGGTCCTTGATAGAGTCAAAATGATCTTATCTTGATATTTAATTGATTGGAATTGATTGCTTAATTTACTCATTGTATGCTCAGGCAATGCCACTCAATAGTGTCCTTCGTGACAAAAGGTTACATCAATATGAAGCATCATTCTGACTTAACAGTAGAAATATTAGCCAAGGCAACCCTGGATCCTGACTTACGTGCTGATATATAATCAGGTCTTGAATCTAGGCAAAAAATCCACAAGACCGCAGGGCTTGTAGCTAAAAATGTTTACTGGACTAGGATTCTTTTTACAAGACCAAAATTTAAATAAGAAGTAAGAAAACAAATATCTACGCAGTTTAACATTTGAACTGTTTTAACTTGAACAAGCACTAAGAGGAGATTTATCTCACTTATGTTATGGACAAGTGAAGTATTCTTCAATACTCAACATAATTGAATTGAAAGATTTGATCAGACTGAAAGTCAACTTTTGAACAAAAACACAAGACTGCTGGACTTGTCTAGTCATGAGTTTACCTGCCTGATGCTAAAAACACTGGCCTTGGGCCTGGGGTCTAGTGTCAATTTCGAGCCCTGAAAATGCATCAAAGCCCTAGTCTCCAATCAATGAGTACAAAAACTAAGCCTGCCAACTAAACACTAAACACAAACAGATATTTCACATAGGTGTTTATCAGGTCTCCACTCCTGTGTCTTCGAAAACATCTCATGGCATTAAGTGGTTAGACAATTCTGAAAAGTAACATTTTATAAAAACCCTTGTGTGCATTTTTTTCCCCAGATACAATCACTGTTTTCATGCAGAAGGTGTTTGTCATAGTCCCACAGGAGAAGGAAGAATAACAGCAGCTGTATGTCTAAGGGCCAGGTCACACGAAGCAATTTATAGGCAATCAGTTCCAGGCAATCTCCATGAAGAAAAGACATTCACAATTCAATGTTCATATATTTTTCTTAGGGATCATAAGACATTGTTTGAAAAATTACTCCTGTGCTACCAAAGTGGTCCTGTACCACGCACTACAGTTGGTTGCCTCCAAGTTGCCTGTAAAAGTTGCCTCGTGTGACAAGGCCCTAAGGCTGTTGCTAATTTACCTGATGATCAAGCCGCAGCCGCTGAACTCAGACATAGCCGTTGATTCCATCAGACTGATCACCAGAGGCCTGGAGACACATCCAGACAGGCTTTTAAAATCTGAGGGACACCAGTGATCTCTTCCCTTTGTTTTAAGGGTTTTTCTGACTGTAAATTGCTATATGAAAGAAAATCCTTTCATTATTTTTGTTATCTTGTTTCTCCAAACTCATTACAAAGCAGTACAATGCAATAAAAGCAGTTTTTAAACAATGCAAAGGCTAAGCGTGGGCAGTTTGGGATAAAATGTTTAGTTGGAAAAAGATTCTGAGTCAGATTACCAACATTGTTTTAAAAAAAGTCAATCCACATTTCTGATTATAGTAGATTGGAAGGTTTTTACAAGACATAAAACCACCGCCAATTCTCATCTCAAGGCGGAACTGGCCTGTGCGAAACAAATTATTATTTTTTCAACATGAAAAACTGGTCTGCCATTAAAGCGCCAAGCTTTAACAGTAAGTACAGACATGCAACTTGTCAGCTGGTCAGCTCATTTCCACTTTCTTTCTAATTCTAGTGCCATAGAAAACTGAAACAATGTACAAAGTTTTATGTAAGGTATTTTTGTTGCTGTAATAGTAAAGCTACAATCCCGGCCGAAATGCTTGGGCTAGGTGACACTAAACATACCTTCCCTTTTCCCCCACTCCCCCGCTCAATGTTGTTAGGAGCGCAGACCGCGCAATTGGAGCCAACATTGAACGGGGGGCCCAACGAGATATGGTCGGGATTGTAGCCATCTGTAAGTATTGAATCCTTACTTCATGGATCAGCTTACAATTCAGCTGATCATATCAAGTTGGTGGTATTTAGCAGGTCCTGGCCACTGTATTTAATTTTAATATCAACTGTTATCTTTTTGAATTGTTTGTCGGCAGACATTTTCAATTGTCTTTGCCTCATAAAGTGGTAAAAATGAGTGAATTTGTGAACTTTTTGTCTTAAAATTATGCATTCATCATTCAGATAAACAACCAAAATGCATAAAATAATTAAAACAATGAGAGTTGTATAGTTTCTGATATACGCCATCTTTGTGGGCAACTTGGGTTTTGGCTTTGAGGTGTACCAATTGTTTAATTTTTTCTACACAGCCAAATGGTTCACTGAACAATACTCCAACGTGCTGCACGCTGTATTTATGCATAACAATGTATAGTTGTGCGTTCAAAAATGGTTTATCATTGCAGTGCCTGTAAAGATGGCGGACTTTACTACATTGCACAGCTGCAAACATTCATATAACAGTGCGTTTTGAACGCTGTTAACATGCTCATGTTTTTCTCAGGATGCTGGCTGGATGATAAAAGCGTCATCACAACTGATTAAAAACAATTACATACAAACATTTGCATTTGGAAAATGCCATCTCAAATAATGAGAATGTATAGTGTAAATAATCCTGTTGCTTCCATTGTAGCAACTAAAGCTCAATGTGTTAATGGTACACATTTAAATACCTTGGCAAAAGTTCATCAAATTGTAAATAAAATTATGTTGCTGACTGACGTTAAGTTTTATTCACTTATACTAGTGTATAGATATATATCCATAACATGTAATATACAGGTCACATATTTTTGTCTGTTGGCAAAATCCAAATGGTAAGAAAACAACGGGATATAGAGCTCTAGTTTTTTCTAAAAATTCCACTAATACTCAGGGATTTTGCAAATGAACCCAAAATTAAAATAAAAGAAATTAAATAAATGAAAAGATCAAATTTGCTTCCCAGTTGTAATAAAATAATCAATTAATTAATTCATACATTTCAATTAACTAACATTAAATTTTGTTATGAACAAACCAGTAAGAGATTACAGCTGCCATAGCATTTGCACAAAGGTTATCTGATAAAGTAAGGAGTCTTTCATGTCTCCTGAACATTAATGCCAATCAGAGGGTTATCTGATAAAGTAAGGAGTCTTTCATGTCTCCTGAACATTAATGCCAATCAGAGGGTTATCTGATAAAGTAAGGAGTCTTTCATGTCTCCTGAACATTAATGCCAATCAGAGGGTTATCTGATAAAGTAAGGAGTCTTTCATGTCTCCTGAACATTAATGCCAATCAGAGGGTTATCTGATAAAGTAAGGAGTCTTTCATGTCTCCTGAACATTAATGCCAATCAGAGGGTTATCTGATAAAGTAAGGAGTCTTTCATGTCTCCTGAACATTAATGCCAATCAGAGGGTTATCTGATAAAGTAAGGAGTCTTTCATGTCTCCTGAACATTAATGCCAATCAGAGGGTTATCTGATAAAGTAAGGAGTCTTTCATGTCTCCTGAACATTAATGCCAATCAGAGGGTTATCTGATAAAGTAAGGAGTCTTTCATGTCTCCTGAACATTAATGCCAATCAGAGGGTTCAAATGTTGCTCCATATATTCAGCAATAAAGCAATGTACAGACAGTTGCTATGGTTATGTCCAAGACTTTATTTCAAAAAGTTGAATGGTTTTTCTTACATAGATTTTGTACATTTCAATTGTCAAATCTATTTCTTGTTCTCAGAAGTTCTAAGGCATCAGAGAACCAGCCAACTGAGTATACCAGCCTAGGAGCTCGATTTTGTTCTTTTAACCTAATTTTTAAAAAGACAAAAAGTCTTGTTTTCTACACTCTGCAAGTAGCAAACTATCTGAAATATAAAACATGTTTGTTGCTTGCATCTATCCTTACAGATTATATGACTTTTCTTTCACAAGATGATTGTTTTGTTAAATTTCTGTGTTGTGATCTTCAAATCAAAAAGACAATGTCACGTTTTAGATCTGTATTTTAAAGTTTTCTCTAGGTCACAAATGATCCAAACCTTACTCTGCACATCCATCCTGAAGTTGCCATCCAATCCAAGTGTGGTCATGTCAACCCAAGGTGACTCTTGTCATCTCAAGGCCAACCCGAGTGTATTCAAGTCAACCCGAGTTTACTCAAGTCACCCGAGTTTACTTAAGTCAACTCAAGTTTACCCAAGTCAAGTTTGCTCAAGTCAATCTAAGTTTACTCAAGTTAACTCTAAGTTTACTCAAGTCAACCAAAGGTGACTCAAGTCATCTCAAGGCCAACCCGAGTGTATTCAAGTCAACCTGAGTTTACTGAAGTAAACTCAGTTTACTCAAGTCAACCCAAGTTTACTTAAGTCACCCGAGTTTACTCAAGTCACCCGAGTTTACTTAAGTCAACTCAAGTTTACCCAAGTCAACTTGAAGTTTACTCAAGTCAATCTGAGTTTACTCAAGTCATGTCAAAGTTTACTCAAGTTAACTCTAAGTTTACTCAAGTCAACTCAAGTCATAGGAATCAGTTCTGAAAGAGTCTGACCAATTATTTTATTCCAGGGTAGATGTATACTTTTAGCATGAAGGTATACCTTGACTTAAAATACAGTTTTTCTCTAATGTGGGCAGAACCTGACTTGTGGACAAGAATCTAGACTTGCCTGTTTATTTTGCCACAAACTTAATGGTTTTTGATTGTAGTCAATTTATTTAGGTCATTTTGGGGGGATTGAGAAGGATCAATGCTGGATGTGGTCCAGAGGAAGAAGCTGGTAGGAATAATCACCAACAAGACATTGTAATTCAGTTATATTCATGGGGTTGTTTGAAACTTGACTTGACTTGCATGTACATGTACATTTATTATTGTCCAAGTTATTTCAATTGCATTAGCTGTAAAGTGCTGCATTTCTTATTCCTTTACAATGTTTGGCACTAATATTGAAACATATATACATGTAGTCACAAACATTTAACAGAAGTGTGCCTCCCTTTATTTTGGTTTCATTATTGTGTCTGTTTTATTACTTTTTTTCTGTTATTTTTATTTGATATAGATATACATGTATATACATGTATGTATATATATTATATGTATTTGTTTTTGTTGAGGTAAATGCCTTGAATGAACATGAAGTTTGAAATGGTTGGGAATTTACTTTCTGAAGTTAATCACCTTGATATGTTCATTTAGTGAAAATAAGTGGAAAGTCCATTTAGAAACAATACATCATGTTTGTTAAAAATACTATCCATGTAAAGTTATCAGTGTCAGAATTGGATGGAAATAGTCCATTATACATAGTGCATGAAATTAAATGCTGCCAAAATGCATGATCCATAGAGTTGGAGACAGCAATTATGGGTACAGTGTGATACTATTCTGAAGAGTTAAAAGGAAAATCATATTCAAGTAGAAGCAGATCCAGCAACTAATGAACACAATCAATATTACAGGTTGACATTGTTGCATTCCCAATGTATGTGCCTTTTTGTAACAATTAAGCAACATCTTGTGTCTTTCTTGCAACTTCTCAGTCCACTCCTTGGTTACCTGAAGTTTATTACTTATACATATATTTCAAAAGGTTTGTTTATAAGGTAATATACTTGTATTCAATCTGTAGGATAGGAACCAGTTTATCATGTCTTTACAGAAAAGGCTAATATTTTGCATGAGCACATTTTGGTTTAGACAAAGGTTATGAGCTTTCAGGTATTTGTAATGTAAAGGGCATTCAGTGTTAAGAGCTAATGCTACCATTATTTGACACCTTTATAAAACATTCTGATCAAAGCATGTAAACTTTCTTTAAAAAGAAATGGAAAGGCCATGATGCCACTGGGAGCAGGGTGTGCTGTTTTAGAGGTTAAAATGGTCACTGGCTCATTCTCAGTGCCACTTTTCATTTCCATTGTTTCATCATTATTTACCTATAGGGTTACCAGTGACTCGAAAAATTGTACTTTTCTTTCCTTAGAAAAGCTTGATAAAATATTATATCAGGGTAGAATGCTGTCTTAAGTAGGTTGTGTACATAACTGATGTGTTACATCACCATTGTGATGATGAATAGACCCAACACAGCACAGAGTAATACTAGCTTCCAAGTAACATGTAACATTGTGTACAAAGGTATCAATCCCCCTCATTCACACTGTGTTTATATTGTGTAATGATTTGCAGTTGCAGTTATTTTTTGTGAATTGCACGCTAAACACCACTCTGAAATCATTTGCGTCACATGTTGTGGGGATAGTTTTTTTCCTTTTCCATTGACATTCCGATACACTTTGTAAACAGTACTGAATGCAGATATGGTTATCTGACTGACACACATTATTTGTTAATCAATTATTTAGCTTTGTGAGAGATTACATTGTTTGCACAAAAGGTATTTATGTGTGGTAAGCAGTCCTGTAGCTACATACCCTGTCACCCAATTGAGGAGCACTGAAATGGTCCCGGCCTTGATTTGCAAGTTATCCTATTATTAAATATCATTTTTTCAAGAGACTTGTAGCTCATCTATGGGGTGGGGCAGGTGTGTTCTAGTATGTATTCTCAACAGACTGAATAGCAAATTCAAACTGTGAACCTTGTTAAAGTGTGCTATTTTGTTTCCTTCACACATTACAACAATGTGCTAGACAGCCCAAGGTTCCCATAAATAACAAACTTGATTGTATAAAATACTATGCAATTTGCCTTGTTAATCAAATGAAATATATTTTCAAATTACATGGTGCATGTACATGTATTTGGTATTCCATGTACCCTATGCTGGGTGGAAGGCCAGTACAACAGTGTGGCCTTGAGTAAACAACAGTAAAACTCTTGTACAAAGTTTGTCTTCTATTAACAATTCTTATTAAATATTTTGTCTCTTTAATGTTGGGAAAATACTGTCATCTGAATGCCACTTTATGATCAGAGAGGGTTTGCTTGTACAAATGTATTTTGATTGATTCTGAATAAAAGTTTTTTGTTTCATTCTCATAAATAATTTGTTTTGTGCCGAGAACTATAATTGAATTGTTGTGTACATTATCACCATATCATGAATAACATGTACTCTTAATCATAATATGTTATCCATTCATTATTTTTTTGAAACGTTTATTGGATTACCAGGTAAAGGAATACACAGAAATACAATTGACAATTGAGGGCTCGTTATTAAGGGAAAGCTCCATTAAAGAAAGAGTCTCAAATGAAACATCATTTTGGTCTGATAGCTCACACCTGTTATCTCCATGTAACTCCTTTTCCAAACAGTGGACATAATTGGATCTTGCACTAACCAGTAGGGCTACTAACTGCCCCAGGCAGATTAACTGCTCATCCATTAAGTTTAATGACCCAAGTAATGGTATAAATTAATGAAAACCCAATTAGGGTCTATACACAATAACTGGTACCAAGCCAACATTTCAAGCTAATTGTCTCATAATCCATTTATTCCAATTACAAAGCTCAGTTTCTTAATCCAAATGGCAACACGGAATTATGAACTCTAACCCAGTTACTGCACGCACACACACACTCACTGAGAGTCGCATCATAAAGGGACCTGTCATTGTTATGCGACGGCCAACGCGTGCACTAACTGGATTACAGTTCATAAATCCATGTACAGCCACGGCCTGCTATGATCATGATGACAATCCTCATATAAATTACCAGTTTAAATGTTATAGAAATTTCCTTTACTTTAAGGTGCCAATACATGTACTTGTAACATTGGACAGGGCACGGTATACAGACAGTAATGGCAGACATAACATTGTACTTTGTACCTTCTTAAATCAACAGGACAACATCACAATGCCATCCTTCGTTACAAAACCTAAATATTTTTTAATACATTATTTATCCCACTCGCTTGAGTTGAATACAAAACATAGCATCCCATCCCATATGCAAGGATGATGAAGGTATAGCATATGGGATGCAACCACGTTATAAGTTGTTCATATTTCTCTACCCAGCAAACTTGCAAACAAAGAAGAATTACACAAAACAGTACTGTTTTAATGTTCTATTTTCTTCAGGTTCAACTTCATTCATGTGTTTTTAAATGTTACTGATGGTTTGCACAAATATTAACATTTTTAAAAACATACATTTTGAGGCAATTGTTTGTGCTGTGATATCTTATGGTTTGTTTTGTTTGCCTGAAAATAAATGGATAAAATAATAAGCTTTTGGAAATATTCCAGACATGAACAAGGAACTACATTAAATTAAAACCTCAACAGTAATACATACCAATCCATTGGCCATTAGTCTAAAATTGGTTTGATATCAGTAATGTTCTATAATGTCGAAGAAAAAAGTAATCAAAATACTAGTCAAGAGATGTTGCCAAGTACAAAATAATCATGCATGTCAGTAGACAGAATAATAAGTTTAAAATCCTCATCAGCTCAACTAAAGTCCATGACGCCCTTGATGAGATAATCATCAACAAGATTGCACAACCATCTACATTTCTGTAGGTCTGTCATTGTTTAAGAGGCACAATGTAAGGTGTATCTGTTATATGGGATTCGGCAAGGAAAGTCTATCATATTACACTATCTGGATGCCTTTAAACATCCGTTTTTAAATGGCCCAGTCAGGATTCAGATCTGTAAGAATGTATACAGTTATCCAGCCTCAAACAAAACCTTTCATAGTGAAGACTTGATATGCCCAAACAACCAGATCACTGTATGATGCCAACTCAAGCTGAATTCAGTCTAGCTTAGTTAAGCCGAGTTTGTAATGCCAATTTCTATGTAAAATCCTTGATTGATTACATCATCTGAGACTATGTACATGTATTTAGATGGTTATTGATTTCTGGATTCAACCATTCCTTAGTTATATCATCTAAATGGCTGTCAAAATCGATCAAATCCTGGTACACTTTGTCCTTGAGAAGGTCCCCTGCAATCGTCAGACAATTATCACTCAGCAGAGGTCTGTACAAACATCAAATAGAACATTTGACAACATTAGAACCCCACATCCAATAATGCAATTATTTAGAGGCATCACACAGGCTACCCTGTCAGCCATTTAGATTTAGTGGTCTCTGCACACAACACAGCATTTTGGACCACCTGAAATGTTGTGCAGTCTTATGCAAGGGGGTCTGTATACATTTTATGTGCTATATCAACTTCAGATAGTTTAACCGTAAATTTTTCTGTCATAACCTCAGTGGGAGACTTTGGAACGCTAGGTGGCAGCAGACTTACCGGTTGAATTTCCATAATGGATTTACCTGGTAAGTCTGCTGCCATCTCGCATCCCATAAGTCCCCCATTGAGATGTTATCATCTTTGCGAAAATGACAAAATCAATAAATATTGAATATAGTGTGTGTGCAACTGGCAACTCTAAAGGGTAACTTACACATTGGTTGATTTCAATTTCCATTTATTGTCTTGTACAGTGTAGTGTTTGAGAACACACTGGTCACAGTCAATAATCATCTTAGTGTTGTCAATCTGCAAACCAATAAAGTCAAAGAGTTCAAGCATTAACAGATCACTTGAGCATTACATATGTTAAAGAGCTTTTCAGCAGAATATTGCTCAAGACAATTACTCAAGTGAAATTGATTTCACACTATTCACAGATATATTCAATAAATGGCATTTTGCTGGAAATAACAACATTTTTGCTGACAGTGTAGTAACAGATTGAGAAGGGACCAGTCACAACTTAGAATGTCTTATAAAAAGCCTTCCTGATAAACTTGTGTTGGAACTACATGTACAGCTTAATCTCACATACACCATCCTAAAACTAAACCCTTATGGTATGAATTATTGTATTTTGCACTGACCCCAACAGTATATCATTATTATTCCATGTATGACATGTTTCTTTCATCCAGCAACCTGTTCCTGATAAGCAACTTTAAGTGATTTCCTTTGCTTGAGGATACATAAAATGTAACTGAATATAAAACACATGACAATGCTGAAGCAAAGTTACTGTATGAAAATAACTATTAAAACAATTATTAAAAAAACAGTTTTCTGCAAATTCCAAATGAATCTACAGCAAACTAACAAATCTAAGCAAACAGTAGATTCGTAATGAATCTACAGCAACAGCTAACTAATGAATCTACAGCAAATTGTAGATTCTAAAATAATGAATCTACAGCTGTAGATTCAAAACGAATCTAATCTAACATGTAGATTCATATAAATAATCTACATTGTCCTTCATAGTGTGAGGTCAACATATCATTGAAATAGGTCAATGACTGCTAAACCCCAAACAGAAAACTTTAGCGTTCATCTACACATAGTCACACAACCTTTCATGACATGGGCTTCCATTCCATGTCTTGTACATTTAGGGCCATGTCAAGGTCACCACATGTATTTGTGTGCACATTGCATACAGACTGCATGTATCAAGGATTAACAAATACAGGGTAGGAATGCAGCATTAAATAAGCCTGGGGGAACTATTTTGAAGATCCATAACATGTGGTAATGTTAGATTATGTTACGGCTGCACAAGAGTGAAGACACTGGTTGCTACAACTGGAGTTATAGAAGATGTTTTAAACCAAAATGAAGGTAATGGAATAATAGTGATTAGTGGAACACTCGTCACATGTCATACTTTATTTTGCCATGTATTTACTGGTGATGCGTGACACTACTAAATTGTATATAGAATGATTGGGACACTTTGTGGCGAAGCTTCGCAGCGCTTTGCAAAAAAATCGTTCCCACCCATTCGCCCCAACAAAACAAGGTTGTATCACGGCAACCAAGGTTGGTGTCCACATAAAAAAAATCTACTGAAAAGGATCTATGTTTGTTATATACATAACAAATACTGAATGCATTTCATTCATGCATTGTTGCAAAATATAATCACTGGGTTAAATATGGATAGTCCAGATGTCACCTCGTGATCATATTCTGTGACAGCGAACAATACACTTACCATAAATAAGCATGCTTCGTTGCAGTTGTCATAAATTTTATCAGCTATCTTCAGGGCTATTGGACTTGGGCTGTCAAAGAAAAAGAAAAACAATCAAAACATACAATCTGTTAATGATACACACAAGCAGAGCATTAATACACTTTTGAAAATATACTCAAAGGTACACAATGAAAATCAATCCAAGAAAACTGAACTAATGGGATCCATCATAACCTGGGCTCATTTTCACACAGAGCTAAAATTGATCTTAAGATGTGTATCAATCTTCATTGCTAGCAAAGTGTGATGTCACAATACAAATTACTATGGCGATTTTGCCAACTCATCTTAAGATGAATCTTGGTGTTTATGAAATCAAGCCCTACCAGGAATACCACTTGTTTGTTTGTTGTCAAGTTTTCAAGTATTTCAGTCCATTAAAAAGAAGCCTATATTCTGCATAATTCTCCATGACCTAATTTCATAGAGCTGCATAAGCACAAAGAGTAGCTAAGCACAACAAAATTATGCTTACCAAAATAAGGTTACCAGCCAAATTACCATGTTACATGTACAATTTGTGACTATATCCTGCTCATTTATGCTTAGCAGACATTTGTTAAACAAGCTTTTCTGTTTAAGCAGCTCTATGAAACAGGGCCCAGGTCTCAAGAACACTATCCATTATTGAACATAAGCAAACACACCCTCAAATTAAAAGCTTCATGGTTACTTATAATAAGCAATGACCACATAATATCAGAGCCTGATTGGTATAATAGATTTGCTGAAAAATCATTCATACAAGGGCAGTTCCACGGTGTCGGACGTACATTTCAGACACTTTAACTGAGTGTATTATTACAGTGCTATAGATAAAAGGATTTTTTATTCTGGATAGAGGTATAAGGTAGTCACTAAAGTTATTTAATTAAGAAATTATCCAGCCACATCTTTTAATGTAGAAGCCACTCGCCCAAAACACCATGGTGTCGGACGTACTCAGAGAAACGCCTTTTTTTGTAAATCGTTATTTGTATTTCAAACTCTGTGATGTGTTTGAACTTTGATGCAACTTTTTCTTATTTTTGGATTCATTAGACCTCTGTCAATACACTTAATCATAAGACATTTGTTTTTTAAATTTCAAATTTAAGAAACGGCCTTTAATATATGGGTGTCGGACGTACATTTCACAGTGTCGGACGTACCTGTACGAAATTGCATTAAAAAGTAGGTAACAATCAGTTCAAAATTGTACTTTTAGGGGGTTGGTGGCCTAGCATTCATATAAACAGGTCAAGAATACTTAATAAGTTGGAAATGATCAAACACAAACTACATACTTTGTATGCTACAGTACATGTAGCAATTAAAGAAAATGTATTAAAATTAACGCAAGAATCTTGGACGTAAAAAGCCGTAAACTTTTACAATACTTGTGTTTCACAGTGAATTGTCCCCTATTTCCAGCAAGAATTGGAGGCTCAAGCTTTTGAAGAACATCTTTTCTGGCACAAAATATGTGATCTTCACATTTTGGCTATTTCCAGTGACTCGGACTTGCGCATGACAATGACATTCACTTTAACATCCACACTAAGTGTGTGACCAAAATATCGTACTGCTACCCAGCCACCAATATGCAACTCCATTTTTGTCCCTAAAGTCTATGTGACAAGTTCTGTCTGACTGAGTCAGAGAGTCATTGAAGTCAGCATCTTCCTCTTCCTCTAGAACTCTCACCTTTGAATACTGTGTTGAATCTGATGCAGGCCTATCACTTAAAGTGACTTACTAGAAGAAGAGCTTTCCCTTAGTTTTCACACTAGTAGTTTATGAGTGTTGGGTACTGGAAAAGTTTTGTTAGCAGTGGGTTTCCCAGCATTGTTTTATGCTGTTCAATTACAGTTTTTGGTATGAAGTGGATGCAAACATTTGGGTTTCTGTCTACAGCTACTTGGAAGAATGACATTGGTGTCACAGCCTGAGCCTTCCCACTTTGCACATACATTGTAACGCCAAACAAAGCGTTTGACAGTTCCCCCAAATCTGTCCACAACACCCTTTCCATGCTGCCATGGGAAGTTGTAAAGAAGGGCCGCACCCACCTGAGCTCTATATCAAATTGCTCTTCCCACATGCCAGTTGGAGAAAAGAATTATCTGTGCAAATGACTGAAACGAAGCAGAAAACTGTTTGGCTGTTTTCCAAGTAGAGTTGGGCTTAGCCCACCTTTTTAGAGCTACAACAGCCTAACAATGTAGGATAGTCACCATTACAGCCCACCCTTTATACATGTCTTAAACGCCAAGTTTTTAAAGTATGAGCAAGTCATATCACTTTGATTGCAAATATCGCCCTCTTATAAACATTGCATATTGCTCCTACATGTACATACATGTACATGTACATACATGTACTTCACCTTATTCCTAACATTTGTGGAATTACTATGATAACAATTAGTTTGTCCGGATATGTTTTTTGAAAAGGACGAATAAAAAACTCTTGTAAAATATGCATTCAAATAAGTGGCAACTGGGTGCTGCCATCTTGGTTAAGTCACAATGCCTGTTGATCTTGAGAAGTCTGGGCACCAGACTTTAAGTAAAATCAGAACTGCGCAAATCATATGCACAGGGTGACTATTTTGCACAAGGTGCATACGCAGGGCATGCATGCTGCGTTCATGCACACACAAGAAAGTGGGCGACGTCAGCACGATGCGTATTTGTGATTTTTCTGTCATCCAAGCGGCAAGATATTCACGATACAAAGGTGGCATTGCCCAGTCGCCACGTATTTGAGCATACAATTTTTACTAGGGTACATACATGTACGTCACACTGTTATATAAAGGAATTAATCGCTTGGTAAGCCCCATCATACAGTGTAGTAATTCCCTAAATGTAAGGAATAAGGTGAAATATGTACATGTACATGTAGGAGAAATAGGCCTATGTGATAAGAGGGCAATATTTGCAATCAAAGTGGTACGACTTGCTTGTACTTTGAAAACTTAGCGTTTTAGACATACATAGAGAGTTGTCTGTAATGATGACTATGATAGACCAATGTTAGAAGAGAGCCATAACAGCACAAGGTGAGCTAGGTTTGACTATCAAGTGTGGCTGTCTCTTTGAGTGTTGTTTGAATACAGTGAAGCGATTAGCAATACTTTCCATATATGTTTTGGAGGTGTCGGACGTTCAGGTGTCGGACGTACGAAAAAAATGTACGTCCGACACCAAGATTTTGTGCAGCTAAGAAGATTTTTTAAAGACATAATTCCATGTATGGATAGAGGGTATCAATTGTACTTTGCAAAGTAAATTTGACCATTTTCTGCCCAAGGTTGAAATAGGGAGATTAAAAAATCCACCATTTTGGTGTCGGACGTACATTGAAAAAGTAAGTTTCCTAATATAGTTAATATCATAATTTTTTGAAAGAAAAATTACAATTTTTTTCCATCATTGTGTAGTCACTATAGCACACTTCAAACAGTGACAAAACCAAAAGAAACTCTATTCATTCAGGATAAAAACTTTGATAAATTTTCCAAAACATTATTTTTGACCCAATTTCGCTATTTTTAAAGTATTTTTTCAGTTGAAAATAACAGTTAAGCTGCTGAATATTTTTTAGTAAAAAATTATATTTCAATAAAATTCATAAAATAAGCTTTAAAATGATGTATCATTTGTCACATTTATGCCATTTTGAAATTTTGGCATTGAGGTTTACATTTCCGTGGAACTGCCCACAACCAGATATCTGATATCTATCTATGAGCTTGACAATGTTATAGATGTATCTGTAGAACTGCCAAAGTGTGTCCTTGGAAATGTTAATAACATGAATTCCAAGCCAACAATCGAACAATTTAGCCTCGAAGACAGCACTAAACTATGCACAAGATCAAAATCTGACTTACTTAGAGTCTTTAAGATGCTCATTTGCATGATAATAACCAGCAATTACCAAACCATTTGCTTGACAATGAGAATCAATCTGAAAGGAAAATAGAGTATGGTTATCTTTAAAATAGAAAATTCAACTGAAAATATTTCATTGTTTCTTCTAACACAGCAAGGGCTTGCTGGAACTGCAGCTCAAAAGAGTGGCACAATACAATTAATCTTACAAACAAATCACAAGTTTCTCACTGTTCAGTAAATACAGGCAAAATGACACTAATCACTAGCAATGTGATTTGAACAGAGCTCTATTCATGTGAGCTAGTTTTTATGTAAACTTAATCTTTATAGACAAGCTGACATTATAGACAAGCTGTAAACCTTTCCGCATGGAGCCACCAATTTATCTCCCTTAATTTAGGTCAAATTACACTGAATTATATTATTACCTATCAAGAAGGGTTAACAGAATATATACAGCCAGAAAACAGGCAAAATTTAACAATTCTAACGGCTTAAAAAGGTGTCCCAAAATCACAAGTGAGATGAAAATAATGCCATTTTGTTTGTTTTCCTGCTGTGTGTGTGTCTGTGTAAGTTATGCAATACTCCAATCAGTCGGTCATCATTCATGTGCATTGAAAAATTCGCTAGGACTTTTCGATTAGTGAAATGGGTATTAAATGAAACATCTATGATGTTTCGGAGGGAAGTTAGAACAACCCACAAAGCACACGTTGAACTTACCTAGGACTCGTACTAATTCTTCGGTTCAGGGGTAATAGAGCGGGTCATTGTAACTTTAAGTGTAAAATTCCTGTTCAAATTGGTCACCGGCTTGATTACATGTATGTTCATAATAGGGTATTGGAAAACCGCACTGATCCTGTCCTTAAACACATTGTTGTAAATCCTGCCCATCCCTCTGATGATCTATTTAAACTCTGTTGCTTAAATACTAGATCTCTTAAAAATAAAGCAGCTAATTTTGTTTCTTATGCTATTAATAGTAAGGCTGATTTGTTTGCCCTTACAGAGACTTGGTTTACAGATATGGATGTTGCCCACAAGGTTGAAGCAACTCCACCTGGTTTTAGATTGCTAGATCATCCCCGGAAAAAACGTGTGGGGGGAGGCACTGCTTTGTTGTTTCGTGATCATTTGAATGTCAAGAAAATTGCTGGAGATGAATTAGACTCATTTGAGTTTTCAGAATGGTCTGTAGGGATTAATTCGTGTAAATTACGACTTGTAATTATTTATAGGCCACCTTACTCAGCTAGCCACCCTTGTACAGTTAATCGGTTTATCAATGATTTTGCTGATTGTTTAGAATCCATTATTTTATCTTCTGAACCAGTTTTAATAACTGGGGATTTTAACATCCATGTTGACATCTCTGATGATCCAAACACTATACGTTTTTTGTCACTTCTTGAATCCATGGGTCTCCAGCAACATGTTAACAAACCTACTCATGAGATGGGTCACACACTAGATCTTGTTATTACCAGGAAATCGGACATGGTTCTTAATAGCCCCCCGACACCTCACCACCTTTTTTCTGATCATTTTTCTGTTATTTGCAATTTGCAACAAAACAAGTCTGCTTTTCCTGCTAAACAGATTGTTTATAGGGATATTAAATCCATTGACATTAATTGCTTCAAAGGTGACTTAGTCTCTTCTAGGCTGTGCAGGGACACTCCTCAAGGTCTTGAGGAGCTTATGAAGTGCTATAATTCTACGCTAGCTGGTGCCTTCAATACACATGCCCCATTAAAGTCTAAGATGGTCACCGCTAGGCCCCGTCTACCTTGGTTTAGTCAAGAAATCAACTCTGCCTTGAGGATGAGGAGACATGCACAAAAGAAGTGGCGACGAACAAACATGGTCTCTGATCTTTCAGAATATAAGCTTATAAGAAATAAGGTTACCTTTCTTCTTAATAAAGCTTGCTGCAATTTTTACAAAGACTTTATCGAAAGTAATAGCTCCGACCAGAGGAAATTATTTAGAGCATCTAAAAAGCTGCTTGGGCATAGTGTTGACGTCCTCTATCCACCTTTTAAAGATAAAATGACTCTTGCTAATGATATGGGTAGCTTTTTTGTAAAGAAAATATCTAATATTCATGCTAAACTTGATGACTTGGAAGTTTCAACCTCTGTTGACAGACCGTTATCTTTTACACCTGTAACAATGTCCAGTAATAACCTGTTTGATAGTTTCGCACCATTAACCAAGTCACAGGTAAAACAGCTAGTTGTCAATTCTTCTAAGGGATCATGCGCTCTGGATCCCATGCCTACTAACCTTGTGGGTTTTGTGGGCCTTGTGGGCCTTGATGTTTTGCTTCCAGTAATTACCAACATTATAAACTCATCATTAGTTTCTGGTACATTTCCTACTGACTGGAAAGAAGCTTTAATATGCCCTTTATTAAAAAAAACCAATCTTGATATGAAATTAGAAAACTACCGACCAATCAGTAACTTACAATTTATTTCTAAATTAACTGAGAGGGCTGTTTGTGACCAACTTTATAGTCACATGTCAAAACATTCCATGTTTCCGGTTCTCCAATCATCTTACCGGAAGCATCACAGTACAGAGACGGCTCTTATTAAAGTTAAAAATGATTTACTGATGAGGATGAATTCCCAACATGTTATTCTGCTTGTCCTTTTAGACCTGAGTGCAGCGTTCGATACTGTTGATCATGAAATTTTATTGAAATGTCTTCAGTCTAAATGTGGAGTCACTGGCAAGGCCCTCGATTGGTTTTCGTCCTATTTGTCAGATAGAAGTCAACGTGTATCCATTCAAGGTACATTATCAGAGAAGTTTAACATCAACTGTGGTGTTCCTCAGGGATCCTGCTTAGGACCATTTCTATTTATTGTCTATGCCTCTAAATTGTTTGACATCGTTGAGCATCATCTGCCTGATGTTCATTGCTATGCCGATGACACTCAGCTGTATCTATCTTTTAGACCCGTATTTTCTTGGAGTATCCTTCTGGTAAAATGTTGACTACATTTGGTTGGCGGGACAGACGTATCCCCATACTTTTGTTTGGGCACTGGCCTGGTGACCAGTCTTTTTTCTTTGTCTTTTTCTTCCACTCTGTGCTTTTTAACATGTGTTCTGCGCCTTTGATCATTTTGTATGTAAGGGGCGCAATATAAATTTTAAATATTATTTATTATTATTAATGGAATAATAAAAATAACCTTTCACGCGACTGACGTGTAACTCAGTTTTTCATTCATAAAGTTATGAATATTCAGTTTATGCAAACCATTGGACAATCGCATAAAAATTACATGATACATGTATTCATTATGACCTTAGTGAACCTTTAGGTAATGGGATAAACTGTTCTTGTGTCAAGTTGCTGTCAACGCCTCAGTCACAGCCCTGTAGGTTCAGGCTATGCTCTCTTGTGTATAATAACTTGTTCTCTATTGTTACATATAGGTTCGAATCCCGGTAAATACATCAATTTGATTTATTGCTAACGTTCCATTCCTTCCAGCAAATAAGATACAGGTAGAAACATGGAGACTGGGGGGTCATACTAAAAGTCGACAACTGACGACAACTGACGAGAACTGACGACAACTCGTTAAAAAAAACACTAAAAAAACACGTTTGAGGCGAAACAAGTTATTAAATGTGTGAATAAGAGTCCTTCTCATTTAAATTACCTCCAAGCTGGTAAGGAAACTGTATTTTTAGTCCATAAAACACAAATCTTTACTACGAAGTAGTATTGGCCGCCATGTTGCCTTCACAACGTACTTGGACTGTACCATTACCCTATAGGGTAGTACAAGTGGCATGTGATTTGCGACTTTAGTTTCTACACTGCACTGCACTGCACTGTTAATGTAAAAGCGCCCTCTGTTGTCAAAAGGTAAATTTTCTAAAAAGTGCAATATTTATTTGTTGAAAGGCATAGAAAGTTTTTAACAATTATTTGCTTATTTAAATGTTAATAATGACCAATTCATAACAAGCTTTCATTGACATAAATTAAAATAGTAGAAAATAATCAAACAATAATTCAACAAGGCCCAAGTACAGCCGTAAAGACAGAACAAGAAAACTTACCCTTGACATAATGGTACGGTCCAAGTACGTTGTGAAGGCAACATGGCGGCCAATACTACTTCGTAGTAAAGATTCGTGTTTTATGGACTAAAAACACAGTTTCCTTACCAGCTTGGAGGTAATTTAAATGAGTAGGACTCTTATTCACACATTTACTAACTTGTTTCGCCTCAAACATGATTTTTTAGTGGTTTTTTTAACGAGTTGTCGTCAGTTCTTGTCAGTTGTCGTCAGTTGTCGACTTTTAGTATGACCGAGACTGGGTAAGAGAGGAGACAGGATGTGGGAGAGAAGAAGATAGTGTGGGAAAATGCACATTTTTTCCCCTAAAAAATGTAAGACAAAAAATATCCATTGTTTTTAAATCTGTCCCCTACCCTTTGTTCCCGTTTAATAATGAACACTATTTATTTTGAATTTAAAAAATTCACCCAATCGATTCAATACAATACATCCTCCGATCCGGTGTATACTGAAAAATATGTTTTTGTTTTTTGTTTTAAAAGTCATTCAGTTGGTGGCATGCTGCGGCATTTTCCCCGCATTTCTTTCACAGAATAAAGGTAATTTTGATATTTATTTTATGGCTTTTTTTATGCCTCTTCTATCTAGTTCTAATTCTATTTAATCATTAAAAATAGTATTGATTTTAATATTTATGTTCGAACGTGGGTTTTCAGTGCATTTAAAACTTGTCGGCAGTTCTCGTCAGGCGTTGTCAGTTGTGGACTTGAGTAAGATCGTAATTGGTAATTAATACATTTCTAATGTGTCGAAAATAGGTAACTTAACGATGTTTACAACACAACCAAAACATGCACGTTACCTGTAGCAGCGATACCTCCAACATGGGCAATAAACCCAACGATAAATGAAACAGTGGAACACAGTCTACAAATCGCAGGATTTTATTTTCTTTCAGCTTTCTCTTTTCTGCAAGGAGTACACCATTCACGGAGGCATGTGGATATTTAGCAGCATGCATTATGAGTTTACAATAAGCACGATTTGATAGCGTTGTTTCTGCCATTATTGCTGGATTGCGAGAGCTTCTGCTATCACTGAATGAAATAAGTGCCCCAGCAATCAAATGAGGGCGTCCTTTATAGATTGAGGCACACATTCGTAAGATAGAGTAAAGCCCGGTTCATACTTCCTGCGAATGCGAATGCATTACGAATTTTGACGTCACAAAATCGCAACAAATAATTCGCAACAGTTGAGCTGTGTTCAACTCCTGCGAAACATTCGCTGCGAAAACAGCCATGTGACGTCAAAATTCGCTTCGCATTCGCATTCGCAGGAAGTATGAACCGGGCTGAAGCCGGTGTCACAGGGAATTCTGTCCCCCCGCACAACGGTCCGGGGGGACAGAATCCCCTAGGGGAATGTGTCCCCCGGCTAGGGTTTTCTCTCCGCCAGGGGAATTTGTCCCCCTCATTTTAGCCTGAATATAAAATGTACTTATATTTTGATATGTTCTTTTGTTTGCCTCTTTGCGACACTTGTAATCTTTTTTTGACAATAAAATAAGAAATTTAACGTCCCTTCTCTTTCAATATGCTCCACTTTGGGGGACTATGTTTGGTGTAGGCTGCTAGGTGCACAGGCGTATTATTCTTATGCGTTATTAGGTCATCATCTCAGAACCTTTTTATTGAATCATCATGGACGAGTCAAAAGAAAAATAGTTAAAAAGTACATGATTATGGAATATTAATGGCCTCATGAATTATTTCAGCAAGTAAATAAGAAAAAGTGAATGAGGCTAAATCATAGATACACAATACGTGAAAATGGAGTGTAGGGCTAAACAAAAATAGTAGACAATTTTTAAACACAAAAAAGAATAATTGTTACATTGGTGAATCATCAATGTTGACTAAAATAATAGATAATACTTCTATTATAAACCAGCAAAGCGCGGGGGTAATAAAGCAAGTTTATTAAAGTAGTTCCGTCGGTGGACGCTCATGCCTGGGGGACATATTCTCCGTTGGAGGACATAATCTCCGTTGAGCACGACAGACAGAATAACCTAACGAGAGACAGTTTATCCTAAGAGATACTGTCTCGGGGGACATTGTACCCTAGACAAGCCAGGTAAAGTTGTCCGGGGGACAGATTCACCGGGGGGACAGAATCTCCGTCCACAGGTAGTCCGGGTGGAACCCAGCTAGAGTTAATTAATTATACTTTTGAATACAAAGTTATAATCATAATACAAAACCAAATCGACATTATGCATGCACTCACTTGTACTTCTACTTCTACTCTGGTACTCGGTTAGAATCCATAAGTCAGGATAAACGCTAACTTTCCTTTTGCCATTCCTTTGCAAGGTCGGCCATTGTGTAAAGCCTCGAATTGGGACATCAGTGAGTAGAAGAATTTATGTAACTCGGGATTGTCACGGTAATTTATGACACTTTCATCCAAACAGATGCATACAAATTGTATACAATACAAATGAAACCGATTTGGGCTCCACTTGCTGAATTTTGCTGAAATTGTTGAAATTGTTGGGAAGTCGCCATTGTGCCGACATCGCCATGTATAAGTTTGTTGTCATGTCATTATGTCGTCATAATATTGCTGCTTATTTTGTTCCAGTTGGGTCTCCACTCGACCAGCTCTTGGAGATCTCAACACGCACAGTTTCTACCTAAGTTATGTCAATAATTCATATAATAGTTGATGTACGTGTGTATTGGAAAAGAAAAGAAGAAATTAAGCTGTTTTCCAAACAGTTGGAATAATATAGCTGTGTCACTATACGAAAATTTGGTTAGACGTTGAAGACACCACTGAGCTGAGCACAATACCGAATAGTTAGTTCATTTACAAAATAATTTGATCAGGCCTGGGTTTTTGGCTCTAATTGCAATGTGGATTGCAGGCAAGTGTTTGAATAGCTTTTAAATACTTCGCTGTAATTGATCTTCCAGGTCATGGACAGTGTTGCGTAAGAAAACAAAGATGGCTGACTTCAGATCAGCAGTCAGAGGAAAAATCTAACTTGTCAATGTGAGTAAAAATGTGTTCATGACGTCAGGCAGCCATCAAAAAGGTTTTTTTTGTGATCAATTATGTAGATCAGGTGATGATGTGTTGTTGACATGAAGCACGAAAATTAAATAGGTCCGAGTAGCTCGTCTTATGAATACGTTGTCCCTTTTTATATTCACTTGCTTTCTTTCTTCAGTTGTTCTTGATAAAAGTCCATTTTTTTTGTTGTTGACGTTGTTACTTTCCATGCTGACGTAACAACATTTCACCGGCGTTTGTAGAAAGTGTTAAACCTTTTCGAGTTCTGATGTTAAAATTTATACAAATTTAGTCACTTCTCGGGCAAAAATTTCTCTAACCCATGCTTTTCCCGTCACAATCGTAACCTGCAACATCGAAAACTGACAATGTACTGTTTTTGAGGTACATTTTTCTTCTTTCAATGTCAATTTATTTTAAGTCAAACAGGATCCAGACGCAAGTATTTCAAAGGACAGAACATCATGAAAACTGATGGTTACCATTATTATAGGGTAAACTTTTGATAGAAATTAACAAAAATTGCCATCGTTGCAATTGGGCAAAATAAAATTTTATCATAAATTTTTATTTCGATTTTTAAAATGGCACGACAGAAGGGGTGGTTAAGTGCAGTTTGGGAGGAGTTTCCCTTGATTTAATTGCCTTGTAAACTAACAACAGTTTGGGGTAAAATTAATCAAGGCAACTACAGTGTTCATATAATAACGTGTTCCTTTTAATATCAGGAGTATGTCAATTGTAAGATTATCCATTGGCAAGAAACTGAGTATAGATAATAAAAGTATCACATAAATACAATGTTGTAACATGAAAACAACCCAGAATCGAAGTTTAATGGCAACGATAATTATATTTTATTCCGAAATTGTGCACTAAGGCATTTTAACTCTTATAAAACAATGCAGGGATCATTATAAAATTGTCATCTGAACCCGAACAAGCCTTTTGAAAATGTTCCCCAACTTGGGGTAAACTTATATTGTTTGTGGATTTTGATTTCTTCGGCTTTGAATGTGAGGTCTATAGTTGTCAATGTTTCTAGAACAAATTATAGATCCTATGCTTCTTTGTGTAAATGCCTTACATTTATTAGAACCGAAAGTTCAAACCTGAATTGCAACAGTTTCCCTTGTTGAATACTTACATGGGATATAGCAGCCCCCCTCAAACCCCCCCCCCAAAAAAACCCAACCCAAAACCCAAAACATGTTTACAAAAAACGTGACGGTCTATGTGACGGTCTATGTGACGTGACGGTCTATGTGACGGTAAATATTAATATAATAGAAACCTTTACTTTCCTTTTCACTGTAAACACGTAATACCAGGTTAGATGAATACTGTGTTCCACTTCAATTACCTAATAATGTATAGTAATAGAATTATATTTACCGGTAAAGATGTTTAACATATACTCTGTGAAAATAACAGCTCTTTTTTTTTCTTTCTTATTTTAGATGAAACTGTTTGACTTTATTTCTCATTTCCAAACACATATTCATTGATGTTGTTTATCTGTTGGTGAGGATGAGCATCAACCTCGATTCCTGCTTCACGGCACATTTGTTCCAATGTCTCTACATTACTGGTAGAAAGTCTAAGGTATTGGCACATTAGGGCATCCAAGGGGTCGAATTTACTAGGAGCATGTCGTAGGAGAATGGGATACTCCCGGGCTAACAGCTCCACCGCGAGACGCTTGCGTTCAGCGGCCGTCATTGAGCTGTGTACTCTTGGCTCAGGGTGGTGGTGGTGTGTTGGGTGATGGTGAGATGGATAGCGATGATGATGATGACTCGATTGATGGGCACCAATGTCAGCTTGAGTACGATTGTTAACATGCGGATGTAATAATATAAAACATTAATTATTTTGGGTTTGAACAAAGACAATTTGACTGGAGTGGGACTTGAACCAACGACCTCCGGATTAACGTACCGGCGCTCTACCAATTGATCTATCCAGCCCTATGTTGGCGGTCTCCCTATTAGTCAATATCTTTGTTCGGGGGTACAAGTCAGAAGCCGTTCAACCGTTAGCTGCCGTGTAGCCAGGGATACCCAAGTTATACGATACAACCTGGGAAGCGGCAGCCAAGTGATCACCTTATGGGGATGCGACTTTTTAATATTTTTTAAACATTATGTGATTTATTACTTGATATAACATATAACTACGCGACAAAGCATGCACGTAAGACCGTTTCATGCAGTCACCACTCTCGTTCCCTTTTTACGGAGCCCCTAAAGGGACAAGTACAATAAAAACAAACGAGGGAGGTATTCCGTTCCCTCAAAATAATATTTCTTTACCTCGAAACTTGTTGTAATACTTCGAGGGAATGAAATCATACTTTGAGAGAACGAAATATTGTTTCAAGGGAATGAAAAGATTTCGAATGAACAAAATAATCACTATTTCGAGGGAACGAAAACACGTTTTCTTCACCTGTCCCTTTACGGGCTCCGTATACCTGCTCGAACTGTCGCAAAAAACAGTCCATATTACCGAATAACAAAATAAGCACGTTGTTGCAGTTTTACTTGCAGTGGGATGAGAGAGTACTCTCGGAAGGCGTGGTTATAGCAGGGAGGAGGTAATCCCCCTAATTTGGTTGACGCGTTGAAAGGGATATCAGGCCAACCACGTGATTAAACACAATTTAAAAAATGAATAACTTTGTAGTTCCATAAACACCGTTCGTGTATACCTAACTCGTCGCTACTTGTTCGACGACTTTTTATACTCCGATTAGAAACAGCCACCCCGTTGATATTCAATCCTTTTCCATGGCTATTGACTGCAGGTTTCGCAAGAGGTTGGTTTTCGAGTGTAGAAATGTTATGTTTCTTGGCGTCACCCTGCGTCTTTGCACCTGTAGATTGTTGGACACTTTTTGGTACAGAGTCCATGAAGGTTCCCATAGTCGGGGGAGGGGTTTCTGACGTCACCCCGATGAATCCAATGGATTTGGTCTTATCTGATACTGGTAATTCATATTGAAACGAAATCAATAAATTATTAATGCTGCCAGTTTTATAATGCGTCAAAGTCTCATCTAAGATGATGTTACAACACAGGAATTTGTATGGTGATAGTGAAATCCGATTTAGTGATATTAAAGATAACTTTTTTTAAATCAGGGCCTACGAGCTCAAGCTACGTCTCAACAAAACAGAGGCAAAGGCAAACTGTGAAGGTCTATTTTGATATTATTATGTAATTGACGAGAGTGTAATCCTTTATTCATTGTCGCTATTGCTTGTTCCGGATGGGACGTCATAAACAATTGCTTCAAGATCGTTTCCTTATTGATAGCGTTCACAAAAAGGAACCCCATAATTTAGATACCACTTTTAGTTGCCTTAATAAGAAACCATATCTCAGCTTTTGTTAGTGGCGTTCGCGTTTTCATGAGTTCGACTAAGTTGTAAGCTGTAATTGAGCTTTTGGCTCAGCCAACAAACTTGACAGATTATAAAATAACAACTATTTCCAGTGGATGCAGAATGATTAACGCTAAGAGTCCCTGGACATCCAAGATACAGTATAAAGAGTAAGTTCCATTAAAATGGCCATATTTTCCAGTGAAGCGTCTCCGTCATGAACCGTTTCTGTTTTAGGACATGTTTTTTCGCAGCTCTCAGGATATGTCTGTGAATTTGTTTCTGACCAGGAGTCTGTAAAAAAGGCACTGAGGCACCCACGGGCTAAACATCACTTCATGTCTAACGTTAACAAGCTGAACCTACTGTTGTGATAATACTACACATAGGACTGGTACAAGTCTACACTTCATGTTTATTCATATGTGAGCTCAAGACACATTATAGCTAGGTATGTCATACGTTCTGAAGTTGCTAATAAATCACTGTGTTTCAACTTATAACAACAAGTCTCCAACCTTGTAACTATTACCACACCTACCACTATTTTCTTTACGCTGCTCTCGTTCAGCGAGCGGGGCATGGTGCCCAGTCTTGTCAATGTGGTCAACTCTTCTCATGTCATCTTTAGCTGTCACCTCTTGCACTCCGGTACCTTCATAAATCTTACAACTCACAGCACGCGTCCCACCCTTGTCAGTGTGGTCATAATGGAACTCCTTTTCCTGGATAATACAATAACCCTCATCAACATGAAATGAATCAAGCTTGTGTCAGACCGGTATCAAACAAATACTGGTTATTTTAACTTAAAGTATTCATTAAGATGATGGTGCCGCGAATCGAGTGAAGATATTAAATGAAACAGATCGTGTTTTGATCTCAGTTTAAACAAAAAGTAAAAGATAAAAAAGACAAGGTGCTTGTAAACGATAGTTGGCTGTTTACTAGAAAATGCACTCGTTTCATTTATAGTTAACCGTGACGGTTTAATTTACTCGCTGCAAACATAAATGTACCTTTTGATGTTGATGCGGTTTTCGACGTTGACCATTTTCTAAGCGTTCCTGGCTGGACTGATAATCTAGAAGTGTAATGTACCTCGTCAGGCTTTCGTAGCTTCCTGCATTGCGTATATCATCCAATGGGTGTACGCTTGTCGTGTGATGATGAGTGGGATAGTGAGGCTGGTACAGTTTACTGTGAACCAATGATATGCAAACAATAATTCTTCAATTACTTTGTATATTATACTAACTGACTGTAAGACTTTTGTTTCAACACAGTCCCATGTGTTTTAAGTCTCTTCCATGCAGTTTAATTTGCCAACAAACGGCATCCGAACTGACAGAAGTATGATTTTCAAGAAACGCAAACAAGTGTGATTGGCTGAAGTTAGCTGAGAGGTGACCCAACTATTTTAAGTTACATAATCGGTACAATCCAGTGGTACAACTAGATGTTTAAAAGTATCGACAGATCAGTGGTGTATAAACGTTTAAAAGTACGCCACGTTTACAATGATGAAATAGACATCGTTGCACAGTTTATTTATTCGGTTCACAGAGCATGGTATGGGTATTTTAAAGAAAGGGTCAACCAACCCCCCCCCCCCAAAAAAAAAAACAAAAAAAAAAAACAAACAAACCCCGCATTTGTATCTTATTGTTTTCAAGAACTATCTCGGGTATTAATATTTATTACATATTAATGTTTTTTCGCCGCTTGAAAATGGTGTTGTGTATATGATTCTATGAGCCATCCGTTAATGATTGTGCTGGCTGTGGGTGGGGACGACCTATTGTTTCCCTATGATTTACGCCCTTGTTTTATTTTATGTTGGTATTAAAGAATGTCATACCCTTTACTGTGGTGTTTAGGTTTTCTGAGCTGGTGAGCATGTTCTTTTACGGAGTGCCCATACCCAGCAGGCTGTACAATCACGTTAAGATTGGATGAATGGGAGCCCATCCATGGGACATCAGTGGGTGGCTGGTAGCCTTGCTTGGCATGTCCACGCCGAGGTGCTGGTGGATGTGGGAAATAATCAGCAGCTCTGTGATGCGCAACTACCGGGCCATGATGACCGAGGTCTTCAATAAAGGGAACGTGATGTCTGCTTCTCCCTGTGGAAGTTCGTTCACAACAAAGCTACATGAGTTTCAAAATTACATGACAAAAATTAGTGCAACCTCAACGACGTATGAATTTACTGCTCAAGAAGTAATTTAGATCTATAACAGATACAATCTGGGATGGAGCATGGAGAAGGGAACGCTGGTTTTGTAAAAGCGGTTTACCTTCAAACATTTGAAGACTGCACTCAAAAAGGAAGACAAAGAAGGGGGAAAGGGGGAGAAAAGACAAGTATTACGCAAAAAACTTGTGTCAGATATAGCTCCATAGATTTTAATGACAAAGATGACAAGAAAATTAAAACATTGTTAACGTTCGTTCAAAAGACTGCCGACTTAAATGTCTCAGCGGCGTAATACGTAACTGTCACGTGAGTGTTCGTAGAGTGATGTAGTGGACGTCCACTATCAACTTTAGACCGCTACCTGCATGCTGCATGGTTGCTGAGGGTGATGGGCATTGCTATGTGCTCTCTATACTTCAACACACAGGTGCATGAAAGCTATATAGGCTGCGCCTGGATGTTTTGCTCGGCGCAAATTATGTTAACCCATTTCACAAGACAAATAACGGTTACGTAAAACATACCATTTGCCTTGCTTTCAACATGCCTGATAATACCCGGTGTATTGTGGAGATGAGTTTTGGATGGGTAATGGTGTCCCTCGTTATGATAGGCATGCCCCACGTCATGATAGGAATGTCTGTCATCGTCCGTGTGGTGGTAAGCAAACTGAGCATCTTTTAGGTGGTCTAAGTATTTGACGGATCCGTGCCTTGAAGAAGTCGAACTCTCAATCTTAAACAAATAACAACAAAAGCGCTTTTCCATCTGGAATCTGTTCTAAGACTGACCCGTGACCAGATGATTTAGTCCGTTGTTATAGGGTTTTTTGTTCCCCCGGTGTGTGTCCTCCATACGGTAACATCCGGAAAGGAAGTTTTTATGTTCAAAAGAGAATGCTTTCAGCAGACGAAATTGCAACACATTCGCCGTACCGGGAACAGAATCTCCTGCCACACCGGCTCACCAATCACACTTTGTAAATAAAACCAATTCACGTTATCCCGGGAACAAAGAACCCTCAAAAGCGATGCCTTGTCAGTCTGTCTCTAAACATGACGGTGCATGAGAACAACGGTACTCTTGATTTGCGTATTATGTGCACAGTGGCTTGATTAAATAAGTAAAAGCTGTGAAGGTCACGCCAAGCTTCTCCTCATTTTTGTAATGAAAACAACAACAACAACACCATGGCAACAGCATTAAAGTGAAAGTTGAAAAGAGTTTTATCTTTGAGGACCGTAAGTGACTGTATTAATTAGTCGCGTGTAGGCCTGCTAGTATAACTAAGTTTTGGTGCCTTTTTTCCGGTGGGGATATTTGGGTCAAATGAGCTGCGAAACACACTCCATCCATGGATTAAATTAAGAGATTCGTAGTTTCGGGTTTTCATTTCAAGGGACGATTTAGTTGGTGTCATTTTCTCATCAAAAGTTCTTCTAAATTTACTGATTCCTTGTTCACCATTAGCCGATTCGATATAACAATGTCCCTATAAGTTGTTAATGAACAGGCAACTACCTTTTCACTGGATCCTGGTCTTAATCTAGGACCTGAACGTCTGTAGTCCAGCTCAGGATGGCGACGCTCCTTTTCCTTGTGAAGCTTCCAGAGTTGTTTAAGAAGATCCTTTTCCTCTTGTCTGTGTATATTAGCCTGGACATGACGCGCATTCTCCAAAGATCTTTTATATATATATATATTTAAGTGAAATAAAGATACAGCATTTGAATCGTTACCAAAATATATTTTACAAAATCTGTACAATTATTTATAAAGAATCCTTTGATGAGGTAATTAATTTCGTAATACCGCTGTTTCTGGAGGTCCAAACCTAAAGGCTTGCGTATAGGCCTATAGTATATAATATACACCGTTGATTTCCAACGGTAGCATAGGGCCCTATGATTCAGTGTGCTCCAGATTTTCAGAAACATCTTTACAATAACATTTAAAAACTTCGACGAAAAATTGTAAAGTTTTAAGCTGTACATCAGCTAAATGCCTAAATATTCAAACTTACTTGGTCAAAAACCTCATTTCTGCAACTTCTTTCTTGTTGTTGACATTGACTGTATGTACAATGTCTGCATCCATAGTGGGGTCATGTTCGTTAGCAGGCTCCATTCTATCCAAAATTCCCCTTCTGCTAACTTAGTCAGACAACCATTACTAGGTGTAGAGCCTACTGAAAGAGTGGAATTAAACTCCTTTTGATACAAAACAGACGAATATTTCGGAGTCTTCAACTTGACCAACTCCCACTGAGCCAACAAGTAGGCCTACTGTCGTTTACACGATAAAACAAAATACACACACAATATCAACAAATATTTAAAAGCATGCAGATCGTTTTACTTTCATTTCATTTTCCCTTTGAGATTTCCTCAGACGTCACAATTGAAAATCGTAACTCGGTTAATATTGTGACGAAACATACTTCAAGAAAGTGTGTCCCGATACCATCGGTAACATTAGAATCGTAATATGCCTTGCATTGGCCGACATATCGCTGATGAGGTCAAACAATGGAAACAGGCATGCGTGTACGCGCCGTGCACAACTCTCAGCCAATGATAGATCTTCATTGACCTCGGTGAGGGCGCTGTTTGGGGGTCTAGACCTTTCAATTGTTGAGATCAATGATTGTTGATATAAAAACAAACCGCGCTGGTTGGCATGGACGGCTGTTAGCAAAACATTAAATCGTATGAACAGATGTTGTTACAAAATTCAACATTTTCTGCAAACTTTCAATTAAATAAAATACCTCCCATGATTGGTTGCTTTGTTTCCAACAAATTCAATATTTGAATATTGTGTAACATTATACAAACTGTAGCTATCTGTTCTTGTTTTGTTTTGTATGGCTTTCCATAATATTATAGGCCTATAGTATTCCAACCTCGGTTGGCAAAAACTCGGGATGTGACATTCCTTGCACATGACGTCACAAACCCCAAAAGTCCCCTCACTGAGGTCAACGAAGCTTCCATTGGCTGAGAGTCGTGCGCAGCGCGTACGTACGTGTGCACGTTTTCATTGTTTGACACAAAATTAGACCAAATGGAGATCAATGGCCAATACATACAGCCGCCTCTCGCTACCATGGGCAGCGCACCGTATCGATACCCCTCGTCAGTATTCTATATCTATGCTCGTCGTCACAAACCCCTGGTGGGAATGTACTAAAGAACAACGCTGATTGGCTCCCAAAGTGACTACTTTGTTTTGCGTGCACGCTTGTTAAAAACTTTCGAGCGCTTGTATTGCGCTTGTGTAGGGCGCTTAATACGCGCGTGAAAAAATGCAAGTATTTTGAAGTGATTCCATCTCAAAATGAAATATGTCTTTACTCAGTCACCAAACTAACTGCATCAGTTAGAGATATCACAAGATCAAAGAAGAATGAGAGGGGACCAGTTGCTGTTTGCTTTGATGCCTCTTTTGCGACCATACTTGAGCGGGCGCCTAGAGTGGATCGGTGGGTCATCGTGAAGTGCTCCCTACAAAATGGTGCATCCCCTATGCCCCCTCTAAAACTTTTCGGCGACATGACTGGGCCGCCACTGGCGCCCGGAGGCGGGATACTATGCTCCCGGAGATTGGGCAAAGCATGACTCGATTAATAATAACAACTCGACGGCAACCTCGTTCCCAGTGGTGTACGATCTCGACGCGTTCTGTGCGATTCCATTCGACTGGCAAACTAATTTTGTTTAAAGAATGTGTATTTTAAATTTCAGTATATCTATCTCTTTGTTACCCAGAATTTTTCTTTTTGTGGTGTTGTGCCAGTGAATTGAAATGTATACAAATAAAGAAAAATATAACTAAATATTCGGAACATTCTTGTCATTAGACTTGTACCACATCAAAAACAAAAAGAAGAAAAAAGCCTGTCAATCTGACATCAAAGATGTATCTGATTTCTCTACAAAATGACCAGTTAGAAATGTAAAATAAAAACCATAAAATATTTAAACCATGTTTACCATCCAGTCAATGGTTGATTTGAACATGGAGGAAGGAAACCTCCATGATTTGAACAGACAACTTTTTTCGCACAGAACTATAAACCCGGAGTATACGGTGCTTATAACAAAGTCGGTGTAAGGGCAAGAATTAATTAATAATGCTCCAACTTCTTTTTTCGCTAAAATTACGGAAATACAGGATTTATACAAGAAATTCGTGTAAATTGCCACTGCTGATGTATTGTCAGTCACCCGTCGACTTCACCCGTCGACTTGTCTTGGCACTCCGTCGAGTTGTCTCACTGACGACTTTTCAAGCTGTCGAGTTGTCTGACCGGTCGAGTTGTCTGACCGGTCGAGTTGTCGGACCCGTCGAGTCAGCCTCGCTACCATGGGCAGCGCGCCGTATCAATATCTCGTCGCTAAACCCCTGGGAGGGAAACACTGAAAATCAATGCTGATTGGCTAACCAAAATGTACTGCTTTGCGTGGTGCACGCATGTTAAAAACATTCGAACGCTTGTAGGGCGCTTGTCGGGCGCTTAGTACGCGCGTGTAAAAATGCACGTATTTCGACGCAATACGTTTCAAATGAATCATGTTTTTACATGGTCACCATAAACTGCATACAGTTCTAGACGAATCACAAGATCGAAAAAGAATGAGAGGGTGCCAGTTGATCCACATCCTCGTTCCCAGGGGTGATCGATCTCGCCGCGCTATTTTTTCCCAGCATGCTTGTTCGATCATAACCCCTGGAATTGGTTCATTAAAAATATGTGCTAGAATCTAGCACATTTTAATTAGGCCTGGGCCGATCCGTTCTACGCGCGCGCTCAAGTATGGTAACCCGTAAAAGAGGCATCAAGTAAAAAAGCAACTGGTCCTCTGTCATTCTTCTTTGATTTTGTGATATGTCTAACTGTATGCAGTTGAGGGTGACCGTGTAAAAACATGATTCATTTGAAATGGAATCGCGTCAAAATACGTGCATTTTTACACGCGCGTACTAAGCGTCCTACAAGTGCCATACAAACGCTCGAAAGTTTTTAACAAGCATGCACGCAAAGTAGTCACCCTTGGGAGCCAATCAGCACTGTTTCTCAGTACATCCCTACCAGGGGTTAGTGACGAGAGGTATCGATACGGCGCGCTGCCCATGGTAGCGAGGCTGGTTGATCCACGACTTGATGCGTCCTTTGACAGCGCGCTCTGCGTAGTTTCTAACACAGAATGGATCAACCACAGGACTAATTAAAATATCCAATATATTTGGATATTTTAAAGTCACACTTCCAGGGCCCAATTTCATAGAGCTGGGCCCAATTTCATAGCGCTGCTTAACGGTAAGCAAATTTTCGTGCTTACTGTAGCAGAAAAATTTGCTAAGGCGTAAGCGTATTTCACAGGTTAGCAAGAAAATTAAGCGGCCATCTTGCACGTTCACCATGGATTTGCATTGTGACGTCGATCATTTTCGTGCAGTAAGCACCGGAAGGTTAGCATGCCTTTTCGTGTGCTTACGGTTAGCAGCGCTATGAAATGGAAACCGTGAGTCAAGCACAACATTGGCCGTTAAGCAGCTCTATGAAATTGGGCCCTGCTTAACGGCCGATTCTGTGCTTACTGCGCGATTTCCATTTCACAGCGCTGCTAACCGTAAGTACACGAAAAGGCGTGGTTACTGTAAGAAAACGAATGGCGTAACAATGCAAAATCCATGGTGAACGCGCAAGATGGCTGCCTAATTGTCTTGCTAACCTGGGAAATACGCTTACGCTTAAGCAAATTTTTCTGCTACAGTGAGCACGAAAATTTGCTTACCGTTTAAGCAGCTCTATGAAATTGGGCCCTGCCCCCGATTTCACGAAGCGCTGCGACGCGTCGTAAACGCAAGATACGACCGGTTACACGTCTTAAGTTGCGATGCGTATAACAACGATTTCATCAAAGTTACGATGCGTCGGATACGTCGCAAGTTCCTTGACTACGAGGAAGAACACGTCGTAAGTTACGACTACCCAAAGGGTCGTCTTAAGAAAGCGATGTTTCATGTGATAACGCGCAAATGCTAGCAAAGTGGCGTTGATGCTGCTTGCTAATCGAGAAGCCGGAAGAGCGTGGCGTCAGAGAGAGACTGTTTCGCGACCGAACTAAGGCCCTGTCCGAAACGGTGACTTCGGCTACAGCTACAGCTAGATCAGCGCGTCTGCCAGTGTTGAAAATAGGCAGACGCGCGCGATCTAGCCGTAGCTGTAGCCGAAGCCGCCGTTTCGGACACGAACTAACCCTCTCGACAGTCTAGCTGATGATGAAATATTTCGTCGGTATAGATTTACCAAACAAGGTACTTATCACATCATCGAGAGGGTTTATGGAGCGCTGAGCGTGTCACAAGGGTAAGCTTTTAAAATATTCAATGCTGGCCCCTATTATTTTATTGGGTAAAATTTTCATTAGACCTAAATAATATTTGGGTGATGGGGGGGGGGGGGGTTGCAACAGATTAACCGTTTCTTGATTGACAAAAGATCGTGATTTTACGTCTATTGCTACAATCTTGTGGATTATAACCTTTCCCATTTTATGTAACCGCTGTTTACTTGGTTGTTAATGGTTAAACAACCCACAGCGATCTTAGCCTTCAGTCAAGGCCCAGGCAGCTGCCGCCCGGATAGTGATACACAAACAGCGCAACCACTAACTAGCACGAAAAAGACTAGTGCGAGCGGCGAATTCTGCCATCTTGAATGTACTACATGTATACACGACTGTTTTATGACCAAGTTGTATACAACACAAAACAGCCACACAACTTTAGCAGTTTGACCTCGTCCAAAGGGTTGTTTTTATTAAGAGTGAAAATGGTTTTGAGTTGCGACTCGTCGCGCTTACGACGTGTATGGTGAAACGGAATTTAGAACTCGTCGCAGCCGCGACGTGTCTTAGGTTTGCGATGCATCGCAAACCATACGATGCATCGCTTCTTGCGATGAGTTTCGTGAAATCGGGGGCTGGAATTGGTTCATTAAAATGTGCTAGAATCTAGCACATTTTAATTAGGCCTGGGCCGATTCGTTCTACGCGCGCGCTCAAGTACGGTAACCCGTAAAAGAGGCATCAAGTCAAAAAGCAACTGGTCCTCTGTCATTCTTCTTTGATGTTCGATATGTCTAACTGTATGCAGTTAAGGGTGACCGTGTAAAAACATGATTCATTTGAAATGGAATCGCGTCAAAATACTTGCATTTTCACACGCGCGTACTAAGCGTCCTACAAGCGCCATACATGCACTCGAAAGTTTTTAACAAGCGTGCACGCAAAGTAGGCACCATTGGGAGCCAATCAGCGTTGTTTCTCAGTACATCCCTACCATAGTGACGAGAGGTATCGATACGGCGCGCTGCCCATGGTAGCGAGGCTTGGTTGCCGTCGAGTTGTAGACTGTCGAGTTGTCCGACGGACGAGTTGTCGGAACTCCCATTCGACATTCAATTCTTGAAGTTGTCGGTCGGGTTAGTTGTTGGTTGTTTGGACGACTCGACCACCAAATACCCACGTAAAGTGTTGTGCATGTAAAGTTAGTGTTGTCCAATAGAAATTAGATTAATATTACTGTTGGGCGCGATCGGTCAATCTGCACGATCGACCGATCGCGCTGCGCTATTGAAAGATCTATTGTTTGCAGCAATCGGTCGATCGCGCAACAATCGGTCGATCGCGCAACGAACATCTTTGCGCAATCGACTGATCGCGCTACGAATATTTTTTGCGCGATCGATCAATCGTGCAAGAATGGTTGTGCGCGATCGACCGATCGTGCAGGTATGGTTTTGCGCGATCAGCCGATCGTGCAGGAGTGGTTTTGCGCGACCGACCGATCGACGACGAATTTTGTACAAATTCCATCTTTTTTGAATAAAATTTGAACAAAATTCGCCGTATGGGAGGACAAAATCCCCCGCCGGACAGAATTGGCCAATCGCGCAAAACCATTCCTGCACAATCGGCCGATCGCGCAAAGCCATTCCTGCACGATCAATTGATCGCGCAAAACCATACCTGCACGATCGGTCGATCGCGCAAAACCATTCCTGCACGATTGATCTATCGCGCAAAAAATACTCGTAGCGCGATCAGTCGATCGCGCAAAGATGTTCGTTGCGCGATCGACCGATTGTTGCGCGATCGACCGATTGCTGCGCGAACAATAGATCTTTCAATAGCGCAGCGCGATCGCGCCCAACATTACTATCGCACCAGTATCAATCATACTCCTGGCTCTGCGTGCTGTATGATTTAGCAAATATTAAAAGTGATAACAATTTATGTCATTCTTCGAATGACTCAGCAGAATTAGAACTTTGGACTCATGGACAACCGCTTAATTGTAAACTACTGTTTATAAATATACTCGGAACTTTGCAATCATGTCGACTGAACGTGATTCACTCAGTGCAAGTGCATACAGCATGCAGCCAGCGCCAGTTCAGCAGGTTAGTTACTAATATACTATTATACTACTTACTAGTTAGTAATTTCTCCATACATGGTATTATTTGTATCACTATCATACAAATCATTATCAATCATTGTGTGGAGGAAGAATAATGTTGATATTGCTTTTTCGTATACGTACGACCTCGCAATAAACAGTGTCAGACACAAGTGTACTGCCGTGGCCATACTATACTGCGGGTCGTACTACTACTACTAATTTATAGTTAGCGTCAACAGGCCCATTTCACGACAACTCAAGACAACTCAAGACAACTCAAGACAACTCAAGACAACAAGTTTAAAATACCATCAAATACAATGGTTGTAATCAGATTGTATCTGGAAACACATTTAAAACTGACTGGAACCATCGTGCATACATATTTCTCACGGGAAAAAATGTTTTTTTCGTAAAAATAGTCAACTTTCTCCGTCCGTAGAATTGGCCGACGTGATGCTATTGCGCTTGCGCAATGACTTTGGACCGCACCATTATGATATGGGTGGGTTTGTGTTAGGGGTTGGGAACTACCCTTGTGTACAGTGTCGGTAAGGGGGGTTGACGTAGTAGGAAAGCACCAAAGTAATATGATGAATGAACTCCTTTCCTTACCAAATCATTGAAACAAAGGAATACATGTAAATAAAACTATAATATGAAGAGTTTCTTACATTGACATAAGTGTGTGGGCACCATTCTCGACTTAAAAATTGCACTTACCTGAAGTGTAATGGTGCGGTCCAATATCATTGCGCAAGCGCAATAGTATCACGTCGGCCAATTCTACGGACAGAGAAAGTTGACTATTTTTACGAAAAAAACATTTTTTTTCCCGTGAAAATAATGTATGCACGATGGTTCCGGTGAGTTTTAAACGTGTTTCCAGATACACTCTGATTACAACCATTGTAATTGATGGTATTTTAAACTTGTTGTCTTGAGTTGTCTTGAGTTGTCTTGAGTTGTCTTGAGTTGTCGTGACAACTCAAGACAACTCAAGCCTGTTGACGCTAATTAGTATGAGTATTGTGAGTAAAGACCGATGACCATGATGACCGATGTTTTAAAAGAGAACTATCTTGTCTAATACCAACGGCCCAAAACGAGCATGACAAGGTGGGCTAATCCGTCATACTCCTATCCTACTGCTATGCGACTTGTTCCGCTATTGTTCTCGTTCGTGGAGACGATAGCGTAACGAACTGCATAGTTCTAGGATTCCGAATATGCTATTAAAGTATCACTCACATCGTGATGTGCTTACTCGCATCGTGATGTGCTTGCAATGGGCTGTATCGATATCATGGGCGTCAATCCTGGGGGGGACGGGGGGACACGTCCCCCCCACTTTTTGAAGGGTGGGGGACACCATATCAAATGTCCCCCCAGTTTTGTTTTAATTCATGTATCTCATATTATAGGGGCAATTGAATGTGTCATCTACTGAATGACTTACGGTAACGCGCTGTCTGTAGTAAAGCTAACGCTTTAGTCGATGCACCGCCCGAAACTGCTCGGCAATTTACTCACTGGACCACCCGAAACCGCCCGCAATTGGAAACACTTCGAATCCTTGGTTTTACAAACGCTAGCGTGTCGCACTAAACAGCCGCCGAAAGAGCGTGATCTGAAGAATTTGATGGTACTGTAAAGCCGCGTTCGCATTGGACTTTTGGGTCTGGTAACTTACCGGGCCGGTAAGTTAACTTACCGGCCCGGTAAGTTAACAGCTGTTCGCACTTGGATTAATTTGTGTCCGGTAACTTACCAGGGACGCCCCGTAGGTTGACAAATTAAATTTTTGAAAGGGCGCACTCCCTAACCGTTAAGTTACCGGCTGGTGCGTTCGCATTGGACTTCTTGTCCCTGTTAAGTTAACATTGTTAAGTTACCGCGACTCGAATCGGCCTGTTAAGTTAACAGCGCTGTGGCGGTAATTTACCACCCCGGTAATTTACTGGCTGTTCGCACTTGGACTTAATATCGGTAAGTTAACAATTTGCGGAGGTAACCATTTTAAGTCCAATGCGAACGCGGCTTATGTTTACTTCCGGTGACGCGCTATCTACGTACAGCCCGAAATCGATCAACCATTTAGGCCTACTCACTGGACCGCCCGAACTTGGGACATGCTAGCGGGTTGCACCAAACAGCCATCAAAAGAGTGTGTTCTAAAGACTTCAATAGCCCAAAAATTTATATGAATTACGCGTAATGCGCGTTGGTTGTCTTTTCAGCATACTGATCAATGCATATGGGAAAAAAGCAAAAATAGCCCCAGCATCAAAAGCAGCTATGGTAAGTAACCGAGTAACCAACATAAGTCAGCTTTTCAAATTTCAATTAAGAACAGAACAAATGAGTGAACATTGAATTTTTTGATGAACAGTACTGAGGCTGAATGACGCAGGAGCAGATAAATTATTTAATGGTCTGTCACATTCATCGGGACATGCTGGCAGAAATCAACATTCAAGATATTGCAGAGGAATTCATCTGCAATTCCGATTCCAGACTTCACACTTTTGGAAGATTTCGCTAGAACCTAATAACAGATAAGATATGTTGGTGATTAAAGTTATATGTGGGCACTTTCAAGCCAAAAGTGGACATGACTCAAAAAAATCAAATTATATTTTTCTTATTTCTTCACACTTTCATGTTCCGATGAATCTGACCAGCATGTCCCGATGAATCTGCAAAATCAAAATCATAGACTAATTTGTCATTGTTCTCTCTATTTGCCCTCATGTCATCACCATTTTTTATTTGTTTGTTTATTTTTATTTGTTCTGATAGTGTATTTTTAAGTGGAAAAATCCTGTATAACTTAGATATTCTTTAAATGGGCCCATTGTTTTAAACATAAGCAGTTGTCCGTAAAATTTGATACATTTTTATCTTTGAAATATGATATACAAGAAAGATTCGTCAAATTTTAATCAACATCCTTCATTTTTCTTTTAATCGCATACTTTATTGTTACGCACAAAGCTGGAAATGTATGTTACTGGAAGTGGCCTTAAAAAAAGGATGATAAACATTCTATCTGCAAAATTAAATGATGAACAAGTGAAAGAACCTATTATAAACAACCATGGACTTTACAAGTTTCCTGAACCAAAGCAAATGTTTTACTTATCATAGAATCCATTAGAGTTTATTTGTTTTTGTTTTAGGACACCAACAAAATGTAAATGAGTAATGTTTTTGCATGTCCTCTGCGTGTAGCACGAGTTACCGATGTTCGCAGCTGTCCCATGCATACAAAAGTTAACAATTTTTTTGGTCAAAATATTATGAGGATCTAGCCTTGAATGTTGGTTGTTAAAATTCAAAAAATAAAGATTCCAACCAAATATGTTTAATATCTGGAGCATAAAGTACATGTATGTAAAAGGACACCTTTAAGTGTAGCACGCGTTACAGTGGAATTGCCCATAAGAATAAAATATCATGTATGTTGGGCTTTTATTAGTGTCGCTTGTTCTATCTCTCTCTGAACCAAGTCCAAGTTTTATATATAAACATTTATAGCAAGGAGAGCTTTTCTAGGTCCTTCAAACATGCTAAAACCCAACAGCTTCTTGAGCGGGCCCCTGGACCCAACGCCGTAAATGATCCTGCTGTCCCCCCTACATTTCAAGACGGATTGACGCCCCTGATCGATATCATGTTATCATATCATCCATATGGCTCTCTTTATCATCGGTCTAATCTGTCATGGTTTTCATGTGTTTCATTCCTACCATTCACTTCCAATCATTTTATTATAAATTTTGATTTCAGTTATACATGCACTCGTCCGAGTTACTGGACCCAACAATGCTTTTTTAACATTTGGAAATTATCTGATGATAAGATGATATCATATGATGTAGAGTCTGAGTTATTTAATTTTTGAATCTTTGATAGATTGTTTCCTTCATAAGTCGTTTAGTTTAAGGCAACCTACACCCAGTGGGGGGGCACTGTACTCCTTTTTCGAAATTTGACATCTCCAGTCGTACTCAAGTCAAGTCAACCTTAATTTTATTCAGATTTCCTTTGTAAAATTTGAAAGAAATTTTCTTCTATAGGTACTTCTGAATTGTTTCTCAAGTTTCAGAGGGTTGGTGTCCATTCGTGAATGCTGCGGCTAGAGATGCTTTTTTTTAAATAAAATAATTATTATTAACTGAACTTTATTTCCAAATCCAAACAAAAAGCATGTGAACAATATTTACAGAGAGAATTGAGAATTTTGCAGATGAAAAGATAAATGTAACAGCTTGGAAGTGGGGGGGGGGGGGGGTCCATAAAAAGCACAGCTTGTCGAGTATGAGTTTTCTTGTTTTTAGATTGGGTACACCAAAAGGATGGGAAGGACCCAAACTACAACTTGGTACAAGCAACACAATAGGATAAACAAACAATGAACTTATTAAGACAAACAAAAGAATGACAAAGAAGAAATTAAGAAATGTAAACTTTATAATGATAAACAATATAAAACATGACAGCAAGGGTTTAAACAGAACAAATCATGAGCCTGTAATGTAAATCATGTAATTAGGTCAAGTATAATGAACAAGTAAATCAAACTGAATCAAACTAGATAACGGTGAAGGGATGAAATGAAATTGAGAAATTAAATTAAGTCAGGAAACTACTCAGTTCAAAAAACAGACAGTGATAACAAAAGTACAAAGGAGTAAAAAGCCCAGGAATGGCATTATGACACATTGTAGTTATTAAGAATATGACACTTTAACTTAAAGTGACTAAGGGAACAAACAGTATGAATGGATCTGTCTACAGAATTCCAGAGTTTCGGACCTAGAAACTTGATGGTATTATGGGAAAGGTTGGTATGGGTAAGGGGAAGGTGGTAGTGAAATGTTTGGCAAGTTGAGTGAGAGTAAATGAAATAATTTCTAGTGAACAATTAGTCTTGGTCCAAGACGTCACTATCTCACATACTCGTAATGTAACGTGATAACCCTACAGAGGGCGCACTTTTCTTCTTGAATTAATTTCGGTTGACGACTGTCTGTAGTAACGTCTTGGATATCTTGTTTAAGAAGGCGTGGCCAAGTTATTTCCATGAAGCATCAAGTCATGTTTTATTCATATTAGTGACTAAAATGACAAGCTTGCAAGAAAAGCAAGATAAGAAAGGTCACAAGGTCGTCGACACGACATCGAGCATGATTGTATGCAGTATGCACGCGCACTCACGTTTTGATTGACCATGACTTCTTCATCACTATAACGCACTAAGCAAGTGATTTTGAAATTACTCAAGCTAAATTATATGCTTTCAGTTGGTTAGGTTTATCGGTTGGTCATTGTTTAATGGACGTTTGAATCTTGTACATTGCCGATGTCAGCCATGTAATTTTAGAAAAGGTTATCTTTGCATCTGAATTACGGTACTTATCATTCTACCATTCGACATGCCCTGAAAATAAACTAGTGGTAATAACAATTCTTCTTTGTTTACTTTTACCTTTCTTTGCAACTACACGAATGTAATGAGGACTTTTGTAATTTACTGCATCTTTTATATGTAGGCCTCATTCACAAAGAAAGAGGGGTGAACTCTAGACTGTTTTGATCATGGAGGGTTCGTATGGCCATCACTCCAACATGCTACTTTCAACAGTATTTTATAAGTTGCTGCATATAAGGAGCGTTTCAAATTCCGGGCACCAGCATCGTTGTCTCGGTGTGTGTGTGTTGCTCTTTGCGGTTTTGACTGGCTTTTCAAATACCGCGCGCCCTGTGCATAGATATGATGCAGTTTCCTTTGCAAGGTCAAAGTGCATAAATAAATGTACATAATACAATTTTAGCCAGCCTATTTTTTTACCGTACATGTACATGTGTGTGGAAATCTATGTTCATGCGTTATCGTTTACCATTCCTTCATTCCTTCACTGTTTCTGTTAACCTTCAACAAACAAAGACTAAGTTAGTGTAACACGTTAAATGTGGGTGTCACTTGATAATCTAATAGCAGGATAAGCATACAAATGAAACTCCAAGACACTGTTCTCTATTTGCTAAATACAGTAAGGTTTTATTTAGAACTGTATATTTCTGAAGCGATACAATGTGATCCCGAGAAGTGTCACGATGAGAGTGTAAGACAAGAATGACCAGGTAAAAGAAAATAAGGCTTCTATATATTGTTTAAGATTGAGGATGAGTGTGGTGGGAGGTCCTAAGAAAAACACATAAATTGTTATGTCCAGACATGGTCCAGACATGGTCCAGTCAACCAGTCTACTGGTGTCTGGGTGGGGCATAGATTTATTGAGATGGCCTTGTGCATGGGGCACAACAAAATCTAAGCTTACATTACTTCCATCTAGGGGAAGAAAATGTCCTCATTTTCAAAGTAGAATAATTAAGAAAACAGTAAAACAACAATTTACGATAAAGCTTGGAACACATAATTTGCCAAGGAATTAACAAAAGTCAGCATATAGGCATATGTTGCAACAACAAAAACAAACTATGACCAAAAAAATTTAAACAAAAACCCAAAGGTATAACAAATAGTATGATATATAATGTATATAAAACTCAGCCTACTGAAGGACACATGACTAATATAATCAAAGCAAAATTTGAAAACACCAAATGTATCGATACAGGAAAAAAAATCATTAAAAAAATATTTAAAAAAACGCAGTGAAAGGACATGCACCTTAGGGCATAGAATCCAAACACCATGGAATCAATCATAGTGAGGTCTAATTAAAGATGCAAACAAACCCAAAACAAGGGTAACTACTATTACAGAGTACATCATCAGTTTAGATGCGCTTATCAATGTAAACAGAAACAATCCCCTCAATACGAAGGCAACACAGATAAATCAGTTACAAACAAATATTATAATTACACATGAAATGCAATCAAAATGTCAAGGATGATTCGTAAAAGGAACCATGGTGTACAAACTTTTGTTAACTTGACATAATGTTTATAAAATCGTGCCCATTAAAGTGAAATACATGGCAATATTTAAGTACAAAATCCCAAACGATCTGGTCGCGTCACAACTCTACCACTACGCGTGCGCTGTCCGGAACAGGGAATTGGGGACTTGTAGGAGGGGGTAGGACGCAGAATTACAGGGGCAGATGGGTGAGGGCTCGCTGGCATTAGGGCTGACGGGGGAGGAGGGCTCCCTGGTACGGGAACAGATGAGAAAGAAGATGGAGCTGCCGGGTCGGGTGGACAAGGGGTAACATGCGGGGAAAAGGGGAGGGAACCAGAGAGTGCACTGTAAGGGGGCAGTAAGCCAGCTTGTCGTTGGGGAGCGGCCAATAATCCACGGCCATGATCGATAGGGGAAATGAAAGGCTTCAACCTGTTGTAATGAACGCATTGAGGCTTCGATTTGAGGTCATGAACATCCACAATGGTATAGGTGACAGATTCACCTTGCGCGGACGGGTGGGTTGAGAGCACTTTAAACGGGCCTTTCCAGTGGGGGGCAAGTTTTACTCGTGACTTTGCCGGATCATTTCGCCACACGAATTGACCAGGTGTAAACTGTGTGAACTTAGCGTTGTGATCGTAGTGATGTTTTTGTGACGAACTTGCATGATTCTGACGATCAGTTGCAAAATCAAACGCCGAAGCGAGGCGAGATTTCAGAGAGGTGACATAAGATTCGGGTGAATCACAGCTATGTTGGGATGGTGGTGAAATGAGAACATGGGCAGGCAATCGGGGTTCTCTACCTTTTGCCAAATAAAATGGGGAATACCCAGTAGAAGAATGGGTAGTTGAATTGTAGGCCATTTGGACTTGAGAAAGATGATCATCCCATTCAGCAGTAGTTGGGGTTGCTAGGTATTTGGCAAGTTGTTCTTTCAAATTCCTGTTGAATCTTTCAACCTGACCATCTGACTGTGGATGATAAGGAGACGTCCGAGTTTTCTTAATGCCAAGGAGTTTGCACAACTCCTGCACCAAGTTACTTTCAAACTGTCGTCCCTGGTCAGTATGAAGAACCTCAGGTATACCATGCTCAGAAATGTAATGTTGGAATATACACTGAGCAACAGATTTGGCAGTCTGATCTAGTAGGGGGTAGAGGTTGACATATTTTGTGAACTGATCCATTACAACAAGAATATAGCGATTGTTTTTGGTTGTTTTGGGAAGCTCTGTGATATCGGCAAAGACACGTTGAAATGGGCGACTTGAGTTAAATATCTGCATCGGGGCCTTATTTCGTGGTGTAGGGTCACGACGAGATTCGCAAGGCCTACAAGTCTTACAGTAATTGTCAATGTCACGGCGGATATAAGGCCAATAACACAACTGTAGAGAGCAATGAAACGTTTTGTCTGCACTAAAATGGCCAGTCAGTGGATCACCATGGAGAAGTGATAAAACCTGGGACTGTAAGGCAAGCGGGATTATTACTTGGTATATGCGTGGGCTACCAAAAGTTGGTTGTGAATGGCGGCATAGAACACCATCAATTATGGATAGTTTATGAAAGTCGAAGCACAATCGTCGGATAGCAGGCGAGTAGTTGCGTAACTGAGTGCGGGAAGGGCAGCTGCCCTTAGTTACCCAAGTTAGAACTTGTGTAATATCGGGATCAGTTTGTTGTGATGTTATGAGATTACAGCCAAGGAGGGGTGAGGATGGGTCAGGACCATTCAAAGGGGTAGGAGGTTGGGGTAATGAGATGTCTGGCGGGACAGTGGGGCCGGAAGGTGGAGTTGCATGTGGTCCTTTCTCTATGGTTGTATGTATCGATGCGCACACAGGAGAAGGGGCAGGCTTACACTGGCAGCTAATGGGGGGTTGAACATTTAAGTCGGGAGCAGGTGGGTCTTGCTCCTTTGGTAGTGGGGGTCGACGTGAGAGGGCATCTGCATTGGCATGACGATTGCCATCACGGTGGATAATGAGCCAGTCATATGGGTCAAGTTCTAATGTCCATAATGACCGCACTGGGCGTCGGTCCCGATGGGCATTAGAACTTGACCCATATGACTGGCTCATTATCCACCGTGATGGCAATCGTCATGCCAATGCAGATGCCCTCTCACGTCGACCCCCACTACCAAAGGAGCAAGACCCACCTGCTCCCGACTTAAATGTTCAACCCCCCATTAGCTGCCAGTGTAAGCCTGCCCCTTCTCCTGTGTGCGCATCGATACATACAACCATAGAGAAAGGACCACATGCAACTCCAAGACACTGTTCTCTATTTGCTAAATACAGTAAGGTTTTATTTAGAACTGTATATTTCTGAAGCGATACAATGTGATCCCGAGAAGTGTCACGATGAGAGTGTAAGACAAGAATGACCAGGTAAAAGAAAATAAGGCTTCTATATATTGTTTAAGATTGAGGATGAGTGTGGTGGGAGGTCCTAAGAAAAACACATAAATTGTTATGTCCAGACATGGTCCAGACATGGTCCAGTCAACCAGTCTACTGGTGTCTGGGTGGGGCATAGATTTATTGAGATGGCCTTGTGCATGGGGCACAACAAAATCTAAGCTTACATTAGCACTAGACACGTTTGGTAATTGTCAAAGACCAGTATTCTCACTTGGCGTATCTCAACATATGCATAAAATAACAAATCTGTGAAAATTTGGGCTCAATGGTGGTCATCGAAGTTGCTAGAAAATAATAAAGAAAAAACACCCTTGTCGCACAATGTGTGTGCTTTCAGATGCCTGAAAAAGGCTTCAGGCTTGAAGTCTTTCTCAGATTCAAATATTTTAGTGAAATTAAATTCTCAAAAACTACGTTACTCCAGAGGGAGTCGTTTCTCACAATGTTTTATACTATCAACAGCTCTCCTTTGCTCGTTACCAAGTAAGTTTTTATGCCAAAATATATTTTGAGTAGTGATTATTATAAACAAAAGGTAAGCAATTTCAGAATAATCTAGATAATTTTTAAGTCCAAACCCTAACCCACTGTCAAGCTCTTTTCAGAATGCATTTTATTCACTTTATAATAATTCCTTGCGAGAAGGTACTTTTCGCCACAATACCATTCACACAACAACGTCCCATAGCGAGCTAGCTGTTAGAAGCACATGGCGAATCATGAATAATTCACGAAAAGGTGCAAACTCGATCGTTGATTGGCTTCCCTTAAGCACCCTCATACAAGATATCCAAGACCTTCGCGCAAGCTGGAAATCGAACCGAGGATAGTGACGCCCTCTGTTGTTTGAATTGATCCATTTCGGTGCGAACTACCAACGATGGATAGTGGACTCATTCTGTTTTTCGAATTGATCCATGCGAAGGTCTTGGAACCAAGACTAGTGAACAATGAGGTCAGGCTATTGGGAAGATTGTTGTGGGCCAACTTGAACATGAAAACACCCAGTTGAAGATTAAGTTAAGAGGTGACTAAAGAGAGGATTAGTATAGGCTAGATTATGGGAGTTTCTAACTACACGAACAACCCTCTTTTGTAGGAGAACTCTGTGAACAACACTTCTAGAAGTATTGGCCCAAGCTAAAATGCCATAATTAATGTCAGATAAAACCAGTCTTTTACAAAGAGAATAAAATGTGTTCAGGTAGAAATGATCTAAGCCTTTTGATAATACCATTATTAGGAGCAATAATTTTACACAAATAATTAATGTGAGGTTCCCAGGAAAACTTGTTGTCAATAAACAGACCAAGAAATTTAGTACAATCAGTATGATTAATATAAATAGAATTGCTAATAACAATACTTCCATGAGGAACATCAAATGTTGCTCAATAGCATACATTTGGTCTTTTGGATGTTAAAGGAAAGCTTATTAGATTTTATCCAGTAAAAGTTGAGAGTTCATGGGGTCAATCAGTGTGTGAATGTTTTTGTAATGTTGCTGTTAAAAAAGTTAGAGTTGTCTGCAAAGTCAATAAAGGAGTCAGCACCACTCAAGTTGAATCAGCACCACTCAAGTTGCAATGATTAAGGAGATTAGGAGGAGAAGTGGTCCAAGAATCGAACCTTGGGGAACTCCATAGCTGAGAGGAAGTTGAGTAGAAGCATGCAGACCCATCAAAATGTACATATTGACTCCTGTTAGAAAAATTATAAACCAGTATAACTTCCTTGTATGCTGTAATAATTAAGCTTGTACAACAAAATATTTGTAGTCTAAGGTGTCAAAAGCTTAGGGAAATCAAAGAAGATGCCTAGAGTGTGTTTAGAGTCATCCAAACTATTAATCCAAACCATTGATGACTCTGTCAATCAGCTGAAGAATTGCTCAACAAGTGGTTGAATGTTTGGCCCCTCCAAAAAAACAAACTGAGGGTTGGTACGTGCTGTCACCTCGCTATACGTGGATGGATTCAACATTCGAGTGAAAATGCCTTGACATATTATTGCTTTTTTCTCAACAAGTTCATGTAGATACTATATTGAAACTTTCACATGTGACTTTTATTGTATCTTTCTTGATAATTTTGTCTGTAAAGTAGCATTATGTTGACCAAAACCAATCAATGACCCTACATGTACCTTTAATTAACTATGTGTACCACTAATCATTGGAAGGCCTTTGTGCTATTTCAGGGAGGCAATGGCCATGGTCATTGGGTTGGTGCACTTGAAACGTTCTTATAGAAAGAAATTTACAATGTTCTTATAGAGGTGCCCTATACATGTGTGTACTAAGGAGAAAATGCCTTGTAACTTTCTTGAGTCTGCAAAATAGCTATTTAAAATTTTAATTAAAATTTAGGGGTCAAATCGGGCAAAAATCAGATAGCATCTTTAGGGATTTTTCATACATGTAGCTAGCATAACTACTACTAATATCACCCCCCCCCCCCTTGTTTGGGTGGACTTGTGCATGCATGTACTGCTTACCACGAATCCAATGTGAGTTCATGGTAGTCTTAACATGATTTTGACCCCAATTGAGGGATGATTTTACCTAAATCGATCGAAGGCCATATTCGACTATCCGAAAATAATCATATTCATACTCATTCATAGTCATAGTTCCCACATCCATAGTTGCGATAATTGTAACACTCCATCCTCCTGATAGTTGTTTGACATTTATGCCCTATCAATGTGACAGATTTTGAAAAAAACCACCAGTTTAAAATATGTACCACACTGCTCTGGCTTTTTGACTGAAGCACAATATTTTCCTTCCTCGAGTTTGGTTGGGGGCTGAGGTTTTTCCAACAGTAACTTGGTTAAAAATAAATGAATAAAAACACCTTCTTGTACAAACAACACTGTACAAGAAGCTGTGTTTTTTATCAAGGCATCTTTCATTATGTATTCTTTAAAGTGGTTTAAATTTGTTGTTGCTTTCTATTTTTATGTTTGTATAGGAAAAGATCTGAAAGTGATTAGGACGTAAAGTTGAACTACAAATTGAAGATCACTGGCGACCATATCTGACATCATCATGTACAGACTACCAAGAGTAATCCAGGGCCATCAGAGGGTGCTGGGAAAGGTTCGCCCAGAAGATGCCAAACAAATTGTAAAAAAGGCGCTGGAACAACTCAGTGCCCATCCTGATCCTAAAATACGACACATTGAGCACCTTAAGACTATATCCCAGGGGGTACAACGGGAACACTTTCACACAGGAGGGCGCTATCCTGCTAGTGGGAAATCCCTCTTTGGAGATTCATATGAAGTATGGTCAGACGACATGGCTTGCATTCTACAGGGGACCTGCCTCCCAGGTAGCACAAAATACTGTCGTACCAAATCCATGTTTGGCAAGCTTGATTTGACCGACATCATGCAGGGAACATCAATCAAACGTCAAATGTCCACCATTACCATGACCTCTGCACCAATCAGTCGTACCTTTCACACATTGGTAATTCCTACACGTACTTCAGATTCTCGAGTACGTCAGCAGCTACCAGGAAAGGTGTATGGTCATGATGGTAGCCGGGCTAGTAGCTGTTTGAAGTCTGGCTTGCCTGAGGAGGAATGGAATGAGGAGATTGCGTGTGTTCTTCAAGGAACTTGCCTCCCTGGCAGTACCCGATATTGCCGTACTAAGTCTATGTTTGGCTCGTTACAACTGAATGATGTAATGCAAGGGTCATCGTCATCACATCGATGCTACAGCACTGGGCCATCATCATCAACAACAGCAGATAGCCAGCTCACACAGCGTCAGAGGCTCAAGATTGCAGTTAGAGATTATGGCTCTACTGTAATAGTCTTCCACATCTGTATCTCATTGATGTCTCTGGGAGGCTTTTATCTTGCCGTCTCCAGGTAAATAGGCTCATTACATCAGCTTTTAAACTGGATCATACAGAGTGTATCATTCTAATCCTCAAGTTGTCATGAAATTGAAAACAATATTAAAAATAGTAACTTCTTTAAATATAATGAAAAAAGAAATTTTTTTTTACATGCCACACATTTTTAATGATCTGCACAAACATATCACTTCATAGTTAGAGGTATCACAAATACAATAAATCCATTTGATAATGACTGTCTGAATGAAACCTCTTGTGACGCTTCTATTTCTGACAAAGACTGCTATATTATTTTAGGCCTATCATCAAGGTGTTAGCCAGGATTTGGTAAAAGGGTATCACAAATTGGCTGGAAATTAGAAAATAGGGTGTTAAATGACAAAACAGGGTGTCCGAATTTAAAACAGAATCTCCAAAAAACACCCAGACACCCCTCTGGCTATAAACACTATGCCTACCATTAGGAAAGATGGAAACCGTCATGGTGGTTGGGTTGCAATGTGATTACCTGAAACGGGTAATGCAGAGTGCTCGGGTTGAACTAGAGTAAGGAAGGCCTATGCTTATATTGCCTCTAATTATAGGCAACCTGCAAGTTCTGTTGTGTTGATGTGCACAAGGAACTTGTAAACAAACTGAACTAGAACTTGAATGTTTGTTGAACAACAAACATTATTTTTAGGTTTTGAATGAAAGGTGCCTTGTTGCCATGATAACAAATACAATTAATTTCAAGTGTGTGAACATGTACTTTGTACATTGTACGTGTGCCATTTTCTTGTTATCTTTTGTTGTCATTTTACAATTTTTAAATGCCTTTTAATTTGTATCAATATTTGTATAACATTCATTCTCTAAATGTTTCTATTTTTTGCAGTGGTTTAGATGTACAGGCTCTTCTGAAGACAATTGGTTTAAGCTCAGATATTGTGACTTCACGGATTGCTACTGGGACGAGTACATTCCTGGTAGCATATGGTGTTCATAAGGTGTTTGCACCAGTGCGGATTGCTATGACATTAACTTGCACACCGTTTATTGTGCGCTACCTACGTGGCATTGGTTTACTGAAGGTTAAATCTGTACCTTTTTCAAAATGATTTGTCTTTTGAAAATGCTAACTGCACTGTTATAATAAATCATTTACACAATAAATAGTTAATGGCCTGACGTTTCTACCGTAGCAGTTTTTTTCAAAGGCTAAATTACAACACAACACACATAAACTTATATACATGTACAATTGTAACAGAAGCAGTCAAGTGGAAACAACAGCTCCTTCCCTAAACCTCCCCCCCCCCCGCCTCTTTATTCATTGTTTACCCCATGGTTTTTCTGTGCTCTCTGCCTCTCTCTCTCTATATTGTATGTATTTCCACTTGACTGCTTCTGTTACACTTGTATGTTACCATGGAGGTACCTGCTTATGTGTGTTGTGTCGTCATTTTAGCCTTCGGGAAAGACTCTGCTAGGGTTGAAATGTCAGGCCATTAACTATTTTTTGCATTTATATCTTAGGTCCTTTTGGTTGGTAAGCAGTATGTAACAGCTAATTCTGTTTTCTCATAAATCACCAACATTGTACATGTAGTTCCATTCTGTGTTGTATACTGTTGTACATAAATAAAAAGCACATCTGCATCCCACATGCAATGAGCATTAAGCAGTCTTGAGAACTTACATTCCAGCAACTTTGGTGCTTTTATGCAGGATAAAAAAACAACAAAAAACCAAAAATCACAAAAACACACATAAACAAGAGATGAGGCAAACATTGTAATTTCTTTGATGAACTCAGCCAAATTTCTGTAAAGTAGCTAGCATGTCCTATATGCTGTTGTATGGTGAGGGGTTTCCAATCTGTAGCTTATGATTCATTATATCGGAGTCTAAATCTATGCAATTATATACATGTATAGCCAGCTATTTTGTGTGACAGCAAAAATGTACACGAGAGTGGTTTGAAAAAAACAAACCTGTCCTACAGTGTACATTATGCAAGGTATCCTAAATGAACAAATTATACTATATATATATAAAAGTGAACTGCTTCAAGTTTCAAAGCCTGAAGATTTCACATGTTTCTTATGAATGCACTGTAGATGTATCATAATGGTCAATAAAAGTGAATGCTAGATTAGCCATGATATAACACCCAAGTGGATCCTTTTAATTTGAATGGAGGACTGTTGGTCATGCGGCATTAATTAATTAAATCATTACATGGCCTACATCATTCATACACTGGTGTATAATTTCATTCTATTTCTATTGCACGCTACATGTACATACATTTAGACCTTACCTTGCTTTATAGTATATACACTGCAGTACAAACAATCTTGTACATTGTAGTTTGTTTTTTTTTTTAATTTTATTCTCGAATCAACTTGGATGTTATAAAACAAAGAATATTTTGCCTAAATGCAATGGCAGGCCTGGAATGAGATCTTTGAGGGGGCAAGGGTATTTTCAATTTCATTGCAAAGGTCCTAATCAAAGGGGCGCTAAAGCCAATACCAGGGCAACAGAGGCTGTGTAACTCTAGGCCTTCAATGGAGAGTTTCTGGTAGATTCAACTTGTTGGGTGGAACATTCCACATTTCAACTCATCCAAATGCCCTCACCATTGCACCCATAAAGATATTGAGAAAGTTGCCACTCCAATCTTTTTGGGACATGATGTATACATATACATGTACATGTATGTGTAGTAGTACAGCATCCAGTTCTGAGCACATGCTCATACAGGAAGGACCCTATGTGTATGCCTTTTTATTCCAAGTGTACAGCATTTTGAAGGGATTCATGTACATGTATATCAAAACAAGTTTTATTCTTAAAAGATAACTTGAACAGTTTGGTTCACTTTTTTTAAAATTACAAACAAGTTTTATTTCTATATGTTTATGTCATGATATCTACAAAACTCCTGAAAATCAATCCAAATATTTAAAGATCAACCAAAAGTAAAAATGTTGTGCCCTTATTTAAATACCGTACTTTAGGATAACTATGCATTCAAGGTTTGTTAAACCTTGGCTTGATTTTACAAAAACACTAAGATTAATCTTAAATGATGAGTTGCCAATAATCCCATAGTGATTTGTATTGTGACATCACACATTACTAGCAATCAATATTGAAGCACATCTTAAGATCAATATTTGCTCTTTGTGAAATCGAGCCACGATTTTAGAAATTGGTTGAATTATTTCTATTGCAAGCTCATTGTATAATAGATTTATTAATTGGCATGAAATATCAGTCCATCTTTGGTGATTTTTTAATTATTGGCTGGTTTTGGGATGATCATAGCTACATTACTGTCTCACGTTGACACAAACAATCTGGGACCAGTTCTGTTCATTACCTACTGCAAATGTTGTCCAATCTATCTACTCATTTATACGCAAGGAATTACAAATAACTGATTTAAATTTGCTTGTAACTATACATTTTTACAGTGTTTACTGTTTAGATTAATTAATCTGCTGATGGGAAGCTTCAGTGATACTGTTAATAAAGATTTCAAAAAGGAAAGCCACAAATAGATAAAGAAACATGTACATGAACAAGCCACACTTTATATGTAATTGTTAAGTTGGGATTTGTTTCAATTCTGAAGCTTTACTTTACTATTTATTAGCTGGTGTGGGCAACTTTTATGTGTATTTTTTACATATGAAATGTAATACTGTACATGTGTAATGGGGATATTTTACTGAGCTGAATCATGTAGTACTGTATTGGGAAATATATTGAGAGAGTACAATGTTTTATACGCAGTCAGTTGAAAGCAAATAACATTTACTTTCTTTGGGATTTTCATGAAAGTCATTTACTGGTGTTGCTGTTGTATTTTTATTTTACCATTAAGTATCAAACCACAAGGGAAATTTTATTTTAACTTCACTACATCTCTCAAGTATAATAAACCAAGATGAGTGAGTCATACATAAAACTCAACATGCACATAACTGAGCATTTGTGAATTAAATCATTGCCAAAAGCCAGTGCAACCATGAAGTTCAGTATCCACTTAATAATACTGTAAAAAATTATTATTGGCCTTCAAATCGTACTGACAATTAAAATAAAAGTAACAAAACAAGCGCCCTAAAGGAACTAGAAAATAACTTCCATGTTTTATACCACAAATTTATACATGTATTACTAAACTAAAATTAAAACGGTTGACCATTCAGATTAGTTTGGCCTGGTTTTCATTAACATTGCACCCCCATCACCCTATACTCAAGTTCATAGAGATGGTTGGCCTGCATTTTTTCACTTAACAGCTTCATCTCCATGAGCTGATTTCACCAAGAGTTAGGGCTTTTTCTAAGAATGTGCAAAATGAACACTGCCTTAATATTGATTACAGAGCCCAAGCTGGAGTCACAGTCCGAGCAGAGATTTGAAAATGGCCCCCTATGTTGCTCTTAAGATGTGTATCAATCTTGATTGCTAAGCAAAGAGTGATGTCGCAGTACAAATCACAATGGTGATATCGACATCTCATCAAATAATGAATTTTAGTGTTGTAGTGATGTTGATCCCTTAGCAATTAGAAATGAGTCATCTAAAGATCAATCTTAGCTCTTTGTGAAGTCAGCCCCAGGTCTCTTAGTTACCCATTGTGCTTTGAAAATAGATGATTTACGAAAAAAAAAAACAAAAAAAACAAACTTAAATTAACAGAAATTGTCAAATTGATATGCTAATAAGTAAATATTATTCACGTCTACCATTGAAGTTTTGCTTGTAAACAATGAGCATATATCATAACTAAGAAGCATTAGACGCACACATGCATGTACCCATAAAAACAGACACCGATTGGTTGCTCTATCAATTATAAAGTGTTAGGCACTGAAATCATTGAACAAGGAGAACAAATGGTGTGGCACAATATAAATACAGCTTTGAGAGTGAGCTGGATTACGGACACTTTTTAGTAAATATCCTACGTAAAAAGCCTGTAACATTTTGATAAAAATGGATCTTGGAATACATATTGCATTTCATGTTCACTTCATACACTGGTGATGATCGAAGAAGCTTTCAGAATGGATTGGTTGATTTACACATCAGACATGAACAAGTATTCACACCATTATGACTACAAGAGGAACAATTAGTCAGTAAGTTTAAATACAAATGTACACAATGTTTATACTCGGCACCCATTTATGTCTGCTGTCTGCAGTGCAATGGTTGGTGCCTCATGTATTGTATTTACACACACTTTAACCAAGTGCAAGATGACCACCTGAAGGTCACGACTTCTGTCCCTGGGTCATTGTTTTATGAGCCTTCTCAAGGATCCATGGATGAGCTAGTACACCCGTTAGAGGGAGACGGTGGGAAGGGTTGTGCTTCAAAAGCTGTGGAGAAAAGGTAGATTAAGACATTTTAATAATATTAACCACTTATAACCGAATGATGTGAACGTTGTAAACTTTTAAGGACACATGACTGAAGTCGGATAAACCTGCTTTTGTATGCACTAGGAATACCCGAATGTTAACACGCCCAGATAAATCATTGTGCAGCGTGCACTCGCCCAGCAATGCAAGGGTACTGACATTCATGCTCAAAATCTCCCTTTTCTAGGGGTTATTGTGTAATCCCTGATTCCAGATCTTTGTTCTTTTACTGTACTAATGAATATTATGAGAGATTGTATTTGGCATTATGGGAAGTAAGTTCAAGTGGTCCGAGATTCCAGCATACCATGGCCAATAATCGGCTGTGGCTAATGGCCAGGGGTTTTGTCATTCATAGTGAACGCATCTCACATTTTATCGAAAGAGAACAAAAAATGCTTTGCTTTGTTTAGTCAGGGTTTCACTGTGACAATGATATTCTCAATAACAAACTAATCCACAAGTTACAACAAAATTAATCCTGTCCCTGAGCAGAGAAAAAAATTGTAAATCCTGGCGCTCGGTGGTTTACAGATTGGATAGGAAATTGCAACAGAAATGGCCTCCACATTACCGTCCTGAGCCCTTGCACAGTATTTTTTTAAAGGATCTTTATGGAGCTTCTGGAGTAGCCGTATTCTTTTGAAAACATCATTGCCACAAAGGAAAGACAACAAAGGTTAAGCACCAGGATTTTATTTCTTGTGAGAAATCTTGATCAGGCACTCACTGTGAACTGCAGAACCTCGACTCTAAGCCACGGCCAATAATCTGCCATGGGATCTCGGACAGCTTGGACTGAGAGCTTACCTGCACCAAAAATGTGGCTTTATTTTGTCTATACTTTTGAAAAGTATTTTCATTTATCCTACTCAAGCTATTTGGAAGCCATTCAGTTGGCAAATTTAAGTTTGTTGATACCACTGTCCTTCTTTGTGAATTTGAGAATTTTGTCTGAGACAAAAAGCAAAGTGATTTCATTACCTTTAACACTAAATCTCTTGCACCTGGCGAGACATGACTGGGGAAAGTAAAATCCACCTGTTAACAAAGGAAATGAAACATTCATTAAAAAACATAGACTTACTGAATCTGTAAATCTCTACAATGTAATGATTTAATTGAATGAAAATTGTTTTCAGAAGTAAAATTTAACAGAACATTTGGCTATCTAACAACCATATCTTTCAAGTAATAAACTGATTTTTTTTAAAAAGAACTGATGAACATGTATACCACACACACATATTCCAGTGGTGGGTGTTCAAAGACCGAAGCCAGGACTTAATTGAAAAGAGTTAAAACAAGGCCGCGAAAGAACCCAGGACCACAGGGGTCCTCAAATAGCTTATGAAAACATTAACCTTTGCAATTTTCTTGTAAGTTTCACTGTGTCCTTGTGATTCAAATGGTGGTTTCCCAACCAAGAACTCATAGCATAGTACTCCAAGGCTCCAGAGATCCACTGTTTCATCATGGGTCTTGCCTTCAATCATCTCAGGGGGTAAGTAGTCCAGCGTACCACACAGGGTTGCTCGTCTGTGGGAAATTATAGCAGCAAAATTGTAAATAAAACACCCACATTTTAATCAATAAAGTGTTTAAAAAACTAAGCTATTTTTAACTCTAAACTCTGAAGAAAATGTGTCAAATTGAGATATATGGACAAAGAGTTACATTCATTCAGTGGTAAAGCGCAATAACTAACCATTGCCCAGTTAAAATACAGGGTGGTTAAAAAAAAGTGTACCCACTTTTGACAGCCATTTTTACCTACCAAGCTTTTACAAACAGTTTTGTATTTTATGAGAGTGGTGACCCCAAGAGCATTAGTGGTGAAAAAATCTAAGAAATCAGTTATTTTGTTCCCAAAATATGGTAGTTTTAAGATATCATGTGCAAAACTGATATGTCCACAGAGGTTTCCTTATCTTCGCTTGACTAATACTCCTGAATACACATCAACGATAGCACCTTCTTTTTTGCAATTTTTAAAAACATAAATAAGCAGTAAATTTGAATTTTTTAAAACTTATGAAGCTCTTAATTTCAAGTTCATTCACTCGGTGACAGGTGATTTTAAAGTGATACACATTACTTCATGGATTTGAAAGTCAACGATAAATTACTCCTGCCAGGTTAGTCTCAAAGTGCATGGAATTGAGTTGAAAGTGTTTTCGTGGATAATCAGTTTTGCACATGTTACCTTTTTACTACAACATATTTTGGACAAAACTATTTTGATTCTTTGATTTTTGTCACCACTTTCATGTAATCCAAAAACAATTGTAAAAACTCATAAGTAGGTAAATGTGGCTATCAAATATGGGTACACTTTTTTAACCACTGTATTACTTCTTTAAAATAGAAATTCATCAAAGAGTGAAAGCATGATACTAGCAAGAGTGATAAACCAATGTATATATGTATATACATCCTTTGCTTACCATTTCAACAAATGTATGCAGGTGTGGGTTTTTGTTAAGATTTTTTAAGTAAAAAAAAAAAACCCGAAAAACTTTTTTGTTTTTAGTATATTAACTTGCATTTTTCTTCAACTGGAACTATTTCTGATCAATGTATTATTGAACCCTACTTAGTGACTAACCTTGATGAAGGGGCATGGACCGACCAACCAAAATCAGCAATCTTGAGATCACCCTTCATTCCTAGGAGTAGATTCTCTGGTTTGATGTCTCTGTGTATCACCTTTTTAGCATGGCAGTACACAAGTGCTTTAGCCAACTGTGCTATGTACTGCATGTACATGGAAGATAAATGAATGATTAAAGGTTGCATTTGTAGCATAATTTTATATATTGATTTACATTATAGGAAGCTTAAGGAGCAAAAGAAAGTCCATAAGCAACGGTCAACAAAGCAGTTTAGTTTGAGTATGAGAAAGTCACTGATGAAAAGTTCATACCAGTACCTTCATTCAGATAAATAGTTCTGTCTGACAAGCTTTTTAAGACCCCAAATTGATCATTGCTTTTAATTAAAATGATGTCCTTAAACTCGATTTGACTGAACCAGTTACCTCAAAAGACACATATTTGTTATTACAAAATCAACTTGAGCGCATTCTGAGCAGTTTGAACATTTTATTCTCTAATATGAACAACACAAAATTTGTGCTGAAAGTCAAACTTGACAGACAAATTTGTTTCAACACTACAGACGAGGTGTGGACCTGAAAACAAAAGAGGTCCACATAATGTAGGGACTTGTAACACTATGTGGACTTACACACATCCACACAGTGTTATAAACAGTGTTGAAGGATTTTCCTTAAGAGTACAAAACAAAGGAATGTCCAGAGAGTGACTGCGACACAGAGCTGTGTGTGTATGCTGAGTGTGTGTATTAAAAACTAGGCATTGGGTTTTAGTACTCTTTCTAAAGCCAGTTATGTAGTCCATCTGATTATTCAGACAGTTAATTATGCCTGCATGCAAGTAGTTACTAACTTTTTTTATGGTAATTATAAGTAATCATATGTTCGAGGATCCATTGTGTGTAAATGTACCCTGGAAGATGAAGGAGTGTTTATAATTACTCACTGTTGCTGATCTTTCTTCATCAAAATGACCTGATTTCTGGGATTGCATCTCTTTGTACAACTCTCCTCTTGGTGCATACTCCAAGATTAAATACACTCTAGTGTCATCATAGAAGTATCCATACAGACGTAGAATGTGGTCATGTCTACCAGAGAATTAATACAATAAGGACAATCAGCTATTTATCACAATTCTTAATGACAATACACAACTATTTAAAGTAATCTGTATGTTATGCCAACCTGGAGTATTTTTTTCCTTGTTTTGATTAGAAACCAAAGTTTTGTCCTAAAATAAACAACTGTATTGGTGTCCTCCTAGAGGCCTGTGAAGACTGGCCTGTAAATCCGAGAATATTTCTTGTTTGACTCAAAATGACAACACTAAGGCACAAAGATATGCTATAAGCAAATAATAAATCCAACAGAGTGCAATTGGATGAGCCGAGCAGGTCTAGGTGTTTTTAGACTTGCGGAAGCCTTCTAGATGGTGATACACTGCACAAATGAGTGGCAAGTTGCGTTTGAAATACAAAATAAGGGAGTTTGCCTACGTAAATGCCCCAAAAAGCACATGGCTGGACAGCGGTCACGGTGTCACTTTAACATTAAGAGCATCAACTCAATCCTTATCTAAGGCCAGGATTCATGGAGAAATGGGATCAACATGACCGTGAGTATATCCAACACTCCATTTTGGGGACTTAGCGACGTTAAACTATGTAGAATAGACGTATGGGCAAAATTTACTTCAATATGTTGACTGATTTAATGTACATGTATCTACACTAAGGTAGCTGGTAACTCATGATGTGAGTATTGGTGTGTGTACAGGGCTCGAAATTAACACTGGACCGCAGGCCCGAGGCCAGTGTTTTTAGAATCAGGCTAGTAAACTTTTGACTGGTCAAGTCCGGTGGTCTTGTGTGATTGAATAATAATACCTCACCCCATCTTTATTTCAAAAAATTATGTTGAACTTCAAATGTTGACTAAGAGTCTTGATAAGTATCCTTCAATTCTGTTGAGTATTTACTAAAGTTGTACCCACATCTACAAATAATGTTTATACTATGTCACATTTGGATACTTTTCTTGTGAACAATTTTCTGGTCCAGCAAACAACAAACCCTGCTACAAACCCTGCAGTCTCGTGAAATTTTCCCCCAAATTCGAGTCCTGGTGTATTACAATTTTAATTTAAGATCAGATCAGATCTGGTGATTGGGGAATCAAAATTCCATGTCGCAGTAATTTGCATTTAATTAAAAGCAATGCTAACCTGAGGTGTGACTGGATCTCTATCTCTCTTCTCAATTGATGTTCTACTTGAGCCTTTTGCAGCTGAGACTTGAACAACACCTTGAGTGCTACAATGAACTTGGAGCCCTTCTCTCTGGCCAGATACACATTGCCAAATTTGCCCTTACCTAGAGGCCTGCCAATATCAAAGTCAGCTAGACACCATTTAGATCTGCAAATAAACACAAATAATTTAAAAAAAACTTGAAGAAAACCTTTAAAACTTCCTTTTTATTATACTTTTTCAAGGGATCCCTCTTAACCCAAGTTAGACACTAATTGGTGGATGCAACAATGTGCCCACCCACTTGGTTAAAAAAAAGAAAACATGTTCCCGGGTGTAGTCCATTTGCTTACAACACAAAGACCCCTTAATTATTTATATTTTTTATTAGCTGTTTCGCAGCAAAGCGCAGCGAAACAGCTCTTGTTTTCGTTAAAGTTTTTGTTTTTGTTTTTTTTATTTTTATATTTCAGACACAGGAAGTCATTGACATAATGCACGAATCGTTCTAAGCGGCCTTTTGCATAGTTCCTAAAGAGCAATTGCAATGAAACTTTCAGTGATGAAAGGCATTGGTGCAATAATGATTTTAAAACAATGATGTCATGATGACGTCATCACCTGTCACGTGACGTCATCTTAAAGGTTTATATTTTAAATATTTGAAAATCCGTAACAAATCAGCCACAAGAGACCGTAGGTTTCTGTTTGCGGGATTGTATAGGGATAAGTTAGGTCTTCATTTTATTCAGTGTGCGTGACCTCACATGACCTCTACTTCCTGTCGAAACAGGAAGCGCCTCGTTATTCAAAAGTGTAAATAGTTATGAAGTTGATTTCAACGATGTTATTGTCTGGCAAGGGTGGGTAATTAAAAAAAAATACCGATGACGTCACAATACACAAGAGCGCCCTCTAGCGGCAGGTTGAAAACGGATCAAAATGGACTTTTTGAAGATGTGTGTGGTGAAGTTTTGTGTAATCACTTCAAAATTTACACACATGTTAATCGTCAAGCAGCCATCATATGTGTGAAATTTCAGATCGATGACGTCATCGGGGGTCATGTGACGCGGCATTAAAGGTGCTTTTTTAATGTCGTATATCTCCCTAAATGTTAGTGCGATCATGTTGAAACTTGGTAGTTTGTTGGATATTGGCAAGTTCTTGTAAATTCTTAAATGACGTCATGATGACGTCATCACGTGATTTTTATGATTTTTTGAAAAAGTTATGGCGAAACAGCTTGGCATTTGTGCACAAATGCAATATGTCTAGCTATTTATTTTTTTTTTTAATTTGTATTTTTCAGACAAAATTCGTTCTAAGCGGCTTTTTGCATAGTTCCTAAAGAGCAATTGCAATGAAACTTTCAGTGATGAAAGGCATTGGTGCAATGATGATTTTAAAACAATTATGTCATGATGACGTCATCACCTGTCACGTGACGTCATCTTAAAGTTTCCTTTTTTTAAATATTTGAAAATCTATATCAAATCAACCACAAGAGACCGTAGGTTTCTGTTTGCGGGATTGGGTGGGGATAAATTAGGTCTTCATTTTATTCAGTGTGCGTGACCTCACATGACCTCTACTTCTGGTCTAAACAGGAAGTGCTTTGTAATTCAAAAGTGGAAATAGTTATGAAGTTGCTTTCAACGATGTTATTGTCTGGCAAGGGTGGGTAATTAAAAAAAATACCGATGACGTCACAACACACAAGAGCGCCCTCTAGCGGCAGGTTGAAAACTGATCAAAATGGACTTTTTGAAGATGTGTGTGGTGAAATTTTGTGTATTCACTTCAAAATTTACACACATGTTGATCGTCGAGCAGCCATCATATGTGTGAAATTTCAGATCAATGACGTCATCGGGGGTCACGTGACGCGGCATTAAAGGTGCGTTTTTTGAAGTCGTATATCTCCCGAAGTATAAGTGCGATCATGTTGAAACTTGGTAGGTCGTTAGATATTGGCAAGTTCTTGTAAATTCTGAAATGACGTCGTGATGACGTCATCACATGATTTTTAATGATTTTTGCCCCTTTAAGTCATAAATTGCTAACAAAACGTGGTATAATCCAAATTCTTTTTAAAACAGGCTTGATACATCATTACTGTTTTGAATACAAACAACTTTCATATTCAATTGAGTAATTTGAAAAAGTTATGGCGAAACAGCTCGGCATTTGTGCACAAATGCAATATGTCTAGTTTTTATTTGTTCATGTATGTGTAAAAATTCCATCAAAAAGCTTACATCTCTTGGGTCTTTGATGATGAGTTTGATTTTGGAACATTATCTGCCTGTGAATCCTTGAGTGCCCGACTCTGTCCTGCTGGTTTATGTTGTTGATTATGTAACATACTATCTGGTTTATTCTCACTGCTAGCATCTGGTCGATTGGGCACTATTCTAGCTGCAGGTTTTTGTACCATGGCCTGGTGAGGTGCTGAAGCCAAATGTCTATCTTGCGAACTGCTGCAACTTGACACCAGTGGCTGTAACAAAATCACAAAATCCCATCAAAATTCTGGAAAACAAAGATTGATCTTGTGGGGATATATGTTGTCAACAATGATGGCAACACTGCTAAATTTATAGCTGTGTAATTGTTGAACAATACAAAATAATGTCCTAAGAACTTAATTCTTTTTGGGTTAACATTAACAAAACACAAATAACAGACATAATGGCAGATTTTGTATTTAATAAATGTGGACTCTTTGGGAAAAAGGCTGCTGCATGTAAATGCAATTGACTCCCTTTGTAATTATTTAAATTAATAAAACGACAAGACAATCTCTTTTGAAAGTTCAAACAGGCAGAGATTATAATTTAAAAAAACATAAAAAACCATACATCTTTCAGTAATAGAACTAAAGGGAAAGCGTGGTCATGATAAAAACCAGACCTGTTGCTGTACATGAAATTATGAACTCTCACCAAAAAGTTACAAATACAACACACGCACACGTGCCCTCCATAGATATGATACAGAGAGGGAGGGGGCACTCATGCAGTAATTCCATGTACAGCCACAGGCCTGCACTGAACAAAAGGACACAGCCTCTTTTAAACCCTGGTGTCTTCTGGTCTTCCAGTCTTGTATGACAAATTTGAGGTGTTTCTTGTTTTTTTCACTTGCAAAGCCCCGAGGGACTTGATCATCCTGGAGATCCCAGACAGGACCATTCCACATATCTTCGGTTCTCAGAGTTGTGTAATTTTTTTTATGGGGGTGTAATTTTTCCTGGCATACAATTGTTCACAAAATCTGGTATACCACTGAACATAAAAACAGAGTACCCAGATCTAACCCTCTGATAAGTGAAACAATCTGTTCAGCCGTCTGTTCTTTGTTACAGGCTTGGCTTTTCATGTTTTGGGGACTGGTTGTGGAAGGCCCCCCCCCCCCACACTGCACTAAAAATGTTACCTTGTATCCTTTATTGCACAATGCATCACAGGAAAAGCAAATTATCAAAGGGTTTGTTTTTACCTTGCCATTCTGCAATATTCTCGTTGCTTGTGTAGATGTAGATGATGATCCTGCTGACATACTGCCCCCCATATTACCATAACCCTTATTTTGTGATGACATCACTCGTTTAGGAGCCATGTTTTTGCGAGGTGCACCAGTAGGTGTTGTGAACTGTAAATCAAAAGCATCCCATAAGAATGTGTTATATTACTGTTAATTTCTGTGTTTAACAGGTTTAATTTATTTTCTGGTTGTTTTAGTTTGTATTGATTACTAATAATAACAGCTCAGTGCAAATTGTTCACATACTGTAATTTGGTTTTACCCTTTACACCGATGTGTATTTAAAACACTTTATACTCAGTACTTTCCAGAGTTCTGTTAAAAAAATCCACAGGCACAGGTTGGATTCAAACCCATGACCTTTGCATTGCTAGGTCAGACCACTAGACCACCGAGCTAGCCTAATGGCTAGAGGCAGGTGCGAATCCTTAGCAGTGGGTTCTGCAACGATTTATTTGGGGGGGGGGGGCGGGGGGCATTGAAGATAAATAATATAATTTGGTTTTACCCTTACACTGATGTGTATTAAGCACTGTATACTCAGTACTTTCTCGAGTTCTGTGAAAAAAAATACACAGGCAAAACACTCGGGTGGGATTCGAACACTACGACCTTAGCATTGCTATTATTTATCCCTGATGCAAAAATGTATCTATTTTTTCACATCGCAAGTGGTGTGTGGAACCCTACAGCAGTTGAGAATTATGTAGTGGAAAGTCAGTAGCCAGTATGTTCAGTTTTCTGTGCTTTTTTTTTACGCTGGATGTTTTTTTTTGTACATTGTAATTAGGGCAATTAGGCTACTGTTCTTCTTTTCATTCATGCCATTTACATTTCTATAATTTTAAGTACATGTACAGAGGATTACAGTACATATTGTATACAAGTAAAGTATTTGAATCCCTAAGTTACCCCATAAGAGAGCTTCCCATCCACATTTTTTACTGTAGCTTGGCGTGCAATGTATAAGAAACAACATGTCAGTACATAGCCTTAGACTCATGACATGTCCCTTTTAGAGTAGTTTAGCTTTTTTAGTTTCTCTTAAAGTATAGTTCATTCATATAGTGCTTTATAGCCAAGGAGTGCACAGTGCCAAGCTCCTTGTGTTGTTTTCTTGAACCTTTTTCTCAGTTCTGAAGACACCAAACAGTCAAGATGTTTTAGTGACTTCGATGAAAGCTTTTGTAGTGGTTTCCACTGTGGAAAAATTAACATGCATTTTCACCCTTGTGATGTTTTCCAACTGAGGCCAGCTTCTTTGCAGGCCTACTCTGTAATTATCTAGCTCATTCTTTTGTTGCGTTCAAGCAGCAAAATTATATTATTCAGGTTTAATGAGACTGAGAGCTCATCAGTAAATGCTGCACAGTCTGACAGGCATTTTACTTACCTTAGATTCAGGCTTGTACGCAGCCATACTTTGTGTGATTCTTTTGCAGATGGACAAAAAATGCTGTGATGTTCCTTTACTACAAATTAAGAACAAATAACATCCTAAAATGCAGCTTTTGATCAAAGTTTTAATGGCATTGCTATTTTTTCATTTGGGAACAGATTGATGATGAAAATGTGTGGATGTTTATTGGGTTTTTTCACACCCTGGCTAGCCTTGTTAACAGACCCCATGTGGTTTTTCTGAGAATAATCACCACCAGTCATTGTATTTGTACTGCATAATTAGAGAACAATTGATGCATTGCAGACTGGCAATTCTAAAGCCCCCCTTCAACTTTAGATTTTGCACATACTGTGACTGTGTATAGCATGGCTGTCATTGTATAATTAATTCACTTAGGGCTTTTAGAATCCATAAAACAACTCAAAACATAAATGTTGAAGCTTGATGCTAAAACTTTAACATTTATTGAATGCGGACGGCCGGACGGAAATTGTCATTAAATAGGCTCACTCTGCTTCGCAGCTCGCCAATAAATCAGAAAAAAACTAAAAAGTAACGCATTCCTTTATTTTCTTTCAGAAAAATTATGAGAATTTACGCAAAATTTTTCTCTTGCCATAGTGAAAAAATGTAACAAAGAAGTACTCAAGAAACGGCAATTCATCAGAACCATAAACATGATAAAATAAATATTTGGAACTAGCAGTAGCAAAACATCATACTCTCATAGAAATGCCAGAAATTTAACCTAAATTAAATAATAAAAAATAAAAAAGATAGAAAACTCTAGTCGTGTCTCATTTTGTTCAAGAGGAAACAAATCGAAATATACAATTTTTAATTAGTAATAGTTAGTACTTTAAAGTAAACTGGTGCTGGTCCGAGTGGATCCTGTCGCCCTTTTCTTTTCCATTTTATTTTTAAAAACATTCATTTGTTGGTCACCATTTTAAGTCATCACCATCTTGCATTTGAAAACTTAGCCAATTGATAATCAAAAATTTAAAAGCAGATTGAAACGTTCAGTTGAAACGTCTACATCTGGCACTCAGATAGTTGCGATGATCGTAACCCTCCATCCTCCCAACAAGTCTGCGACCGTCGGGAGGATGGAGGGTTACGATCATCGCAACTAGCACTCAGATACAAGTCACAAAAGGGAGATCCCACAAAAGGTCCTGTAGTACTGTAGTACGGGCAGTACTACTACTACTTACAATACTTAGTACTACTAGGTAGTACTACTAGACTAGTACTCTAGTACAGTCATTTGACCAGTTCGGGATCACTTTTTGAATTCACATTGTTTTTGGTTGCAATCTCTTTGACATTTTAAACAAAAACGTTTATCAGTTTACCTAAACATGTTATAAAACTCACCAAGTATCCACTGACAAAAAAAGATTAGTACTTTTGAAGAGGCTTTGAGAAAAGTATTGTCACCTGTTTGACCAGTTCAGGATCAGTTGATTCTATTCTGAATCAGTAGCTTGCCCTCTATTGCAAACCAATACTCCCATTCATAAAACTGTCTCTCAAGGACACAAACTTCACAAGTGTGTTGGCATGGACAAACTTTCGACTGCAGCAGTAAGATTTTACCTCACTGAGTGCGGCACCATTTGACGCAATAAGACTAAGACTAAGAGATGCTGAGTAGTGAGTGATCCCGAACTGGTCAAGGGTACGATGCCCCCCAAAAGACGATTTCGGTAATTTCGTCTCCTCAAAAAAACAAGACGACTGCTCAGTATTTACCTGAAATATTTTTAACACATTCTAAGCATTTAACATAAATTTTATTCGCCCTGGCGTTCAAATTTTAAAGGTGAGAAGTTTTAACAGCGTTTTTCAACCAACATTTTTTTTTTAAATAATGATCAAAATCGCAGACAAACTTCAAGAAAATTGCCATAATTTATTTGTTGATGAAGTTTGGAACCTTATTTTGGGTTTGTTGGTTTATTGCATGTTATTCTTCACATGTATCAACAGAAATTGGTAATGTGAGAAGTAACTTAATTATGGGGTTGTTGCAAAGTTGAAGTGATCCCGAACTGGTCAATGATCCCGAACCGGTCAAATGACTGTACTACTGTAGTAGTACACATGTACATGTAGCACCGGCCCGTGGTTAACGGTGTTGGACTTGGGGAGTCGGCGATCAAGATCTCAATTTAACGTTAAAACAAATCAGGCTAGTTCGTTTTTCAACGCCATGAAAACAAATACAAATCGCCTGTATTTTACTCTTTACAATCTTATAATTAGAATAAGATTTCTTACCAAAAGAAAAGTTAATTTAAGCAATTAACCTTGCACAAAACTGTGTTGAAGTCAGCTTCGACGTCCAGTCACTGCGCTGCATGTAATCAAAGTGTGTGTATTACCTTTTAAATTCGAAACGCAAAGCGAGGCTCTTGATTGGCCACTGAGACGCCACTACTTCTCAATATTCATGAGGTCCAAGCGATTCCCTATTTTTAGTTATAAAAATATCGTTTATTATAAAGATAACTTAATAAAAAACTTTCTGAATTAAATAGCAACTATTTTAAAAATGATTATACTTTTATTTTTGGAGAAAAAAAATGTTTGCCTTTTAATCTGCAAATAAGATAAAAACTATGATGTACTGCACAAGCACCACCACAGTATCAGGTGATAAAACCACGTGACTTTGTTGTGCGGTTGGTGATTTTTGTGTGCAGCGACTGCAGCGACTCGGTGATCGCGTGAGGCGGACTAGTAAAGATGTCTCGAATAAGCATGTTTTTCTTGTTTTTCTTCCTGTGGCAAAGTGTTGTTAACTCAGCATCTCAAAAACCAAATATCATAATCATGATGATGGATGATGTAAGTGACCTCTGTGGTCGATATTTTTTCTTTGTGTGGTAGACTAGACACTTTTTAAACTATTATTATTAAAGTAGTAAGTTAACCACTGTCCCACTGATTACCACTCCACAGATTACTGTCAAAGTGTCATGACTGTCAATAAAACAATATCCGGAGGTCGTTGGTTTCAACTTTCAAGTCCCGCTCCAGTCAATTTTTCTTTGTTCAAACCCAAATTATTACAAATTTACCCAGTCAGTTTCCTTTGTGGGCTATTTAGTATTACTTCATTAATACTTGATAAAAAAATATATAATTTAATAATAATAATAAACGGTTCTTATAAAGCGCATAATACAAAAAAGTCTCTATGCGCTTGGGTGGGTGAACAGGTGTGTTTTAAGTTGTAATTTAAATTGTTCCAGGGTGGGGCAGTTTTTGATTTGATGTGGTATATTGTTCCATAGTATATTTTATTCATGAAACTAATCATGTTAATACTAGGGAGAGTGCAATTGTGGTCCCAAAATGTGGAGTTTTACTTGGGCGAGATTTTGTTTCGTTGATTATTTTAGTTTAACGTAGTTGATGACCATGAAAATTACATATTTCGGGAATGTAACAGTAGCACTAAGTCGTGATAAAAACTATGAAAGTAAAATCAATTCAAAATAACGAAGAAAACCCAAGAATCTAACTTGACATCAGGTTTCGGTTACTTGCAAAAAATTTAGAATTTTTGCCCACCTCCAACGTTTTTTTTTTGGTCGCACGATGATAATATCAGTCCACGCAAAGTGCAAATAATGCAATGTTGCATTATAATGCAACGTTGAGTAGCAGTATAATGCAACGTTGATGAATTGCACTACCTCAGAGTTGCAGTATACTGCAACTCTTGCATTCAAACACGAAAAGGGAATCGAAAAAGGCTTTGTTGGAATAGTTAAAATTATATAATAGTGTTGTACAGTTCCTTACCCAACTTTTCATCTGTGCAAATCAAAAAGTTATCTGTGCGTTTTCACGCAAATGGCTTTTGAAAACCATCACTCACTCCGCACTTTCCGTCAGTGGAAGACTGTATCCTTGACAAGTATTATTAATTTATACATCATTTTTAAAAATTCATAATTTAAGAAATAAACGTTCAGAGTTTAAAAAAAATTAAATTGTACATATTCACTATATTTATTTTTTTAAGTTTAAAAAGTACAAACATATATACTTTTAAAAAGTTAGGTTTATAAATGTGTTGACGTGCCAGTTCATTCATAAATTGCGCGAGACAGAAACAGATGGCGGGAAGCCTAGTTTAGTCACGTTGCTCCTTGCTAAAGTGGTTTGGGTAAACACATTTTTTTTATTTCCGGGTATTTAATTTAAAGAAAGGAACCTATGTAGAAAAAGGGGGAAAAAAACGGTGACCGATTGGGTAAGAACTGGAGCTATGTCCAACAGGACCGTTGTGGTTGGAAACGCCGCCCGGGCACGGCTGACGCCACCGCAAAAAAATGTTACATCGTCAACGGTCAAGACAGAATATCAGCAGTCGGTTAAATACTACCAGCATAATCAGTCATCGTTGCGGTAAGTTACAAAGTTACTGCATTTGGTTATACTGTTATAATAAGTGTTCAATGTTATTATTAAACAAGTATGTTTACCATCTAGCTTCAAATGTGTTATCTTTAACTGTTTTTCCCCAAACAATTGGGCCTATTTCATTGGGGTGGCCAGGGTTGTCATGTAAGCCGACTGCATATCTCTCGTCTAAACTTTACGTGGGGTGCAAGAAGGTGCCTTCACAAGAAATTCTTCAATTGAAAGGTAAATCCAAATCAAACCGCGAAAAAAAATATAATTGAATATAAACTTTTAAATATTCACATTTTTAATTTTTAATTCTCACAGGCAAAGGAAATTCACATTCCAACAAGAAGTCAAGTAAAGGTCAGCATCGAGCCAAACTTGCCAACCGGTAAAACATGGACTTGGCTGGCACAGCCGACACCCGCCCCGATGAGGAGGGTGAAAATGAGGTACCCAACTGGCCCATCCAAGTGACATGATTGATGTGAAAAAGTAGATCTTGACAAAAATGTAAACTCTTTAAAAGGAAGGTACAGCAATTATTTCAAATCAAATTAAAGTAATTATTTAAATTGTGCAATCCTTGTTAATGAGGGGCTATCGTACTACAAGTTAAACCTAAGTTATAATAATAATGTATACATGTACATATTTACTGTTTTGTACATTTCAATTGTGCACTCTTTATTAATTAGGGCTGCAAACTAAACTTTGGCATATCCTCTTTACACCACCAATTATCCAGTGCTCCAATCAACAGAAAGATGTGTAATACTAAAAAGCCCTCTTTTAACATTTTGAACATGGTGGCAACATTTTAGAAACCGTAAATATTGTCTTGTACATGTAGTTGGTGTGCCTTCCATTTGATATGAAAATCTTGTTTTTCTTTATAAAGTTATTTAAAGTTTGTCAAATTTTTTGATTAGTTACCTTATGTTATTTTTGTTTAACTTGACACAATCAACAAGAAATGTTTTCACTTTGTTTCATTTAGGTTGTACAATCTTGATTAATTATGACGCCAAATGAAACTTGATTTGATCAATAAGGCACATTTATCACAAGTCTTTTCGTAATGTACAAAACTTTTATTACTTTTTCATAGATCAAGTGACCTGCTTGTACCTTTTCACATTTGAACATGGGCGTCAATCCTGGGTGGGACGGGGGGATACGTCCCCCCCACTTTTTGAAGGGTGGGGGACACCATAATCAAATGTCCCCCCCCCCCCCCCAGTTTTGTTTTAATTCATGTATCTCATATTATAGGGGCAATTGAATGTGTCGATTCTACTGTATACGGTAACGCACTGTCTGTAGTTAAGCTAACGCTTTAGTCGATGCACCGCCCGAAACTGCTCGGCAATTTACTCACTGGACCACCCGAAACCGCCCGCAATTGGAAACACTTCGTATCCTTGGTTTTACAAACGCTAGCGTGTCGCACTAAACAGCCGCCGAAAGAGCGTGATCTGAAGAATTTGATGGTACTGTAAGTTTACTTCCGGTGACGCGCTATTTATGTACAGCCCGAAATCGATCAACCATAATCACTGGACCGCCCGAACTTGGGACATGCTAGCGGGTTGCACCAAACAGCCGTCAAAAGAGTGTGTTCTAAAGACTTCCATAGCCTCAAAATTTATATGAATTATGCGTAATGCGCGTTGGTTGTCTTTTCAGCATACTGATCAATGCATATGGTAAAAAAGCAAAAATAGCCCCAGCATCGAAGGCAGCTATGGTAAGTAACCGAGTAACCAACATAAGTCAGCCTTTTAAGTTTCAATTAAGAACAGCCATGGAGCCAGCGGTGAGGCGTTTGTTTGGAGAAGTTGAGGCACTTCTGCGTCTACTCCTTGTATCTCCAGCCAGCTCAACAGTGGCAGAAAGGTCTTTCAGCGCTCTGAGGCGGCTGAAAACATGGCTGCGAAGTACGATGACGCAGGAGCGGATAAATTATTTAATTGGCTGTCACATATATCGGGACATGCTGGCAGAAATCAATATTCAAGATATTGCAGAGGAATTCATCTGCAATTCCGATTCCAGACTTCACACTTTTGGAAGATTTCGCTAGAACCTAATAACAGATAAGATATGTTGGTGATTAAAGTTATATGTGGGCACTTTCAAGCCAAAAGTGGACATGACTCAAAAAAATCAAATTATATTTTTCTTATTTCTTCACACTTTCATGTTCCGATGAATCTGACCAGCATGTCCCGATCAAAATCATAGACTAATTTTTCATTGTTCTCTCTATTTGCCCTCATGTCATCACCATTTTTTATTTGTTTGTTTATTTGTTCTGATAGTGTATTTTAAGTGGACAAATCCTGTATAACTTAGATATTCTTTAAATGGGCCCATTGTTTTAAGCATAAGCAGTTGTCCGTAAAATTTGATACATTTTTACTTTTGAAATATGGTATACAAGAAAGATTTGTCAAATTTTAATCAACATCCTTCATTTTTCTTTTTATCGCATACTTTATTGTTACGCACAAACTGGAAATGTATGTTACTGGAAGTGGCCTTAAAAAAAGGATGATAAACATTAAACATCTGCAAAATTAAATGATGAACAAGTGAAAGAACCTATTATAAACAACCATGGACTTTACAAGTTTCCTGAACCGAAGCAAATTTTTTACTTATCATAGAATCCATTAGAGTTTATTTGTTTTCGTTTTAGGACACCAACAAAATGTAAATGGGTAATGTTTTTGCATGTCCTCTGCGTGTAGCACGAGTTACCGATGTTCGCAGCTGTCCCATGCATACAAAAGTTAACAATTTTTTTTGGTCAAAATATTATGAGGATCTAGCCTTGAATGTTGGTTGTTAAAATTCAAAAAATAAAGATTCCAACCAAATATGTTTAATATCTGGAGCATAAAGTACATAGATGTAAAAGGACACCTTTAAGTGTAGCACGCGTTACAGTGGAATTGCCCATAAGAATCATGTATGTTGGGCTTTTATTAGTGTCGCTTGTTCTATCTCTCTCTGAACCAAGTCCAAGTTTTATATGTAAACATTTATAGCAAGCAGAGCCTTTCTAGGTCGTTCAAACATGCTAAAACCCAACAGCTTCAGGGGGCTCCGCCCCCTGATCCCCCGCCAAGGGCTTCGCCCCTGGACCCCACGCCGTAAATGATCCTGCTGTCCCCCCCCCCCCCCCCCCCCCCCCCCCCCGGTTTCAAGACGGATTGACGCCCCTGCATTTGAATATAATTTATTTCAATCACTGTCAGCAAATTTGTCAAAAATAACTTCACTTTAAACACAAGTTATTTTTGTATTACTATTTCCCTATTTACTACTCTTTAAATCTAGAAAATATAAACTTTGGAAATCTGAAAGTCGTTATTTTTATATGTTTTTTTTTCTGAGTTGAAATACTTTGATAAAGATGTTTGATTGGAATAAAGAAGTGTGATTGTAATAAAGATAAAGTATTTTCTTGATTAAATAATCTGTTTCAATTTACAATGCGTTTCAAAAATATTAATGCAATACTAAACACCAACCATAAGCGGATCACCGGAGAAATAAGCCCCACCCGATTGGCTTGAATATAACACCCCGTTCCCCACTCCAATTAGCAATAACGATGTTTTTCAGATGGAATTATAATAAAGTAACTAACTGGTTTTTTAGAAAAGTCAAGGATAAAACTGCCAGGGAGCAGGGGTGGGCTCAATGGGATACAAAAACATGTGGGACCAACAGATTGAGTGTGGTCTTGTGACTGCAACTACAAGCTGTATGTCAATCAACATGGGCAACATACAGTAATCCATGTAGGTAGACCTGTCCGACATCAGGTAGAAGGAAGAAAAGAAAAATTACTTTGGTGGATTAAATCGTCATTATAATAATACAAAGAATACTAAAATAACATATTATGAGAAAGCATGCTTTTTAGCAAAATTAATGAAATAGTTAATGAACAGAAATTATTATATGTAAATATTTTTTAAAACAAAAACTGAACATAAATATTTTAAAAAGTAATTAAATATATGTGGCTAACAAAATAAGTAAACAAACCTTTAGAAAGGCGGTTATTCTTCAGTGTGTAGTAATAGCTCAGCCCCCAGTAGAACCCCCTCCCCCACTCATCATCCCCAACAACCCAACTATATTATCAAACAACAATAAAGATGTCTAATGATAACCACCAGACTATAAGGTGATCAGCATTTACAATATTACACCTTATTTTCAACATAATAAGCATTTTTCTACTTTTACACCGGAAGTTGCATTATTGTGATACTGGTTGCAGTATAATGCAACGTTGCATTATTTGCACTTTGCGCAGACTGATATAGATAGCCAGACACTGTATTTTGCCAGAAGCGTTTTAATTGCAGTCTATGGTTGTTTAGGCGTCAGCGTCCTCTATATAGTATAGTGTAAACTGCATCACGCATCAGGAGTTTCTGAAAAGTTAAGATCAAATAAGCATCCTTGTCTCGGATATTTAATTTTGTTTCAATAATAATTAACAAGTTATTTGTGTATACTATTTATTGTTTAAAAAAAGCTTAAACTAATTTTATAAAAATTGTAATGAGTATTTTTGTTGTACAGATTTTGTTGATATAATTTAAAAGAAAGATTTGATTTCAGAAAAAAAAGTTCTTTGTTTGACGTGTTTTCTCGCTCCGATACTGTGAGACGTGCACAGTCTACAGGGCTCGAATTTGGGATCAATTTCCACAAGACCGCAGGGCTTGTAGTTCAAAATGTTTACCAGAGCAGAATTTATTTCACAAGACCAGAATCTTTATGAGAAAGCGCTTTCTGCACAGTTTAACATGTAAATTGTAGATTTTTCTCATTTGTCTTATTATTTTGATACTCAACGGAGTTGTATAAATACCAAACTCAAGGTCAACATTTGAACATCTTTTCTTCCTTTTTAAAGATATTACACAGTGGCTATATTTCAATTGAAAAACACAAGACCGCTGGACTTGTCTGGTCGTGAGTTTACTGGCCCAAGGCTAAAATCACTGGCCGCGGGCCGGTGGTCCAGTGTCAAATTTGAGCCCTGGTCTTTTGTAAGTCACTACTGATACACTAGTCTACAGACTGACTGTCTGTGCTGGTCTGTGTACAATAACCCAGAGAGGTAGCCTGCATGAACAGATGAATAAACCGAATAAATTATTATTATTTAAGTAGTGACTATAGTGTAGTACTGTAGTACATGGTGTCAGGTCACTTCGTACCTACCGAAGTGACTTTCTTTGGACACTTTGCTTCTTGGACACTTGGTACCTTTTAAAACCTTTGTACGGGAGGTCCCCCAGATCTTCATTAAGGATGGGACATTGCCAGTGGTGAGTGACAGGAGTGTTTATCTTCTGCAGAGTGAAGACAGTTTGTCTGGCTGTGGGGAGGGGGTGGTGGCCTTGCACAACCAGTCCACAAAGCCAAGCAGGTTACAGAGAACAGACAACTAAACAGATTGTTCCACTTATCAGAGGGGGTAGATCTTGGTAGCTCTGTGTTGATGTGCAGTGGATAGCAGATTTTGTGTACATTTGTATGCCAGGAAAATATTTCACAGCCCATAAACAAATACAAAAAAAAACTCTGGGAACTGACCCCCCATCTTAGATATGTGGAATGGTCCTGTCTGGGATATCCTGGATGATCAAGTCCCTCAGGGCTTTGCAAGTCATTGTGAATAAAAACAAGAAACACTTAAAATGGGCCACACCACACTGGCACTCTCCTTCCTTAGAGGGTTCAAGATATTTCGTACCTTGTACCGATTCTGGATATCTGCCTCATTTTGGGAGGGTCACGTCGCCAAAGTCTCGTTAATTGACCCGTTGCCAAAGTCTCGTTAATTGACCCGTTGTGGCTAGACTCCACTCGATCGCATCAGAATTTAGTGCCACCAACTGACAATTTTTTGTCTTGAGTTTAAGACCCCAATATACAGATAATAACTTTAATAACACGTAAAAAACAAATGAAAATTAAAAAATTAAATGTTTTGTTTTGGCAAACGCAAACATTGATCAGGAGAACAAATTAAATGAGTTATTTTTAAAAATAAAACATATTTACATAAAAAAATTAACATAAATACGTATAAGTTAAAAAACAATACTTTTATCACTTGGGAAATAAAAATATTTTGTTGTTTTGGCACATGTGCAACTTAACAGTAACAGTTTAACAGTAAAATATTAGAGGGCTACACCGACAATATTTTAGTGACATCAAACAGTGGAAGGATGCAGCTATGGAAGGTATAAAGTGACTCGGCTGACTGTATGAAGTGACTCGGCTGATGGTACAAAGTGACCCTCAACTCATACCGCCACACAATTGAACTCTCTTTTTACAGAGGTCTGCCTTATGAGAGGGCATGTAATCAAATTTAGGGACACCACTTGTAAATTCCAAGTACAGATTATTACCAGGTTCTTGTTTAAAAATTTATGTTAAGAAAAGTACAGTATGAGATATTGTGCTGTTTTGAACAAATCAGAAAGTATGCTACTTTTTCAAATAATTTGTTCAGCATCTATATTCAGGAAAGAGTCATTTTTCAGTAGAAATCAATCAATCTAATAAAAGTTAGTTAAAATACGCCAGTAAATTCAACTTTGAGTAGAATAATTACACTCCATGGAAATGTATGTGTTAGGAGTCAAAGAGATTGTGAAAACTGACTTGTGTTTCTTCAATATTTGATTTTGACTTTTGAGTCTGTGGATTTATGTAAGCTGCTGGTAATACTTGCATTGTTTGTTCTCATTAAAGATTTATATTCCATTCTTCCTGACTTATAAAGATGGGTTGGGGTGACCTTGGAATCTTGGGTCAACCAGCTAAAGAGACCCCACATCTTGATCAGATGGCAGCAGAGGGAACTTTGATGACAGATTTCTATGCTGCTAACCCACTTTGCTCACCATGTAAGTATATTTCTGATTAGGGATAAGATGTGATGTAAGTAACTCTAGTCTAACTTTGCAATGCCTTAATACACAGCACACCTACTCCATCCACCCCCAGCATTCACATACTGCTATAATTTAATACAGTTCTTATCTTTTAGTTAATTAATGGGTACTTTAAACTTAATTTCTAACATGTTAGGCATGTGAACAAAAAATATCAGCATATTTCAGTAGTGATCTTGCTTGAATTAATAGTTTGGTGTACAGAGGTATGAATACAAAACTTAGCTGAAGCTTCTATTTTTCGTTCGATAGTAATAATAAATATATTCAAAACTGCTTTTACAAGAGTAAAATAAGCATAGAGGGTGCTGTGACTAGGGTTATTTTCCCCACCCCGACACCCGGATCCCACCAAGGTCTTGGACATTTGCTAATTGGAGGCGTGACCACACTATGTAAATGACTTGTAATGTACACAAAATTCATATCACGTGACTGATTGAAGATGACTATATGCTCGTGGCGAAACGAAGCTAAATGTCAATGAATGACTTCAACTGCACAGACACATTTCAAGCTAAATAATATGCTTGTAGTCGTTTAGGCTTGAATGCTGTAGAGAAACAACAGTCTGAAGCTCTTGATGCCTATGTCCGTGGACACGACGTATTCATTTGCCTTTTTGTGACATTCTCTTTTTTGGTGAAGAAACTGGGGTTGTCAAAGTTCCACATACCTCCTATAGATTTCCTCGCTGTTTGTGGATGACTTTACTTTCATAATTTGTTGGCGTTGGCAAATGTTGCACATAAGTGACATAATTGATTTGAGTTGATGTAAGTTTCCAGTTTCGTAATGTGTAAAATTTCATCAGGACATTTTTAAAAGACATGTGTATTTCTTATTTCTGATTTTTGGGCAATGGATCGAATCTCTACTCACGATGATTATGAATGAGGATATTTTTATGTAACACAATTTACCTGTAGATGTTTTAGCCTCAATTATTTTGGGAAAACGGAAAATTACAGAGCCACTTTTTTTTAGGAAAGTCGTGTAAATCCGTTGTACTTGAAGATTACATTGATTGGCAAAGCGGCAAGAGACACATGGTTCGGGGATCGGCGGTGTTTAAATTTGTGAAAGTTGACAGCGCTGATCGGTTTGACGGTCACAAAAGGTTACTCGTGAACAATAACACTGACATATCGGTGCCCACACAAGCAAACTGCAAAGCAGTATATTATAATAAACTATTATAATGTAGGCCGTCCTACTGCTTGTGATTTTCACTGCCAGTGCCATATGTTTGAACTACACATGGTTGGTAATGTTTTTTCTGTCGGTGTTTAGCCTCAACGGGTTGGCACTTCGTGTAGGATTTTGGTACTTTGTGTAAATTGGAAATGGCTTATTTGACCCAGGTAAATTAACATTTTCCTCATAACTGGAGAAAACAGGGGGTTACGCAGGAAAATGCAAAAAAAAATCCAGCAGCAGCGCAGGATTTTGTCAAAGAACAATTTAGAGATACATAGTGCTTACAGGTAATTAATTTTGTACCGCATAATAAGCTTGACTGCATACTCCTAGTAGAAGCGGCTATGTTAATTTTGCACAATCGGCTGCTGCCGAGTCAAAGCTCAGATGACCGCGGTCACCAGAAAGTTCACGTTCACAGTCTTCCCACAGTTATTATTTAAACTTGTACTACTAGCTTCCTGTGCACCACATTGACTAATTATTCATGACCCAAGTAAAACGCGATCTGCAATTGGCTTCCCTGAAAAGTCGGGGGAGATTTGCAGAAAAACAAAGAAAAAGTTAAGACCCGCCGCTGCAAATGTCGAAGACCTTGGTGGGATCCGGGGAACAAAATTACAAAGCGTCCTCTATGTTTATTCATTACAAGCGCGTACAGTGTGCAATTTACATAAGATCTGAACGTTGGTTGTGTGTACGCGCAAACACCATGGTCTTGGAACCAAGACTAGGGCCAGCTATTGAAAAAGACCTATTGCCCAGAACTTAAAGGAATGGTAAGAAGAAGGTTTTCTTTAGAAGGTCTGAGTCCTGTCCTGCCGGGTTGATATAAAGTGAGTAGATCACACAAGTACTGAGGAGCAATACCATGGATGCAATAAGTTATACACCATCAAAAGGACTTTGAATGAAATCCGATGCAGGGTGGGTAACCAGTGAATATTTGTGATTTAGAGAAATGGCATCAACAGAGCAGTTAGCTGCAAAGATGAGTCAAGCAGAGCCCTTTTTTTTCTTTTTTTTTAAAGTCTATGTTTGTCACCTTGGATTATTTCTGTCTTGTTGATTAATCAAGGCCCAACTTCCAAGAGCCGTTAGTGTTACTCGAATATGCAAACATTTTCTCAGCACTAACACATATTGCTAAAGAGAACTGGATTACCAGGTACATTATAGTGGGGTATTGCTGTTTATTGGTTTCATGCAAATTTTTGCTCGGTGATAAAATCTTCAAAGAGTTTTTCATGCTAGGCAGATATGAAAATGGAGCCTGTTACATGTGTTGTATTTTAACCTACAGCACGTGCTGCTCTTCTAAGTGGGCGACTTCCAATTCGAAATGGTTTCTACACAACCAATCAGCATGCTCGTAATGCATATGTGCCACAGTTTGTCGATGGTGGGATCCAAGATGATGAAGTTCTATTGCCAGAACTTTTACGCACAGTTGGATACAAGAGCAAGATCATTGGCAAATGGTTTGTATCATAACATTCTATGCCGAAAATCATCCTGTAAATTGACCGTTAAGTAAAATTGTAAAAATAATCTTACTTTTCCTCAGTATTCTGCACTTAAAAATAAGTTGTGTTGTTTCCAAAAATTAAGGGGGGAAAAAAATCCTGTCATTCCCCAAAATTTCTGCGAAATGAAAATTTTATTCTGTGATTTCCAAAAATTATGCAAAATTCATTCGTCCCCCCCCCCCGCAAAAAAAGAATAAGTCAATAAAAATAAAAATAATCCTGCTATCATGCGCTAACTTATGTAACACATGCATAAAAAAGAAGATAAAGTGAGACTTAAAAAAAATTGGTGATCAGAAAGTATAGCATCATAAATCAAAATGTATCGACCAACATTGTTTGGGCCTCAAGTTTGAATTCTAAAGAACGTCAAAAACAAGAAATTTTAATATTGTAAAGGTATTTTTCAATAAGCTGAAGCATTAACAAGATCTTCAAGTGTTACTGTTCTCCCCTCATTGCTTAATACAGGCATTTGGGCCACCAGCCTCAGTATTTACCATTGCAACATGGCTTTGATGAGTTTTTTGGCTCACCAAATTGCCACTTTGGACCGTACAACAACATTGGAACACCCAATATTCCTGTGTACAAGGACCAGGATATGGCTGGCCGTTATTATGATGACTTCATTATAACAAAAACAGGGGAATCTAACCTAACACAGTTGTATATCAAGGTAAAGTATTTTTTTTTAAGTGGGTTTTTTTTTTGGACAAAGAACTCATTATTTGGACAAAGAACTCATTATCTGAGCACCAAATACCTATCAATATCATGAATTGCTCAACATATTTACACAGTAGGCCTATATATCTCTTCTCTATAAAATTGTCATGTTTTAAATTTGTTCAAAAGAAATGGTTCTCCTTCCTGCATGCAGAAAGGAAAATTTATCAATAATTTTGTGTCTTTCCACACCTTCAAAAAAGGAGGCCATCTTGAAAATCACTAAGTACCGGTGCATTGGTTTAAACATATCTTAATCACCAGACATGATAGTTGTTGTGTTTGTACACGATATGAGCAGGTTCTTTTTATTCATGATGCAGCACTATGCTTTCGTAGTATACAAACCATGCCTGCAGAACTCCCAAGTGCTGTGGCTCTTTTGTAAACAAGTGCTGTCACTAAACTGCATACACAGCAAATACCTTAATCTAGGATATTCTCTTTTTTTTTTACATGAAGGAGTAAGGAAACCAGCTTTTTTTTTTCTCTCACACAAATAGACTGAATACAAAGTATTATTGTTAAAAATGTGTAAATCTGTCTGTAGTGTTGCATATTGTCAATTAACTACATGAAAAAGGAATGTGTTGGCATTTTTACAGGCAGACCCATGTTCAGACCCCTGCCAAATACCCATCAAAGGTGTGATTGGTCTATCCTTATATCAGGCCACACATGTTCAGTTAGTTTATAACCAAATGTAATATAAAAACAATCGGACATTTCACTTTAAGTGAAATTGGCACTAGGGGGTCTAAAAAATTATGAAAAGACATTACGCAGGCAAACATGTATGTTTTTAAAGACCTTTACTTTGATAAACAAATAGCTTGTGGTACTTTTGACTATATTCTATTTGATAGGATACCAGATACCCTGTATGTCAAGTTGTATATCTTATCTCCATTTGTAGATCGGGGACAGACCTAAAAAAAATGCCCCAAAATACAAAAAGTTGATTTGAAGGGGCGGGGCTTAATTTCTTAGGGGGTCATTCATATCCCAGAAATGTTAAGGAGTAGGATTTTAAAGTGATGTGTGTGTTCATGGCCCTTGGATGAAACTTGACTGAAGTGTTATTTTTGACAAATAATAAACTTTATCAGGAAACAGAAAGTTTGCATTTCATACAGTATTAGTTACTTGTTGCAATCTGCAACTTTTGCATATATTTTATGTTGTATTCTGTTTTCCCATTAGAAACATCAGCACCTAAAATTCACTGGAAATTTCCCATCAGTGTAATCGTGAAAAACTTATAAGATTAGGAGACACTTTGTTTCTTTCAACTTTTTCACACACAAAAAAATGGTATGATACATGTACCCTGTCAAGTACATAAGGTTAAGTAAAAAATAAATTTTTAAATTCTAACAAATTGTACATAAAATGTTATTTTCCAGTTCTAAATTTAGTTTATCATCAGACATAAAAGTAATTGATCAAGGTAGCAAAACAAGTGTTGATTTAAAACACATCTTTGTTTGCAAACTTATTTGCACTATCACAATGTTATAGGAGGCAATCAACTTTATTGATGAACAACAGGCAAGCAGCATTCCATTTCTTTTGTACTGGGTCCCAGACTCCTCGCATACACCATTGTATGCATCGGAGTCTTATCACGGCACCAGCCAGAGAGGTCTTTATGGAGACGCAGTGAGAGAGCTTGATGATGGCGTGGGTCAGATCCTAGCCAGGGTCAAAGAGCATGGGATTGCTAAGAATACTTTTGCTTTTTTCACATCTGATAACGGTGGGGCAGTTTATGCCAGAGAAAAGGGTGAGGTTATTGTGTGGGTTGCTGTTAGTAACACATGTACATCATAGGCTACACCTTGAATCACATAGCACTAGTTGATAGTTTTATGCACTACTAACAGTCAGTCTGGACATGTGTAATATATTGTGTGTTTCCCTTTTTAAATAAGGTACACCCATTTAACTTGTCACTATGTCCCTTCCAAAACAAGATAAATAGTAGTCAAACTGGGTTTTAGCCTGAATGGGTGCAGAAACCTGGACACCAGCAGCTGTGGTAACGTTTTTATCATGTTTCCATTTGTCAAACACAATTCAGGAAGCACTTAGCTTCATTGAGGCACAACACTTAGCCGGTAAACCCTTCTTGCTGTACTGGGTTCCTGATGCAACCCACACTCCTCTTTATGCATCCCAAACATTCCTGGGCAAAAGCCAACGAGGTCTGTATGGTGATGCTGTGCTGGAATTAGATGATGGAGTTGGGCAAATCCTTCAAAAATTGAAAGATTTGGGTATCAACCAAAGTACCTTTGCATTCTTCACTTCTGACAATGGTGCTGCTGTGGTATCAAAGTTTCAGGGTGAGATGTTTCTGTCTTTTTTGTAAGCTCTCTTTCTAGCTACCGGGCAATCTCAGTGGTCTAGTTGGTAAGACACTGCTCTAGAATTGCAAAGGTTTTGGGTTCGAATCCCACCCGAGTAATATGCCTGTGATTTTTTTTCACAGAACTCGGGAAGTAAAGTTTGAGTGTACAGTGCTAACACACGTCGGTGTAGGGTAAAAACCAAAATTGATATTCTAACTGTGACTGTTTATTTTTTGTAGGATGCATTAGAGTTCATTAAAGAGCAATCTGAGACAGACACACCATTCTTCCTGTATTGGGCCCCAGATTCCACTCATAAACCTCACTATGCATCTAAGACCTATCTTGGCTCAAGCCAGCGTGGTTTATATGGTGACTCCGTACGGGAATTAGATGACGGTGTTGGGCAGATTTTATCCATTCTTCAAAAACTTGGTGTCGACAGAAATTCTTTTGTATTTTTCACATCGGATAATGGGGCACCATTAAATCCTCGTTTTGATTGTAAGTTTCAGTTTTATGATTAAATACATTAATTATTGGCATGCCATCCAATCTCTTGAAACTTTCTAATGAAGCAGTGGTGTAACCAGGGGGGAGTGGCCTCCCCCTCCAAACTGAACCCTTGCCCACATCCTTTTCCCCACAAGGAGATAAGGAAAAAATAAACTGTTGGATACAGTACTCAAACTTTGTCTTTGCTCCTGCTTGCCCCCATCCCCCATGAAAATGTATGGATATGCCTCTGAAGCAAGCATTAATTCATAGTCATATACTTAGTCCTTGTATCATGGCACTCATTAATTAATTTTGCAAAATTAACTTTTGAAGCTGATTTTGTTGTTTTTAACATTTTTGATTTTAAGGTATAGATTTGAGATTTACATACTAACACCTCTAAAAACAACTGTTTTGACATCTTGGAAACTAAAACTTTTGAATAACTGATATTTTTATGATTTTACAAAAAAATGAGATTTTGAATTTCGGCTTTCTGGATTGACAAGAAATCTCCTGACTTCTACCCTCCAATTTATTTGGTGTCATGGTTGTTTTATCCCAATCTTAATTCCTCTGTGCTTTTCTCTTCATATAATTTCAGAGTTGCAGGCTTTATTGTTTTATCAGTTACTAAATGTAGTGTTTTTAATACAAGGTGCAAACATGTCATTTTCATAGTAAATGAAAAATTTGATTTGTGCTACATACTTTTACCTGAACACATCTTTTGAGTGTTTATGAAAATGACAAACATGCCCATAGTTATTTAAGTTCTGATGTTGTACATTTGATTAGTTTGCCTTGTCTCATTAACTGTTACATGCACTCAAGTTGTGTTGTCCAGTTTTCTCCTGGATTATACTAGAAACTAATTAAGCTAGACAGTAAAAGTAAAAATTGTAAAGGTGCAAGCCTCAGTACAGCTCCCCTCTAAATTGTCTCGATGGACCCAATTTACCTGAAGTCATCACCCAAGAGAAATCTTGGTTGCACCATTCTGGGAGTCGGATTCCCTTACTTACCCTATGTGATACTTTTTGGTGACGGGCACTTAGTGAGATGTTGATCATACATTTTGTATTTTTACATGCATTATGATCCCAAAATGGTCAAGCATGGGTGGACTAAAGAGGTCTATAATATGTGTTTCTGTTCCGTTACATCTGTAACAATGACACTGTTCTATTCAACCTAAAGGTGGTAGTAATGGACCGTTCCTATGTGGTAAAGAGACAACATATGAAGGTGGAATGAGAGAACCAGCCATTGCATGGTGGCCTGGAACCATCAAAGCTGGACAGGTATGACAATGAATGAGGTAAAACTAGATACAACCCAGAATTGTTTTAGTTTAATTGGCATACTGAACACAGACAGGTGTGTCAATCCTTTCCGGAACCACAAATCTTATAACTGTTTAAACATTCCTTATATCTGCAGGTATCCCATCAATTAGGAAGCATCATGGATCTATTTACTACATCTCTCAGTATTGCTGGCTTAAAGCCACCTTCTGATCGGATTATTGATGGCACAGATCTCCTTCCTAATCTCATCAATGGAACCCTTAATCTGAACAAACCGATTTTTTATTACCGCGGTAATGAGATGATGGCTGTACGGGTTGGTTTATACAAGGCACACTACTGGACGTGGACCAACTCAATTTCAGAGTTTGAAAGGGTAATGTTGTAAAACTATTTGATGAAGTTGCTCTACCATCGCACCTTTCTAATCAATTCTTAGCTTTGCCATTAAGTTGCAGATCTATTTAATGTTGAGATGTTCAGATAAGGTACTTGTGCACCTACCCAAGCATTGGAAGCAATATATTATACAACAAACAGGTCAATAGTCAGAATGTTATAAGTCAGATTGCCGATGAAAACCCTAATGTAATGTTATCTTCTAATTCAGACTTTAGTTTTAGAACACATTTTTTGAGATTTTGCAAAGTGACCCATGACAGCATGTGACTGCTATGCACATGTACATGTACCTGTATAGTCTATCCATGGTAATCTACAACGAGATGCTCATTGAGTACCTTTTAATTTGAGTAATTCCAATGCAGTGCACCACCACAAGTTTTTCCCCCAGAGAGGTCTTTTCAAGGAAGGCAGTCAATAGATATACGGGGATAATTAAAACATGTTAAAGTTTATGCTCGGTATTAGGAGAGCATTTAAATAGATATATCATTACCCACATGCCCACCCAAAACCTTCTAACAAATGAAGCTTCCAATTTTGAGGATAAATTGATCTATGTATCATTCAAATGAACACATTTTATTTTTATTTTTACTAAAGTGAACTTTGTATGTGGGTTGTTCCATAAACGTGTGACACATTGTTAACCTCATATCAGGTGAAGCGGGAAGTATAAGTACATGACACCATTCTATTATAAATTTTCCTGAGAAAGATAATGACAAGATAAAAAAAAGACGACAAATAGGGTAAAACAAATGATCTTTTTATTTCTTTACTTAACCACTTCATGTCGGATGACATCTGTAGACACAAATCTTTTAGGGACAGACTTCTGGCAGATGTTTTTTAACGCCCGGAACAATTAACTTTGGATTTTCCTAAACTTTTGCTGACATGCAGACATGCTGGCGTTTTTATCCACCTGGACTTTTCAGTGTGTTGCAAGTTGAGGCCGGCACCTATTGTAATACGCTTTGTTTCACCAGGTTCTGGAAAACTTACCTTGTAAAATCCCTTTCTGGGGTTACTGTATAACCCCCCCCCCCCCTTCTGGAGCTACTGTGTAACCCCCAATTCCAGACCTTTGTCCTGTTGTTATACAAATGTGGCATACAGGAATGGACAAGCTACCACCATTGCTTTTCATTATATTCAGCACAATGGGAGGTAAGTCCAAGCATTCCGAGATTCCAGCGAACCATAGCAGATTTTCGGCCTTGGCTCATGGCCAAGGTTCTGGGATCATGGTAGTGCCTGCTCGCACGACAACATCAAATCCCGGAAGTAATTATGAGCATCTTTGTTGTCTATCCTTTGTCAAGTCAGGGTTTCACTGTGGCAATGATATTTTCAAAGAAAATGATTCTAAAGAAGCTCCAAAAAGTTCTGAAAAATACCAACACAAAGTGGTTAATGAACTTGAAATTTTGACCTCCATGTTACACTTTGGGGTCCATGTACTTAATGAAGGCTGTTTCTGTGCTGCGATGTGAGAATGTCCAAATGGCTTCTGAGGGGCACACTCTTGATCCAACTGCACACATTTCTTTTAACTTTTCAACATGATAAAAAAATTATGGTTTTTTTTATAGTTGCAAGATCAGCTATGTAATAATGCAAAGTTGACAGCCAAACAGATGTCTTTGGCTTAATAGGAATGTCTATCTTGAAACTCTGCACACTAAGGGAATGCATTAAGTATGTTCTTTTCTTTCTGTGCTGATTTCAGGGTATAAATTTTTGTCGAGGAGAAAATGTGACGGGAGTAATGACTCATGAGCAGACCAATCACAGCGTGTCCCCACTTCTCTTTCACCTTGGTCGAGACCCTGGAGAGAAATACCCTATCAGGTACAGATACAGAAATAACTCAAGTAGTACCTCAGAAGAACAACATAGTGGAGCTCTGACAAACCTTTCTTTGATTTTTGTTTAAACACAGAATGGCCTAAAATGCTTGAAGTTATTAGATGTTTGTTGAAATGGTGAAAAAGTTGTTTTTATAAGGTGATTTATATTTTAAAACTGACCTACCTGCTTAATATTACTAGTTCGGTGGCTTGGGCAAATTTTTTGTAAAATCGTGACACCCTGGATTAAAGCACCAAATTTTGTACAGTTATACTATAGGTCCCATAGAATCGGGGGGGGGGGGGGGGGGGGGGGGTGGTATGGGTGACCTAGATCAAGGCCAGGCTGAGGTCAAAGTTCATGTGGCATTATAATACTGCTTATCAATTTTTCACCAAAAGGGGGCCGCTTCTGCATATCATTAAATCTTATAACAAATGGCCATGCAGCTTCTATTTCAGACACTCAGGCAGAGCTATGTGGAAAGAGTTGATCCCCTTAGTTCACTGAAGTGGAGATGACAGACTTAGCACCCCCCCCCCCCCCCAATATGCTTCTATGGGACCCCTAAAACAAGTGTGCAAAGTTTGGTTCTTTAATCCAGCGTGTCACAATTTTTTCGTTAAGCCACCGGACTATACACTATTTCTAAGAGTTTCTGGATTTTTGTAAATCCACTGCGCCATGTTACTCCAGTATACCTACCAAATGAACTCATCTGAATTACTGGCTAGCTCTGATTCCCTTCTAAACAGCACCTGTAGTATACAAACATGTTCACTTGTTAGATAAAGAAAAATGAGCGTTACTAATAATTAACTTTAGGCAAGACAAGATTGAGATTTTAAGAGATCCAACTTCTCCTTTTCTTGTTATTTTTGGATATGTTTCTGGAAAAAGTAAATTTCTCTCCTGTTTTTTTTTCTTCAGTATTTGGCTTTTATTTAGGTTCTAGTTATGGTTACAAAAACTGGATTTGGTTGTGTTTTAGTGTTTTGCACATACAGGTGTTGGATGATATGTTGCAACGGGAATTTTTGAACATGCCACATCCTTAGTTTTCTTGTTAACACGCTGCCTCCATAGTTTTTGTTAGACTTGCCCTCTTATACCTTTTACTTTGTTGAGGACCTGTTGACACTCTTCCAGGCTTGTGACACATAGCCAAGAGAGTGTATTCAAGTTGAGCGTTACTTTTTGAAGCTTTCTCACCAAACCATATACCCTCCTCCATTGTTTTTTCTCCAATGGCTGGATTTTACTCTTCCCGTCACATAATCATGATAATAGCTACCAGAAAAAGCAACATGAAAACACTGCAAACATGACATATGCATTTTTTGCTCATGCTCTTAAACCTGGGTGTGTTTCGGTGATTTACATGCAAAACATTGCTTAGCCTTGGGCAGTGACATACATGTTATGTTAGTGGGCTTGGAGCAATGATCGCATGCTGTTCAGCGCAGCTAGCTAGGGTAGTTTGTCAATGATATGAACACTGTCACCAATGTCCACATAGAATGTGCGTATCAAATATTTGTATAATGACCTTGTCATTAGACACCTAAAATGTATTGAAGTTTAGTAATATTTTGTTACTGTCCAAAACTTTGCTTTTCCTATTGAGTTGCTGTCAAAAGTTTAGTTTGCTCTTCAAAACAATCTGGTATTTCAAGAAGTATGTTGAAAACTGCACGTTAAATGTTGAAATAATTATATTAATGGAATAGTTTCTTATGTTTTCATGTTAAGGTTTTCTTAATAAGATGGTTATTATGCACAATTAAATGTTTGTATTTGACAGCATGTTTTCTGCAGGTGTTTTGTATGAGTACAATTTTTAATTTTCAGTAAAGCTGTTTGATAAAACTGTTCTTATTGAACAGACATGAGTGTGTGTGGATGGTTTACTGGCCCCACACAGCTAAGTGATGTGTTCTTTGTTTCTTTTTGACAGCAATTCAAGCCAGGAGTATAAGGATGAGATAGTAGGAATTATGAGTGTTGTCAAGGACCATAAATACAAGCTGATACCCGGTAAACCACAGCTTAATATTTGTGATGCTGCAGTACAGGTAAAAAGAGTTTCCGTTCATCCCTGTTATTGTTTATTTTGTCTGCATGTTGCGAACTTGTCTTCCTGTTATGATTCTGCAGAACAGTGACCCGTTTGACTGTCTTAAGCTTGTGAAAACTTGATGTTTCGCCCATCTTCAAACAAATACACGTACAATGTACACTCTAAGTTGGTTTACACCAGTGTTGTAGAACTCGCACATAGTACTCGTACTCAAGTACTACTTGGGTACTTTTTTTAATGGTACTTCACACTCGGCTAGCAAAATACTTACACTCAAAGTCTTACTCGTTAACCAACTGAAAAATAATCTGTATTCGAAGTCATGTACTAGATACTTGACTAAAAATGTACTTGGACTACGATTTTATAAAGTACTCATGGTCAAAATACCATTTTCCTTTCCACTCTCAGAGGAATTAAGCTCTGGTAAAAATTAAAATTGAAGTCCTCTTTGATGTATTTATTGTTTAAAAGATTTTAAACAAAAACACATTGTAGTCCAGAAATTAGTATTACAAAAGCAGTAAATGTTTTATACCTGATTTTACAGTATTTTTTTAATGATGTACTCATACTCATACCTGCACTCAAAGATCCAAGTACTTGTTACTCGGCTGTTGGACTCGGTACTCGAATATCAGAATACTTGGTACTCAGCCCTTGTACTCATACTTGATGGCCAACTACTGGTTCTCGATTACTACTCTGCCACCCTAGTACTTGGTAGTGCTGGATAAAAATTACTTAATGATAACACTGGTTTACATGGACTTAAAGCAAGTACATTCAGATGTACACCTTGAGGCAGATTACTTTGCCATACACTAAATAATTGCTTGCTGGGCATTCATGGAACGTAACTATTTCCTGTTTTGATATACCTGACCAAAAGTCCTTTACTGACATTGTTCTCTTTGGATCACCTGCCAGCTGGGAGCTGCTGATTCTACTTAATCAAGAGCAAATATCCTTTGGCTATACATTCATTCATTTTCATCTGACAATTTCTTGATTGGCAGTTCCAAACAAGGTGCAGGCCATCTGCTGCTGGGTAGATCAAAGGTCATTTGTCTAACAACCTAAAAAAAGATCAATACCTGTAATTAATGCGCGATACAACTCCTTGTTGTGTTTGCCTTGGCAGAAGTACTGTACTTTTACCTTAATGAAAATTTTTTGCAAATTCCCCGCAAACTTGAACAAACTACTAAATTAGTCATTGTTGGTGTTTACTATTCATTTCTACAAGTAGTCATGGTACATTGGACTTTGCTTCCCAACCCAGCCCATGAGTTTGTTTGTTTGTGTTTGTTTTTCTTTTCTTTTAATTTGAAAAAGCTTCAAAAGAAGATTTGTTTTCACTGTTGGATGCAATAAGTGTTACAGTGAGCTTTCTTTGTTTAGAGTAATTTTAACTGTATTGAGTTGAACCAGCACAATTTAATATTCATAATTTTATTTGGCATGGCAATAATGCTGGGTATATTTACAGTAATATTATCAATAGTCTAATAGATGGACCATTCCAGCTTGGTATGCAGATCCATGTAGGTTTCTGTATACATGTATGCACATGAATGTTTATAACTGATTTCTGCATAACATATGTTTGTGTGATAAATGTCTGTTTTACCTTGGATCGAGGTAGACTTTTTTATACAATGCTTCATGTATTAGTTTCAACCATGCAAATGATAACCTTGGTACTGTTAACTATACCAGTCAGAACATGCAGATTTGTTGTGATTGTTTTTGTTGTCCTGTCTCTTTAGAATTGGGCCCCACCAGGATGCGAGAAGTTAGGGGACTGTCTCCCAATACCAAAGTCGAATCCTCATAAGTGTGGGTGGCCTCATTAATCATTGGATACATACGGGTAAGCTATTGCATAGTGGTGTGAGTTAATGTTAATTAGCAAAATAGTATCAAACCTCCTACAAAAGTTCTGCATTCACCCCCTCCTCAAAAAAAGGGGGAGTCGCTGTGCACAAATGTGCACAAATGTGCACAAATGTATTTGAAAATTAATAATACAAAGAATATTTTATGATGAGCCCAATTATAAATTTATTTTGACACAATTCACAAGTTGGATTAAGAAACATAACTCAAAGTATGAATTTGCAGGAAATGTTAAGACACCAATAACTGTGTAAAGTGACTTTCTTTAAGCAGCCCTGACAGTCAGGTTTAATGATCATCATGTACACAGGCAAAGACTACACACATGTACAGGTAGTACATGAACAATTATTTGTCAAAATTTATACAGTTGAACATTCCCTTGCCCATGCTATTATTCAAATGAAAATCACACAGTGATTATAATATATAGAGGTACATCTACACACTAATGGAAGCCTCAGAACTACTGATTACCCAATCCAAAAAAACTCATTTATAAACTCATCCACGTCCTGCAAAATTAGTTTTTCTAACTACACAGCCGAATTAATTATGTGCGACATTGGGACAAGTGTATGCCCTATCTTCTTGTCCAAAGGATGTTGAGGGATTGTAGTGCAGACAGATTCCTTATCAAAAGTCCAAGTGATATACTTTAGAGTTACAACCTGCTAATTGTTTATCTTTGGTAACTTTTTAAAAAACCTTTGATCTCAAAGTAAATCTTACAGAAATAGATGCACGTCATGTGATGTCAGTTTGAATGAATCATGAAGCAAAAGTAAAATCTAAAATGAAACACCAGCTGATGTTCTAGTCATGTACGTGTACAATACAACAAGTTATGATGTTTCCCCAAACTATTTGTTATGTATTTGAATCTGCTGCTGTAGTATGGGATGGCTGTATAGACCCCTTACATAGGCCACCATTGCTGAGTTCAAACAATGTGCATGCGTGTAGGCACCACGCACAACTCTCAGCCAATGATAGGTCTTTATCGACCTCAATGAGGGCGCTGTTTGGGTATTGTGATGTCATATGCAAGGGATCTATTGATAGATAAGTTGCCAAGACTATACAGTCTTCCATCTCATGAAAATAAATTTACAGCATGTATTCAACACAAATTAAAAATTATATTTCAATTTTAAAGCAATATTTTACTGAAAACTAGATATATCAATATCAATGTCATATTTTTAGTGGCAAAGGGAAATAAATTTTACAATTAAATGTAGAGAATTATTATTGCTTGGGTGAACAAAGAAAAATTGACAAGAGCGGGATTTGAAACGACAAGTTTTCTTGTTAATAAAATATCAACTCTAGTAAGTTTTCCTTTTTTCATCCCAAAATTGATACATATTTACCCAGTAAGTTTCCCTTTTGGCTTGTTACTTGATATACAAAGAAAAAGTCACATCCCCGTAAGGTGATCAATTCCCTTACAATTCCGCTTCCTTGGTTTTGTAAAACTTGGCGTGATCTCTGGCTGTATGGCAGTATGGTTGTATGACTTCCAACTGGTGTCCCTGACCAAAGGAAATAAACAGAATAGGGACACTGCCAATATAGGGCTATATAGCTCAGTTGGTAAAGCACTGGCAAGTAAACCCAGATCTAGAGGTGGCAGGTTCAAATCCCACTCTAGTAACTAACCCCAAATTTGATTTATAATTACCCCACCCCAGTCAGTATGGTTTATTACTTGAAATATCACTGTGGAAGCCTTTTCTTATCTTAATTTATGTTTTATATGAGATAGTTATTAAGCTACTTAGTACTTAATATTTCTACAGTATTTTTCATTCCCATGTTAATATACTCAAGAAAGGGATTCAACATGGGTGTTATATTCTATTAATTATCACACAAACAAGAGTGGAATATGGAAAAATATACATGTAGGTCTAGTGCTTCTACATCCCATATCCAATGAGGCACTATGGGACACAGGCATGCTATGTATTTTCCATATTCCATGCACAAGTGATAACAAATTTATCTTCAAGTAAACTTGACGGGTAGCTTAAAATAGTGCAGTTTGCAGAGTTAGACCAGCTTGTATAGAACAAGGTTTGGTATCGCCATGCAAAATAGGTTTATATGAAACTTGTCGCTATGGATCGACTAATCAGAATCAAAGATTCAAGTTTGCTTGAAGATAATAATTGTTACACCATTCTAGCTCTGTTAAATAGCTCTATGTATCTTAACACTTACTTTAGCACTCGGGACTCAAGTTGCTAGAGGTGGGTCCCTGGTAGTGACATTTGTGTCCTTTATCAAGACTGTGATTCATAATTGGTTTGTTCTTTATATGAGACACGAAACCAGTATGTCCTGTGTGTTGTATAAGGACCTCTACTGTGTAAGAGCTTCATTTCCAGTGTTTCTGGCAGCAGCAAATTGTGCCACAGTGCATCTTAATACTTAAAAGACACCCTATATGTTGGATGCCATTCAACATTCTCTCCTTCCCATAAAGCCAAATAATTATTTTACCAGTCCCGGTGCATTTGCATCCTCATTTTTGTCAAAAGGACATTTGATCATATTAAGGGTAAGTGTATGTACAACATTAGGACAAAATCCAAACCAAAGTTGAATGTTTAAGGAAGTAGTTATTTTGTAGTAAAACCTGAAGGATACATGTATCATTGTTATTTTCCTCAACAATTGTTTGTATCATAGGATTCTTTTTTAAATATTTTCCTGTCAAAATGGAAAATGTGTTTATTACTTTATTAAAAAAATACCAGATTATATCAACATTGTTGTGAACACTGGTACCATCTGTTTGCATTCATACTTTAAACCAACCTGTACAACATTCCAAATATGCATTTTGTGTTTCTCATAAAAAATCAGTTTATCAAGACATGGGTTCCTCATTATCATAACTATCACTTCTTACAGGACTTAAAGGTTCTTTTCTGATTTAAGGTACACTCATACGCTTGCATTGGGATGTCTGAAGTTACTATGTACATAATTCACATCTACATGCTTGGAAGAAGTATCACACATTAAAAAATAGCATTTCAACAAGTTTTTAAATTGGATAGCATTATGTATTGTATCAAGATTTAACCAAGAACAAGCCCATGTGAATTACACTGAGGAAATGACCAAATGTCTCCTTCAGTAATTCCAGCACACAAATGAGCTCCATGGAATGCAGATGAGAAATCAAATAACAGAAATGGGGGTCATTTCCACTTCTCATCTTGCACAATGAATTTGGATACAACATTGTTCTTTTGAAGTTTATATTTATCATTAAAATCCTCTGGTCTTTAATACTAGCGAACCCAAGGTCATTACTTAAATCACACATGCATGGAGACAGCTTCCTTCACCTTGAACCAAAGACTATCCTTTCAGAGCATTTGATCACCTTGATGGAATGACGCACACACAAAATATATCATACCAGCTGTGACTGTTGTGATTAGGGCTCAATCATTCTTGTTCCATGCAAGATGGACATCGTAAAAATATTATCATCAAGAGTCCAAGAGCCACTGTCAAAAGTGAATTTGGATTTCTTTATTTGGATGAAGAGGCTGTGCAGCACTTCTCCTGAATGACTCATTATACTGATTAGCACGCACCCAAGGTGAATCAGGGTCGACATAAGTTCTCTGCTGCCTTGGTTCGAATCCCAGCTCACTGTCCATGATTTTCTCATACTCCTTCATCTGGTTATTAGTCATTGGAAAGTCATGGCTGGAGGTGGAAACCCCTGCCCCCCCTGCATTGTTGTTTGTACGTGTAGAAGGGAACTGACTGTACTGTGTGTTATATTTGTCCCCTAGGGAGTTCATTTCATGGGACTCTGGGTTCTCTTTATCCATCATGAGCTGCACCTGCTGATTCAACATCCTCCTTTTAGATGCCATTGTCTTAGCTTTCTCCCTTGTCCTTAGACAGGAGTGTCTGCATGTTACACAGGTTGTTACGACTGTCACAGATACAATAATTCCCATGGTAACGGCCAACACTATATCAACTTTACCATCCATCCAGCCAGCCTGGTCTTTAACTTCTGAAATATCATAAATGCACATAAACATTTAAATAGGGTTTGGCATTCTATGGTTGGTATTGAATGCATGTGAGTGCATTGTCACAGAATATACTGTTGAACCTGTAGAAATCAATAAGGAATCTGTTGAGATTGTCCAAGAAATCAAGTATTTGGGTCCATTTATCGATAGCAAACTAAACTGGAATACAAATACTACGCAAATGTATAAAAGAACTATTCAACGGCTTTACTTCTTAAGGAAACTGAAATCGTTTAACGTAAACACCAATATTCTTAAACTTTTTTATCATGGAGTACAATCCAATCTATCTTAAGTTTCTGTTGTATTTGTTGGTATAATTCACTCTCAAGCAAATTGCAAGAAACTCCAGTTATCTATTGTTGTTATGCTTTTACTTGTATGTATTCTCCTTATACACAGGGAAGACAAATTGTATGTTTTTTATCATGACGATTAATATTTTGAATCTTTCAATCTTTGAGGTGAAATGTGGACTTTTCCCAAAGGAAGAGCCAGTTCACTGAGTGAGTATATTCTGCGACAATGCATGAACGAAATGCATTTAATATTTGTTTTATATAACTCATACATGGATCCTTGTCATTTGAAAATATTTAACAATAAGCACAAAATATACATGGAGTGTCCACCCCACACTCAGGAAGCTCAACAACAACAAAAGACTTCTAGTTAACATGGGCGACTCCATGTAGACACCAACCTTTTCCGCTGTGACACGACCTTGCCTTGTTTGGATAAATGCGGGAACAATTGTTTAGGAACGAAGCTGAGAATCAACAGAGAAAACCAATGTACACCATCCTACATTTATTCCCATACATGACGGTCCAAGTTGCGCCAGTAAATACATGGCAAAATAAAGCATTACTTGTGGTGTGTGTTTCACAAATCAAATGACAAGGATCTATGTGTGAGTTGTTTGAAAACCTATACATTTTGCAGTAACATCGTAACCTTTGTTTGGAACTCTGCAGTGTATTGGTGTAAAACTGAACAAACAGCTTGGTGAACAATTTGCCATGTTACAATGAATCTTGTTTCATTATTACAAGCACAACCAATGGGCTGTGCTTCAGTTATGCTAGCAATTTGAAGCAGTGGTCTTCCAAAACACAAACCCTAAGTCATGGTTGCAGAAATGCACAAACTGTACACTGCACTGAGGAGAGTGCAGTCAACCTTCAAACCTACACTTACCACACATTGAAGCTTCTTCATCAAAACCATAATTCCAGCAGTTTTGTCTGCCATTGCATACAAGAGACTTGTTTAAACACATGTAAGGTCCGCATGGGAACAAGTTGTCTTCATCACAAGGTCCTGGGAATAGATCAGATTGAATATCCATAACCTCATTTCAGTCAATTCAATGATTTAAAAACAAGGATCTCCATAATCACCAGGATCTCCATATCTGCGACTATTAATCATCTTTTTGTTACTGTAAAATTACTACTATATATTTTATTTTATTTTATTTTAATTTTATTTCACTTTACACTGCCAAAACAACTTTATGAAAAGGTACATTCCACACACACAAAAACTACGACTGAGAAAATAAAAGTGTGTACAAGTTTACAAAATATCATAAAATACCGCACCAGTGAGTGGCAAGGATGAACAGGTGACCAGCACCTCTACAAGGCTGCCCTACCCCACCCCTCAAAAAATGAAAAAAACCCAAAACATAGGCATGTTAGTACAACATGCGTAAAGTGTTATGTTTAGTACACATCTTGATGAATGTCAAGCTGATGATGGGATCAAATGCTACCACAATTTTTTTTTAAATAAGTAGTTTTCAGTTTGAGTTTAGAATATATTCAAAAAGTTGTACATGCAGTACTCATCAAAATTTGACCTTGGTATATAATTAAACAGAATAATGTGGACTTATTGATCAGCAACTAAAATATTTCAAAGGTTTTCAGCTAAAAATAGTTTTTTTTTAAATATTTTTCCCATTTGGAGAACATATGTAGGTATGGTTAGGGAATGGCAACAATTATAAAGACAGCTTAGTGATATCTTTTTCAGCCTAAGGATTCAGAATTGACTTTCATTAAGAAGATGGTTGACTTCACTTTATCAGGATGGGAGTACAGTCATTTGACCAGTTCAGGATCACTTTTTGAATTCACACTGTTTTTGGTTGCAATCCCTTTGACATTTTAAACAAAAAAGTTTATCAGTTTACCTAAACATGTTATAAAACTCACCAAGTATCCACTGACAAAAAAAGATTAGTACTTTTGAAGAGGCTTTGAGAAAAGTATTGTCACCTGTTTGACCAGTTCAGGATCAGTTGATTCTATTCTGAATCAGTAGCTTGCCCTCTATTGCAAACCAATACTCCCATTCATAAAACTGTCTCTCAAGGACACAAACTTCACAAGTGTGTTGGCATGGACATGGACTTCCTTTCTCCAGAGAATTTCATGCAAGTGTATTCAACAGCAGCGCAAAAATCCAGCAACAAAAACACAAAACAACAGCAAAGGCAAATGAAAAGGTGAAGCACGCCTAAAAGCAACATTGACCCAAATATCTATTCTTACAGTCGCAATTTCCTCCTCCAAGTTTCATTTTCTCACAAAAAACAATATTCCGACAAGAATTTGTTGAAGAAATGTATCTTAAAAGCAACAAATAAACTTTCGACTGCAGCAGTAAGATTTTACCTCACTGAGTGCGGCACCATTTGACACAATGAGAGATGCTGAGTAGTGAGTGATCCCGAACTGGTCAAGGGTACGATGCCCCCCAAAAGACGATTTCGGTAATTTCGTCTCCTCAAAAAAACAAGACCACTGCTCAGTATTTACCTGAAATATTGTTAACACATTCTAAGCATTTAACATAAATTTTATTCGCCCTGGCATTCAAATTTTAAAGGTGAGAAGTTTTAACAGCGTTTTTCAACCAACATTTAAAAAAAAAAAAATAATCAAAATCGCAGACAAACTTCAAGAAAATGGCCATAATTTATTTGTTGATGAAGTTTGGAACCTTATTTTGGGTTTGTTGGTTTATTGCATGTTATTCTTCACATGTATCAACAGAAATTGGTAATGTGAGAAGTAACTTAATTATGGGGTTGTTGCAAAGTTGAAGTGATCCCGAACTGGTCAATGATCCCGAACTGGTCAAATGACTGTACACATGAACTGACTAGACTCTTATTTTATCTTCCAGTTTGATCCTCTGCTAAAACAAAAACAGCTAGGAAAATTCTGAAAGATGTTGTCAATTGCAATTGTTTTCCCCAAATTTTAGATCATACGATCTCACTTTCACTTATTTGATTCAACTGAAATCGGGTAAAAACTTACTATCTGTATATGCTGTAAAGACCATGTTCACATTGTTGTATGCACTTTGGTTTGATGCTACAAAACGAACAAACATACGATTGCTGATTGTCATTGCTGAGGGTGCTGTTGTACTGCAATACTCGCGTATCATCCACTCTTCCGCACTGTACATGTCATAAATCATGATACGGTTTTTCTCACATTCATTTTTGTTGTTCAGTTCGAAGTTAACAAACTCTATCATTATCTGTTGAAAAAAGGAAAGAGAATATTTATTAACAGAATGGAAGAAGTGATTTTCCTCCTTCCTATGGCAGTGCACTGTATCAATAGACCACCTAACCTTTGTTACTTACAAAAATAGTGACATTGTACATTCTAGGGCATTTCCTGGCAGGCAACTTTGTACACTGGTCATATGGGAAATTTTACAGTTTGTGTCATAACTTCCAAATAGTTTCAAGAGTTGTGAAATATATAACAGCTGAACAAAAAACATATTTTGGTGCCTTCTTGTTGTAGAGACATTGGTCAATGTGGACACACAAAACAAAGTATGGTGCCTTTATAGGGCCATTGGCCAATAGACCTGTCCATTGTTGATAAACAAACAGCGCTGGTTGGCATGGACCGCCGAATGTTAGTAAAACATTCAATAGTGATAACAGATGTTTTAACCAAATTCAACATTTTCGGTAAACTTCTAATTAAATAAAATACCTCCCATGATCGGTTGCTTTGTTTCCAATAAATTCAACACTAATTTTGAATATTTGTGTAACATTGTTACAAACTGTAGTTATCTGTTTTTGTTTTGCATTTATGGGTTCCATAGTTTTCCAATCTGGGTTGGCAAAAACTTGGGCTGTGACGTTGCAAAAGAAAGGTCTATAAGGACACAAGAAACATAGTCTGGTGCCTTCTTGTTGTTGGGACATTGGCCAATATGAACACAAGGAACATAGACTGGTGCTTTGTTATAAAGAGATTGGTCAATATGAATTCAAGAAACAAAGTCTGGTGACAATCTTGGACCCATTATTTATGTAATATCTGCTTCCCACATTGATTTCAAAACGCCACAGCTGATAGTTGGAATAGGAATAATTAGGGAACACTTTTGCCCAAGAAAGCCATTTGAAAGGTTTGTTTTGGCCTTTTTTATACAATTGAGTGGTTTTAAGTACTCTTCAAATAAAAAGTGGTTGAGGGGACCACGGCGATTGTTTGGAAAGGTTTTTAAAAAAATGTATTACAAAATGTTTACCTTTGACACACCTTCCACATCTATCTGCCAAGTGCAGTCTATCGGAGCATGCCCATCTGTGTGACGAATAAGATCTCTAGCTTCCTTGACCGAAAATGCTCCATCATACAAATGAGCAATATGGAAGAAACATTCTGTAATACAAATGAGCAATATCGAAGAAACACTATGTAATATAAATGAGCAATATGGAAGAAACATGGAAGAAACATTCTATTCTGCAAGAAAATCAAGTCAACCATTTTTTTACCCGTGACAAAGTGGATTGGTCTCAAAGTTTTAAAAAGGGTTTGTAATAACATAAGCTGTTCTATCTGGAAAGCGAAATCATGTTAATGAATATCAAGGACAGTGAGTAGTTTTCTGAAAGTCCAAATCAGCATTGCCACACATGTTAGAAAGCAGTTCACAAGTTGGTACATCAATCTCACATTATTGGCTGCACTTTATTCCCAACATCTCTACCCAATCTCCAAGGCTAAATTCCTTGGTTTTAGGATTCAATATGAATTGTGGATCAGGCAAAACCATGCATGCTACAGCAACGAAACTTGGGTAAAATTATAGGGGGCACAAAAGGGTGCACCATTTTCACGATGGAGGCACTTCTGGCCAATTAAAACTGTTTCTATGTGCATTTTTCTTAAACATGCCCTTTTCAGTGCTCTTTTTGTGCCATTAACTATTTTGTGTAAAATAAAATGACGTGAATCTCTGCATGAAACATGTTTTTATTAAAAAATTTTCACATACAAGCTAAAATGTAACATTTTACTCCGGTAATATTTGATCTCAAAAGTTCAGATTTCAAATTGGGATATCAAATGGATGGGGGGGGGGGGGGGGATGTGTCGGTGCTCTTTTAGAATCCATGATTGTTTTAATAAACAACACTTTGTGGAATGTGGGCATCTCTAGATAGGGCAAATGAAACTTTTGTTTTGGTTTTTCATCAACCTGTGAAAATTTTTAGTTATTATTTTTATTTATTTTTGGCTCCAGTCAAAATACATGGCTGGTTTTTAAATAGCCTTTTTTCCTGTGATATGGCTTCAGATTACATTATGTCAAAGATTCATTTGTTGGAAAATACGGGCTTGACTTGAAGCAGCCGATCCTGTGTTACTTTTTTGTAACTTTTATACATGTACATGCATAAAAAAAGAAAATATAGAAAAAAAGTTAAATCTTTAATTGAAACTAAAAATCAACTTTCATTTGCCAAAGGTAAACGCCAACTCTTGTAGGGTCATAATCATGATATGGCTAGTTCCATAGTCAAGGTCAAGCTCTTACCTTCAGGTCTTGGCTTCTTGGTTGGCGGAGCTGGATAACAAACATAAAAAAAGAACATTTAGTGATAGGTATTTAATAGAAACATGTCGTTAGTTAGCCTATATAGCAACATTATGAAATTGATCAGTGTTTGGTCTTAAGTATGCCTGGGATTATTGGCATGTTTATGTTTTCTTATTTAAATTTTAGTTTCATACAGTATTTTGGATGGAAGTATTTCTCCGCACAATTTCACTTGTGTCAGATGTATTTATGTTCGTACTCTATGATTTAATACATTAACGATTTAAAGCAAGATGGGTACTGATAAAAAAATCACTGAATATTTTATTCTGAAGTGAAAGTTTAGTTTTTTATAACACTGATCGCCTTGAAAAATCTTGTTAGATTCAGTTTCCTTCCTCCATGGTTGAAGGCATTGTACACCATTCGTCTTTTAAAGCGTTAAAAGCCCTTTTCACACGAGAAAAAAAACCCCAACATTCCTTGCGACGAATTTAACGAGCGCTGAAGTCATCCCACGCCTGACCGCTTTCGCAAGCTTTCACACGACACCAATAAATGTGACCACGTTCCATGAGACGAGAGTACAGATTTAGCTGGTTACCACTGAACTATAGAGTTTTTGTTCTTAAACAGCGCTAGTACCAGTTAAATGATGACGTATGTCGCGTGTGCACAGTGTGTTGCGGTAACAAATAAACCATGTAAACATTCTTCAAAATGGCTGCTGACACTCACGAAGACGTTGGGGAGTCCACCAAAAAACGACCGGCGACGACATCAACCAAAGATAAGAGTAAGAAGGTCAAGAAATCTTGGTACTACGAGGAAACGATTGCCTTGATAAACATTATGGAGAAGGAAACCACCCAATCTAAAATGGATGGTTTGACCTAAAACGGCCATGTTTGGCGGGAAATCGCGGACGAGGTGGCAAATGGTCGCAACGGTGACCAGTGCCCGGTGACGGTGTGTAAACACACAAAGGTCGGCTCCCGAATGTTCTTCACGCATGCGTGTTAATACCGCTTTCGCGAGGATTGTCGGTCAATAAACAACGGATCGTTTCACACGAAGGTTTGACTAGATTCCTTGCGAAAAATTACGCTAGCGTAAGATTTTGTCGGAGGTCGGGACCTACTACAAAATTTCGCAAGGTTTGCGAAAATTTCGCAAGGAATGTAGGCGATGTAAAATATGACTGTCCTTTCACACGAAGCCCAAATTGTAATTTTTTACAAAAAATTGTAAAATTTCGCAAAGAATGTTCGTTTTTTCCGTCGTGTGAAAAGGGCTAAAGAGTTAGATTATTCAATAAACACACCATATAACCATTGGTGAAGACAGTGAAAAGTGGGTTGTGCAGTGCATCACTGCAGTTTGCTTATGGGGTATTGCGGAGGGCCGGAGCTCAAATGTGATTTTCTCGACATCGAAAGTAATTCAGGGGAGATTCTTTTTGTGGAACTTTATACCAGTACTCGCTGAGAATGAAACTAATCATAAAAAAGGACAATTTTCCATACTGTTCAAGTCTAAATTATTTTAGAGCCGCGCACACTAAATCCAACACATTGAAAGAAATGTCAGTGGACCTGGAATGCTCACATTATTATTAATTGATTACGTTTCTCACGTGTTGAATGTTAGATAATTGAATTAAATGTATTCTTCCAAATACAACCTTGATCCCCCCCCCCCCCATATCAGCGGGCGTGGACAAAATCAGCGAGAACTGCGGGGACTTTTATTTACTGTGGAAAAAGTACAATGCAAGTTATAAACAAACTGTAACTTAAAAGCACAGGTCTGCCTCCGTTTCTCTCGTTTGAAATTTTTACAAATATTATTAAAGTATCCTTGTCTGTTTTTACGTGACTGTGCTGTTATAGAATTTAATTTTCACATTAAGTTTGCGTTGAATTTACTAGAAATAGTTTGTGATTGGTTATCATAACAGAAAGTGTTGCTGTTCCTTGCTCTATGACCCCAGTCAAGTGCCCATTAACTTCCTGTTAAATACTGAGTCTTGCCAAATGCTGTCCATTCCTACAGCCGATTACGTCTTTTAACTTTTGTCAAGCACTGTCCATTCCTGCCGACCATTTTTGTCATATACTTTCCGGTAAGTTCTAGGCAAATACTGTCTATTCCTGTCAAATAATACCATTCGGTTACTCCAAAATATTGTCCATTCCTGTGTCCATTTCGCCCGGACACTATTTGGCAGTGACACTATTTGGCACGTATAACGGGTGCACCCCACTAAATAAGGAGAAAACAGAGCGTGGGCCTCCTTAATATTTTGTAGGCCCTCAAAATATTCTCTATTAGACAGTTGAGCGCCCAATAAAAAGAAAACAGTGTAAACATTTGCCCATTTGTGACCTGGGGGTTGTTGACTTCCAACTTGGGGTATTTTGGATGACATAGGCTCTGAAATAAATGGTCCTATTTGCTGAGAGGAATAGGGACATGACACCGGTACGGAAGCCAATTGGTGCCACGTAACGTTTCTCTTTCACGTTGAAGTGTTTCTTTTGCACGTGGAAGTGTTTCTCTTTCACTTGTTACCCGCCACTTAAAAACTGGCGGCCGCCACTTCGCCACTTATTTAACAATAGCGGCCGCCAGTTAGCGCTGGCTGCTGCTTAACTGGCGGGAACCACTTAATAACTGGCAGCCGCCACTTAACTGTCGCAGTTTTGAGTGGCGGAAACGAGGTGAACGAGAAATACCGTGTAAAAGAGAAACCGACGGTACCAACGTGAAAGAGAAACATTTCACTAATGGGCTTCAGTAGGAACAAGCGGCGTAGCCAGGAATTTTTCGGTGGGGGCACGGGGGGGGGGCATTGATTCCAAGTGGGGGCACAGGGAGAATGGGTTTGTCAGCGGGTGGGGTCATGTACTTCTAGAACTATTATGAGGTTCGATATGGTTCGATCCGCTCATAGAACCTCATAGAGTGACATGATGATGATCCTTTTCGAAACTTTTTGCCCTTGACTTTATGCACCTGGAACTCTCTTTTGAAACCGGATTTCGCCAAAATTAAGTTCTAGGTCTACGTGTTCTTTGTTCTCATAGTGAGCTCGGCGCGGGTCCAGAAAATCCACTCCGCAAAAAAAAAGTTATTCAGAATCCTCGCCTTCCGGTAACAATATGGCCGCCGCCGTTATTTATAAATGATATGCTGTGCGCTACGCTGGTAACGATAACCAACGGTTTATGTACAGAACATTGGTTTATGTGGGCCAGTGTTGCGCGTATAGCATGATTTTTTGGTCTCTCCGTCATGTAGGCCGTATGCCAGTAGTCAATGGTGTGCAGCGCGCAACGCTGGTCACAATTACCAACGTCCTATGTTTGTACACGTGAACCGTTAGGTATCGTTACCAGCGTAGCGCAGGAAACCAACTGTTTATTCCGCTGCATTGCATTCATTAACACGTGGGCGTGCGCGTTTCCTGTGAAGGTGTCAATCCCCACCGTATAAGTTAAATAATAATGGCTTGGTATACGATTATTATTATTTTTTTGGTATAACTTTATTGTGAATGAAAGCCAACAACTAGCAGATGTATTCTGGGTATAGCTTTGTATTTTTTTTGTGGGCACCATTGCGATTTGTTTTCGTGGGGGAGGGGGGGGGGGCACCTGGGGGCACTGGAAATAGTGGGGGGCACGTGCCCCCCCCCCCCCCCGTGGCTATGCCGCTGCTTGATACATTCATGTTTTCCATTCTTCCCAACCCCAACCCCACGATTCAAACTGTTCAAAGCCACACATTTTCGCTGTACTTTGGTCAGCAGCCGTGGCCGTCCAAAGTGCCGCAGCCGTCCAAAGTCGTTTAAAATCATTCCTGGCTGTCCAGGCTGGAATGCTTGCGCTTACTTACTTGCAAGATCTGTGGTAGCGTACCAACTTTGCGCTGTCTAGAAACCCCATTAAATAAACACCTATTTTTGATTATTATTATTATTATTATTTTTTTTTTACAAACACCGAATGTCTATAGGGCCTACGTTCTCCTTTTGTGTGTATTTTGTTTTGTTTGTTTGTTTGTTTGTTTTTCTTTTTTTTTACGACTTAAATTGCCGTAAACATTTGGGCCGTTTGGGTAACCGGAAGAACCTAGCTCGTTTCTTGGACTTACAATGTTAAGTTTACGTTTTTGAAATTTTAAGTTATTTATTATAGGCCCAAAATGTATATTTTTTACCTGGAATGAATCGAAAATATGCCTCAAATCCAGTATATTCCAGGTCCTCATCCGCTACGAACAAAATCCAGAGGTATCGGCTGGTTGTGGTGAAATTACTGGGTGCCTTGTCCCCGCAATATTTGCCAATTAGCGGTGAGTAGCCGAACCTTCCATCTCGTACCTCCAAGTAGTCGTACAGACAATCATTATGGTATTCAATTTCAAAATCAGCATTGAAGGTTACCTCAACTACCTCGTTCTCTCTCGCTAAAATACAATCAAAATACCGTTATCGTTAATGAGGGGGATGATTTTAAAACGATTATTATCTATCAAAGTGATTTAATATATGCTATTTATGCACGGTCTTGATGGGTTTATGCATTTTTGTGCTTCAATTCCACAGACATCCTTGGCAAGTTTGTCATTGAGCGAAATCGTGCTCTTAGTATGCATAGGCAAATAACTACAAGTGGTATTTATTATACCACGTGTTGTTATTACTCTATCAACTTAATTGACTGACAGGTGCAGGAGTCATTTTGAGTGGAATTGGTGAGGCTTTACGTGTAACAAGAAGGTTATAAGTCTGTACAAACAAATATAGAAAAAGATATGAGATCAATTCTTGGGAAAATGGGAAATACTTTTACATTGATGTAATTTTTAAAGGGATATTGTTTGACTAAAAAACATTTGGAACGATAAATAAAACACACAATAAGGTGTATTTTCAGGGACCAGTATAAACCGTTTCTCAAGAGTAGGCATAGTTTATGTGTTTTCAGTTCCATTACTTTGTGTCTGAAGTAAGATCACATCAGTATTCTGACAAATTGATTATTCTCAGGACAACTGCAACCACCTTTGTGCATTTTAGTATAAACTGCCATTACTTTCTCGATAATGACAATGTACAAACACACCACCACAAATTGTTTAGCTTCTACATTATTTTCAACATGCATGTAGAGCATAGATGGGGCCTTTCCTCTTCAAACGTAAACGTTCATTTGGAATCCTCCTTACAGTTTTACACCGATGTGTGATGTGTACTGTACTTCTCTCCAAATCCTGCGGAGGAAACAGGGCTATAGTTCTTATCCGTACATGGGGAAAAAGCCAAAATAGTATTCTGTATTTTATCACTGGTGAAACCTGGACTCATCACCCTCCTTTTGAGAGATTTCGATTTTGACGATCATGAAAAAAAATGGTCTATGCATGGCATGCATGCCTCTAGATAAGTTGGTGTAGTCCTACCCGCTGTACATCACTGTGACAGTCTAGTCAATGGCACCACAAGAATCCTTAGGTGGCTGTAGTGTCATTCAACACTGTATGCTAGAGTTTTCTTTTGCAGTGGTATCACCGTTCACCTCGTTAAATTCAAAACTTTGCAGTTTGCAGGATGGGGAAGTTTATACGGTGTAACTACTGGCTGCTCTGAAAGAACAGATACCGAAGAGTAACAACTCGACGATTCGATCAGTATACTCTGTTCCTCTTCAGGGATTAATATTTTAATCGAGATTTAGACATGTTACTTTCCCTGAGAGTATTACCTTCGAGAAAGTACTGGATTTCAAGTGAAGGGGGGTAGGCAGCAGGGTAGTAAAAACTGTTGAAGGAGTTTTCCTCTTGTGGCGTTTCTGAATTAACCAACCACTCGTACTTCGTGGCAGACTTGTAAGATCCTGGCTCAGGGAAGACGACCCGCGGACCATCATCAGCTGAAATCAACAAACAAAACAACAATAGGGTAAATACTGTAGCAACGTTGAGACAAAATTATAAACGTGGTTGTTAATATCATTTGTTTTCATTTTAGTATTGTTTTTAGTAGGCTTATATATAGTGTAAAGTGAACAAAAGCCACATCGGATACGGTACTAATCATACAGGAGTTAATAAGAAGATGACTATAGTAAACTTGCGAATACAACCATAATTTGTGTAAATCTCTTTTGGGAGGAGTGTTGGCTCAGCGAAGAGCTGTTGTGGTCTCGACGTTTTGAACATACTCTGTCTAGTATACTTTTCGAAACGTCGAAACGTCGAGATCACAATGGCTCTTTTCAGAGCCACACTCCTCCTATCCCGAGGAGATGTTACATATGGTTGTACCTGCAAGTTTGCATAGCTATAGTTACTTCTTATTTTCACACCATGCAATGCTTAAAACATGATAAGTTGGTAATTCCAGCAAGCCTAATAGAAAAGAACTAGTAAACTTGCGAATTCAACCATATTGTGTAAATCTCTTTTGGGAGGAGTGTTGGCTCAGCTGTCGTGGTCTCGACGTCTCGTTGTGAACCCATTACAAAGTATTTCACAAAAATTTATATAAAAACTACACTATATTGGTATACACTACACTAAGAGAGAAAAGGTGTGTCAAACGTGCCGACTTCAATGAATCAGTTAGTAGCAGATGCATGACTATAAGATAAATCAGATCAATAAACGAGCCGCAGGCTAGACTGGAGGAACATTTTCACTCGTTTTGGGCCAAATTTCATAGAACTACCAGCAGAAAATGCTGCTTAACAATTTTATGAAAACCAACAAGTAGCAGCGAAGTACCAGTTAGAGACTGTACATAAGGATTGTAGTTGGTTGGTAACATCATTCCAGTAAGCCAAATTGTTTTGTGCATAAAGGTACTTTTTGTGCAGCTCAATGACATTGATATTGCCAACATAGCGTCACAAAAGAATTATGCCGTAACTTCGAACGTGGGCCACGGCAACTTACACTATTAGTATTATACGGTTAGTTCAAAGTAAACCCGAATTGATACACTTTTATCGCAGGATATCATATCAAAAGACCTAGCCCTGGTTAGGACGTCAGTCTCCGTGGCACCATAGAGAAAGGACCCACAGGTTGCATTAGCAATACAACGGAAATTACGTCATAAAGGACCAATAACGTCAGTTTCCGTTGCATGCACTGGTAATGCAACGGAGACTGACGTCTACCAGGGCTATCCAAGAACCATGGCCTCAACTCTTCGCACAATAATGTAAAGTGACCACTCACCTCCATCCTGACCACAGCAACCAAGGATAATCACCAGGAGTAGCACTGGAAAGATATCAACAGAAAAAAAAACACATTTGGAAAATGTCAGAATACGTGCAAGGCACACATGACCTCTTGTTATTGTCATAGATACAAACACAAATATTTCAAATTTTCTTTTAATCTTAAAGAAGCCTATACAATCTTTCAATATACAGGCTTAGTAGGCGGTACCATAAAACCATTAGCCCCTTTTTGAGATATGAAGACCGCCATAGGAGCACGCAGTTTGGTTTGGGTGTATACAGACAAAAATACCCACAAACCAAATAGTGCACTTGTATAAAAAATGTGTCCACCATAACTCAAATGGCTTATATGGACTGTCACGTCTCGCGCGTATATTGGAAAGCAATGTAGATGCGCGTATAAAGAGCAATTAGCCATTTTTAGATGTAGACACATTGCGATCGATGGCACTATGGTTGAATCTGTTCGTATACTTCCAAACTAAACAGGTCACTCCTATAGTCTCACAAAGATTGATGTAGCTGGAAATCAAACGCGCCCAAAAATCTAAGAATACGCGACCTCTTGTTATAGATCCAAACAAACAAATTGCAAAGGTTTTGTTGTTGTTGAGGTATCCTCACAAAATTTCATGAAACAATTCTCAAACTTTTATAAATCAAATTAAACAGATTTTGTTTGACGTGTTTTTTAAAGATATTATTTCTCATGTTTTCCTCGTTATATTGTTGAATTGATTTTACTTTCATATTTTGTATCACTAAGTATTTCATTCCAAACAACATATATGATTTTCATGGTCACAAACTAGTGTGTGTGAAACTAAAATAATTGACGACACAAAGTTTCGCCCAATTACAGAACTCCATTAAATGGTTGGGACCACAATGGTCCCGGAAGTTCGAATAAGCGCGAGACTTGCACAGTCTATTGTTTGACATTTTGTGATTAGGAATTAATTTTAAGATTGTTATAAATCCAACGTGAAGCCAATTCCTAAAAATTATGTTGCTTACATTAAAGGGAAATAGGGCGAACTTGTTCACGAGGCAATAAGCGCATGATTTGCACACAACCTTGGGGTCGTAAACTGTTCGTAATATTTTGTCGTAATGAATTATGCATGAATTAAAAGCTTTCTCATGAATGTGGACAACCCATGTGCGACAAAAACCATTTGCACACCTTATTGGCTACCATTAAATATTAACGGATTTGTTTCATTAAAAATTTTGCTAGAATGAAAGGGACAAATAACTTTCTTGACCGCAGAAACAAATATACACACAACATTCAAATCTATACCTTTACGCTTGGCAGAAAAGTACAACATGTTCGTATCAAACACAATCTGCATGTACAAAAGTGCCATGTATGCCTCCACCTTGAAACTATGACTTGCCATTGCACGCACAACATTCATTCGCCCATGGCATGTCGTATGGTACATCGTATGTTAATCATGTTTAATAACCCAAGATCTTCATGTTTATGCTTTGATGGTAAATCGCGTCTACTCGTTGATAATCTGTTTGGATAGATCTGGGCGAGAGAACAATTTATTTGCAGTCAATTCTAACTGCATTAGGAACGCGTGACCAACACGGTTTATCTCTCTGTTTGTACTATGAGTAACCAATGCTGTTCGACTAGTACCGGTGGATCGAGATGTATCACACACAAAAATAGTATAGTGAAGTCACAATTGATGTCAGTAAAGAGTTTGTATTACAACTTTTAGAGTCAAGCACAAGAAATGTTGCTTTGTCACCACATTGTTCATGATAGGCCTATTTATCTTTTCCTGCCGTTTTAATATCACTTTTACTAAAACATCAGAACTTCCTTCGGAGCGGAGGATGCTTGTGTACGCTGTTTATACCCAGTGAGCATACCGAACGTATAATTTGTAAAATATGCCAAATGTGATAATGGTATTTTTATTTGGTTGTTCTTTTTTTTCTTTTTTTTTACTTGATTTCAATTACATAGGATAACGATTTGGGGTTGAACAAAGGAAATTTGATAAGAGCGGGATTTGAGCCAACGACCTCCGGTTTAATGTGCCGGCGCTCTACCAACTGCGCTATCTAGCCCTATGGCGGTCTCCCTATTTTGTCAATATCTTTTTCGGGGTACCAGTCAGAAGCCATACAACCGTTAGCTGCCGTGTAGCCAGGGATCACACCCAAGTTTACGATACAACCTGTGAAGCGGTAGCCTCAGGGATCACCTTAAGGGGATACAATTTTTTTTCAAATATCAAGTTATAAACCAGGGAAACTGACTGGGTAGGTTTTAAAATATAAAAATGTACCCAGCCAGTTTCCCTTATAACTTGATATATAAAGATAAATGTACATATTCAAAATGCGGCACATTTTGATTGACAATTTACATCAGAAAAAATATATGTAAAGCGTAAAGTATATTTGCCTACAACCTACATTCCCCTTTACTCCACATTTAACTCACAAGCTTCGCTTGTGTACAATTCAGCTTTTATTGTGAGCTATTTTATTGAATGCAGCCTTTTTTATTGCTTTCATTATTGTATACTTTGCATTCTTGCAAAAATTACTCCAAAGTCTGTTACACCGCGAAATGCCGGATGCTGTACACGAAGCATAACAAGCATCCATCTATGGAAATCAGCAAGGCCCCATTGCTCCAACGAACCAGGAACTTTACCTTCTAGGTCAGTTTGATTGTTCAGTGGATATGCGTGTCCTTCCTCAAGATTGACTGGAAAGCAATAACTATGGCCTATACCACAACAGTTTTTGTTGGTCATTAGTAGGCACGGTTGTAGGCTTCTTCTATTACATTTTTAAAGTAGAAGTTTGTAAACAGAATCAACAGTAATGTTATCTTATACTCCGCACACATAGATCATTGTCATTTGATTGGTGGAACACGCGTCACGTGACATACTTTATTTGACGATGCATTTAATTCCGCGATGCGTATAGGAGTCCTTAATTGATTAATGTAGGACATTTTGGGACACTTCCCAGCGATACTTCTCAGCGTCGTTTCCAAAATAATCATTCCCGCCCGTTGGGCCCAACAAAACAAGGTCATGTCACGTTGGACACGTTTTTGAAGGAGGTTTTAAAAAAATTCAGAGTGTGGGTTGGACGAGTTTCCATGTCTTGTTTGTGTTTAATGTGAAAAACCCCTCAAATAACAATGATGTTTGTGTGTGTTGTCTAAAACAAAAATCTTACGCGTTTTGCTTAAATCACGAGGAGTGAAATTTTGCTTTTCCATTTCACTCGGCTTCGCCTCGAGAAATGGAATAGTCCAGATTTCACCTCGTAATTGTATTCTGCAACAATTGCACTCAAATAAATCCAATGTTTGTATAACATGCATGCAGGGCCTCCTCCTACGAATAACACAAGATGGCAACAGCATGTATACGCCGAATCCGTTTGTGGTATAACCCTAAAACTGTAAATTACTGCGAGGCCAACTATTTCTTTCATACTCAATGAACGCATTAGTAATTGTGAAAAGGATTAGACTGAGTTACATTTAACGAATAAATCGCCCGACTATCCCGTTAAATTCAGCCTGGGTTTGGTAACATGAATTGATAGTTGCGCCATGAACATGGCTATGAATCAAATCCTGATCCTTGCAATCAATCTGCATATCTAGACTTTAGAAAAACACAACAACAACAATCCCACACACCATCTCAGACAGCATGAAACGGCATTCAACGGTAGTTCATACCAGTACCAGTTAAAATCTATACTGTACAACATGTAGGTCAAGTGAATAGTACGCTTTAAATTGGTTTGTGGCACTCTAAAAAGTTGCAGCTACGTGTCTGGCGGTTAGGAAACAAAGTGGACTGTCGTCACGATCACATGCTGGGCCTGTGGCTGTGTGTTGAAACCTTGCACAACGCGGAACGCTTCTCCACACAAGGCGCGTCTACCATTTCCACCTTTATGGAAGTCAAGTCCTTTGTGACGGGCAGGATAGGTGCGAGTTCTTGCCTAACTACAACCTCGTTCCCAGTGGTGTACGATCTTGCCGAGCCAGTTTTGTTTTCTTTCCCAGAATGCATGTGCTAGATTGAAAGGGTGTACACCACTAAATAGGGAGAAAACAAAACCTTAAAATATTCTGTATTAGACAGACTTGAGAACCCCATAAAAAGGGTATACAGTGTGAAAATTCTGATTTTCGGTGCTTCCCTCACCAGGTCCCTACCAGGAGTTAGTAACGAGAGGTATCAATACAGCGCACAATGTGACGTCATATGCAATTGGTCAATATTGAGCCCTTGCACTGACGCCACACGCGGCTATTGCTCTGCCACACTCGCCAATAACTTGTAAACGTGTAAACGCCGTGTCGCCTAAAAAGCACACTACACTTTACAACATGCAGGGACATTGACATGGTGTTCTATAAAGGACACTTTTCTGTTTTGTCGTGCATGTGGGGAGGTCCGTCGTGCCTGTGAGCAACGCGTCGTGCCTGTGAGCAAGTCTGCCGTGCGTGTGAGCAAAGCGTTGTGCCTGTGAGCAAAGCGTTGTGCCTGTGAGCAAGTCCGTCGTGCCTGTGAGCAAATCCGTCGTGCCTGTGAGCAAAGCGTCGTGCCTGTGAGCAAGTCCGTCGTGCCTGTGAGTAAGTCCGTCGTGCCTGCGAGCAAAGCGTCGTGCCTGTGAGCAAAGCGTCGTGCCTGTGAGCAAAGCATCGTGCCTGTGAGCAAAGCGTCGTGCGTGTGGAGAGCTCCGTCGTGCCTGTGGAGAGCTAAGTCGTGCATGTGAGCACGACGGCTTTACTCACACGCACGACGGCTTTGCTCACACGCATGACGGACTTGCTCACAAGAACAACGCTTTGCTCACAGGCACGAGGCTTTGCTCACACGCACAACGGACTTGCTCACAGGCATGACGCTTTGCTCACAGGCACGACGGATTTGCTCACAGGCACGACGCTTTGCTCACAGGCACAACGCTTTGCTCACAGGCACGACGCTTTGCTCACAGGCGCGATGGACTTACTCACAGGCACGACGGACTTGCTCACAGGCACGACGCTTTGCTCACAGGCATGACGCTTTGCTCACAGGCATGACGGATTTGCTCACAGGCACGACGGACTTGCTCACAGGCACAACGCTTTGCTCACAGGCACAACGCTTTGCTCACACGCACGGCGGACTTGCTCACAGGCATGACGCTTTGCTCACAGGCACGACGGACTTGCTCACAGGCACAACGGACTTGCTCACAGGCATGACGCTTTGCTCACAGGCACGACAGATTTGCTCACAGGCACGACGCTTTGCTCACACGCTCAACGGACTTGCTCACAGGCACGACGCTTTGCTCACAGGCACGACCTATTTGCTCACAGGCACGACGCTTTGCTCACAGGCACAATGCTTTGCTCACAGGCACGACGCCTGCTCACAGTCACGACGGACTTACTCACAGGCACGACGGACTTGCTCACAGGCACGACGCTTTGCTCACAGGCACGACGCTTTGCTCACAGGCACGACGGATTTGCTCACAGGCACGACGCTTTGCTCACAGGCACGACGCTTTGCTCACACGCACGGCGGACTTGCTCACAGGCACGACGGACTTGCTCACAGGCACGACGCTTTGCTCACAGGCACAACAGACTTGCTCACAGGCACGACGCTTTGCTCACAGGCACGACGGATTTGCTCACAGGCACAACGCTTTGCTCACAGGCACGACGCTTTGCTCACACGCACGGCGGACATGCTCACAGGCACGACGCTTTGCTCACAGGCACGACGGACTTGCTCACAGGCACGACGGACTTGCTCACAGGCACGACGCTTTGCTTACAGGCACAACGGACTTGCTCACAGGCACGACGCTTTGCTCACAGGCACGACGCTTTGCTCACAGGCACGACGGACTTGCTCACAGGCACGACGGACTTGCTCACAGGCACGACGCTTTGCTCACAGGCACAACGGACTTGCTCACAGGCACGACGCTTTGCTCACAGGCACGATGGACCTCTCCACACGCACGACAAAACAGACAAGTGTCCCTTGTGGTTTATTACTTGATCTTTATAGAACACCATACATTGACTCCCAAGATGATGTCTGGTGAATGGGTCTAAGGAGCAATGTTGTCTCATTTTGCCTGCCATTAGTGTAAGTGCACACATGCGATGTGTAATTTACATATTTCATGTGAAGGGTCTCATGAAACTTGCTAATACATGTAGACCTTTCCCATGAAATACGCAACATCAACACTATTTATTGTTTGGCAAAATGAAGTAATATCACCCTATTTGAATGGGGCTGATGGTGATGTGACGCGTACGCGTTTGTGCGTCTGCCTTGTGCACAACTCTATGGCGTTGCTAACTCTATGGCGTTGCTAATCATGGGAAAGCTAAATACATTAACGGTTGCACACGGACTACTTTGCAAATACATTTACGCGCACATAAGCTGTAAATTTTGCTGGTCAAGATAACGTAGCAATTTTTGTCATTAACTAGATTAGCAGGCACGTTGTTTTTCAACTAACGCGTGCGTAAAAAGTATCTGCAAAGTAGTCTTGGTGCACTATGCGCGCACACACTGACGCGCATGCGTCATGCTACCATCGGCCTCACACAAAAGGTTTCCCTCATTTTGCCCACTAGGGTTCAATTCCATCGGCATGCTTACTGCGGAATTCTGCGCTAACCCCACAAGTCAAGTGTTTTACAGGACGCCGTAAGCGCAGAATTCTGTGGTAAGAAGAGCCATGAAATTGAACCCAGTAGTGTTAGTGCGTACGCATGACGTGCAATTAAATTTTCATGGTCATGACAACACTCCCCGTTTAATGTTGGCTTATAGTAAAGATGCGAAATCAGGACAGCAAAAAGACTCTTAAGTTGGCAATTAATCATCCTGACATGCAACAACATCCCCTGACCTTTAATTTTATAGTAGAAAAAATGTTACAAAATGACGGAGTCATCTAAATTATCGGATTTTTCTGCCTAACATCTGGTTTAATCTAAAATATAAAACAGATCATTAATCGGAGTAAATGTGTGGTTGGTTTGAAGCTATTCAAGGTCTCAGGACAGGCGATAAAAAAGAAACATAAAAACGAGGATGGATGAAAGGTTGGTCAACGAATACACCCGATGACTAGCAGGGTATGCCTGTGATGGATTCGAGTTCAGAGATGTGACAACATCTGGTAGGACTTGATGATGAAAGGATACACGGAAGAAACCTTTATCAGTATCCATATACGTTGAGGTCAGGGATGATACAGGGGTCACTTTAATACTAGCTTTCTAAAAGACAGCAGCTTTCTAAAAAGACAGGGTGAATATAAACAAGATGAGGGACAGCAATGTCAGAAAGGAGACGAGGGCCACTAGTAGGTACTCTACGGACTGGCAGATATGTTCCAGCTATCTCGGGAGGTAATTCGTATCACACATCACATAGGAAGAACGAAAGGGAGATAAGGGGCCGCTACTCGAGATATGGACTGATTGATTCAAATGCAAACAACTTAAAGGCCGTGTATGTGGAAACTGTCCGCATCTATTAATTTACACGAATATGCCGGAGACCAAAGTCGTTATGATCATCAAAGAATGCACTTCTCATCACCAACAGCCTAGCCAGGGACGGCAAACAACCTTGAATAGAGAAATCCTTCTCATTATCTGTCCCTAAATTAAACATGGCCTCAGGCAATGTGTATTCTAATTTTCATCAATTGATTTCGATGTATCGCATTAGAGAAGAACATGTTTGTTGTCAGTATTTCCTCGTGCATTAAGGTAATTCGAAATGAAATAAACGAACAGGTGTCGAATTCTGTTTTCCTAAATCTCAACTCGACAGACACACAAGGAAATGTCCTTATTTCAATAACACAAAATATTCTATAACACATGTTGAAAATGATGGAGAGATGGCCGAGAGGAAAATAAGCTTTTGTGCTTGAGAGGATTCCCCGAAGTACTTCCTTAAGGCATGCTAAGATACTCACTGCCATTTTAGCCTAACTACGGCAGCATCTCTCGTCCTCAAGATGCCAAAATGAAAACTGTCTTTGATCGGGGTGATAAGTAGAGATATTGTGGCCTGACATTTAAGATTCATTAAGACATTATGCCCAGAGTAAATCCCTGTAATTATTACTGTCTGTTCAATAAACTCGGAGATTATATCGTATCAGATGTCTGCTGTATTAATAACTCATCTTATTTCGGATAATTATTCTGTCCAAGTGGACAGGGTAAAACTTAATCACAAAAAGACATTTAGTGACGGTTAATTTGCATAACATTACGTGCTCAATAATTTGCCCCTTAAATGCTAAAGGTCCATCGCTCCTTCAGAATGAGGAATAATTATCAACACAGCAGTCCACGTTTGTTAAACGTTCAAGATTTGTATGAACTGGTGTAGTTTGAGGATTTGCAGCATATTTTTTAGACCTATAAGATTGGAACGATCCTCTTATCAGCCGGCAACTTCAGTGGTCTATAGTGGTTGAGATAGCTGCTCTGGAATGTGGACGATCGAGGGTTCAAGCAAATCCCACCAAGCTGCATCAGAGAGTCAGAGTTTAGTTTCTTCGTGCACGATTTTGTGAAATTTCATAGCAAATTCACTAAGAAAATGAATGATCATGAGAGAGACTGTATTGAAACACTGTGGCCTTTTCGGAACCACGGCTCCGGTTTAGGCCCCGGCTTGTGCTCAGTCCGTAAGTTTGAAATCCTACGCAGGTATGGGACTGAGGCAGACGGTGTCTAAGCCGCAGCCTAAGCCTAAGCCGTTGTTTTGGTATGGGACTGAGGTATACGCAGGTATGGGACTGAGGTATACGCAGGTATGGGACTGAGGTAGACGGTGTCTAAGCCGCAGCCTAAGCCTAAGCCGTTGTTTTGGGTCTATGTGTAAACACAGGGTACAAACAACATCTCTGTCACGATATTAAACACTACATTTCTTAACATGCTCGACCGATGTTTCAGGTGGTATCTTACCCTGTCATTTACCTGTGTAGGCCCCGACTCGAATCCCACCTTGGACGGAGCCTCGCATCCGGATTGGGTTTTGCACCCGATTTGACAGGCTTTCAGTCTTTACCTAATTTCGTGGGTTTCCCCTGCTTTGGGGGTTTTCCTCCCACATCTAAAACTAAACATTTCTTCGACATCTTCTACTGGTATCTTAAGGCCTATTGGTTTAAACACAAAATGTCTTTTTGATAGAAACTTGTGCACCAAAGGCCAAGAAGGCCACGGCGTTCCATTCCAACTTTCACTTTCATTTGTACAAAAATATGATACAATTGCAGTAATGGTTGACCTAAGAGGTCGGACGTCGTTTAAAAGTGAGTCGGATCATAAAATGAGCTTGAGTTACATTCGATATGAGAGATCGTTCTCAATATGACATTAACATTACTGATGATTTTGAAGGCCTCTGGTCAAAGTAAATGAAGAGGATGTTTGTTCCACCCCTTAAATCACTTTTCGCTGCTTCTGTCCATGGTGAAGATTTATAATTTTTTTATAGAAACATCTGTGTACAGGTTTGTCTACAAACAATATATGTAATTACTTAATATTAAAATTAATATGCAAGCCTTTTTCCGTACGTGAAACTTTCCTGGGCCTTGACCTTCCAGAACGATCCATTCATAAAAACGATACAAATGACCCTGCTCACAAAATAACGTGGCTCTCATATTCTGCTTATCTGAGTACATTGAATGTTCTAAATCAATCTCCTCTCAAAATTGTATTATTTTATTCTATTATTGTATTTTGATTTTAATGAAATCTCAAAAAGAATGTTGACATCACCATGAATCACACAATCAAGTTTCCTAATCAAGTGAGTACACAAAGCTTCTCTCAACGCGTCTGTATTACACTGTAGATAGTTGATTGGTGTATAATTAACTAAGTGAATTGCTTGCTGTCCTTTTCATTCTCCTCCTACATACTTCAAATGGCGCAGCAATCAGTCATCAAACTGACAGCAGACTCTAGTAATCGTTATGACCCAGTCATCGAGCACGGACATAGGTACCAAGGCAATCATTCATTAGCCTCGGATTGGACTAATCTTCAACTGCAGGATTCATCACCAAAGTGCTGGGAAATTAACGTCCCCGCTAGTTATTACATATACAATCAATTACTAAGCTGTTTAGTGGACGACCGGAATAATTAAAAGATAAATCTCAGAATGGTGTTTGAACACTAGCGTTTGTTTCCTCTGGAAATGGGCGTTGCTGGTAACAGCTGGAAGTTGAATGTCTATTTCGGCGTCCCTTTTTATTTCGACAGACCTTGTTTAATTGTAAAAGCCTTATAAATGTTAAGCCTCTTGAAAATGTTACCCTTAGAGAAAATCCCAAAACCAGGGAAGCTTTGAAAAATCATTAATTTGTGGGGAAAACGCATTTATTTGCAAAAAAGAGAGTTCATTGCAAACATTGTGAAACTTAAGAATAAAAAAAAAAATAATAATAAATAATAAATTTAAAAAATGGCAGCTCGCAGTGCCCCTTGCTGCGCAAGACCTTGTTTTCCAATATTCCAAACCCAAGTACAATTAAGAAGATGGATTCATGTTACATTTCAGGGTTTGACACTAACTATGATATGCGTGTTGTTACGCGAGCGTTTGCAATTTTGAACGCGCCAAAAGGCACACAACGCAAGCTAATAAAGTCGTGTTCATAATACTATACCGGTATGAAGAGCAAGACAGTGGCTTTGGACCTAAATAGTTTCTTTATAAATTAATGATAGACATAGTCGAAAAGGATTTATATAAATTTACTGAAATTGAGCGTGCAAAAACAGAGACCGTCATGTGCATTACCTAGAAACGCAAGCGTAAAATTCCCAACAAACAAACACTGAGGTGAATATATTGTACACGAGATTCTTCTATTTTCTTGAGTTCATTGATTTTGAACTGGATTGTTAAGTAAACTTCACATTGAATTGAAGTTCAAATACCATCAACCACCAACTGACCATTTTACCACATTACGACGGCACTTTTCAGTTTGGGTAAATCTGTATGTAAATGCATCCAAACCAAACAGGCACTCCTATTATACTATAGTACACCATATCACAAAAAGGCTAATGGAATTGATCGGAGAATAACGAAGCGAAATCTGCATGCCGCTTCAGTGAGGTACTGTAAGAGTTATTCGTGATTGATCCTTACAGTGTATGTACAGTTGGGGCCTCGTGTGGTCTCTGTGTATGCCTAGGATGGACTCGCCGTCTTCGTCGTAAGCAACGGAGGATGAATCCACCCCGTCCTGTACTTCAGATATTTATCACAATGGGAAGCAAATAAACCATTTCATCTGTCCCAGAAAGTGCAAATACCATTTTCCTAAATGCCTAGACTATTTCTCTCAATACTGACAGTGCGCGTGTGAGGCCTTACATGTCGCATTTGTATGTCGTGTAGTTATGCAAGCTGTTGCGCAAGATCTACAAACAAACATGAACGATCTGGGCTATTCATTGACTTAGTTACTTTAATTGAAAAGGGAGGTTTATAAGGTGAAAGGAACATCCAATAGAAAACAATGATACGTGCTCGCGTTTCAACTAATTTAAATTCATTGCGCGGTTTAGCATATCATGATGTGGTTCAGTCAATCAGTCATCTTGACAGGTGCGCTGTTAGGCGGTAAGCTGAAACAATACACAAGCTTTCAACGGTCTTTCTAAGATATCACGTATCTCGGTTTTTCTTACACAAGTTAACATACGCTTCCCTCCCGTGGCCATACCAAGTTAATTCTTTAAAATAAATACACAGATAATGGGCTATGATAGCTTTCACAATGTAGTTTCACGATGGTGCATGTTCCAACTTGTCTTTCAAGTGATATAGACCATGAGATTCTCTCATCATGGACATCGACCTTCATCATCGAACGGTTGCAACTGTCTTGTACACTCCTCTATAAAGGTATATTATTGCGTCTTACAGCCTACCCAAGGGAAATAGAACTAGAATTGTTGTTCAAAACTCCTGAAAACCTCATAGGGCCTATAAAACATGCAAAGCTATAAATCAATTGCAGACAAAAAATACCTTCACAGGTAGAGGAAACTAAATTGATTCCGAACATTAAATAAAGTGTGTTGCAATACCCTCCATAATATACCGCTGATATTAAATCGTAGAAAGGGTGCCCTTATAACAGGACGCGTTCGGGGGTGGGGGGGGGTCATGATTTCAGATCCTCCTGACCGTGTTGTCTGCACTTTGAATAAGGCGTAGAGCGTAATAAGAGCTGCATAGTATTCTAATACACGAGCTTATTGTATACGATCAATGCAGCGTCTGATGGGAAACAAATCAATGAGGATGTGAAGCGATGCTGTCGCAAACATACCTGTCCTGGCTTAAGACCAATCGTCAATCACCGTTTATTGAATATTTAACCAAAATAGTCAGAGTGCTTCAAATCACTTTAAACACGGAATGAAGCAAATGAAGCAACACACTTGCCCCTACGGTGTTTCTTTGTCTAGAATTCCCTGGTCTTGACAATGTGCTTTGTCAACTTTATCAACCGACGTCCCAGATGAGGATACCGTACAGTGTAGTTGCTTTCAGAGATGATCATGGGAATAAACTACGCGTGTTATGCACTGTGTTTAGGGTTATTAGTTCAGTTTTACGGAAGCCCATAAGTGCCATTGAAAGTATAAATTGGTTTTTTGTACTTGTTTGGCGAGGCTTGTCTTTTGCAAGTATTATGTTTGGCAAGTCTTGGTTTTTGCAAAATGTTTGGCAAGTAGGGCCATGTTTGGTGAGTCTTGTTTTAGATAGTAATCGTCGGTCGAGAAAAAAATAAAGACAAAACTGTACGTTTTCTGCTGCATTATGCATGTCAAAAATTCTTGTATGTTGTCTCTTTGCTCATTTTCAAGATTGTTTTATTGTGCCCAAACAAGTTTCTGTTTTGATGCAATTCGGCCATTTTTGTAAATCTGTTAATTTCTTTTTTTATTTATGGCTTTTGAGGAAACTTAACCGTCATTACTGGGGTCAAACGTCACACGTCTTGACTAATGCAGCTCGAATGACATTGGCGACCCATACTGACTCGGAAAGCTATACTCCCATTATTTGTATGTGTTTGTTTCACTAAAAAGAAGACGATTAAGAGATTTAAACATTTTGTATGAACTGTTTCAAGACCAATCAATTCCACTGCGCCGATTCTCAACACGGTACTTCAATTCAGGTGCGTCTGAGTAGCCTCCCCGAACGTTGCCCAGGTTCAGTCGAGTAAGCCAGTGCCACCAATAGTACCCAGCTCATGCGGGGTGTAATTGAGCTCACCTCGGGGAACAATAATACTGTAAAATTTTTACAACGGTGGGTAGTCACTAAGTTTGAAAACAAAACAAATGTTTGTTTTGATAGTTAGGGACTAAAACTAAGCCTACCAACCGATCTTGTGCCTGGCATGATTGATGATAATAATGCTATGTGGTAAACAGTTTTTGTTTATTGTTTGTGTTTACCCATACACCGATGTGTGTTAAGCAGTGTATACAGGTACTCAGTGCTTCCCGAGTCCAAAACATGCAGGCATACAAATTACTCAACCTGGGATTGGAACCCACGACCTTTGCCATTCTAGAGCAGAGGTCTTACCACTTTACCACCGAGCTTGCCCAGTAGCTACAGGCATTTCGAAATATTTTAGCAGCTTCGGAGAAGAAACGGTTTCTGCTCATATAATATTATCATAATATTATTTTATGTGTGTTTACCATAAACCGATGTGCCCTTACACACGCCATCTTACGGGTACTTTTAACAATAAAACAATGCTACCCCACAAAGTCTTCTTTGTTAGAGTGAGAATTTCTTTAGAAAAGGAAATAACAGAACAACAATAGCACTGGACCCCACATACCGGATCTGTAAGGGTGAGTGTGTGTGTTTAAGCACTGTATACTCATTACTTTCCCCCAAGTCCTGTGAAAAAAAGACCCGAAAAAACAAAGGCATTTTACTCAGGTGGGATTAGAACCCAAGACCTTTTCCATTCTAGATGTCTTACCCCCAGACCTCTGAGTGTGCCTGGTGGCTATATTTTAGCAGCGGGTGGCTTTTATTAGGCTTGCAACTGTTTGGAAACATTCATAAATGTCCTTGTGGAGTATTCCAATATTTGGGTCTAAAATGTTTTAACATAATTAAATTGTCAAACTAATTACTATATTTTTTGCGTTGGCTAGTTACAAGTAGGCCTATTTCAAATATAGAAAACCATGTGGTATTGTGGCTGAAAAAATTTGGGGTGGAGCATTTTCTTAGTTGATCCTTTGAACTGCGGTGAAATGCAATGAAATGGGCTTATCTGGAAAAAAGTGGTTAATTACACATTTTTGAGCGAGTTATGCACTTATTATAGTGGTTTTGCTGAGACAGCTACAGTGCACGTGCTTCTCATTTAAACCATAGAACAGGCTCCCATTTTGTGGCGTTCATCTGACTTGATGAATTCCTTCCGAACTGATTCTTTCCATGTCAGTAGAGACCTTGTGCATCGTCGTGCAGCCACTTTGTGCCCATAGTCTGGTCCCTTTTTCATAAAAAAAATCAGCCTTTATAATTGCAACAAGAAGTATACGGGGAATATATGCATGACCATGGTATAACTTAATGGTGAAAGCGTGAAGATTTATCAGGCTAAAAGCCCGGTCCATATACTTGACGGGAAATTGAATGCAGGGCGAATCTACGTGTCGCGGGCAATCAGGTAGGCCTGTGTGCTGTTTTCCAATGTTGTGACACAAGAAAATTCGCTTGGCTTTCGCAATTCGCATAATTGTGACCCATTCTTTTGTTTCATCCGTATAGCTGTAGTTTATTACGAGTCATATTTGTTTGGATCATAAATATGTTCTACTTTTGAAACATCTTTCCAACCATATTTGTTTTTTTTAGAACATACTCTTTTTACAGCCCAAAATTCCCACTCCAAGGCAACGTGTCCCTTTAATAGTTTGATTTCGTTAAAATGTCCTGAATATTAACTTAAAATTACAACGAATTAGAGGGGCAATATATCGCAACACTACGGCGATATAATGCCGTAAACATAACATGACATCTGTAGGAATTTGCGAATATGAGCCACCGTACGTACAAGAACCACCCCTTCGTCACCTCGGCAAGTGCCCCCACACTAAAGGGCAACCTGCAATGCGTTCAACACTGTGTTAGATTACTTCAAGACCACTTCCGATGAAATGCGTGCAGGTACAAAGCTACAGTTAGTCTCTGTCAATCATTGACACTTGGACAGTTGTTTTTTGCTCCGTCCGTCGAATTTAATTCCCGCCAAAGATTGCGAGGTTCGGAATTGAAAGGTTGGCTGCCTCGCAGTGTGCTGTACTTTGTGCGCCTTGTTGCTGTTGTGTGAGACGGATTAATTTAGTTGCACCAAGTAATGATTGATAAGGAGATAGTTCCGTCTTATTTGGGATTTTCGACATCGCTGGGAGTTCATCCAGTCCATCAGTCAAACAAAATTTCATTAAAAGGTGGCTACGTTTTCGAGACGACAACGAGGCAACTGTTTTTACATTTATTTCAGACAGCCTTTTCCCCTTGACAATTGGTATTAAATTAGTATGGTTTACTCTAAAATCCTATTCGATGGAAAAACGACAATAGGATTGTATCAAATCACGTAAGGGTATTAAACGCATTTAGTTACATTTAGCCTCAGTGAGAAGTCCAAGATCTGTATAAAGCATCTAAAATTTGTACAGCTATATATAAGCAATAAATTGGATAAGAGTCGGGAGTATGCTAAATTGTAACCAGACGCATAAGCGGTTCATTTCCTGGGGAAAAAATCAGACTGGGGGAAGTTCGTAACAAATACAGTATCTAATGGCCATTATCTGACACAGGTGGTACCTTGTCACATTTTTGCATTTTACATCCAAAAAAATTGTATTGACGTTTTGTTTTGAACGTACACGTTAGGGTCGGGTATCTCCCACTCTCGCCCCGAACCCCCGTCGTTGCTATCCGCCGCTACAATGGAGGCCTACAATGAAAACGAACCTTTCCATCATCCTGTAGAAAATTTACCTACAAATTTGACAATTTAAACTGGATAAGGACTGAAATAGCAGTTTTTCCATGAGACAGTTTCGTGCATATTGAAGTTTTAAACTTTTTGATAAAGAAGAAGAAAAGAAAAATACAACGATATTGGTGGTGTGTAATTTTGCGACGGCTTAGTGCACGAATGTTGTTTGGCTTCACAGGACGCCGGTACCTAATAAGAAAACGAGATCCGGTGTATATCATTAATATACTGGGAGGTCTATACAAATTAAGCATCTATTGCATTAATGCCAGGGTGTAGACCGAATTAACCGTCTAATGAGATCATGTTAATTACAGGTGCATTGTCAAGCATTGAATAGCTAGTCAGACACCATTACTGCTCCCTATAACGTATTTCACATTACACGATAATCGTATTATAGAGGATGATTAAATATCCGCTGACGGTCGCAATAGCTCACAGTGTTCAAGAACACCAGTAAATTTATAGCCCATGTTCCCATCACTAAATCAAAGTATGTGCTTGTTATGAGAAGGCATAATGATCAGTAATGTATTGGATAGTTTTTCTGAAGGCAAGTTCATCTCAATCTTTGATTTGTAATGTGAAATTTGCGTCTGAAACAAGCCTTCAGAATGTTATTAAATGGCGTTCGCTTGCAGAGCTTGAAGTTTCTTTATATTGTGCTATACGCTGAGCAGAAGGTTGCTATTTGAAGGTAACATTTTGTTTTAACGCCACGGACAACGTGCAGCATAGGCCTAATTGATAGTTATCAATGTTCCCATGAGAATAATTGAATTGTATTATGTGGAAACCATGATTTAAATTCTTCCAAATACGTTCATTAAAACATAAACCGATTCGCATATGACCACCTGAGTCCTGATACATTCAGCTGAATATTTCAATACTAATGAAATCCATGTTATTTTCTTTTACCCATCACACATCGATATGTGTAAAAAAAAACTTTATACTCGGTATTTTCCCCGAGTCCACAGGCATATTTAATACTCATAACCCACAATCTTTGCCAATCTAGAGCAGATGTCTTACCACTAAATCAATAATAATAATAATGTGCCCATGTTTTAAATTTGTACACAATTCATGTTTAAATGGAAGACATGTTGAAACATACAAGAAGATTAAACAAATTTATTGAACATGTCTAGTGAGACTGAATAATTATGGGAAACGTTTTCCGGTTGACTCGTTGAGAAAATGAACGTGAGCGTGAGGTCACCGGCAGCGTGCATTTCTGTGTACTATGATTGTTTGTGTTAATTGCCAGCGAAAACATTCATTTTCTTTGTTAAACTGTCTGCCCAACAAATCTAAAGCATGCAAAGGTTCTGTATATCGTAAAATGTAGAGTTTCAAGATGAGACTTGATCAACCTCCGAGAATAAACACCTGAAAATACTCTGGAGACGAGGAATGCTATTCCAATAAATTTGCATATCTCTATAATTATAAACAGTGGCGCCAAGTTTTAGGATGCCTAACACAGAAAGGGCCTTCGTAACCCAATTTTGATTGTTAACAAAGATGAGTGGCATTTGAAAGTTAATTAACCAGAAAAATACTGCATTTATAACTGAATGGCCGCTAAACCATAAAAGTAACCCAAATACATAACGACATGTAATTAAATCCTGGCTCAGCTACAGTCAACAAGGTGCATTGTTGAATGGATCTTTATTGTATCACAGTTTTATCCTGGAAAAAAACAAGACCGGTAGTACAGCGGCTTAAGAGACCATTTTCTGAGAAATTTAATGAAAACAGCGTATTATATTTAAAATATTTCTAAATCTATTATCAACAAATTGCATTGCATGGTTATGCCAGGCAAATAAAAATAAAGGCGAAACAATTTATGCTTTAGTGATTCACTGTGTACTTTAAATTATTTTAAGAGGATTAAACTGTCCGGAGCAAACGGTTATAATAATACTGAATCAATTTGAAATTGGTTATTTCCAGGAGCAGTTTTAAATTTAACCAAGTCAACAAAAAGCAACCTAAAAAGCATTGATAAAAAATACGCTGCAATTTGTGCATGTTTTTATCAATATATTCCTTACAACGGTATTAATTGAGCATGCTGTTCCTCGCAATTGTATTGTATTGTATTATAACCCCATTAAGTGTTTACGTTAAGTCTGCATCATTCACAGTCTATCAGTTTTTGTGTATTTCCATATGGACGGGCTTGTAATAATACTAGACTTACACTGCGTTACTGGTCTCTCTCGTTATTCTAATCCAACCGAGCATGTGCTCTGACAGCGTGAAGTTCCACTCATACAGTTTATTTAGATTGACAAATGTCCCAGCCAGCATGTTCTCTCATTAACGATATATGCCATGCGTGCACTTAAGTGAAATGTCAGTTGCACAGACGGGGTCATTGTCGCCTATATTGAGATCCAAATATATCCCGATTGGGAATTATACTCCCAAAGGAGTCAATTATAATGAAAACAAAAACAGCAAAAAAGTTGTTACTAAACTACTGCACTTTTTAACAAACAAACATTCTGTTAAAGTTTCATTTAGGCGCAAATATGCAAATAATTATTTGTCACAGTATATGTTTTTTAAGGCATACATCCATGGTGCTTACGTAATATTATTGTCTTCACATGACCAAGTACTTAGTCCGAATAGGAGATCGTCGGGAAGTTAAGCTTTAGCCACCTTGAGTATATGGTCCCATCCACAGGAAGATATCCCTACATTGATTCCTATGAGATCCTTCAAGTTGACACCCAATCTCTATCTTATAAACAGGAATATATCAGCTCAATATAGCAGCTGCTATTTCAGGATGGCTCAAAAAGTGGGAGATACATTTGTGTATACATGTGTACTGTTCAGTCTGGTAGTTTCTACGGGTAAACCCCTCCCTGTACGTGGTTTATGCAAGGATCGAATATAGATTTCAATCCCATCAGTCACAACCCGTGGATTGGTAACATTGTTAATAACTTGTGAGTTTTGCAAGAATGAGTGCTTCGCAGTTTGTAAAAGTGGATGTATGCCTTAATGGGCAAAATAGATTAATGTTGCTTAATACAGTTATTTGCTAAGCATTCATAAGCAGGGAACTACGTTCATGATGAACACTACACACTAAAAACATTTTAAATTGTTACCTATTTTGCTAAGCAGCGTCTTTCCGCGTTTATCAGCTTTTTGGTATTGAGCACTGATTTGAGATGAATAGATTAAGTCTTAGGGGCCAATTGATTAGTAGTAATTACCGCTTGAAAGGTTTCTCCTAAGTAAAACAAGGCAGGATACCAGTCACAGATGGTACACGTGATTGGCTTGGCTTTCAAATTCTGACATTTATATCAATTCAAAGTTCATGAAGGTACCGGTGCTATTTTTTCATTAGTCACGCCTTCCCATCAACGGTTTTAAGGAGATTTTGTTTAAAATGCCTTACTTTAATCGTTCACTCCGAAATCCAAACAAAGTTCAACTTCGAAGTCTATGAAGTGAAACGTCCTATACACGTGCCCATAAAAACCCGAATTGATATTGTTTGACCCAAGGTATCAGTAATTATTCTCATCTGAGCTTTTTTTTTCTAGTAAGTCGTCAGTTTAACAATTTACGTTGTACTGTATACTAATTTAGGAAATGCTGATTAGGATGGCTCACTTACCTTTTTTCACACGATGGATAAGACGAATGGCTAAAGAGTCACTGTTGGACATTTTGATTGAATGTCTGACACGTTATTTCACAACATTGCAAACCCACGGCAAAGTCACCTCGCCATGCACTGCTGGTCATACACACCAAGCTAGCGGCTTTGCAGGCAGATGAAATGGGTCGTGTAGGTTGGAGATGAAGCCAGCAAAATCAGTCTCGTCCAGTTGAAATAAAGATAATTCTAGACGTGCAGAAACTAGAGATGTAAAGCGAGCCAGGCATCGCATGGAACCCTACCACTCGAGTCGTTACCTCAGACCATCTCATCAATATTGCCTTTCAACAAACTCCATTACTTCATCCATTCACAATTGAAGAATTTCATTAGACCTGCTGCAAAGGAGACTTGCAAAACTGGCTTCCAAGTAGTTTCATGTACACAACCAGGGCGACGGAAAGCCAGAGTGAGACTGAGTAGTAGTAATTATAGCAGCTCTGCTGAATTCCAAATGACAGCATGCAATGAGACAGCCGGCAAGTTCATTTGACTGCCATGTAACCTGCACGTGTGCTATGAATATGCCGGCCTCTGCCCTGGCTCGCAGTGGTACATGGGTAAAAACAATTGATTCCTCCGTCACGGTGGCTGACGTAAAACGTCAGTTTCATTCATGTGTGGATAGAACCTGATTGGAATGTATGCTAATTCGTATTTTACTGAATCAATCGATGATAATAATGTGTCCCTAAAATATTTAAAGAATTTTCAATTACGATTTGTTTATTCCTATGCAGAGGGTGATGGTAATCACACAGATCTCTCTAATTAATGCTAACCATGCGGACGACTAATTCACTTTAGAATTAATGCCAACGAGTCTATACTACAAAGCTGGCAATAATATCAAACCTGAAAACTTTGATTTCTTTCTGTGACTTAAACTGCCACTTTTTAAGGACATTGCATGAAAATCTGATCTACTAAAATTAATAATCCCCACACATTGATACACTTACACTTTCTTTTATTTGTCGCATTTGTCGCATCAAAAAAAATACACAAATATAATTTTAAAAACAAAATAAATTCACGTATTCCAATTTAACAATCTGCACTGTCAAATGTACCCACTTTCAGTTTTTGTCAATTCTCAAGCAAACCATGTTCAATATGATCCACGCTGGCACTGATCCAGCCATTTCACGTGCCATTTTAAAAATTAATTTTTAACAAAAATGATCCCTCACGCACCTGCTTCAAAATACACTGGCCGCTTCCCCACACTAGATGAGAGTCCGGTGTCAATATCAAGAAAAAGTGGTTGATACTCGCGGTAATATGACAAGAAGACTCCCAAATGAAAACCAACTGTCATTCTACATCGCAACGAGTCATCTTCCTCAATGATACCTGTTTTCGTTTTAACCTTGCTATCTATTTGCCCGTGAGCCCGGTCATATCACTATGTGCATCGTACCAAGTCATACTGGACCCTTAGGCTTAGACACTTGATGATGCTGAGTGCCACTCGCTCCCCAAGAGTAAGCGATATTGATTTACGGATTGGACTCTTGTTTCCAATCCGAGGGTGATGTTCTATCCGTAGTTTTCAATCAACGATCTGTTTGCCAGGAGATATGTTTTTGTGTGGGTGCCTTTTTTGGAGGGAGTCGCGTTGTGTTTAGCAGACCGCCTCCAGACGTGAGACTCGGTCGGTACATCATTACATCTACTGATACAAGATTGTATTCTAGCTCTTGCGGATGTGTAGTGAGGGAGTCGGGCTCCAATGAGCATTTGAGTTAGGAATCGGATTCTGACATTTGAAACTTTTGACTGACTTATTCGCTTCGACCCACATAAACGTATTATGGGAAAGGTCTATGTGTACTGAAACCAACAATACTGAAATTTAGTTGAAACATCTGTGTGCAACGTTACGAGGTTTTGATACGATTGTGACAAGCAATTATTGTTCTGTTTGATCATGATCAATGGAATTCCTGAATATAGCACTAGACCTTCCCCGTCAGGGACGCGTTTCAGCCCAATTTAAGTTTGAGGTAGTTTTTTACACGCCTTTTGCATGCTTAGGCCTAATGCCTACAAAATCTCTAAAAATACATTAAGCTTCTCCACGACTGTCTTCATTCTATTGCGCATTCTACATATCAATTTTGTAAAGCTACTTCTGGTGTATTGTCAATCGTGTCTTGAGTTTCCGTGTAAACCTTACAGGCCCGGGCTTTATTTCGAGCCGAGACCGGGGTGTGCTCTGTAAATTCACGGCCGACTTTTCATGAAGCCTTCCACAAAATAGTGTTCCTTGAACCAAAATCAAAATGGGAAAAAAGTCCGCCTGTTTTTTCTTCTTTAAATGGCAGATGTGTTCGTCTTGACACTAGAAATATCATAACGGAATGTTATATTCTGAGGTCACCGTTAGGGGCGCTGTTTGTCTCCCAATTTCGCCGGCAAAACAAAAATTCAGTGGTCAATCTTTTAAATCCTACAATGAATTACCGATTGTCACGTGATACTCATGATTCCCATTTTATCGAAAAAAATTCAAAAATAATAATGGTTAATAGTTTGAAAGTATATTATAGAAAACACGTACAGTAGAAACAAGAATTAGTCTTAAAAGTACAGAAAAATACTTACAAAGCAAAAGAGCAATAAATCATTAAACCGCCTCGCTACAAAACTATCCTTGGAATCTTTAAAAGATGACTGGAATTTGGCAACAATTTTCTTCTAAAGCGCTCTGTGTTTGTGCATAGTCCACTTATCACTTGTCCAGTCTTTGACTGGGTTACATGTGTAATATTTGTTTTCACCTTAGGGGGCGCTCTGACTGCGCAATGATGCCAACAAAGAGAACATTGGTCTCAAAACATGAACTATAGGCACTCATGCAGTGAGCGCGCCATCGTAGGTTGCATTTTGCTGGAAAACACTCAACCACATTAGTCTAGAATTAAGGCAAACGGATAGAACCATTCTAAACAGTTTGGAGACAGGTTTTAAATTTGATTTATTCATATATTTACTTATTTGTTTGTTATAATTGTTTAAATTAGGCCTATGAGACCGCTCAGTATAACGCCGTAAAAAAAATGGTTTCTCTAGGAATTGGCGAGTATGAGCCACCGTAGAGTTGAGACCTTGTTTTAATTACTTATTTTCTAATTAATCGTTAAATGGTTTACTAATTCGAGCGTTATATCGCCGTAAAAACATGGTTTCTCTAGGAATTGGCGAATATGAGCCACCGTAGAAAACAGAGCGTCGGCCTCTATTCCATAGACAGATTTGAGAGCCCAAATAAAAAAGAAAGAGTGTTCAAATTTTGCCCAGTTGTGGGCGTTGTTGACTTCCTGAGGTATTTTGGATGACATAGACCCTGAAATAAATGGTCCTATTTGCTGAGAGGTGTAGGGAAATTTTTTCAAGATTGATGCACGGACATTTGGAAAATTACACCAGTGTAGGGGCGTTTTTTGATTTGGAGGGGGAATAACTCGACGGGCCCAGGAACTCCCCATATTAAATTGAGCAGGGTGTAAAAGCTCAAGAGTCAATGGATAATTTCCCCAGTAAAAAGCTGTGAGACTTCTAAGTAGTTTATTTATTTTTTGTTGTTTAGCATTTTGCACTGTATGCTATGGGATTTTATTTAGTGGGGTGCACCCTATAGGAGGAAGCAGGACCTCCGGGGTGCACCACACTACAATGTCAAATTCATGCGCCAAGCTGATTACCATCAACATCTTTTGACTAGTAACGTTTTTGGAGTCACGCAATTAATAGATTGTGTAATATTTTAACAATGTATCACAACCTGGGGGTTCTGTGCTTCAACTTTTGAGGAGATTTTATAAATTTAGGCTTTAAAGTTGGTCCTTTGTGGCTTGGGAATGGGAGGAATCCTTCGGGGAAACTGGCAGCGAGTCGGTTTAGGAAAAGGCACATTTTCAGATGTGTTTTTTTCTAGGGTAATTAGCAAAAATTCCAAACGGCTGACCTACCAAAAATTGAAAAGACACAAGAAGTTTAATTGTCTGAAAATGTATCTGATTGGTTTTCAGGAGGCTGAGAGACTTTAAGTATTTGTTGAGTATTTTTGAATATTTATCATTTAGCATTGATTATTTATGGGAGTTTATTTTGTTTGGTGCACCCTCCGAGACTTTGAATGCCGCCCTTGGATGCCATAAACTGAGGTTATTGCTTGTCAGAGTGGCAAGCTGTTATAGCATGCGACATTTTGTTCACATCCATTTCCAATGTCTGCTCTTTCCAAAGCAAACGGCTACAACTTTCATGTGCAGGTTGTTATGATGAGGTTTCTAAGGGTTGCCAAACACTATCACGTGTCATCAAAGGGCTGACATCATTGAGCAAAATATGGTTGCTATGGCATGTTTTTTAAAGGTAAAAGTCTTATGGCATATATTGAAAAAATGTGATGAAATTTTTTGTGAATAAAAACGAGGAACATAGTTTTAGGGTTTTGTTCTAGGAAAGTGGGCCCTAAAATGAATGTAAAACAGTTTCCAAAGAATATACTTTTCCCATTCTGTAGACTCATCAAGTATATACGCACATTGTAAAACCATCAACTCAATAACAAAATACAGTAACATAATGATGATGAGGTGCTGTTTACCACTCTATGGGTCATCTTGGGTTCAAATTTGACATGAAGGTGCATTGGGGAGATATTTTCCTAAGCGACGGTGGGCTGGAATTGTTATTAACCTCGATAACCTAATACAATAGCTGAACAGATTTACCTGTCCTAAATAAGCTTTAGCCTTGGTGAATTCCACAGTGATTCTTTACATCTGGACGTACTTTTTGTTTTACTGTTGAAGATGCAACCCGTCAACGACTAAGACCTTGTTTCATTGACCATTTTTGTGTTCGTTTTGTTTGCTAAGGCCATGTTGGATGTGGCTATGGACCATAGATCTATAATGCCCAAAGCTGTATTATTTAACGTTGCCGTAGCAACCAACGACCGTAGACCGTAGCCGAGACTGCTTGATTGGATTTGCTTTGCCAATCAGGATACATTTTTTGTAAGGGAAAGACACACTTGGCAATACAGAGTTTGTCTCGGTTTGTTATTGGTTGTAATTCTCTGCATTAGTGTTGCAGCGAGAATGATACTTTGTAAACACCTAGAGGATCATGGTTCTCATTGAATTTTCCATGAAAACATTCGTTTGATAAAATCATCCTGGATTGGTGTTTGGGGAATGATTTTGTGTTTTTGTAAAAAGACAACAACTTGAATGGTATACATTTATTCCATTCTTCTATAAAAATGACCAGTGCTCATTTTGGTGATTTGGGGGGGGGGTAAGTAATTTGTCCCATTATTTGTAATAATCTTAGGCTGTAATCAGTTCTGGAGTCCCTTTTATCAACCAGTTGTAGAATTAATACTTTCGTAGAATCAGTTTCGTGTGAATACTATAATTGATTACAGTACCTCGACAACCTGGGAAACACACGAAATGAATTGCCAGTTTTTTGACTTTGTTCTTTCATAAGAATTTACATCTCGCTGACCCTTCAATCCAATTACTTCCCAGAAAGGGGTGGGGGGGGGGGGGGCCGTGTGGCAACGACGGGTTAACCGAGTTGCGAGATGTGAGGTATAGCAAGCACAAGAGGGCGCTCGACATATCGCACTGCAACCTTTTTGTTATGCTATACCTGGGGCATAAATGAATGTATTTGAGCAGGGCCACTAAGGCTTTTTGCCTAGGAAGGAGTGAATCTTTTCAATTTCCTTGTCTGAGTTGGGTACCATGATCGGAAGAAGAAGACGAGTGCATCTGTTGAGGGAGTTATTAGCTATTGCTCCCGTTGCAACCATGAGACCGAATGCAACTTGTGTACAGAACCATCTTTTTTTAAGCGTACATTAGGTCTACACTACATTTAGCGTCACAATTGAGTCCAACTAGTGGTACCAACCCGAACACTAACATTCTCTCCAAACACGGGTTTTCATTGTAATGATCCGAAAATGCGGAACGCAGGTCCAGTTAACTTAACAATATCATTCCGTTGAGTGCCGATTAGTCCCTGTATGGACGTCATAAATACATAATAAAAGGATATATAAATGCTATATATGCAGAGGAAAAACGGCAGGATCAAATTATTTACATGTCTATCCGCGAAAAAAAAAAAAAAAAATTTTGTATTTATATATTTTACCAATGTTGTCTATCAAATTTTTGTTAAATTAATGTTTAGTCGACGAAAGACCAAGTGAGGGCGCTCTGTACTTCTGGTGAGAGTATCGGGTAAATACCACGCGAGTGGTTAACTAATGTGTTTGCATGTTACCTGCTCCATGGTTTGTCATTTATATGGTCAGTTATACTTCACTTTTTAAACAATAACAATAATGGAATGCGTTTTTTCTTTTCCCCATCATTTGAGTGGCGCAGTAATGGGAATTTACCTTTCATCCACTGAATGCCGTAACAGCGTTGACAATTTCCAACTGTTATACGACATTTTTTAAAAGCTTAGGCCTAATATAAACCTTCGCTTTATCTCATAAAAAACAAAATTTGTTCGAAATGCGGGTTTGTCACAAATGAAGCGCGAAACTTTCAATCGTGGTGAATACAAGTTAATACCACCCAGTAGTCTCTTTAACACTACCATGCTATCCAAGGAGAGGACAACAATAATAGTCAGTGGTGCCTTGGTACAGTGCAGACGAGCATGTCATACATTATAGTGGCATAACCTTTACAGTGAAATCAATAAAGCACCGCAGGGTTACCTAGCAGTCAGGATGCGGGGGTCGGTGCAGACCACGTATAGCATCACCATGCTGAAGACACATGCTCAGTTGGATGTGTCAGCATTCAGCAAGTCATGCACATATCCTGCATCGGTCACTGTTAAATAAAGTAAGATATCTGCTCAGATGTCAGTTGATGAATTTGATTCAAAAGCGATATTTTAAAAGCATTTATTGGCTACCAGAAGAAAAACAAACGTTTTTCTGGAATTTACGATATTCTACAATAGCTGAAGTTTTTAAAGAAAATAGACATTAATTTGCGGTAAATAAAATTGTGATGGTATACGAAAGGGTACCGTAAACACGGGTCATTTTGAGATATTTGCTGACCGTACTTCCATGAGATAAGATGCTGTAGTTTGAGAAGATTGAGTTTAGTACAATAAAAAAGGAAGAGGAAAACAAAGAATAAAATAATTCACCAAATTGTACAGCAGTGTTGCGGTAAGGTACTAACAGTACAGGATTCGAGCCGCTCCCCATCACCTAGCATGTCCGGTGGTCTGGCGATTAGAATTCCATTGTCTTGGGTTCAAATCCCACCCGAGTAGCATGTGGATTTCCTTTCCACAAGACTCGGAAACCACTGAGTATGGTACATGTATTTATAATGCTTATACATCGGTTTAAGAGTAAATATATATATACATGTATATATTAATTTACCCAGACAGCGGCGAAAATGAGGTAAATTTGTATATGGGGCACGAAGAGGGCTGCACTGCCATTTTTCAAAGCGATCTATGTTTTGCGTTTGCATTTTCCTTAAACAAGCCCCCTTTTCGGCATTCTAGTTATGATGTGAAGTTTTTCTCATAAGATATCCTGATGTGGAGATTAAACAATTGCATTGTCTGCGTTTCAATAGAAAAGTACATGTAGCTGTAAACATTGAGTAATAGGCCTACCATAGAAAGAGGAAATAATTTTTGACCTCCAAGGTGTGTGGGGGGGGGCAGCAGGCATTTTGGGGTCACGTGCGCCCCTCGTTAGTAACGCCCACACTCTAAAACAGAAGTGTAAAATGTTGCTGTGTAAAACTGCTGGGTACAAATATTGTGCATCATTTGGTCAATATTGGGTAAAACGACAATTTTTGTTTTACCCCTCACTTGTGTAAAATAAAATACACAAGGGAAAGGTAATAAAGTACCCAACATTGGGTAGGAAATCAAATAGCATAACACCGAGGTTCAAATCGCTCATGAAGTGGGTAAAACAACATTTTTGTTAACCACAAGCAGTATAACTTTTGCACATCAAGTAGTACGAAGTAACTGAAAATGGGGTAAACTGCCCCTCGTGGAAACATTTTACCCATAATGCAAAGTGTACCATACATTCGGACATAGCAAGTCGCAGGCACAAATCACAATCAAAGATGGATGGGGTGGACGTAGTTCTGATGTTGCAGGTTGTTGATGTCTGATGTTCATGTAACCACAGTTGCCAAGAGAGAATTTTGGCTTTATGGTAGTTATTCTGTTCGAGAAACAACAGGCATCATCTACACAGGAAAGCCATGGATTGCTAGCTTCATTGACTTTGCAACACAACGATTTCGTCATGGGCAGTCTGAACCGTCAATAACGGGTCTGGCAAAACCAACCGGCTCTTTTCAGAGCCAACACTGCTTCCAAGAAGAGATTGTTACATAGTCTGCTCGCAAGAATTTTGTTAATGTTCGTTTTCACAAACCAAACACCAATTTTTTGGTTTGCCCCAAGTGTATCTGGCTGTACACAAACTCCCCAGTTGTTTTATGCAAGGTGATTATTGGGTTGTGACGAACATTATAATTTAATCAGAAATTGTACTGTCCAGTTCAATTCTGTTCACACAAGAGTATTTCAGTTGAACAAAAATACACCGAGTGATATACACGGGTAATGTTAGTGTTTCTTTGGCTGACCCCCCCCCCTTCCTAATCCTTTTCATGTTGTCATTGTTGAATCAGGAGTTGAATAAAAGTGTTTTAATTTAATTGTTACTTTTCGGTTTTTTTTTTAAACAAACAAACCAAACAACAGCCCTTCCAAAAGGAAAAACAGTTACAAATTAATTTGTGCACAAAAACTGATTAAAAGCAACACAAGTGGGGGTAAATTAACTACACAACAGTGCTGGGTAAAATAATATAACCCAATCATTGGGTACGAAAAATAATAGCACAACACCTGGGTAAAATGAAGGTTGATTAAAGTTTACCCAATTTTGGAGTAAAAAGGGAACATGGTCGTCACATAGGTAAACCTCTTACCCAACTGTGCTGTGCTAAAGATACTGCACATGTTGGTATTAAAAATTACACAATATTGGATACTTTTCTACACTTTGGATGTTGTGCAACAATTTGACACAAGTCAACGAACATGTTCCCTTTTTAATACCGAAAGGGTAACAATTTTACCCAATGTTGAGCAACTATTTTTTAGAGTGCATGATCCCCGATGCTAGAACACATTTTATCCTCTTTTTTTTCATTTTCTTCCGAACAAGAGATCATCATAACAATGTGAGTACTTTGTAAACAATCGTAAGTACAGTAACTCTGTTGTAGCATTTCGCGTCAGACCACCACTCGAAGAGCAATAAGACTAATGGGCACAATATACATTCCTTTAGTTGACAGTTATTTCAGAGGTGTGATTTTAAGGTCTATAATTGAAAAGGAGATAATAATACTGTTCGTGTAATATTTCTCCCGCACCCCTTACTATGTTTTCACAAACAATATTATTCAAACTGCTGCATCCAACCATGATCCAAATGACGTCAAACAAATACACACACACCTAGCTCTGGGTCGCAATCACTCTGTATTTCTTTGTTCTGTACACTTAAGGAAAAACATATTCTTTATCACTGTAAAAACAGTGTAAGTCAACATAGTGTTTCAAGTTCCTACATTATGTGGACATCTTTGTTCTCATCAGGTCCACACTTCTGTAGCGTTATAACACCAATAATATAGGAATTAGCTCGAGTGGACTGTGTAATATCGTACACTGCTTTTTGCAGAAGTACAGCATCTTTTGATAGTACATGTATATAGCATTTTGAGAATCATTTCACTGTGGGAAGTAATGTGGTTATGGAAAAAGATATCAGTTTTTATCCCCCATAATTTGAATCTGAGAATCTGAGAAACGTTTCTGTTAGTATCAGATTGTGTATTCCAATTACGGATTATTCTTCCTACGTGGACATAACCGCTCCAGATTTTCGGTGATATTTCAAAAACGCTACCACCTTTTGAAATGAAATTTTCACTGGTTAGTTTTTTAGTACATATCTACATTTATAGTATAAAAAAATAGTATTAGCTGGTGCAAACTGCTTACCAACCAAAATGACCTATGGTATAAATGCACAAAAATAGTTAGTGACCTGACGTTTCGACCCTAGCAGAGTCTCTCTCGAAGGCTAAAAAATTATATAATATAAAAAACAATCGAACAGTTCCAAAAAACAAATTAAAGGTATGCTTTGCCTTTAAAGTAAAATACATTTATAGGTATAGTGTTTTAACTAATATTTGTATCATCACTGTGGTAAAGGGTACCAAGCAACCTAACTGAGTGTGTGACAAGGTCATACGTAAAGGAAAGCGTCGAGTCTCCTGCTCGTAATATTCAGATCAGTGCATTTGCCTCACGGTTAGTGCCTAGTCTACCTCGTCATCACATAGCACTTCGGCCTTACGTGCAAGTTCACTTTACACCCGATATTTGGCGTTCAGTGCCAGTGATGACTCGCTAGAATCAGAATCAGACTTCAATTACTTTAAATTTCAGTTCATTTCGTTGAATTAGAAAATAATTTGTTGTTGGAAACAACCTTGAGAAACTCAATTGCAATCCTTACAATGCTCACATGTTGGGGTATAATACACCACTGCATATACTTAACAACCTCATCACAAAATTCCAGTCACGATATCTCCACTTGAAACGATGTCATCTGGGGGAAATAATGCTGACGGAAGCTTTTTGACCAACAAAAAGTATTTTAAAGCGTGGACTATTTATGAGCATCACTTAATAGCATTGACCTTCTCTCCGTTAATTAGTTGGATGGGTTCATGAAAGCTAGAGGATTTGTTTGAATGTTTTCTTCCAATAAACCATGCTGTATACTACTGAAGTGTTAGCCTTCAATAGTATTTCAAGTTTGCTGATCACATGACAACGATCGTTGCTTTATTATAGAGCTGCTTGGTGTCATCGTTTATGCGTATATCATGGAATGCCAACGGCATGGCCTAGCTCATATTTCATCTCCTTTAATAATGACTCCCACCACGTTATATGTCCAAGATTAAAGGCAGTATACCAGCATAAACTAGAAACTTCCCATCAGACAGTATTCTTCACATAATGTCTTTGTGTGAAGTGAATTAAAACTGTTTCAATTTTACCTTCACCCTTAAGCTCACTTGCTATACCGTCGGTTTTCAACTGGGTCAAAGAAAATAACTGATTGCTTTGCCAAATAAAATGTCTACGCCTTTGTTTCTTTCTTGAATTAAAATAAACATATTATGATTTTCTAAACAAAGTTGTCTCTCTTCTTTTAAACAGTTTCCCCTCACGCACCGGCACAAAGGTATCCATTACATATTGTAATAATCACCATAAACAATTGCAGTGCTGTGATTAATATCATTTATACCGCCTCGGAAGTCTTACCTTTGAAAGGACTTGCGTCTTTCTCTTCATTGTCAAAACTAAATGTCAAATCACCATTGGAATAAACAAGAATACGCGGGCAGGTGAATGATCCATGCCGCTATCATGACTTCATACTCAACGATCCCACCGTTGTACTTATCCAATGTGTAAGCAAATCCCGACGATCTGTTTAACATCTGCCAATCGATGTACATTTGCACCGGTACATCAGTGACATTTTGAAAGAGTCCCATTAAGTATTAGTAATTGTTTAGTACGCTACACGTTGTGATGGATGGCGGTTATCTTGGAAGGAAACGTGCCTCCCAGGGCAGAACCAGATTAATTTAGGCTGCGTGCAGGACTTAGGCCTACATAGCCAGTGGTGGGCATTGACACCTTGAGATTCCTGTCAAGTTTATCAACCAACAACGAAAAGACAAAAATGACGAATGATCAAGAAATACATTGGCGACAATGTTAATCAATGAATAGAATGCTTGCTTCCAGGCTCAACTTGACTCGGTCCTATATGCGGATTTTACTTCACTCCGCTTCAAGACGCAATAGGCTTAACATCATCAGCTTCGAGACGACATTGACGTGCTCAGATGGACCTAGCTCGACTCTGAGTACGATTAGGCTCATGTCAGCCTAAACGAATGGACTTGGCTCGGCTAGATAGTGACTCAAAACGTAGGCTGGAAGCGAACGTTAAACAAAATGGGCTCGATTTCAATACTCCGTCTGGAGACGAGTCTGACGCGAGATGTAATGAGCAAAGCTGGGCGCGAAGTATACAAAGGAGTTGGCTTGGCCTAGAACATAGACAGGCCGTTTTCTAAACTACAGTTTGGGTTTGGGCTGTGGCTCGGGCTCCGTCAGTTATTCAGAAAGCATGTGCATTCCTTACGGGGCTTTTAAACAGGCGAACGGAGCCCAAGCCCAAGCCCTGGTTTCGAAAAGGGACATAATGGTTATCGACTACAGACGTAAATGACAAGGTTGGGCGCAGACTAACAGACGTAATGACAAGGTTGGGCGCAGACGTAGACTAACAGACGTAAATGACAAGGTTGGGCGCAGACTAACAGACGCAAATGACAAGGTTGGGCACAGACTAACAGACGTAATAATCCTGAGTTGACTCAGACTCAAGACGTGTACCGGTAATTCACTCAGCTCCGACTGAAGACAATGAGGAGTTGACTTGACTCAGATTAGAGACGTTATGTAGTCAAATCGGCGGGCACTCTACACGTACTGAACTGAACTCATAGACAAGAAACGTAGTCTTGCAGCCTTGAAGGCTAGACTAGGAGTGGTTGTGCCGATGACCTATCACCCGGTGCAGAAAAACTCAAGATGCCAAGACGAATTAAAAGCTGTATACAAAGATGTGCTGGTAGGCTTCTTAGGCTTGGTGGTGGACGCATCTCCCTGATGGCTGGAAGAACTGCCGGTTTGAACAGTTCCGTTGATGGAGCATTCACTGCTGATATCAGGGAGTTGATTTCAAAATGCGGACTGCGGACTTAGGTAGTATGAATATCCACAGACTTTAACATTGGAGGATGGTTGTCGGTATTAAAAGTCATTTTGACTGCGACTTTACACGGTCGAAATTGTGTGATTTTCCTTTTGTTTCGTGAACTAACACCTTCCGCCATTTTATGGAGTCAAATAGTTGGTTCTAAAATGGCCGACCGTGCTAGTTTACGGATTTAAAGGAAACTACACAATTTTGAGGTATATATGTGTGAATCATTGTGTTCCAGTTTTAAAACATCTTTCCAACCATATGAACTTCACAACAAACATTTGTATAGCCCAAAGCGCCCAATCTGAAGGCAACGCGTCCCTCAAAGATTCGCCAGCAGACATTTAAGTGAATGGACCTATAGAATCGTTTCTGTTGACTGCCGTGATTCTACAATGACTGCACAATATGAATGAACTTTTTGTTTTTGTAATCTTGGTCAACACTTATCCAGAGATGGTCAAACAACGTAAACATGTTGCCATTACAACCACCAAAACAAATACTGTGGCATGAGCACTTCGTGAAAAAATGTATGTAGGCCTATGTTTAAACAAAATCAATTAAAACTTTCCGAATCGGTGACAACTTATTTATCTAAAAATCAAATTGTAGGTTTAGCATGGACCGGGGTACCACCAAAAGCTTGCTGCTCTGTAGGGCCTATAACATTGCTACAATTTTTGATAAAAAGCCCATAAGTGCCAATGAATATAGTTACTCCTTTCTTTCTGATAACGGGATCATCACATGCGCCAAAGCCCGTTTGTCGTACTCCGAAGATACATTTAAAGACAATGGAACTATTCGGTTGTAGAGGTCAGAAGACAACCCAAGACCATAGAAACTCACGGGATAGGCCCTACCCATTAAACTAGAGATTGAAAACCCTGAAGCACGTCCCACAGGATTCAAACTGCAGGCTCGCACAGTGTACCTTTGCTTCAATTTGGTTGACATTTTGACAGCGCCCAAAGAATGATTACACCCACGTTGTAAGTCACGTACACTTGTTACCGCGCAACAAACACAGCGTATAAAGCCCTGTACATGTACATGGCATGGGTACTAACTTAATCATCTAACAGAATAAAGAGGAGAGCTGGCTTTTTAAAAACCATTCGATCTGGGTGAAACTTTCTTGTGTACCATTTTGGATAGGAAATAGAAACAACAGTAGGAACTGTATCGCAGAACTAAACATACTTGCTACACAAGAATGTACAAAAGGCTTGATTTATCTTAAATCATCGTTCTCGAGGAGAGAGGGCCCATACCTTTCACTTAATTTAAAAAACTGTTCAAGATCATTTGCGGTCCAGTCGAACACTACAGATGTTGGGGCTGGATGGGTGACAGTTATTTCTTGTCGACGTAAACAAAGTACCGATACGGGGTGTAGTGAGGTAAGACCTAGGTACTTACTCCTTAAAAAAAGGCAGAGGGAGAAGAAGAACACGACGAATAACAAATAATTCATTGGTAAGGAGCGCTGCGAGAGATGGCAACTGCATGTGTTTTAAAACAACCTTTGTACTTTGAAGTCTCGTCACTTTAAATCATCCAATTAGCATATGTCTGAATGATGGTTCTGGCGTAATTCTTACAAGGAATAGTATATAAAGGCGAATAAGTATGCCCTTAAGTTATGTACAAATACTCATCAAATAGGCTAAGAACTGTGTGTACACGAATAATGATGTAGCTCATTCTTTGAGTTAATGAATGCCGTGTGCTAATTGGCGGCTACGACTACGGCTACGGCTACGGCTACGGCTACGACTACGGCTACGGCTATGACTACGGCTACGGCTACAACTACAGCTACGACTACAACTACAGCTACGACTACGGCTACGGCTACGGCTGGATTGCCGCACCATCATGCGTTGAAGTATAAGATGTCCTTATAGCAACACCCTTAGCAACATAGCTGTAGCCGTAGCCGCCAATTCGGATAAGGGCTTGTTACCAATCGGCAATCGACCGATAACCTTCCTAAGCAAAGAAGTATATGTTTCATGATTAAAAATGTAGGTCTGAATTCACTCTAATAAGGCCAGGTTACGTGTTAATATTCAATATTCTGGAAAACACAATTACACGTTATCTAAAAAGGTGAGTGTAAAACGTAACTAGTGCATGAACATAATTTCCTGGGTCGGGTTTCATTAGTTTTGTAAGAACTAGGATTGTAATAAATGGACTCGTCAATAAACTAATGTTGCCTTCACTTTAAACGATTCCGTTGACGTTATGAAAAAATAAACCAAGACAGATTCTCCGTGCCTGGAATTCCAGTAGTCTCGGGAGTCATTTGGATATGTCGGTATGTTAAAATGCAAGCAACAGCCGCTATGGGGAGTGTGAAGGATGTATTAACTCCCTACATCTTTTTAACGAGATGCGGATTGCTTGGACTCCTAATATCTCTGCTTTCATCATCTTGACTAAATGGTCACTGATGAGTTCAAAACGAGCTCAGCTTTCTTTAATTCCAACCTCTTTCCCAGACACGTTTGCAAGAGAGAGTTGTCTCAGGGAACTCTCCAATTAATTTAACATCAACGGAGTGTATTCCACGCCACTTTAAGTTTGGAAAATCCAGTTTTGTACGTGTAACCAACTTGACGACTTGTGGGAGTTCATATAATACAGGGAGAACTGAATGCTGATGAATAATCAAGGTTAGCGTGATTAGACATGTTTGAATAGTGGAATGTGTACGTCACACAGGTTTGGTGATTATATATCAAGGGAGAAAATAACAAGTTTATTCAGAAGCTATAGTACTTGATAGAAATTGCTGGTATTCGTGGTCGCGGCTATATGCCTTCACATAATAACAATAACCACACCAACAATGTTTCCTGGCAATTGTATACTGTTCACAGATAAGATGAATATATTACTACCATGTATTTAACTCGGGTGAACCCTAAACAAGTGTACAATTCAATTATATACATTGAATTGTTACCCTTTTCCATTGGGTACTTTTGTACCTTGTTATCAATGGCTTTACTTCTGACATTCGTCAAAGGTGTATTCAGGTATCTTCGCGAAAAATATTAAGCGACAATGGGGTCTTCAAATGCCTCTTCGAACAGCCTTGACTGTACTTCAGACGGAAGCAAGAATACTGGTGTCATCTACACAAGTAAATGTTTTAATCGATATGTTAATAATGTTTTACCTGTTGAATACTTTATACATTTTTGTAGGCAAACGTTTTTCAAGCAATCTGTTTGCTTTCAAAATGCAGAATCCGACTTCAAATCCCATTTGGAATCACTTTCCGGGTCAGGAATCACTTTCAGGAATCACTTTCCAATCACTTTCCGACCCGGAAATGGGTCAGGAACCCTTGGACCTGGAATCCGAGTCAATTTTCACCCGGAAGATTTTGTAGAGCTATAGGATAATAATAGTCAACATCTCTTAGTTTTCAGCTTCTCAAAAAAATGAAGATTGTAGATTTAAGTGAATTCTTTACTGGAAAAATTTATGCTTTTTATCAAAATGTTCTTTCAATTTGTTTCCCTATAGGGAAAAAAATAAAAAAATCAATGATCGTAAATTTAATAATAAAACCGTAATACAGTTTACTACCCAAGCACTGGAATAATACATGTTGATGTCGTCCATGTATAACTTAGTTGAAATCTCTCAACTTATGGTGTCGGTGGTAATAGCAAATTTCTACCTTAAGTTGATGCTGTCACTGGTAGACCCCCAACTTGAGGTCGGCACCAAATTGTTTTTATTACAAATAACAAGTTAAGTGATGTGCAGTCGTCTGGTTTATTGCTGCGTTTGCCTCCATTTATTTTTCATTTGTCTTAAGACGTTGAAAACTACCGTCTGTTCTCGTAGAAAGGACACTTAATATAATTATCCATTAGGTTGGTGGATACTCCCCTTTTTCATTATAAGCAAACGGTTTTCATTGAAAGGGTTTTAATAGCAGATCACAACAATATTCTTAATGACAAAATATTGAGTTCGTCTAAATAAATAATAATATTACATTAGAAATTAGGCAACAAAAACAAGAATATTTCTCAAACAAAAATTGGGCAGCTAAGTTGTTTTAGGCATATGCCTTACACTGTCAAAAATGCTATATCCATTATAAAAATGTTTGTATAGGCCTGTAGCCTAATCACGGTGGTCTTGCTGGTGTAATTTATTTTAAAGAGCAATATCTGAAAACAGTCGTGCCACGAAAAAGCACTTGAAGACCCCCACAAATCGCCGGTGCCTATAAAGTAATGCTTGGAAGCAATCATATCACACGGCAGGGTGGTTGCCTATCTTGAAGCAACTGCGTGTAATAATAGTAGAATCTTTGTCGTTGAAGGTCAGCAGCATAGATCTATTTAAGGATGCACATTTCTAGATGATTACTTGCTGTAATTTTATCCCTAATGAGTACTTAACTCATTCAAGCTAAAATAAGCAAGCCTTTATAATCAGGGTAAGTATTAGTAACCTCGGAGTAATTGGTCTCATCTATTGATCTGAGATTGTTCCGGCCAATCTTATATCGATCACAACATTAACCAAAAGTATCTTGCAACATGAATGTCAACGAGCAGACTCAAGAGGCCCGAGTCATTTAAATACTCCAAATCGCCAACAACAAAATTATGAGTAAAGGTCTGAGGAGGGGTGGGGAGCGTAGGGCGAGTACGGGAGAGCACTTCTTTCATGAGCAGGGATTAGATTAACTCCAACTTTGATGTAAACAACGCGATTTAACGGGAATCACTTTTAAGATACAGTATATAGGACCAATCCTTTGCTTACAGAACGCAAAATCAATATTTAAGACTATGGCAATAAACGTTTATGTAAGGTTCTCGCTACTTCGAAGTCAGATAACGTGTCAATCCCTGAGGGTCACACAAGCCCTAAATATTGACGTCAAATTATATGGACAACTTCACAATATTTTCTTTAAGTTCTGAAAATTTGATACCTCGCTGTTTCATGTCTACGACTTCACTCAACATTCAAGGCAACATAGGTCTTTGGTATCCCTTCAGTGCTTCTTGGATTGAGTCGCAGACATTAAACAAGTAAACATGTGTTTGTTTGTTTGTTTGTTTGTGGAACCGTTCGATTGTTTTAATCATATCATAAATGTAGATATTTTTATATACACCAAAACTAACCTGTGCGAATTTCTATTCAAAAGGTTGTAGCGTTTTTGAGATATCGCCAAAATCTGGAGCGGTTATGTCCACGCAGGAAGAATAATCCGTAATTGGAATTCTCAATCTGAGAAACTGTTCATGCATGAAAAGGTTGAAATGTTTTTGAATCCCTTTCTCTAAAACCACATGAAGGGAGTCGTTACTAAAAATGCACGGGCCGTAGTGCTTCTAACCAAGTAAGGTTTCATGTCATGATTTGTGTTAATTACCAAAGGTATACCCTCCCATAAGTGACGTCAAACTTCGTGACCAGGGAAGAAAGTCACAGACATTAAAAGTTTCGCAACTTTTTCAGAAAGTTGTAAAAATGTTCATGAAATTTGACGTCAATAACAGGTTGTAAGTGCCCCTTCAATAGCCACCAAGAATAATATTGGGTTTTTTTTCTCTCGAACTGACAGTTTTAAAAAAAGCACTTGAAAAACCCTCGATACGCTGTTTTAACAGCCCGCACCTTTGATCGCAATTTGCTAAAGTGTGAGGCATTTCAGCTCGATTATGTTTTACAGTCGACTTAATCTATTAATGAATAGCTGATGAGTAATGCATCGTATGATGGAGTGTATTGGACACTGACAAGGCTTTGTGCAGTAGGTTGAGCTTAAAGAAACAGCGAGGTGTTAACCTCATTTCTACAACTTGATTTAAAGTTGGCAGTTTGGCATAAACATCAATCACCCAGACACAACTGCTTTAAAGAAAGTGATAGCTGACTTGAAAAGACATGAGGCGTTTTGAAGTCATCTAGGCCTGTATGAGTAGTTCAAGTATCCAACTGTTAGTCTTTGATCATAGAAAAGATAATGAAACGGTCTTCATAGCATTCTACACTATGAAGGAATTTGGCACGGTATTTAGCTTGATTTAGTCTGGGTCATCTGTAAACTGATGACTTGACTGCTAGGCTGATTCGACCAGCCACCGTCACTTAATGCTTAAGCAGAAGCACATTGGTAAATAACCCGTTCTAAATCCGCCTCGCTTTGGCTCTGCTCAATCATAATGGTGTAGATATATCGTGAACGAATAATAGCATGGCGTTTCTAGTATTACTTTTTTAAGTGACGGTGGGTACGGTCGACAACATCAGATTTGGTAGAGATTGGGGCCAATTCAGTTCACAGTTGTAGCTGTTGCTTTTGCGCTAATCACATCTGTAATCATGAAAATGTTCTTGCAAAAAAGGGGTAAACGGGGGGGGGGGGTACTCGTTTTTGTCCCCCACTAACTTTAAATCTCCCAATGTTTGAAATATTGTGATGAGATGTCAAATACACCTTCCTTCGGGCCCGCAACCGGGGGGGACACGCCCCCCCCAAAAAAAGTACAAGAATGTTGCGTAAAAATAAATGAATATGCAAATATTGACCAATTGGCTTGAATTGGGCCTTCATTAAAAAAAAATCAAACTCCCTTCTGCGTCGATGCGCGACGGGCGGCGCTATCGACCCGATGGACATTTGTTTCCACATTCGCCCCACAAAAAAACCAAAACAAACAAGACAAGAAACAAACGAACAAACAAACAAACCCGAACAAACAAAGAAGCAAACAACCAAAGAAACAGACCGAACAAGCATGGTTACGGTCCTGCTTTCTTTTAACAATTCACAATTAATGGGCGGGTAACAAGGACATGATCAAACTATTTCTCTCACTATAAAATTGAGCCTAAAGTTATATATTGTTAAGCGATGTACCAGAACTCTTGCCTTATAGCCTAGTATTACAGCACAGCATTGATATTTGAACTCAAAACATCACTTTATAATTTAAAGTTATAATATCAGAGGGAACAAATCAAATTGAAAAGGATAATAACACTGGCTTTTTTGATAAGCAAATTCATTTCCATCGACTCGATTTCACTGAACACACCATACAACCATTTAACCAGTGTGAATATTGCGTCAAGTTTTATGCTTTTTATTATTTATATCGGGATTATTTTTTATTTTTGATTGTACGCAACGGTGATTTTAGGGGTCTTTAAATGCTAGAATCTTTAAATGAAAGTATTTGAGATGGGTTAATTTCTCTGAAGGATTACTGATTTGACCTTCCCGACCCTTCAGTTTTCAGATTGAAAGTAAATTCATATTTATTCGATAGTCCTTATGTTTTTAGTACACTGACTGAGTTTCCCTATGTCTACATATAGTGGGATATAAAGTCATCCCAGTGGATGGAGCTTGTTTTATTATGTAATCTGGAGTAACTGAGTTTCTCTATCTGTCTGCAGTGTGGTATATGCAATTATCCCAATGGATGGAACTTGTTGTATTACAATGCTAGAGGAACCGAGTTTATGTATACTGTCGGCAAAGTGGGATATACAATCATCCGAAAGATGGAGCTTCCTGCAACTATAATGCACCGTGTTTTTCTACTAAATAACATCTGATGCTTGAGATGTGTTGCGGAATCTTTAATCAATCGTACGGAAAGATTCAACATAAATATAAAAACAAATTTAGTTCCTTTTCCAAATGATTCCACTTTAGCCTTGAACAACGAAAATTGAAATTGAAATTGTTTGTCCGTGAGCTGATGACATATTTTCAAAAGAGTTCAAACTGAATTGAAAGCAAAGTATTATAATGGTTTGTCTTTTTAAAATCGTTGTTGTCTTGATTTCGTTTATTAACGGACAGCTAGGACTTAAAATTTTGAAATACAAACACACTGCATTAAATGTTATTATTACTAATTTTAATTCTTCATTTATTATATATGTTTTATATATTTCTTTTCATTTATTATATGTTTCTGCAATGCCTTAAAAAAGTGAGTCTCCATCAGACAATGTCGATATTTTTGTCTGCTTTCCTTCAAGCTCTACTATTTCAGAAGTAATTTTGAATTATGCTTATAATCCATTCAAAAAGACACGATAAGGATGCGATCTGCAAGTAAGTGATTAGTACATGTAGATGACTCGTTAAGTGCTTGGAATTCTGAACTGTACTGGTCAATACTACAGAGAGAAAGAGACAGATAGATACTACAGAGACGATCATAGCAGATGTATAATAAAGCCATAGCTCTCAACTGCAATCTACCTCATGCCAGTTTGATAGCCCCAACAGATTAATTCTGACCCCAATTAGCTCAATGGATGGCAATTCCAAACAATTTCTTTTCATAATGGTTCACACTAATGTATCAGTAGACAGATTCTAAACATTTCAGCTCTATAAAGAGAAGCTGGCTTTGTTTTTCCAATATCTAGTTTTGTTGTTCATGTTTTGTTTTTTTATTTGAATTTTATTGCACATTACAATCCTATATGTGATTGTGGAGGACCTACTTATAAAAGTCGCATAGCAGAGTTTTCAAAATGGTGTAGTGTTATCATTCTCAAATGATAGGAATACTCTCTCAGAGAGAAGATCAAGTTACCCGGTTCGCGAATCCCGTCTCGGACCAGAACCCTCGCATTCTGATTTGGTTTATGGTCCTTCCATGTGTGTCTTCTCATTTGTTGCTGGTTTCCGTTCATCTAAAACTTACCACATCTTCATCGTCTTAACCACGTATCTTCAGACCATTCGCATAAAGTACGTTACAGTGTATGGCACTTTATCGCGGATCCCTTGGCTTAATCACAGCGAAAGGACATTTCTCTATTGGTTTAATTATGAAGGAAGATGCAAAGTACACATCACATCGAGGTTGCATTGCCCATTAATCAGGCTCAATTAACTAGTTGGGTTATGACAATGACACCGTTATACAAGAATTGACATTTCGAAAATTCTCGATGAGCGGCTCTAGGCCTTTAGTAATGAGGCCTATTGTAAATACGGGCTGTAAAAAGCCTGTATGACCAAGGTTTCACAACTGTTTCCGCTGTGTTAAACTGCGTACAATGCACAGCAGCTTAAACAAATCTGCAACAAAACACCTATTGTTTGATCATAATAACAACGATACCGCGAATGCATGATATAATGGCACCTAGAATAGCAACTCAATGTTAGTATGAATACAATCGCGATAGTTTTTTGTTTCTTCTGCCACTATTATAATTTTACACATACCTTGTTATACTTCATACCAAAATACATTGATTTTTTTTAATAAATTTATAATGTTACTATCATTTCAAATTATCATAACCTATGAAATAACTTCATAAAATAAGTATTTGCACTCCTTTTTAAAGTTGTGACATCTGTTACGTTTGTGCATGCTTCCCTGTCTTTTTTCAACAACATACTTACCAAGTGAGAGTCTGATGAGAGACCAAGATAAGCTGTCAGCCAGCCGTATATCTGAGGCACATATCCAAGGAGGATGTACCGCCTTCAATGCGATACGTTCCCTCGATCCAATCATTACAAACTCCGTTGTGATTGTTATGTCACTCGCTGGGGGATAGCTAAAGAAGCAACATTATCCAGCGTTTAAAATCCATGCCGTGGATGAGAGTATAACGGAGTCTTTGCACGCAGTGATTTTCAATGCGTTACCGTAATAGTCCCTGCGACGATGATCCGAACGACTGCGTACTGCGCTATGGTCTTACACACGGATATTGCAGATGGATGCGATTCGGGGATGAACGTGCAGTTTTCACTCATCAAGCGATCGTGTATTTACCAAAGTGCAGTATACGGGCTCATCGGAAGTGCAAAATGATGCGCGGTCAATTAAATGCGGATAGTTTGAAAGGAAAAGTTTGCCTCCATCTATCAATGAAGGTACAGGAAGCGACCAACAATTTATTTATTTTTTTTTTTTTGCCGCTGTATGACTTCTCAACCGGCGGTCTCTTCAGTTAATTGGCAGAAGCCCCACGCGAGTTAAAGCTTTTTGCGTTAAAATCAATCAACATTTCCAACTTCTTTTGATTAAAGAACAGCCATCCACTAATCACGAATGAGAAATGTGCGCATTCTTAATGGCGTCCGTCGTGGCCTAATGGCAAATCGTGACGTGTTTTGCCAGTGACATCTTGAACTCCGCCAGTTTGACTGGAGTACATACACAGTCAAAGCGCAGCTGTTACCAACGTATTGGCATCCATTGGGGTATGTCAATCCTGACAGAGGCTCTTGTGCCGATTAGCTGCTCAATACGAAGCATTAGATCATGACCCAATTATACAAGGTCTAACAAATCAAAAGAATATTTCCTTAATAAATACATCAATCCTGTATTATGTTTAAATTAGTATGCAGCTAAAGATACCATTGTGCACGAACACATTGAACATGGGCCTCAA